>JARYHS010013631.1:90850072-91168937 GCA_031002005.1 Vandiemenella viatica
AAAACAAAAAATGCAAGGCAATGCGAATAAGTAACAAAAAGAATCAGTTTGCTCACGAGTACAAAATAAACTATTCAGGTGTTGACACGGTTGATTCCCTGAAGTATCGAAGGGTACAAAGCAACATGAAATGGGACTTGCACATAACTTCCGTCGTAAGCAAAGCTAATTATAAGTTACAATTCAAAGGTCGCATTCTGAGGAATTATGATGCTTATCCAAAGGAAATAGTGTTAAAACACTAATGCGTCCGCATCTGGATTACTGTTGCGGAGTTTCGGATCCATATCCCAAGGGCCTTATTGACTCAGTGGAGAGGGTATGGAGGAGAGCCGCTCGATTCGTGACTGGTTGCCACAGCCCTTATGAAAGCGTCACTGAATTGATACATAGATTGGGCTGAGATCGTTTGGAAGACAGATGACGTCATTTGCGTTTGGATTTATTGGAGAATATGCGAAATTTTTCCACGTGTTATTTGTGATTGGAATGCGCAGAATTAAGATTAGTGCTTAGCTCCCTCTGCCGCCCACAATGTTTGTGAATCGCGGAGTATGGATGTAGATGTAGATGTTGAAAGAGGCCGACAATGGGTTTCATCATTTCACTTCATCATCTTGCATACATTTACAGCGCAAACAACACTCTACACTGAACATACACTCAAAATAGTGTAATGCTCGTTTTGTAATTATATAATTATTTAATTTGTGGTGTATCATCTATAATGCTGAAATTCATAAAAATCCTCTAAGATTAATGTTACTTAAATTATTTCTGAGATTGCCCACAAGAAAGCAAATTAGGGAGGATATCTTTTATTTTTAACACATTATATAATTACATTAGTATACTCTAAGATTAGTTATACTTTAGATTATCGGACATGAAACGAAACTGAGAATTGAAACTGTCCGTAAGTACATAAGAAAATACAAGTGGCATGTTTTATGTATGATAGTCTAGGTTTATTTATCCCATAAGTTACATGCAAAATCTCCCTCTTCCTTTCCTTCTATTTTAGGAAGTATTTTATTTGAGGAAATTTGAAGAATTTGAGAATATTATCTCACATTGTGTTTTGTTTCCACACCTTGCAAATGGTAAATCTGTGTTTTATACTTACCACGAGGGAACTTGTAAGAAGGGACTGACGAAGTTTGTAGCTTACTGTGTGATTATGTAAACACATGCATACTACCTGAAGCAAAAACTCTGCGTGTGTTCAGTGATGCCCGTGGCGGATAAAATTGGAACCACACCCTCATCAGGTTTCCTCTGAGTCATACCATGATTGTCCTGTTTGAAAAAATTCATCTGTACTTCCCAATACGTGGACATAGCTTACTACGGTATGATAGCGATTCTGCCGTTGTGAAGAGACCTTGCGACGCCAAGTTCGAATAAACACACCTTTACAGAATGACACCCTCATTCAAAATGAAAAAAAAAATCACCATTTGCAGTGAGAGCTGTCAAAATTGATCAGATACAAGGAATGGTGGCCCTCAATATTCACGAAGTATACAAAGAGTGTTCAGCATCGAGCTGATATCCAAATTAGTCAATATAGACACCTCATATGCAGGAGAGATCAGAAAGGGTTTGTTGAGGCATTCAAATTCATAAATAGTTTGAACAGTAATATTTTTCAACTTTACAAACATCGTGGTGACCTGATGCTACCAGCAGACTGTGTCTCCGACCATAAAGTTCCTACTGACCAGAAAAAGATCATGGATGCGGCCAAGATAATGCAGTACATTCTACATGAACATAAAGAATTCTACAACACACTATTGCAATTGTCTGCGAAAAGTGACACAGAAGAACTTGACTAAATGTTTGAGGACAGTCTAAGAGGAGACACTACTCAAACTTAGTCACTTTCTTTTCTTTGTTTGTTATTTATATGTCTATTGTGGTTTCTGCACTTTACCTACCTTTATGTGCACAAGTATTTCTGAATGTAATATAGCTTTTTTTTAATTTTACCTTGGAACTAACTTCAAATTGATTGAAATATTTAAAATATACTTCATTCATCAATCAGTGAGATGCAAAAGGAAAATATTCCGTGATCTATGGATGTTAATTACGAGGTCATGGAGAACATTACATGATATTGAACAAGTGGAAAATATTAACCACAATTAGTACTACAAACCACCAATAGTAATTTTTTCTCTCCCACTTACAGTTTCCCTTTTATAACGTTTTTCTCGTTTCCTAAAAACTATGTCGCATTGAATGTTTTCCATCTGTATCTCACCAATTCATATATATACATATACGTCCGCGGTAGCTCGATATGGATTGAATAATTAATTAGAGCAATGAGATTTTCTCTCCCTCAGACAAGTTTTGTACGCAATCCCGTGAAAGAATACAAGGCAATGTTAATGAAAAGTAGCATTTTACCAGTTCATGATGTTTCGAGTTGGCCGACGCGCTTTGTGTCCTACCAGTTCTCAAATCAATAATGAAGCACTTAGTAACTTTTGTTATTGCTTAACTTGAATTATACAGATTTTTATGCACCTAAAGCAGATGGTGCATCCTCCGTAGATCTCTCACTTTATGGGAATTCGTTGCCATAGGACCAAGCATGTTGACGGCAGCTTCACACGTGATTATTCTCATCAGTATCCCTTACTACTCACCATCCAAACGGGTGCGAAAACTATTAGCCCACCTCGTAGCGCCTCGCATCCTCATCATCACTGATACGCTCAGGAATTGCGTATAGAAACGGGAGCGCAATTTAAAAAAGTTATCTACAAAATACGCATAATATTGGGGACATACGTCTATTCACAAGTGACTCTGTCTCTGTGCCGTGATTGGGGTTTGTGAGTTTTGATCGTGCAGATCGTTCTTGTGTCTGGTGAAGTAATTCCTTTTTTATCATTGCACCTTAGCTTTAAAGCTAAGAATTCCCCAGGCAGACGAAACAAAAGATCGGATGCCTCCTCAGTAACTGTATGCTTGAGCACCCAGCAGCCAGCGTATGGCTATATTTCACAAATCCTGCACACATTAGATTAACAGTTTCTATCAGTCACCGTGAATTTCATACCTCTTTATATTACTTTATTAAATACGTTTCGTCCCTATCAATTATGTCCTTTTATTCCTCCCATCCCGATATTGAAATAAATTAAAGGGAGAAAATTAAATACGGGATGGACTTTGTTTATTGCAATAGTAACACCTATATACATTTCCACCAGTGCGGCAGACAAGAGAAATTACCAAATATAAATTTTCAAAGAAATTTCACCCACAAGTGATCAGTAAATGGAATAAACGATTACCAATAAAATTTAAACGAGATTTTTTAGAGTTTTTTAATGTGGCAACAGCGCACAGCTTGTGTATGGGCACTGGCCAGTAAATTGCGACATGCCTGTTCCGACAGAATATTGCTAACTTATTGTGGTATGATTATTGCGCAAGCCATAAATCTAACAACTATAGTACAGGAATGTGTTACACTAAAAGAGCTCTTGCGCATCGTACCATGCCATCTACTGTGGTTCAGTTTGTGGGACCGTCAGCAGAGGTTGAAACAACACTGTGGAAGTAAATGAGTTATTAGGACGTTCAGCGTAAATTATGTATGTAAAGACAGCGCAGACAAACAGAAGAGTCAGACAGTAGTCGTCACCAGTCAGTTGCGGCTTAACACCGCAGTTGACATGGGTCCTGCAATTAGGCAACGCGTTACAGAGCAAACTCAGGACTTCCAGACTTCATCTCGCTGCTTACCGTCTTCCAGAAACACTAATCATTGCCATCGAGATCTAATGGACCGCAGACCTTTGTATAGTAACGGCATAGTAACCTGTTTTGTATTAACCTTAGTTATACCGTAAATATACGACTGTGTCCAAGAAAAAAACTGTCCCATTCCTGACAATTATGTAAGACTCCATATCGCGCTGTAACAATAGCATGTGTTTCTCCCGAGTAGGAATTTCCTACTCGGTATTCGAACCCACCCTACCTATCCAAAAGGGCAATACCGTTCTGTGGACGATGGGTAGAACCTTCTTCTCCTAGCATACTGACCCTGGACTATAGTTCAGGTGCATCTGGCAGGTGTCTAGAAACCCTCTTTTTTATCGTGCTGTATATGGCACATCTATCAGTTGTTTATCGAGGTATCTGTTAGGTCTAAGTGCAACGTGAAACACAACAGCCTGTATAGTTCAGTAATGACACAGATTCGAAGAATCAAATGTTTAAGTGACACTAGTTCTTCTGCGAAGGTTTGGACGATACTTTCTCTCAGTCACGCACTTCTTCTTAGAACATGAATCTCGTCCGATACAAATGTTCAAATTCTAGACTTTATTCATGAATAACTGTTAAATTAGAGCAGCAAGTGGATTAAGCTACTGAATGGTGCAGTTATTAAAAATTAATGATGAATGCAAATCAGAAAGCTGTAAGGGTTGAAATTTATCAGAAAGAAATTCATATTCCTAACACATGGGTACATCACTGTACTCATATTTCGAAGAGTTTTAGTATGTATTGGTGTACGGAGGGGAAGCAGTTCCAGCTAAGTATTACAACCGTTAGTCAGCTGGAAACAGTCGGATCATCACCTTTTTGATACAAACATGTGTGCATCGATATTCTGCTATGTACCACTGTAAACCCTCGGAAAAGGTTTGAGACACTCAAGATTCCAGTCCGAAGTGCTACTTAAGTGTATATTAATGCACCTTCCCGTATTTATGCGATTATTCAGCTTTAGGATAATATACGACACACTCAACACTTACACTAAACAGCCATGTCCTAAGCTGGACTCCAGCCGACAACCCTACACACGTGGAGCTAACACACTAGCCCCAACGCTAACTGTCAAGCCGAAGCGCTCTTGTTGTACGTTAGATTGCTCACCTACACACCACTTTTGAAGAAATATGGTGGATAACTTTGGATTATTTGCCGTGTAATCCACCACGTCATAATCATTTATTTGTCGCACCCTGTGTAAATTGTGTTTAAAAATACCTTTGATTGTTCCCACGAAACGTCTAAATATTTTTACATATATAACTTGCTACCTTTTGTAAGTAATGTGATTTTCAATGTACATAAAATCGATTACTTGTCACATAGAATTGTCTGAACATTTTAACAACAGATACTAGAAGATTGGCTGATTCGCTCTACCGCTGGGGAAAAGTAGACTTTCCTGAGTGTAACTGTGGTGCTGAAAAATTTCTGAAGGCAACCAATTAATCAATCAAGTATATCAATACACATGTTTGCAAATTAGATGTCTATATATACAAATGTAATTTTTCGCAATATGATGTTTATTTTTTGTTATATTATAAATAAACAAATAACATGTCATTTATTGCAATAGTTACTATATTCCTCTAATGACATTACATCAACTAAAATTTCAAATTATTCCTGGGATCTGAGTCCTGTAGTTAGTATATTATCTGCCTGTAATAACACCGTCATCAGTAGATAAAAGTATTGTAAGATTTTTATTATCAGTATAGAAATTTTGTTTTTATTCTTATGGTAGTGTTTCTATAAAAATAATATTAAGGAATAAATGAGTTTCTAGTATATCATTAATAAAAATTTAGATTGTACAAGTAACTGATAAAATAACAAGAAGTTATTACTTAAAACATGTTTGAATTGGTGGTGAAAGTAGAAAGCATTGTAGTTAACAGTGATGGAAGGTCGTCGAATCGTTTCAAACGATATTGCTATGATTCAGATATTGATATACAAATAATGGAATTCATCAGTATCTTGTACTATGCTACTTAAAGAATGAGATTAAGTGAAGCTTTTAATTGTGCTGATCAGTCCAGCATATTCGTTCTTTGGTAGTTTAACACTGTTAGGATTGTACTTCTTTCATTCGAAACAGCAAGGCTATAGCTTGGGAATTTCTATTCCACCCAAAGATTTCTGACACTGACCACAAAACGCTGATATGGCGCTGTGGTTTAGCTTCGACTTGCTTGTTGACGTCAGTGTCTGGATTGTGGCTGGCCCTGTATTCTGTTTGTCGCTGAGAAGGCATGTCGCCGCCACAGTTGCAGCTCCCAATGGTCGGTCACAAACATCAACTCGATAGGCAATCCCCTTATTTATCAGTACAACAGTTATATAAGTATCTTGAAAATATATGAATAAAATAACTTGATCATTGAAATTTGATAGTGTCAGGAGTCAAAACCAACAAGTGACTTTACTTATAATATTTGCTCATCAGTTTACCTCTATTTCATGATGGAAATGAGCTCATTATTATGGTAACTCCTCTATACGAAAGAAGGCAGGCTAGGCATTTGATTAGACCCTAAATTTATTTATGCTTATGATGTAAGGATAGCACAGCAGGTGTATGGCAGATTTTACAGCCCGAAAACTGGAACTGTAGGTGTACGGAAATATTTGAGGAATTTATACCCTTATTTTTCAGAACATAATCCAAGCAGTATGCCTTAAAATGGAAACTTAACTTCTTTTATTACTCAACATCCACCTGCCTCCTTAAGTTTTAAACACGGAGTTTATATGTGGTGTGCCTCAGGGTCCAATTCTTGGCCCTCTGCTATGCTTAATCTATATAAATGATCTCCTACATATACTAGGTGATAATGAACACATGATATTAGCAGATGATATTAGCATATCCTTCAAAGACCCATCAGCACAAAACATAACAAATGATACTACAAAGAAAATTAACATGTGGTTTAATGCAAACAAACTAATACTTGATGTAGAAAAGACACAGTTACTTCAGTTGTTACAAAAAGTAAAACAAAGGAAAGCTTTAATGTGATATCTGAAGGAAAAGCAATCAATGAAAGCAGTTTCACAAAATTCCTGGGCGTATATATAGATATCAAATTGAACTGGAAACAACATATTCAACAACTTCTTAAAAAACTGAATTCTAAAACATTTTCACTGAGAGTAATATCTAGAATAGCTTATTTAGAAACCAGAAAGTCAGTATATTTTGCATATTTTCATGCCCTGCTCACTTATGGCATCTCATTCAGGGGAAACTCGTCACAAGCACAGAGGATATTTAAATTGCAAAAGCGTGCTATAAGAACTATTTGTGGAGCAAGCCCACATTCGTCGCGCAGAAATCTATTTAAAAACCTGGGTGTACTAACAATGCCAGCACAGTATGTATACTCCGTACTATCATTTGTAGTGGAAAATCCTGAACACTTCAATCTTAATGCTGACATATACAGCCATAATACTAGGAATAAATATAATATTCACAAGGATTACAAATCACTGTCAGTTGTACAGAAAGGGTTATCATTTACTGGAGCTTCCTTATTCAGTGTCTTACCAACAGAAATTAAATGTTATCTACAAAAACCCAGCTACTTTATGTCCAAACTGAAAGAGTTTCTGCTTCAGAATCCATTTTACTCTGTGAATTAATTTTCTTCTTGGAATTTGGTAACTAAGAATGACTGATAAAATAGTATATATGGTGTATGGAAGGGGAAGGTGACAAAGTTGTCCACAATTACTAAAATGATATATGGTTTTTCTTTCTGTTGAAACTTTTCACAAATGAAGTAATTACACTGTTTACAAAATTTCACTCATATATAGTAACTAACATGGGATAGCATGCACTCAAATACTGCTGTGAAAAATTATCATACTAACAGGTTTTTAAGTAAATGACTGCTTATGAATTGTTGGTAATATAATTGATATTGTTAATAGGTGTGTGTACTGTTCCACATAAATAGCAACTAACGAGATATAATATGTAGTCGCAAATTACAGTGAAACTTATCATGGTAACTGGTTGGTAAGAAAATAACTGGTTATTAGATGCTGGTAACAAGTGTGTACATTGTTCCACATAATAAGTATTAATTAACCCGGGATTGTATTTGTAGATTACAGGAGATATTGGTTATACTAAAGGGTTGTAGCTAACTTGTTGTCAATATACAATAATATTATCAATTATATAGTAATATTGACATTACTAATAAGTGTATGTACTGTTCCACATCCCCGAGATTATTCTCACATAGGATCAATGTGAACATATCTATAGCAACAATATCTCTCGATCAAGCAGGTGCTTTTGATCGTGTTGACCACATCTACCTATTTCATGTGATGCAGATTTTAAAATTCCCTCAGGAAATAATAAGTAACATCAAAACGTTGTACACCAACGCAAAATGTCTTATACGAATGGGGAACAGTATGCTAGCACCAGTGGAAGTTACACGTGGGATAATGCAGGGTGACCCACTTTCTGGAATACTTTTTACAATATCCATTGAACCATTATTAGCTCTATGTCGACGCCGCCTACGTAATTGGGGATTGCAAATACCAAGGTCCCCTCGTCCGTTAGTCGTATCAGCATATGCTGACGACGTCACTGTTTTCTTAACAGATAATGAAGGAATCCTGGAACTGCAAAGAACTTACAATATATACGGTAAGGCCTCGGGAGCATGCCTCAACTACCGAAAATCTGAAGGTCTTTTATCAGGTTCATGGATCTCCAGAACAGATACGCCTCTCAACATTACCTGGAAGCGCGATGGTATGAAACTACTGGGCATCCACTTTGGAAATGCAGAAGACTATGACCAAAACAACTGGGAAAATCTCAGAGAAAAATAAAAACTTGTGTTGAAAGATGGAAACGCCTTTACCCCATCACGTCACTGCGGGGGAGGAAGATATTAATCAACCAATTACTTGGGTCAAAGTTAGTGTATGCCTGCTCGTACTTCAACCCGAAGTCTTTGTACGCCAACTTCATCTTCTGTTCCTAGACTTCTTGTGGACTGGAAAACACTGGCTAAGTCAAGATGTCGTCTTCTCTAATACCCGCAACGGTGGAATAGGTCTAACACATTTGGGAGCAAAAATTAGAACGTTTCGAATGAAGTTTATTGAAACACTAGTAAACAACAACCAAATGGAAGAAGCGGAAAAGAACATATCATTTTATTTGGCGCAACTAAATTTGGGAACCAATCCGAACGATGACGTAACACTATTTATGCATACAACGCCAAGCGAAGCATATCTCCACAGCCTGAATTCCTTCTACAAATCGGTCGTACAAACTTGGAATGAGTCCAAACCAAAGCCAATGAACAAACCTGAAACAGTTGCCGATCTTCGACGATTGCCTCTTTGGAACGCCATCCACTTTCCATCGACACTCTTTATTCCAGAGTGGCGACATATAGGCGCTGAGGTGGTCGGAGACTTACTGACAGCAAATGCATCTTGGAAGCCAATCACACTAATTATAAACCAGCAGACTTGACAATTCCTACAAGACGACGTCTATGCTCAAACTACCTCCGCGTGAAAACCTATTTTGCAGATCACTTGATGCCAGTAATTGTGTCCTCAGAAATTACAAGGCCAAGCTTCTTAGTCTGTTTCAACGAAGAGTGGGTGAAAATTCCATCTAGCAGGAAGAAACTCTATGAAATATTACTAGCAGCATTAAAACCAGCTTCGACATTACACCGAAGCAGCGTTTACGTGAATGGCCGAATAAACTGGTCAAATTTGTATAGAAAACCGTGCAACAGCCTTGATTCGGATATAGTCTGGCGCTTCCTCAACGAGAGCCTTGCGACGCCAGTAAAACTACACCAGTGGAATATGAGAACCGATAATCTTTGCCCTTGGTGTCAAACAGAGGGTACGATGAAACATATGTTTCTCGAGTGTCATCAAACATCTGACATCTGGAGGTTAATACATATCCTCCTCCAGAGCATATTAGGTACTGCACCACCGAGCAACGTTTTAGATGTTCTGTGTACAAATAATCAGAATACGCAAAACTCACTCTGTATTTTTTATGTAACCTTGTGTCTGTCTACAATTTACAGGTGTTATATCTGGTCACTTAAAAACAATATTTTTACTGTTAATTATAAGTCTGTTTTTATTAAAAGAATTAAATGGAGAATCTGTGTTGAACTAATAAGAGCAAAGAGGAGAAATAAAATTAAAGAGTGTACCGATTTTTGGAACTATAATAATGCAATGGGCTCAGTTCTAAGAATGTCCTTCGAATAAGAAACTGGAAGTTGCTAACTGAAAGTCTGTTAATATATGAACTTTAATGTATTTTACCTTTGAAGATATTGTTCAAAAATGGAATGCTGTGTAGTCTCCATGTCTTGCAGTGTTAGTTTTAAGCTACAGTTGTTAAAGCACAAATGTATTTTTTGTAATGCATATAAATTAAGTTGTAAGTATACCTGTACCTGAGCATTAGATGTGAGGTGACTATTATCATCCAGTGAAACTAATATTATTTATTGATAAGATGTGAACCAAGGCAATGTGAAAATATTTTTAGTATGTAAAAGAATACAAATTTATCACACATTATAATTTTCTGTCAGTGGTTCAGATTTTGATATGTTATTATTAGAGTGTAGATCAAGGACTTGTATCATGATTTTATTGCACTGCCTTAATATTGGCTTTTGTACTGTGGAAATGTAATGAAACATTCAACCACCAAATAAAAAAAAAAATAAAAAAAAAAAAAATCTATCTATCTATCTACTACTGGCTTTACATTTTCAGAATTTATCTCCTCTTTCCCACTTTCCCGCAGTCAGTTATTGTTTCAGTCACTTCATATATTTTTTTTAACATCTGTGGTTTTCTCCATCGTAAATCTGCAATCAGTTTCACTTTGATAATCTATTTTGTCCCTTCACCAGCAGCCCACAACCTAAAAAAGGCACAGTCCTGACCTCGACCTCGATGACGCATAAAGTCAAAAGAAAAAAATAGTAACGTTCAGCTATTTTCTTCCGTGAATATGAAATTCAGATTTCATACTTTATTTTTGACATAGTGGCTTATAACAGAAAACTGTTAAACTATTATTAACAGAACTGGAGTTTTAAATGGCCTTTCTAATATCATAATCCAATAATATCAAAAATATGAAGGCAGGCTGATAAATATGAGATTTCATAATTTCCGAGATTAATCATCCATGCCATTGCGAACGCAACAATGCTTAATGACGGAGGCAATAAAGTTTAAATCAAAACAGTTATTACTATTCAACTATGAATATCACAGTTCTTACGCAGTCTTACAGAAGAATTTCATATAAATTACAGAACTTCTATTGAATTATCTGATTAAAGACCTGTAAAAAATATCTTAAATTCATGCAATCGTCTTAAACCCTGGCCATAAATCCCCTACGAAGGAACTATTGCGGGAATTGGTTACTACGATCGTCGATAAAATTAAACGAGACTTCTGAAACAAACGTAGGATAATTTAATGTTCGTTGATGTGGCAAAATTGTCACGCTAATGTTCTACACTTGTTTCTGCAGTCGTTTTTTTATTATTACTATCAAGGTGTGACTGAAAGGGATATTTAAATGTCCATTGCGCAATGCATAATTATTCTACTTCATACAGGCGTTAGTTAACCAGAAGAAATTTTACGCACATTGCATGCACTGTTCGGCAACAATACACTTTCCAATCCTCAAATGTACAAGTTTTATTTGTTCTTCCGTGAAGGTCGGACATTAATTTCTAAACTCACTCACGTGAATTATTACAGAACGACAACATTGCAAATTGAAGATTTCATTCACACGAATGATTGTTATTTAAATTAGCGAAGCAAATGAAGCCTTTCAATCAACAGGATGTTAAATACCGATTCTGTATGACTGCTTGCAGTTCCATACTGGAAGGAATACGGTACACAACTTCAGATTTGCTTTATTCCTCCTTGCCATAGTCTAAGTTTTTCTATCGTCATTTGTCTACGATTTGTTCCTTCACAAAAATTTAGGTACAAATAAAATTTTCCATCGGTGAAGATGTAAAATTCATGCGATTTGGCTACATGCTCAACATTTTGTTGTTGTTGTGTTTTGTTTTTATTTTAAAGAAATTACCAATACAGTAAAAAAATATGTAGATATTATAGGAAACCATTTAGAAAAACAGTATTTATTTTGATGTACATTAAAGGAAAAAAAATTCTTTAATAAAGTCTGTTTCTTATTTTAGTGATCCTCACAGTTATAGAGGATTAAGAGCCTAAATCCTCTTTATAAAAAGACCAATAACAACATTACGTGTTTACTTCACTGTAAAGAAAATCGCGAACGTTTACAGCGCGCACAATAAGCTAATTAACGGAAATTAAGTAACAATTTGAAGACTAATTAAGACGCCAATAAGATGCACAGGAGAAAGCCCATTTATGGTAAATTAGAAAACGATTATCCGTAATTAAAGAGCTTTTATGAACTTAATTGGCAAAATGAGGCAATCAAACAAGAAATATCGTGGTACAAAAATTAATCTTTAAATTTTAATCAGATTAAGAATCTTTATGTGTAGAGGTTACACAGGATTTCACTGTACTCAGAAAGATACAACGCCAAACAAATTATAGAACTTTATAATGAGGAAGGTCAGATTGTTTGAAACAATTTAACCAAAGACTATTTCAATACGGAAATATGTTTTTACAATTTTAAAAAATGCTGTCATTAGATTTTAGTTTGCTATGAGATAATGAAAAACTGTTAAAATCTGTCAGGAACGATTTGAGAAACTTTCCTTGTAAGCAATAAAGAATGTAAAATAATCGAAAAATCAAAATTCTCTTTTCAGATCATTAAAAACCACACATGATTTAGCTTTACTTTTTCCCTGAATATTGGAATTACCAATATTTCTGTACAGAGTATTTACAACAGAAGAATCAAACTGCTATTTTAAGTCTACAGGTACTTTAACTTCAAAATATAATTAGATTTATAACGTGAGACAAAATAGTACCCGGTGGTATCATTTCTGAAAAACAAGACAAGGTTGTTTGCTATTTTGAATTAAATTAAACCACCATCGATTACTAGGAAATATATCTTTAGGAACAAAGTCGCTTAGACGTATGGCATTTCTGACTTTCTTGAAAATGTCACATTTTTGCCGAATGTCGAGGGACAAAAGAACCTAAATCAAGGATATTGAAATTGGGGCATGACTCCTAAAATTAAATTTGGTATGGAACTTTTTATTCTACGCTTCATATAAAATTTCCTTACATAAATGACTCTTACCTGAAATTAAGTTACGCACAAAATGTGTAAAATATAGACGCATGGATGGAAAACTGACACAAATAGTAAAGTTTTATGAAGAACTGAAACGGCAGTTATGAACAGTTACACGTTTTATTTTTATTTGTTTTTGCGTAAAGCTTCTCTGGTGGTAGACTTCGCAAGGTAGGGGCGACCTTCGTAAAACATCCTCGTCGTCAGTTGCTGTTGAAACGCAATTCTAGTGGCGGTACTCAAGTATCACTATCTGTATGCTGTATGATAAGTAAAGTCTGTTTGTGAAAGGCATAATTTCTTGTTATTCGCCTGGGTGATTTCGGAAACCAACAGAAAAACCACAATCAGGACGGCTGGAACGTGAGGCTTGAAAAATGGTATCTCCCCAAGCTTTAATGCGTGCGATCGCAGTGGCAGGTATTTCATTGGTGTGACGAGAAACGAAGAATAATGAGGTACCGCCCGAAAACCAGACTTTAAGCTAATGGCAGGGCTGGCGTTAGGGGGGGGGGGTTAAGCGGCTCAAATGTACCCAGTCCCGCCCGGCTAATGGGGGACCCGATCACCAGCTGTAGGGGCCCCCCACTCGGCAAGTTGTAAAAAAAAGTACCCCAATCCTAGCGCCGGCCCTCGCTAATGGTTATTTTATCTGTGAACTGTTAAATCTGCGTAACTTTTGTCTCATTTCTCTTGTTCTGCATTCTACTAGCTATTAATTAGACTATGCGAGGTCATGTTTTACACATCTACATGCTTAGTTTCACAATGATTTTATATTATTATTTCTGTTCATCTTAACATCCCCCTTATAACCTATGTTCACAGTTATCTGCTTACACATTCTAATCTCTGCCTTCCTCTACAGTTATTATCTCCGACTGTCCCCTCCACTAACAAATTAACCAATCCCGGATGTATTAAAATGTGACCCACCATCCTGTCTCTTCTTTCTGTAAGTTCGTCAAATTTCTTTCTTCACCCAACATTTCCAAAACGCGTTCATTACGTATTGTGTCTGTCCACTTGATTTTCATCATCCTTCTATAACCCCACATTTCGAGTATTTCAATTTTACTTCATTCTAGTCTTCTTAAAATCCACGCCCCGTTACCATAAAATGCTGTGCTCCACACATATAGTTTTAAAAATTTCTTTCTGAGTCCTAAATCAACATTTGAAACTAAAGGATTTTCATTTTCAAGAATTTTTTCCCTAGTACTATTATGCTTCGGCCATCGTAATTAACTTTCCTCTCTTATTTCATCTGATGCTAGTTTATATTTAATTTACTATTATTGCTATCATTTCTGCCACAATTCTTTGCTTCGTCTTGCTTTGGCTTATATTAAGTCCCAAATTTTCCTCCAGTATTTGTACATTCCATTCTGTAATTTCTCTATATCCTCAGTCTGTTTTGCTATCAGGACAATGTTATCAGCAAATCGTAGAATACTAATTTGTACTCATTGAATACTTATACCACATTTAAATTTGTATTTTACTTCATTTATTGTTTCCTCTTAGTACAAGTTTAATATTAAAATTGTTTCACACCATTTTTAGCTGATGATTGTCTCTTATGACTCTCTATTTTTATTATAGCCACTGGATTTTTATTTAGACTGTATTCTTCTCTATCGATATTTTAGACCTGACTTCTTTAAAATTTTGAACATTATGTCCAAATTAAAGGTATCAAAAACTTTTTCCAATTCAACAAATGCCATAAAAGTACTCTTTTTTTTTCTTGATCCTCCCTTCAAGTATTAATATTAGAGCAGGAATTATTTCTCTTGTACCACGTTTCTTTCTAAACCCAAACTGGTCTTCTACTACTTCCTACTCCCTCTACTATCTTATATCTTTAAACGAGCAATTCGTATATATATTTGTTATCTCGAAAACAACTGTAACGATTTGAATGAAATTATTTGCTTTTCAAGTTGTTTTACCTGCAAAGCGCGATTTTACAAAAATTGAGTAAGTCTTGTATTTTGGTATCTCGGAAATAGCTCTAACACAATCTCTTAGAAGTTTCAGGTACCAGTAAGCTTGCTGATGTTAGTTAAATTTCCTTTTTGTCACAACAAGAAACTGTGCAAAATACCTAGGAAGCCCTCAAGAAAAACGTTTAACTTTAATCAAACTTCACACAGTAAAGACTCATTTAAAAAAAATAAATAATAACGTAGGTGACATCCTTGAAATGTGTGTGTGTGTGTGTGGGTGATTACTTAAAATAAAGTGTTGAACTATATGCATTCATGAATTTTATATTTAACCGAATGCAGTTCTTATGTAGACAGGTATGTATTATGGTTAATATATGTCGTCTATATATCTAATCTATATAATACTATCATACGATAAACTTTTGTATAAAGGTGAAATTAATTTCACTCAAACGTATCTAACAATTTCGATTTCTGTTCAATATGCAAGATTTCTTCGAAAGACCCCAAGCGAAGCTTGGTCACCCCGGTACATAGCAAAAATTAAAGAACGTTGAAAAACGTTGCTTTATAGTGCCAGGTCTGTTATCTACTTGCCATCTTACACTCACCTGGCGTGTGAAAGTTAAGACAGCAGTGAGGAAAATCTGGCGAGTGGAGGTTGGTAGACGCCGTTTCTTTAATGTAGGACGCGGGCTGGAGGAAATTCAGTGCTCGTGCAAAGCCGAGCGACGGCGCAGACCCTCCAACTTGTTCTCGTTAATGGACCGGTCTCCTTGTGCGCAGCTTAAGCGTGCGTCAAGATGTGTTTGCGGGTTCAAGCGATCGGAGCGTAAGCTGTTGGCAGCTTCGCCTCCCCGCCTAGGTAAAGAGCTTAACAAGCAGACCATGGCAGAAGTGGCCGGCAGGCGCCACAATGGAACTTTCTCTGCGGTCACATCTGGGCATTACGTAGGAGGATTCGAACTGAAAAAAGATCAGTGTCAGTCATCCAAGAGCGTATATAGATGCACTTAGATTCTCAAGTGAGACACTAACAGCCCTGTGAAGGAAAGAAGTAACTATCACGGAATGTTAAATACTAGTCGGAAGAGCAGAGCCTTGAGTGTGTAGCTATTTAGCAGAAATGGTGAATCACGCAGCCTGTGATGTCAAATTTAGATGACACCTTTTGTCTTGTCATCTGCTACGCCAAAACAAATTTCAAGCATCCATAATGGAAGGTGCCCGTGAGAATAACAATGCTTGGCACACGTGAATCCTTTGTGTTGGTAATCGAAGAGAAAGAATATGTGTCTCTTTTTTTATCCTTAGACTAGCCGAGTACCCGGCGTTGCCCGGTATAGTTGGCGCATATTTACCCATATCCTATTTTTATTGCCGCAATGAAAAACATTTGTACAAAGTTTCATGAAATTAGCGCCAACTTTTTTCGGAATTAAAGCAAACCTGCCCCCTCCTAAGAAACCGGTGGGTTGAAGTTTATTTGCACGAACACCATTTTCATTCGTCCGAAAAGATTCATGTACATCAAGCTTCGTTAATTTGGTTAATAAATTGCATTACAACATTACTGAACAAAGGTAGATTATGTTAGAAACTCACATTTGATTCAATTGCGAAGTAAATGGATATGATTTTTGCTCGAAACGCCAGATACTTTAACTCCGAAGATTCAGCCTTTTATACAAGGGGTGTTCAAATGAAAAGGTACGAAAAGACGTAAAAACGTAACAGTTAAATATTTGCATATTCCGCCATGGGAGAACGTAGCGAGACATCTCGGGATGCGATTGGAGTATCTGACTGGGATCGGAGCATGTGCGGGCGCCCGCATGCGCAGTAGAGAGCAGAAGCTCTGATCAAAAGCGGCGTCCAAATGATGCGGCCGTCCTTATGAGGACAGGATGGCGTACAGGTGGGGCATGTGTACTGGAAGACACTCCGACGCCTACGCAGGTCCATCAAGAACAAAAGACCGGGGCTGCTCACGGAGGGTGTGGTTCTGCTCCATGATAACGCGCGTCCACACGTCTCCAGAGTCACACACATGGAACTGGCCAAGTTCAAGCGGGAGACGTTGGACCATCCGCCCTACAGTCCGGACATGTCGGACTGCGATTTCCATGTGTTTGGTCCACTGAAGGGAAGCGCTTCAACTCGGACGACGTACTCAAGGACGCTGTGAATGACTGGGTCTCGTCACGGCCACAGGTATTCTGGGAACAAGGTTCCTGCGGATTGTTCATCAGTGGGATCGTTGTGCTCCGGCCTATGGTGTATATTTTGAATAAAGTCTACATTTGTACCCACCATGTCGTTTCGTACCTTTTCATTTGATCACCCCTTGTACAAATATCAAAAGAGAATCCGGAATAATATTATCGTAAACAGAAAACTAGTGCTGATGGACAAAGACATTGTCCAGACGTCGTGCTTAAAGAAAATCTCTGTTGTTTTTACGGCTATCTATGGCCTATAAAAACTGAATACCCTGAATTAAAGGAATGAATACTTCAAGTTTTGTTTAGTGTGCCAAATTGATATTATTGGAAAGTTATCTTATTGCTTTTATTAAAGGCTATGGTCAGAGACATTGTACTTGTGTGTTTAGTGCGAAGTATGTAACATTTAATCCTCCCATCTTTGGGATTTGTCATCATACGTTCAGAATTTCATTTTATGCTCCTGCGTTATTTAACGTTGAAACATAAGACATGCCAAACAACTGAATTAAGATTCTAAGCTTTAAAACTGTAAAAACTCCATCGAAATCTGCTCCGTAGTTTCCGAGTTTTTATACGAAAAATATATCCGGTTTCCGTTTTATAGATATAGAGATAGAGAAGATGGAAGAAGAAGATGAGATACATGGAAACACATTATTTGTGAATTTGTGCAATGATTATAAAATTGGATTTTTGGTAGACTTGGGGTTATACCCTGTTAACCCTCAACTGGTGGTTCAAGGTCATTTTCCCCTTTCCCCGCTCCTCACCTCACCACCCGTCCCGTTGCCTACCCCTGCTGCGAGCTGCTAACATCACTAATTAACGCTGACAGTGGTAGCCAAATGCGACTCTCCTGCCTCACCTTAATCCTGGCAGGTTGAGTCAAATGCAAGGTGCCAATTACTTTCGGCGTATTCTGGGTGGTTGGCCCTCTGTTCGCCTCTAACACTGCAAGCCGAACAGCTCTTATTTTGAATATCGTGCCAGCACATATGCCCACATTTTTTAGGATTTCTTAAAATAACTTCGAGAAATCAAAACATACAGTTCAATTAGTACACATATTCAGTTTAATACTTTCTAAAACTCAATCTTAACTTTACACGCAATAAAAATTATCCCACATAACATTTTCATATTACACACTTAACAACCAATCGCGGAGCTCACACACGAGCCTTCCCGCGCAAGCTCGCGAACACCACCTTCTCATGACCAAAGATGCATTATTACTCGACTTAGAAACTAAGGTGCTATGATTACCCCGTCCTAAACATACTACCATCTGTGTAACCCTATTTAAATTTCATTACCATTAATTAAACTAATTTTACTAGGAATATTGTTAAACACATTCCATTATTACAAAAATAATTATTTACCAAGCAGAAAAATACTATACAAGGAGGTCAGACATAAATGTCACATGTCTCCGGCAGACTGCTGTGTCCAGGCATCCGTTTTGGATGGGATTTTCAAAGTTTCAGAACTTACGGTGCAATTTTCCAACTAATGTGTGTCTTACGACTCTATGTGAATGGTGGACGGAGCAATAAATGATAATCTATTCGTAAACTGAACCATATGATCAAACATCACGCAACATTAAAAATGATCACTCCTTTTTTTTAACCTGAACAGATAACCGCCGAAGATCACACTACGTCAGACATAAACATACCATTCTTTGGATTAATTTTGTTTTCGACTATGTAACTTTGCTTATTTAGTAACATGGCAGTCGTGAAGGCAATTTAAATGATTACAAAACTAAAGTCATTGTTATTAAGCGAGCATCACATTAGGAAAATGTGGGTTTCTTTCGTTTACGTCAACGAAATGTAAGTTCCTCGTGAAAATGCTAGTGTATATAAAAATCAGAAGGCAAATAGTATTTTAAACCATCTGTAAGATGGCGGTAAGATTCTGCAGCATGAAATCATAAAAGGACTTAATGTTTTTTAAGTTCACGAATTTACGACGTAAGTATTGAAAATTTAAACAAAGGGTGTAGTAGTTAATACATCCAAGTAGTAACAATATGACCAAAACAAAGATGAATTTGTTTGCAACAGATAGTAAAGTAATGAACAATTCCAAGCGATTGCGGTGATGTCATACAGCCAGATTGTGATAATATCAGTATATATTTATTAAATTGTCATATCATTTTTTCAACTGGCTTAGTATTTTTTTTAAACCTTTACGGTTCATCATTGAAATCAACTACTGAAAGAACTAATTCTTTTTTATGATTGTTTAGAAAATTTTAATGTATAAAACTGTTTTTTCGCGTAAGTACAACGGTAATAATTTTTAAATTGTAATTCTATGTATTTCTTGCAATCTTGCGAACGAATTCTGGACGATTGCATTCAAAATTTTGAACAGCTTTGGCAAATTGAAATGTTTCCCTTCAATATTGATTTTCGCTTATATCAGAAAGTTGATAATTGGAATAAATTTAAAAAATGCTATCCTACAGTGCAATCATTTCCAACATGCCGACAACTTTTATTTTGTAAGAACGGAGACTTTCCCGACGTATGATAGCAATGAAGTCTTCACAGGTGTACAGCCGAATTGTGTTGTGAAAGAACGATATTTCAACGACTAGCTCATATCTGTGTATCAGCATATGTTGTCGCATCTGAAGAAGAGGTCGAAATATTGTGTTTTCACAAAACAATTCGGTTTTATACCCGTGAAGACTTTATTGCTATCTATTTTTAAATTTTCTCACAGCTTAAAGTGTTTAACTAATCACTTTAAACTATTTTCGTCCTCCCCTTTCCCGTCTTTGTCAATTAAATTTGGTTGGTTACTAAAAGTTAGTAATTAGTATAGGAATAAGTCAGTATTATATTTCTTTTCCCTTTCCGCTCTAGCTAGTTTGAATTAATTTTCTGTATACGTTGATCGAATGCTGACGCTGATGAACATTTTTAGTATTTTTTATAAAAATTAAAGTAAACTGCGAACAGTTCAGTGGTTTACGAAACTCACAGTTGAATATATGTGAGATCAGCATTTTGACACAATGTGAACATACATGCAGAGCTCTTCAGACGATAACGCAAAAATCGAAATATTAATTATTGGAAAGAAATGATTGATACTGAAAGTATATGCATATTAATACCAGTAGATTGAAGCATTACAAGTTTGTCAGACGATCGAAGGTAAAATTGTATCGTCTAGAGAAAACAGAAAGTGGAGAACCTTACAGGGTACGTCTGAGCAAATCTTTCCAGGCATAAAAACTTGAAATGTAGTCTAAAGTTTAAAGCATTTAAGAAACCCTACCCCAAAAGCAGATTATCTAAATGGAAAAATCTTCAGCTATACTTGTGATTATGTAGTATAGCTTATTTACTGTGAAGTCATCGCCATCACAAAGGACTCCTACTGATTGGAAAGGTTTTTCGTGGGAGATGAAACACTTTGTGCTCGCATCATCGCAACTTACTCCTCGGATGTTGACGTTATATCTTTGGAATTCTGTTTGTTCAGAGCTAGAGAGTGGCGTAAAGAATTAATTTTCTGTAGCATTTCTGCTGGGGGAAGTAAGGAACGCAGTTGAAAAGGCAGTAATGCGAAGAAATATAATTGACTGGGAGAATTTATCGGACTTTCAAATGAGATCGCCGAGGGAGGGAGTTGCAAGGAATTCAGATGGCAATCTTTATCCGCCAACTTTAACAATCTCAGGGCGGTGAAAATGACGAGGAATAGTGAGATAGCGTGGTGATCGGTGACGGGCGGCGACAGTGAGCTGTCAAGACAAAGGAAGAACGAACCGCGCCGCGTCGTTACAATCAGGCACAGCTCGCTTGATGAAAGATGGCGGATGCTCGTCGTGGACAAAGGCTGAAGACAACGAAATGGTCACCGCTGGCCATCACACAAAGGCAGCGGCCGCAAATAGCGGCGAAATGATTATTTTTGGCCGTCTGAAAACTCGCCGGCGGACTCGGCATATTTGTCAGTGGATTATGGGATTCTACCGAGAGATGCGACTCGCTGAAAATCCGGTTCCAGTACACGATATAGGCTGCTCCAGTTTTCTCCGCGTGTGTTATAGTGCGTTCAGTTAGCAGAGGCGGCTCAAGGTCACCCTGCTTTCTACACCCACTCCGCTGCCCTTACCCCTATTTGTGAACGCGAAATTTGCCGCTTGTCTACCTGGATATAGCGTCCCCGCTGGTGATGTTTCTCTACCGGCCATAAACTTTCGACACATTCAGTGACATTACAATCCCTCCATATATCTCAATGAGCTAATTGTGAATTTAAACTTCGGCAACATGTTTAACCCACAGAAATCGAATATCTGTACGGATTTATTTGCGCGACCAGTTTACGAAACTAGTCTTTAAAAAAGGTTTAAAAAGCGTTTACTGTATTCAAATTAGTGCTGAAGCTTTTAAATGAATTCTTTTAAGGGGTGTAGTGCTGTTTTAATTAATTCATAATTACTCGATTATCTTGATATGACTAATAATATTGTTTTGTTCAATTAAACCTATAGACATCGTAAAGTTGTTGTTTTTTTTTTTTTTTTAGGTTTTGGCATAAATAGCGGGTTCCGTGCTCCAGTAAAATTAAAAGTGAACGTCAGACGACATCTCTTGGAGCAAAAGTCAAAAGCTGACATGTTATCATAATACGTAACGGAAACCGTCCACTGGTTTCGAGAGGCGTGCTACATTACCGCTTGAAAGTGCAATCGTTCAGTCTAAAAAAATTTAGTGTACGCAGTATCTTTAGTATCTATTAGGATTCAAAGCAATCTGAATTAATAACATTTTCAATAAAATTGTAATAACGTATGACAAAGTAGCTGGAAAATAAAAATATTTACAAATGTATGTAATTGTATTAAAGATTTTTTTAAAAAAGAAGAAAATAAAAGAAAGAAAAGAAGGATACAGGATAGAATTGATATTGGGAATGAACTTCTAGATCATAGGCTATTCCGTTTTTGGGACAGACATGGTAACAATAATGGTCTAAAATTTGACGACCAGTAACTTCTTAATTTTCCAGTGAAAAGAATGGGAAAAAGAAAACACATTAGACGTATGCTTTGAACTATGAACAATGCACAGGTGTACACTTCTTTTCCGCCGCCTTTTTTCGTAAGTAATCGCCTCTACAATCTACTATTATGTAATTTTAAATACCATATTTCTTTCTGAGCTCTTAAACTTAATCATTTTAAGAACTAAAAACATTTGTTAGACGAACAAGATGGACAGACAGTTAAGAGGCAATTGTGTTTTCTTTCGGGCAAGATATCATAATAACGAAGAGATATATTGATCCAAGTAGATTTCATTTTTATTGGTATTACAGGCCTCCTTCTCAAGTAGTTTAAATTAACTGTGTGAATATCTTAGAGAAAGTATAATTTGCCTGTCGAGAAAATTAAATTGCAGAAATTATAACTGTATACCACTGATTACTATTGCACTTATTTGAAGAAAAAAATAAGGAAATAATACGTAAGTTGGAATCTGGTTGTCCTAGCCGTTAGCTGACTTGTAAATGCTCAGGTCTTGTATTCAAGATATTGATTATGGAGGCCAGTTATTACTTAATGATAGAATGACGTTTTTGGCTACAGACCGTAGGCTACCAAGCAACCTGAGATGTGTGCACTGAGCAAAGTTTTGGCTGAGGCCCGCCGGGGGTGAAGCTGCTAACTCAATTGGCCAGCAGTCATTAGCGGCATTCAGCGTCACCAGACGTGACTCAACCTCTCAGATACCTCCACCGCCAGTGTTAGCAGTCTCTTGTGCGCTGTCGCACCTCCTAACGCCCGGCGACGCGACTGTTGAAAGCACTGTTTTTGGAAGAAGCGTTGCACGAAGAGGTAGTGTAGGAGGCTGGAATGAAATAATATAAAGATGGTAACGAGGTAGAGCTAAGGAAACTAGTTGTGGCACAGCTTTTAAGTTTATCGCAAGATGGTGAGAACTCTAAAATTTCTTCCTTTCCCATCACGTGTGCTAGCACCTTGCGCAAATTGAAATTGTTAATCATTTGTTGCTGTTTCTTCTTCTGCTAATCCATAGTTCTTTCATCATACCACTGTTTCTTCCTCCTCTCCTCAGACCACACCGAGCGTGGTGGGTGAGCGGTTATCGCTCTGGCCTTGCATTCGGGAGGACGCATGTTCGAATCCTCGTCTGAGCATGCAGATTTGGATGGTTTCCCCAAATCACTGCAAACGAATGCCGAGAGGCTTCCTTCAAAAGGTCATGGCCGAATTCCTTCCCGTTCCTTATCCCAAGTCCCATCCCGCGCTTATAATGAAGTCTCGATACCGCCGAGGCGTAAAGCCATAAGTAAAAAAAAAGTCCTCAGATCACTGCGATCAAATTTTTTTCCTCTTACCTTCTGAACTCTTTCTTCCATACTTAATGCCTTCTTTCTAAAGATCTCTCTTTCCTTCTCTCTTCTCTTATATTGTCTCTTTCCAAATCTTTCTTAACCTCATGAATCCAGCTTGTTGTTGAATTTTCCCCCAAAGGTAATTGAATATCTTTTTTGTTAATCTGTTACCATAAGATATGTTCAAAAAAACTGCAATCTCCTTTATCTTACCGATTCTGTTTTATTTTCTATATTCCGGCATATTTCCTTATTTCTTTTTAATTTCCATAGCTCTGTTGCTTTCATTGGATTGAAAAGTTTTCTCATACTTCTTCTTTTCTAGTAATTCCAATTTATCTAGACTGTAGCTCACTCGCGAGCAGACATGGCTTCACAACTGAGTTGTAGAGTCTTATATTAAGATTTTCAAAAAAGCACTTTTTCTATAAAAAGTCTTCGTAATGCCATACGCCCTTTCCATCTTGTGTATCTTTTCTTCTATGGCGGATTTATCTAAACCATTTTGCTGAATTGTTTCCCACATGTATTTGAATTTCTTTACTTTCTCTATTCGTCCAACCTCTGTCGTTAAATATTTTATAGCATTTTTATGTTTATAATAAATTTAGTCTTTTTTTCTACAGAAATTCTCAAACCTGTTTTGTTGCCTATTTATTCCATGAGGTTGATTTGTGTTGTCACATTTCTAATACTCTCCGAAAGTATTGTAAAATCGTTTGCAAATGCCAGGCAATTAATTTCAACACCTTCGTTTTTTCTCCCAAATTATTGCTGGAATTGTGTGCTCTTTCAATTTTTATTCTCAAACAGCACCCAGAATATAATCCTCTAAGGATTTTATCGCACTATCTCATGTTCCTCATTTCTGATATTTGAAGTTAGTAAACGAAAGAAGGCATATTTCCGAGTTTTCCTAATGGAATTCTGTGAAGTACAACATTCTACGCTTTCATCAAGAACTCATAGTGATGGGGAAACATCAGAACGCAAGAAAACAGTTCTTAAAAATGTCCTCGGTACATTCTGCTATTTTCTTCTACGGCAATATCGTTTCGTGTTGCGTTGACAACGCGGCCGTAGCTGTGAGGTGTAATGCGAACAAAACACGCTTATATGAGTCTTATACCAAGAATAAATAATCTGACTTTTCCCAAGAAAAGGTGTTTCCAGTCCACTTCTCGACACAATAGACATAAGCTTCTCTTGTGTCTCCTCTATACAACAGGCTTCTAACCCCTTCTCAATTTTGCTTACAGGGAAAACTAATACTCTTATACACCCTGTTATCTTGCTATTTCTTACTAAGCTCATCTTTCCAGAATTACCTATTCAGTTATTGACCATCTAGATTTTAAGGTCAGCCTTTATTGAGCCCAGAAATTCCACGTGATACATTTCCTAGTAAACACTGACGCTCTACTTGTCCTTGTAAGCAGGGCATAACGTGCGAAATGTATCTGACCCTGCCAATCCCTCCATTTTTACAACTATCTAGTGTCGGCCCAGGTATTCACAAAATTAGCAGCGCTTAATTGATCTTACAAAGGAGAAATTATATTTTATAGAAATTCGAATATCATTGTTATAAATTATTAAGTAAACCTGCTAGAGTTTCAATGCAAATAAGCTACTTCAGAGAGGCCCTACTTTTACTGCCTACTCTTGTATAAAACTGATATTAGATTCTGTTTATTATTTTTCTCACGAAAATAGGCCAAATTAAGTTCCACATTTACGTCTTCCTCATGAAGGTTACAAATAATCATTTGCTGTAAGTTCGGCTTGCCAATAAAGTTTAATACTTCTGATGTCGTTGATACAAGTATATGCTCGTAATTGAAACATTCCTCATTCATGGAAATCACAAGTAGAATACTAAACGCTCTTTTGCATCAAATGAATTTTATCACAATTAAGAAACGTCATTTTTGAGAAACATGTTTAGACGTATAGGTTACAGTCATATACACCGAATAGCCAAAGAAACTGGTATAGGCATGCGTACGCAAGCAGAGAGATATATAAACACTCAGAGTACGGCGCTGTGGTCGGCAACGTCTATATAAGACAACAGGAATCTGGCGCGGGCATTAGATCGGTTACTGCTGTACAATGGCAGATTATCACTATTTAAGTGAGTTTGAATGTGGTGTTATAGTGAGCGCACGAGAGATGGAACACAGCATCTCCGAGATATCGATGAGGTGGGGATTTTCCCGTACGACCATTTCACGAGTACACCGTGAATATCGGGAATCCGATAAAACACCAAATCTTCTGACATCGCTGCGGCTGCAAAAAGATCCTGCAAGAACGGGACGAACGACGACTGAAGAGAATCATCCAACGTGACAGAAGTGCAACCATTCCGCAAATTGCTGCGGATTTCAATGCTGGGCCATCAACAACTGGCAGCGTGCGAACCTTTCAACGAAACATCATCGATATGGGCTTTCGGAGCCGAATGCCCACTTGTGTACCCTCACTGAGTACACGACACATTGCTTTACGCCTCACCTGGGCCTGTCATCGGCTAAAGTGGACTGTTAATTATTGGAAATAAGTTGCCCGATCTGACGAGCCTCGTTTCTAATTGTATCGATCGGATGGACGTGTACGGGTATGGAGACTACCTCATGAATTCATGGACCCTGCATGTCAGTAGGGTACTGTTGAAGCTCGTGGAGGCTCTGTAATGGTGTGGGGCGTGTGTAGTTGGTGTGACATGGGACTCCTAATACGTCTAGATAAGACTCTTCGTATGCATCCTGGCTGATCACCTGCATCCATTCGCGTCCATTGTGCATTCCGACGGACTTGGGCAATTCCAGCAGGACACTGCGACACCCAAAACGTCAAGAATTGCTACAGACTGGCCTCATGATCACTCTTCTGAGTTTAAACACCTCCGTTTGCCACAAAACTCCCAGATATGTGCATTATTGAGCTTATATGGAATTCCGTGCAACCTGCGGTTCAGAAGAGATCTCCATCCCCTCATACTCTTACGGATTTATAGACAGCCCTGCAGGATGCATGGTGTCAATTCCCTGCAGCACTACTTCAGACATTAGTCGAGTCCACGCCACGTTGTGTTGCTGGGGCCCTACACGATATTAGGCAGGTGTACAAGCTTTTTTGGCTCTTCATTGTAGAAAACCCCCAATTTTTTTTGACATATTACAACTACTCTATTGTGTCCTCTGACTGATTCCGCAGGCATCAAATCGATAATCAAGTTTTTGTCACACTCGGTGTAGAACGTAACAATCAATCTGCCAAAAAGTGCTGTTGGTGCGAGCTCGCAGTACTTATAGGTTTTCTGGTAGAAGAGGCTTAAACACTAAATCCTCCACGTTACCTCATCCAAAAAAATCGCATGGGGTCGAGTAGGGAGAGCTTGAAGGCCATTGTGGGAGTTCTGATCATTAATCCCAACACGACTAAACCGTCAGTTTCTCAATCTCCCGTTTAAGAATTTGGAAATTTGTAACGCGGCTGCAAAACTTTTTGAGTGTTCTATATGGCCGTAAAGTTTTGTTACGATATGCCAAATAATATAACTACAATAATTTTTGGATGTCGTTTCAGTCATATAAAATAACGATGTAGTTCTGAGTAACATAAAATTAATCTTGACTAGATAATATAATAGTAAATAGGTTAGTTAAATTTTGATAGTCTGAAATGAACGGAATATAACTCAAAAGCCTTCGTGCAGTGAAGAGGCGGAATTAATTTACAGCTTTTTATAGATATTAGTTCCATTACGATTCAGAGATTGATCATATAGATGGAAAGCCATACGGCGTTTCCGACTTAATTATCTTCCTTTTACTGCGTTATTTCATGTTACAAACGTGTGCCGAATATCTGAATATATAGATATATGGATTTCTTTCCGGCCTTTTATTTACGGACGGGAAATTGATCGAGATAGCTTGCGTCAAGTCCATTAAGTTTGTTTTATTTTTCACTTGCTTAAAGCAGATCTTTATTTTAATTTTCAACACAGTAAAAAGTGATGTATTTGCATTTTTAGCTTAATATGACTTCATTAAAATGTCATTTAGTTATTTATTTAAAATTTTATTAAAACATTTAATTGTATAGTGAAAAATCATGCAACATTGTAATCAATCAGAAAATGTAGGCATTACAAACTTGTTTTGCGGAAAAGGAATACGATAGACAGAGAGAGTATTTTTTAGAGTTAGTCTAAAATCGCTTAACTGATGTACCACCTAGCAAAAGACAACTGCATCGGTACTTTGCAGTCATCAGCTCATGCCAGCAGTTGATTATAAACTGGGACACAGATTGCAGATAAACATCGATACATAAAGTCAATCACTACTCTCTAATCCATCAGACGATTTCACATCCCAAATACTCCAAAAAATTCAGCAACACATGTATACTGAAATTTAATCATGGCTATTACGGATCGCAACAGTCGTCCAGTGATACGCTTTGGAGAGGCAATAATCTTGTTATGTTTTATTTCTAGAAGGCTATTTTGGTGTCACAACCATTTTTATCATTCATAGATTGCGCAGATCGATAAATGAGGCACAGTTTTAAAAATTAAGTTGGTGAATTGTATTGTTTGTTTATAACTGTTTGGCCCTAGATTTGTTTTTTACCTGTAAGCTCCTATACGGAACGAATGATATGATGCCTTATCCACGGGAACAAGATTCAATATTTCAATTAATACTCCACACATACAAAGCACATACGCAAACTCCTGAAAGGGCTTGACTACTTACCTGAACCTGCCTTTTCGCGCGGTCATTATACCTGTCGTCTTCTAGAGATAAAGGCTTTTCAAAATTTTTTGTTATGTTAAGGGTACATTTGAAATTACTTTCTTTCGCGTTTGGCGCTGCATGTATTTTGCCGGTGATGCCAACGTGTCGATCCCAAGAAAAACGCAGTGCCAAACCAGAATAAAAATGTTATTTTCCAAAATGAAGCCTGCGAAAAGTTAGAAATTTTATAAGAAAACATTTAATCAAAAAGTTACTGATATTCATATCCTTACCTCAAATATTGTAAACAAGAAGCTGATGTAATTTCCGTATCAAATTTTCAACAATATTGTGTTATATTTAACTTTTCATACTGACCACAAATATTACGTTTTTTTTATGTTTCACTTCAAAACATACCAATAAATAACGATTAAAAACGAACCGGTTATTTTTTCATGCTACTTAAAACCATTAACCTTGTTTTTAAATTTTACGCGCAAGTATAACACAGAATCAAAAATCATTTCTTATCATTTGCATTTAGAAATATCCTTTCTCGGAAATGTGAAGTTTCCATACTGGCCCATTAGTTTAATTGAAAAAAAGATTGTATTCGAATCAAGTACTTTTTGAGCGAGAGTGCAAGGTGTAAATCAATCGGAACAAGCGTACGTGAAAGAAACAGTGACTACAGTGGAACACCTTGCAGTCTTGTCGGTAACCTCTTTTTCTGGACTCCGCAAAGTGTTTCGTAAATACTAAGAGTACGCTTGTATTTCCGACAGAGAGGAGGGCGCGAAAGCCGCGCAGGATCATCCTCGCCTTATCGGGTTCTCTTTACGACGCCGTTCCATATTTTACTCGCTCTCCCGTTTCACTTCACGCCACTAAACTGTCCTCGCGAATCCCCCTTTCGCCCCCTTCTCATTATCGCCTACTAAATCACACAAATTATGACCCTAAATTTCTCTCCCAGAGATGGGAAATCAGTTTTAATAAATCACCGATACCGACAAGGGGCGACCTTTTGGAGCGCATTCCGTCGTTTTCTCTTTTGCGAGCGAATCGAGTAATGAAATCTGCCTGGCGACTGCATTACTGCTCGGGGGAAGCGCCCGCCCGGCATTAAATTTCCGCAGCTAACAAAGTGTTCCAAAGGAAACAACTTCGGTTATTTCAGATACGTGCGCGAGATTACGAATGTAATTTAAATGACGAGAAGAAAACCGCAAACCTTAATTAAAACGTCATTACTTTTTGTAGCAGTTTAATGTTGAATAGCTGGTGGCGTATGAACTGTAATTTTGTTTCTCGTTTTTCTTTCCAGGTACAACTTGAATACTTGCCCATGGGTCTCTAGAACAGAGTTTAGTGAAAAAGTGAAATGTGTCCTAAAAATGCACATAGTTATAAATGAAGTGTTCCAGCTACTTTATCACTTAATTAAATTTTTTGGGTACTGATACCTTATATATCAGGATTAATTATATATCATATATGTTATTTCTAAATAGTTAAAAGAGGTATTATATATATATATAAAGATGGATGAATGTATGTTTGTTTGTTTGTTCTTCATATAAATCCACAGTTTTCCTCCGATCTCGATGAAACTTTTGTAAACTTATCCTTTGAAACAAGAAAAAAATACTGTCTACATTTGGTTGAAAAATTATCTGTATAAATAATACATGTTGTCTTACAATTTCGAATAATTACTGAACGGCGATAGACAGACCCGATGGATGTGTAGGTCTCCGTACTGCCTTTCCATATAGCGGTCAGGTAGCTCAGTGGTTAAAGCGCTTGCTTACTGGTGTTTGGACAGTGGTCTCTGGTACAAATCTTCGTGGAGGCAAAGATTTTTAAAGATTGTTTTTGATCGTAAGAGTCTTGCCTGGACCGTCGGTTATTCGGATTGAATGTTAAACTGTAGATATCACAAATTTAGGGGTGCAATGTGACGTAAATCGTAGGTAGTCTTGCGATACTGTAGGTGTACACTTTTTTACGTTATATTGATCCCTCGGGGGTGATTCGCAGTCAATGTGCATGTGATATGCAGTAATAATACTATAAATGCGGAAGTAAGTTTGTCTTTTTGTTACGTTTTGATGACTAAATGCCTATACCGATATTGACGGAATTTGACAAGCAAATCTGTAGGGAGGGCATAGGACTTTGTTTTTCGCTATGATTAACAGTTGTAGTCACGAAATTTTGAGAACTTATCGAATGGTGACAAGGAGACGGATGTGGGTGTTAGTCTGTTATGTTACGTCGGTTGCTCAAGCTGTGCTTCTCGCGCATTATGTTGGTGTATAATTTGTTAATAAATTTCGTGTAGAAAAAAAACGTATTATTTACTATAGAGGTCGATTTTTCCCTATCCTTTTACTTTTTGTCTGCTTAAATGTTTCTGGCACCAGTTTATTTTGCCTTCTTTTTCGACATTCCTTGCGGGCGTAAACTGGCCTATGTTGCAGCTCTAGCAGAGCACGAGCAGCTAAAGTTATTAGAACCCAAGAATCGGACGCTCATGCTGAAGAAAAAAGTAAACACCAAGCTGAAATAAAGGTGCCCTTAGTTAATACCCTCTCCCCCCCTACCGACATCCCCTCACCTTCTTTTGTTTCTCTGTTTTTAAATATGTTGGAAATTGATTCTCTTCAAGAGACAGGTTCGACAGTAGAATGATATAATGATGGCTTTCCTGTCATATTTTGCCGACTCGGTATTGTTTTGGACCAATTCTTACTTACCAACAACTTTCTATATTCAGTTCTGGCAAAGAAATTCTTAATCCACGCGTACGAAATCGCGGGTATCAGCTAGTTATAAGTATTAAGGTATCCGCTTTGGTCACGTATATTTTAAGAAAGTAATTTTTCAAAATTTACCCTTAAAGGGCACAAATATCAATATTTTTAAAATGCGTTTTTTTTCGTATCACGAGCCTTTTATCTCCCTGGATCCCTAACCGAAATCAATAAATGAAGTACCATTTTAAAGATTAAGATTTCCGGTTTGGTGACATCATATATTAAGAAATGAATTATTTCCACAACGTACTTTTTTGTCACTTACCTATCGTGATATCTAACTGAAATCGAGAAATGAAGTATTATTTTAATTATTAATATCTCTGCTTTGGTCACATGATATCTAAGTTAGGAATCTTTCGGAATCTGACTCCTAAAGATCAAAAGAATTATTATTTCTATAACTTTTTTTTTTTTTTTTTTTTTTTTTTTTTTTTTTTTTTTTTTTTTTTTTTTTACGAACCATTTATTTCCCTTGATACCTAAACGAAATCGATAAATGAGGAACATTTAAAAGATTAAGGTCTTCGCTCAGGTAGAATTGTAAATTAAGAATGAAATATGTCGGAATTTGACACTTGAAGGACGAAAGTAATAACTGCGAAAGTCGCGCGTATGAGACAGTTCAGAGCCAAGATAGCTGTAGCACATATCATAGAGATATTAATAAAATACTTTACTGATGTTGACTTTTGCCACGTACCTATTACGCTAAACAAATAAACAGTTAGTACAAATGAGGCGATTCTTCTTTCATCCTATTACAAACCACATACCTTACTATCGATCGTATTCGCGAAAATTTCGCACGGGTCATCTGGTTTCTATAAATGTATCAATTGGGCTAACAAGGATGCCATAGGCATTTGATGCCATTTTTAAATTTTACATCGCTTTATCGAATTCAGTTTGAGATGAGAACTATAGTAATTTCTTTTATTGTTTTAAACCTATTCAGCTCAGTTTCAATTAATGTTTGCAATTTCTAGATAGTTGTAATGCGTGATTTACTTGACTAATTAATTTAAGATAACTCTCACTTGTTTCTGTTTGCTCCAAATAATACTTTTTATTTGTATTTTCTAGCATTTTAATCTCGTCGGTAACTTGAAGACATTTACATGCGTCCAAACACTCCTACTTTCTCCCTACAGTGTGATATTTTTTATATTTAGAGGGACAAAAGTCAATTTTGACACTAGTCTACACCGGCAAAATCGTTATATTGAAAGTAGACAAACTATATAATTATGAACAAAGTTTTATTTTCCACGAATTCACGCCTAACAATACAAAAAATAGTTTGAACAATGGGTTCCTGTGATCCACCAATCAAGTGCTCCATTCGGCCCTGCCCTTCGACTTAGTTTGGTCGATGATTACGCTGTGTTTCTGTTTGCTATCAGCGATTTGCATGTTGTTATTGGTTTTGGCGAGTCTCAAGATAAGTTTACGCAAGATTTTTCCGTAATAAGTTTTAAAACTTGACCATGAGCATCATTAAAACGGAGCGAGATAATTTTTAATTAAAAAACTACTGAGTCAGTTTCATATTGAGTTTTAGTTTATTATACCACATTATACCGATCTCTTACTATATTTATTTGAAAGAGCTACTTATTAGCTACAGGAATTACCTTCATTTCTTTGCGCATGTATGCGACACCCATACAACTGTTCTTCATTTTCAGAATGACTGTACAAATTTCGCGTAGAGAATTTTTCGACGTATGTATGGTTTACTAAAGCAAAATAAATAAATAAATAAATAAATCAAGAATAGATGCTTTGTTACAGTTTATATTCCAAGAACTAGGTGACAAATAGTTTTCAGATAACATTATAAGGAGTTTAAAAGCTACTATCAGAAGGTTTTGTCCAAAAATTTAAGAAAGATGGTCTAAATCGGGAAGACATAGAGACCGCTTCCTAAGCACAAATTATAAGTAGTTAGAAGGAAACGTTTCACTGCCTGATATTACCACCAAATTGCACTGCCCGGAACGAGTTCGCGCTCCTGTGGAAGACCGCAAAAAGACTTTGAGAGTTCAGGTATTAAAACAAAAGGACGGCGAATCAAGCATCTCCTTGAAACAGCAAGTCAAGAAGAAATTTCGATGGCAACCGAAGTACAGCTTCGCAAGTCAGGAAAAAGACATTCTGCAGCAATTGTAAAAGAGTTTTGTCTCTGTTCACGTAGATGAGGCACTAATATGAAGAAAGCGCGGAAGTGTTTGGAGAACTCAAAACCAGCTGGACTATCGGAGGACCAAGCTCTCGCTTTAATGATTAATGCACATCTGTCGACACACCAGTACAGAAAACACAATACGCCAGAAATCAAAATATATTAACAAGAAATTGACTATGACTGAGAAGATAATTCTTAACATCATTGTAACATGGAGTTGTGATGGAGCTTTTTTTTAAAAAAAAAAAAAATATTCAGGCAAAAACTTGTGCGGCAAAACCCTTCATCTTTTTCGACCAGAAATTGTCGTCCCATTAAATTTGTGTTTGCCAAGGAAACCGTGGACGTTGTAATGACGGAAGTAAGACAATAAAGGAACAAATAACATCACTTTCGACCACTGAAATTATTCTGAATGGCATAGAAGTCTTGGTGAAGTCAACATTGGTATTCTGCATGATTGATGGCAAAATTTGTAATGCAGTAGCATCGTGTGCGTCCACACATACTTGCTATTTATGTGGTGCAAAGTCTAGCGAAATGAATAATGAAAGCTGCGTCTTAGCAAAGCCGGTAAATGGCGAACTCGTTTCTCTGCAGCTTTCACATTTACATTCTTGGATTAGATTTTTTGAACGCATATTGAATATTTCATACAGACTCAAATAAAATCACGGCAGATTCGTGGAGAGCAGAATGAAAAAGTTGTTGTTTTTGTGTCTTTAGGGCGCGTCGAGAACGAGGTCATTAGCGCCCTAACAATGACCAGCTAATACTGTGGCTGAAATAAAAAAAGAAGAAGTAACTGAACGAAGATAGCGCAAGATAAGTTCAGGAGGGAGTTAGACATATTAGCAAGGAAATACCAATGACAGATCACACACCGAAAGTTCTTCAGAAATTCTGAAAAGTCAGCCGAAATTACTGGTGTTAATGTTGAGCTTATTAAGCGCTTCCATGTCATATTACAGTCGTGTTTCCTATTGAAATAACTAAGTTTCCAGAATGCGCTACGGAAACGAGAGAACTGTATATCAAGGAGTACTCATGGTACTCAATGCCTGTAAGCGTACATAAAACACTTTTTTACAGAAAATATATAAGTGCTTCTTGCGTTCTTCCAATTGCCAACTTTCAGAAGAAGCTCAAGAGGCTAGAAATAAGAACAACGTGAAATTAAGAGAATTACTCACGAGAAAGACTTCAAGAGTGGATACAAATTTAATGAATAGGTTACTGTTCACTTCTGATCAACTCATTGCAAGCTTACGTGCTCCTTCAAAAATGGCTAATTGCAAAATTTCTCCGGAGGTACATGAGCTTTTACAGATGAAAGCTCCCACCACTGAGCCGAAAAAAATGACAGTTATTCTGAAGTGTCTGAAAACAATTATGAAGGATCGAATCGCGATGTCGAAGGATGTGATATGAATAGTAGTTCCAACTGATCTCACTAAGTTTATCTTTAATTCTCTGAATTTTTATGTTAGGATTTATATTTTGTCTTCTAACTTTGTATATTCTATTGTATTCATGTATTTTTTTGTGTTTTTGGTTCAGTAAGTATCTGTTATACTAATTGAACTTCAATAATGTAATATGCTTTGTATAAAACGTTGTGTATTTGTTGCAATACATCTCAAAAAAACTTGAAAGTGTTTTAAAATTTCATATCATACATATTACAACTTTTTTAACTTGTACAGTTTAACACAGTTTAAACTCAAGACTTTTGTCCTAGATTTAGAAAATATCACACTGTGGTTTCGATTAATAAATGTGGTGTTGTTCAGGTATCAACCAATCTGCTGAGTTTCTAGCAGATTCAGCAAGTGGTTTTACCTCTGAAGAAGACCACAGGCATTTTTCGAAATGTCAGGAAAAAGGGAGAGTCTTAGGACACAGTGTAAAGTTGTGGAAAGCGCTAGTGTATGCCCTTTATCATATTTTTCGGTGTTGTCACGGGTCTAGAATAATTTTCAGTTTTAAGTTCAAAGGTCATTAAACGTTCATCTGATTTGGCTAAAATACGAACTTATATTTTTGCATTATATGTAGCATAAGAAAACATCGCCTACATTATTCCACATTTTTTTAGCCGTAAAGTTTTATCATATATTTTCAACTAAATTAATGTATTTAATTTAAAAACAAATTTTACGAAAAGCAATCTTAATGAAAGTGAGTCCAAAAGAAATTATATTGTAGCAGATTATGAGGGTTGCGGAAATAGCATAATCTTTTATGAGCATTTTAACCAATGTAAAAAGGAAACGACACTACAAACCACTAAAAAATAATTGTATGCACAATTTTAATTTATATACACATTTTTTGCAATGATTTTAACTAGATTCAGATTCATGGATGACTTGGGAAAAAATCTAGGCTGTAATACGCCTGATTGTAGCCATAACGGTTTACCGAAGAACGTAACTCATTTTAGAGAAAATGAAACTACGATGAGACATGAACACAATTACAGACGTGCATGGTAACACTTATGCAACTAAGCAATGAAAATGCCGGTGTAGTGTAAAAAAGTATATAAATTACCGCAGGATCAGAAATCTATTAAACCCAGATCAACAAACAGAGATATGGTGATGCTGAACCAGAGTTGAATCTGTAGACCCCCAACGACGGCTGAACATATTATATGAGACACAAAAACTTATATTAATTATGTGTTAACACTATAATTAACTGTTAATGTATGGGATTCGCTGACGATACTTCTAGATAGACAGCGCAAACAATCTAGTTGAATAATAAAAGTTTGATCACGAGTTGTACAGCTCAAGACTAAACAAACATTGTCAAAAAAAAAAAAAAAAAAAAAAAAAAATCTTGCAGTTGAAGTTACTCTTTACGTTTTCTTAATTGATCTCTCGTGACCTTTTTAGGCTGATTGCCTCAGGTTTCCAGGTTAGCTCTTCTTCATAATTATTCAGGATGACGTTGGGCTTAGATCTCATTACTGGTATGTCTTGTATCATGAGAAACGTGTTTATAAAGTTATCCAGAGGAATTTTGGGATGATATCTCTTCCTAGTTAATAAATTAACGTTTGAAATAAAACAATAAAACTTATTTACTTTGCATTGAAGATACAAAAGCTTAGTCGTATGCAGTATTCTACTTTAAATTTGTTTATGGATGTATAATGTCGCACCGGAATATTAATATATATTCTATCTCATTATTATTCTTGGTTTAAATGCAAAACTATTCTCAGCTTTGAGGAACCTGGATTTCTTGTCATAAACTTATAAATTGATCAATCTACACTGAAGCTGATATACGGATATTTATGAATATATACCTACACTGATAACTTCTTAGGCTCTCATACCACTGATTGGTATTTGACCAAATTTAGAGTAACAGTAAAAGATACTACACCAGACAGAACTTGTTCCAAATTAGCTGACCATTCAATCGAAATTATTATTATTCTCGAATCACAAACATCAAAATACACAGTTAAATACATTGTGCAAATCAACAGCCTTAAACACATTTAGCCCAGTACTTCGCAACCTCAATTGCATTCTCTGTTGCTCGAAACAGATCACTGTTGTTGCAGGATGATGGGCGTATTGGGCATTGGAGCATATGATTCATAGTTTGGACTTCACCACATTCGCACTTAATGGTGGTAGCATCAGTATAACCCCATCTCACTAGGTATTCCTTGGACCTGCCCACTCCTGTTCACAATCAATTCCAATCCTCTGCGTGACCAGGTGGCAAGCGCTCTGCAACTGTCAGTGTTCCCGAGATGTTAGGGACCTTCATTTTCCACAACTGTACTCTTGCCTTTTCAGGTGATCCAATTAGTTCCCGTGATGTTCTCAGGAAGCTCTTCCAGGATTTTAGTCTCTGGGCTGGTGGTGTATGGCCGTGCAGTGGATGAGCGCTTTCCCTTCTACTTTGGTCCTCTCCTTGTTCGCAGCCACTTCTCTCCGGATACTGGGTGGTGCAATGCCCGAAAGCTGGTAAAGCCTATCAACTGGGGTAGGCCTTAGGCAGCCTGTCATTAGCCTACAGGTGGTATTGAGGATTATATCCACCTGTTTGGTGTGAGATGATGAGTACCAAACTGGGCATGCATATTCTGCAACAGATGAACAAAGGGCCATTGCAGATGTACGTCTAGTTTGTGGTTGACTGCCCCCCTGTGATCCAACTAGTTTGCGCAGTTAGTTGTTTCTTGTAGATATCTCATTTTGGAATTCATGCAGTGCTTCTTATATGCGAGGCTCCCGATATTAACTTTCACGATATACAACAGTACATCGGTAATTAAAAAATATCAACTTCATGTTTATTAAAGCTTAGAATTTGTTTGTTATGATGTGTATATGAATACATTTCTTGGTGCATGTTCACGAGTACTTGTGGGTATAGTTGTGAACACCATAAAAGACACGGCGTTGGTTAGAATAGTGCCGCTATATCTGGATCTAGAAAATGTTTTTTTTTTTTTTTAGTACGTATGTAGTTGTGCACTCTCCTTCTACAATTTACTAACTCAACTGGAGTATGAACAGAGAATATAAAATGGAATATTAATGATAAAATATTTCATAAAAGTCGGTCAAAATGATGTGTTGTGATAGTTCAGATGAACCAAAATAAGATTAGTAATGAACTATCGGCCTTGAAATTTTGTATCTACTAGTTTCAATCTTAACTGGATCTAGCTGTTTAAAAATACATTCAAAGTCAAATTTTTGTCTATTACTCTTTGCGGCATTCATGAACATTTCTAGATAGTAAAATTAAATCTTTCGATCTTAATTGATAATAAGGTCAGACAGGGTGTAGAAACCAAAACGGAAGTTTTCTATGCTAATACCATCGGCAAAAAGATTATGTGTTGGCGTCTGGTTCATGGGTAAACTTAGGAGGAAACCGACTTTATCGGAAGTTCAAGTGAACGATGTGATATGGATAAAAAGATATATTTAACGCTTTCTCTGCATCTGTTTTGTATTTACTTGTTTGCGCATGTGACGATGACGACATTTCATTTACGGTCATTTGGTAAACAGACAGATGTAACTTAAATCAATTATTTCGACTATCATCAAAGATTTAAAGCAGGGAAAAATGCTGAAAATGATGCTAAAGATATTCAGGCGCATATCAAATGCGAATTTTTATTTACGGGTCATACTTTCTCACTTAAAAATGTAACTATATTCTATCCAGAAAGGACGTTATGGCCCTCTTAAGGTAGCCTAATGCCTCGTCATTCACATTGTTTACAGTAAAACAAAAAACAAAACCAGAACTTATGAAACAAAAGTTCACACCACCTATCCATATACTACAAATTATCTGTCAGCGAGTTTTTTATATTTATAATCTGCATTATCTGATTAGCTACAAATGCAAAAAAGATTTTAGGCTTAATGTACACTTAACAACTGGAATATCTTTGGCGCAGGACCCTTCCCATACTGAAGTATGTTTCTTATAATAGTCTTCAAATTTATTTATGTGCCAAGAATTATCCGGATCACATGAGCATTTTGTGGGAGAAATAATGTGGATATTACTAATGCTGAATTAAGACAGAAGTCTTATTTTATGTTTTATTTTTGTTTTTAAGTACGTCATCACATATTTTTTTTAGATGAAGCAGAAAAACAAATCTACTGTAGACTGTATTATAGAAAACCCTGTGGGTTTATACGTTTCCATGGCATTAATGAAGTGATTTGATCTCAAAATGGGGTCAAAGGAAAAGAAGAAATAAACGCGATCTCGATCAGGTGATTGATGTTAGTAGAGGATTACAAAGGCCTGGGACTGTGACCTCAGGATAACAAATAGGATTGGGGACTAAATGACGCGGACACGGTGTAACGAGACAGGGAGAACAATAGCGCAGAATATCGATACGAGAGTCTGGGTAGAGTAGCGTCGCGGAATTCAAGATGGCTGGGAGAGTTGTATGCACGAGGCAAGTGAGTGGTAGCGTGGAAGTCCACAAAGTAATTGAACAGATGAACGATAGGATGTAGTGTAATACCATGAGGTGTATTAGTGAGAAGAATGTGGAACTGTGAATTACGTGTTGGTAAACAGTGATTAAGTGCCTTGAAGTACGCGTCGGGACAAAATAAACGCGCGTGTGAGTGAGGAACAGTGTCTGACGGTATTGTCGAGCAACTTATTTAGTAAAGAAGCTTCATTACAAACATCTTAGGTGACGAAATCCGATATTAGTTGAATTAACTGTTATTCCTTGGCAACTGTATATATGATTGATTGGGTCAAATAAAATGTAACTCTGTGAACAACTTCGTCGTTGTGACAATTAAGTTTTTCCCGGCGTATGGTAGACAGGAATTCTTCACGGGTCTTCTTCGTCGTTGTCTATGGGTGCGTGTAGTTATACGTAATGGAAGTATCATCTAGATGCCAGTAAGAGACCTGATCAAGTTGATGTAATTATACGAACGCGACTGGATAGTGAACGGACCAGACTGAGATTTGAGGTAAGTGTTATGTGACTGTGCGGATGAGCAGAAGCTTGCCGCCAGCTTTACTGCGCGAACTTGTAAATGCAGGGATTATTGATCAAATGAGTATTAGTGGCTTTGAGGAACAGATAATTGATTAGGGCGGTCATATTTAGACATTCTGTGCTTTCAACCAGTGAAAGAAATTTAAATGAATTTGTTGTCGCTGTCGACAATTTAACTGCTCAATTACCACAGTTATTGCAAGGACGTGTGCGGAGGAAAGTCTACGTGCGTTTTTGGTTAGGATGATAGGCATTTTGTACAATTTATTTCACAGCAATGTTAGATACAGCGTCTCTGCATCAGTGCATTCGTATACTGGATTGACTACCCATCGTTACCAATGATCGATAACTTTCTGTCATTTAGAACTCGCCTGTGCGTGCCTTGGTTTGCGATGTATGCGTTTGCCTTTTATTTTTCTTCTAATCGAAAATCATAAAAGTCTGTATTACAGCATCTTTATAACCTTTACCATAAATTAAATTCCACCATTTAGTGACATTTATTGAAGTTTTAATCTTTGATGTAATGATTTAACTAACGTTTTTCGTCGATTCTAAAGTACTGTATCATACCAATGTAGTCTTCACGGGTGTGCAGCCGGATGGTGTTTTGGAAACACAACTTTTCGACAACCAGCTCGGCTGTCTTCATCAGGTCTCCGGTGTCTACAGGCTGACGAAGGCTAGCAGTCACCGCGTGGACTGGTTTAGCCTCCCAGACGGACCTCCTTATGTACCTGTCGGCGAGGTAGAGGTCCGTCTGGGAGGCTAAGCCAGTCCACGCGGTGACTGCCAGCTTTCGTCAGCCTGTAGACACCGGAGACCTGATGAAGACAGCCGAGCTGGTTGTCGAAACGTTGTGTTTCCAAAACACCATCCGGCTGTACACCTGTTAAGACTACATTGCTTCAGTACACCGTGAAAGTCTCCACGCACACTACTGTATCATATTTCGGAAAACTGAAGAAAGTTGAGTAGACAAAAACAATATTAACAGCATCCAAAGGCCTGAGTGTTTATCTCAGGGTCTCTCTTAATGTTCATATGAAATGCAGTATGGTCTGTGGCGCCTATCTGTTCTGGGTACGAATGAATTATTGTTTCTTGATACGTTATTCAATTTAATTGCGATGGAGCGCTTGTTCCGGTGGCAATTTGCCTACACACCAATATTTACACTTTCCTTTTTCCACTTACTTTTTCCCTCAACCAATTTCAACTTTAAACTCTTTTAGCGTTTTTGATCAATTTTCCATCATTCATCTTAACAATTTGTTACAGACCCTACTCCCTTTCCTACGAAAGAAAATTTTCCCACAGTCTTATGTCTGAAATCGAGTGGCAGGTTTGTGGTCATGATCATCTTTTCCCTTTCATGAACATCTCCTAATTCTTGCACCAATATCTTTCCAAGCCTCATAATGAATCAATATTTAGTTTATCTGAGTACCTAAAAATTTGACTCTCATTTTGCTTTATCTTTCATCCCATGTTAACCTATCGAGCTAGATATCTTGTCCAAATCACTCTGCAGTTGTTCACAGTACTCTACTGTATTGATCCTTTTATATAGTAATAACTCGTCCACAAACAACCTAACTTCTGATATTAATCCACCAACACAATCATTTATTATAATGACGAATAGCAATGGTCCATATACGCTACCCTGTGGTACTTCCATTTTCACGTTCACTTCTTTTAACACTGCATTTCCTACGTTAACGTTTTGCTTTTTAACTTTTAAGAATTCTTCTAACCAGGAAATCACTTTTTCAACCACTCCAACAGTTTTTACCTTATTTATCCCAATTCATCCTCGCCGCAGATTTTAAGGTATACCATAAGCTTACCCCTCATAAACAACTATGGGAGTAACAATTACCCATTTCGTATTCATAAAAACAGCAGGACTGCAATGAACCGGCTACAGGCCCCTACGAACGTAGTTTGTTAGAGAACCGTTTTGATTTTCATACATAAAAATTATTTAGGATTTTTTTTTTGTTTTTTTTTTTTGCTGTCATCACTCGACTTGTTTGGTGCAATCCTTCATCACTTCCAGTTTTTCGTTAACCTTTTCAACTCAACATACCCCTTTCAACCTACGTCCTCAATTATCTGCTTCATCTGCAGTTCTTTCTTTGACAGTTTCCTCCACTAACAAGTCAACCAATCCTGCAAGTCTCAAAATATGATCTGACATCCTGTCTCTTCTTACTGTAAAACTCTTCCACAAACTTCTTTCATTTCAGACCCTATTTAATTTACCATTATTGATATCATTCTGCTACATTTAATCACTTTTCTCTTGCTTTAATTTATATTTAGTCCAAATCTTCCTTCAGTATTTTGTTAGTGCATATTTAGTAGCTTCTTAATATCCTCAACCTGTTCTTCTAACAAGACAATGTCATCATCAATCGTAGCATGCTGATATATTTTCTCCTTTGAACACTTATGCCACATTCAAATCTTTCTTTCCCTTCCTTTATTGCTTCTTGCTACATACAAATTGAATATTAATGGGGATAGATTTCAACTTGTCTCGCACCCTTTTTAACTGATCCGTGTCTCTCATGAGTCTCTACTTTAATTACTATTTCTACTCGATTCCTATAAAGTATTCTTCTATTTTCGGTATTTTAGACCAGACTTCTTTAAAATATTGAACATCTTGTCCCACCTAACATTATCAAAAGTTTTTTCTAAATCAACAAACGCCATAAAAGTATCTTTGTTTTTCTTGATCCGCCGTTCAAGTATTAATCTTAAGGGAATAATCGCTTCGCTTTTACCGCGGATTTTCCTAAACCCAAAAGCCGCCCATACACACACACATTTGTGTGCGAGTAAGCTCGCTGCAGATTTGTGCGAGGATATTCTCGTGACGAGGCTGTACTCGTCGAAGCCCATAAACAGGAAAATCAGTTTTGCACATTTGTCGTTCAGCTGGTTCGCCGCACTCAAATTGTTATGTTTATGGTAGTGGTCTACGGATTTATCCGTCATGATTTCCCGACTCTCAGCTCACTGGGAATTCCAAAACAATGCGAGCCAAGTAGAGTGCGTTTAGCGTTATACGCGAGGTAACAATATTTAACTGAAACATGTTTTTAAGTTCTACACAAAAAAAAAAATGTTTTTTTTTTTGTGCAGCAGCTTATATTATAGATGTAAGGAAGAAACTGACAGTGTGATAAAAAAATTGGTTACAGGAAGATTATCAACACGATCACATTCTGCTACTTGTATTATTTGAGAAGCATTTTATTCGCTTTCTTCAGTACTACATAAATGCACAGATACATCTTCCGATGCATTTCCTCAATATCCTTCATCTTCCACTTCATAATTTGGACTTCCTATATTTCTGATACCGTCCATTGGTTCGTGTTTATCGCTCATAAACTGTAGTAAGTTGTAGTAATACCGTAAATTAGTTTTGTAGATTTCGTCCTCGCCTATTCCACGTCTTGTTTTTTTCTTTAATTTTTTTAATATTTCTTACGAAAAGCACTGCGCAAAGGGTGGATTTTCATTTTTATTAATGAACTATCAACTCTTATACCACAAACCTCTATCAATGCACTATATCCTAATTTTCTAAAGTTTCTGTTGGCGCACTCTTTTGGTTTCACCTTCCACAATGCTGTATGTAGCTGATATGTCCAATTGAAATCAAATACAAATTTTCTGCTCATCTTACTTAACTTGGTAGACACTCAGTAGGTCTTATCTGCTGGAAGTAATTTGTTAAGTGAGATATCTGTGTGTATGGTTACCGTAGCGCGTGCTCGCCACGTTCAAATCTGTAACGATTGTAATTGGCTTGTGATGCAGCTCGTCGTTAGACAATTGATACACACATCTTATGGATCGCCACGGAATTGCTGCCACACACACATGTGTGTGTGTATGCTTAGCTAAACTGATCTTCACCTACTATCCCTTCTATTATATTTTCCACTCTTACGTACAATTGTTCTGGTCAGTAATTTTGACGCATGTGATGTTAGTTAGACTTATAGTGCGATAATTCTCACATCTGTAAGCTTGTTCTTTCTTCGGAAGTGTGAAGATGACACTTTTATTAAAATCAGTGGGAATCTCTACTGTTTCATAACATTTTGAAAAAGTTTGAATTATCGTAGGATTCCTTCTTCTCCTAGGGGTTTCAGAAGTTCTGTAGGAATCTCATTAATTTAAAGTCTTATTTGAATTCAAATCTTTCAAAGCTCTATCAAGTTCTGTCCTCAAAACAGGATCGCCTAAGTAATCAATACCGACATCAACTTCTTTTTCAACACAGTGTTATTAAAATCATCTCCATCATACAGTTTCTCTATGTATTCCTTCCATCGGTTAACTCTATCTCATGAGCTTAGAAGAAATTACCCATCGGCAGCTTTAATGTTTACTTTATACCTCTTTCTCTTCACTTCTTCCAAATTCTGTTTGATTTTTTTATATTCCACATCTACTTACGACCATTTCTGTTTCTACTTCTTCACACTTTTCTTGCTGCCATATTTCTTTTGCTTCTTTGCATTTCCTGTTTATTTGATTTCCAAATTGTCTATATTGCTCTCTTCCTGCTTCATCCTGAACAGTTTTGTGCCTTCTCCTCTGATCCATCAACTCCTAAATTTCTTCTGCGATCCAAGGTTTTCGGGCGGCTTGTTCCTTAAAGCCTAATGTTTCTTTACCAACTTTCATTATTTCTTTCTTCAATGTATTCCATTCGCCCTACGTTGAGATCCTTTCAGAGTTATTTCTTAGACAAAGTCTACCATTTATGCGAATTTTTCTCTTATGTTAGAATGTTTCAGTTTATTCACTTCTAGTCTGTACTGCTTGCATTGCTTCTTTATGCTTTACAATCTTCTATTTCTAATTAGATTTAATTTCGGCATTTGCAAGTAAATAATGGAACATGCCATTCATCGCTTCCGCGGCCGGAAGAAATAATACTCCTTACGTTAGATTAGGAATAAACGTGATTTATACTAATAGTATCATCGAAATTGTTTATTAAAAACCACGATTAGAATTTACAGATACGTATTATTGCAAAAAAAGACAGCAAACAGTATTTTCAATGATCATCATCAGCCAATTAGCTCTTCAATGATGTGACCAGATTTGACTGCAATAGCCTTTTCTGGGCAGAACGGTATTGGGAAATTCTTTAACCGTTAAATCTAGTCACCCTAAGTATATCTTTGTCTTATCAGTTTTCCTCTTGGTCTAGGTCTGTCTCTGAAACTAATATCTCACAATCAGTCTTTCTCCAGTTGTCAGCTTTTAATTTTTGGCCAACTGCAAGGTGGCTGCTGTATTGCACATTTTATTAGCCTTTGGTAGATGTTATATGATTGTCTTTTAAGTGAAATACATATTTAACCTTTTGAGTATGTTTTCAAGAAACTGGGAATTTATTATTTATCTCAACTTTCTCACTTTATTCTTATGCTGAGAACTTCATTTCGGTATTGTAACTCTTTTACTAGTTTCGTCTAGCAGCTGCTGGCATCTGAAAATTATAGTCAAAATTTCGTATCTGAAATTATAGACTGTTATAAATTTCAGCGATGAAAATGTTTCTTTTACCGAAAAACACAAATTTTCAGTTACTCATGGTGATACTACTTACCGTCGAGTTTGTAGCCGCTTACGCAAGTGCCGATTAAAAATAAAAGCAGTCTACTGCGCATCCGCTAAAAATTTTGCGTATTTCATAGCATAAGCATAATTTATTCTCTAGGTCAGTGGATGATGTTGATAACATTAATTGTGGGAAGTGAGGAAACAAATTTGCTTTTGCCTTCACTAGTAATTAATTGTTTTAAAGAAAGTGGTAATGTTTACGACGGGGGTACTGTGTGACGTGAAATTTATTACTGTATCATGGATTACTACCATATTGTTAATATTACATTCAAAGTAAAATATCACAAATTATCAAATAACATCAATAAAATGTCGTCAGGCGTATGAATCAAAACACTATTTAGATCGAAAAAGTAATCAGTACAACTTTAAGAGAAAGTTATAATCAATAACACGAAAATATCTGGAATTACAGATGCCATGAAAAGTTACTATTTTCTTCTACTGACCGTAGCATCAAATCTGCGCACAGATTAGTGATTTCTTTAATTAAATAAATGGAAGTTGATAAATCAAATACTGAGATATATTATTTTTAGTTATAAAATCTATTGTTGCTAGGCAGAATGACAAGCATGACTATCTCCTACAAATGACGACACTTTGAAAAACACAGAAAATAATTACACACCCAAGGAATATTATTTGAGTTTTCAAGCTAATGCTCACAGAAAAAAGTTATTTATTGATCAAATACAAGATGTCTGAGAGGAAATAGTCCAAATTTACCAACTGGTATGTATATTGTATGTGGTGTCCGAAGTATGTACAAACGAAACATTAATGAATCATATATTTATTTATAAGGTATGGAATGAACACGTTTTGCGTTACAGGGTTGCAAATTATAGGGAACGGATTTCCTGTGGCATTGCAAGTGAAAGAATAACACATTTTCTAACTACGACTCGGTAACTCTGTGACATGTCCCACTGCATTTCTTATTACGCACGCGACTGCACGTTGGCACCAATACAGGGCACGGCAGGAATAAAAGAGTGCTCCACTTGATAGCAAGAGTGGCACCACCACGGCAGCCGCCAGGGAGGGAAAGCCTTCCTTACCTCCTCTCCTCCATCCAGATATAAAGGGAAACCAACGGACAGCAGTGGTAATCGGCAAAGAGCAGTCACGAAGATAGGTAGCTCTATTGCGAATGTTGATTAGACGCCAGATAAGTTATTGTGAATTCTGTGTCGACAAATTTGCCAACTGTATCCGTTTCTGTTGGATTGTAACTAGGTGCAGTAAAGTGATTGTGAACTTTGTCCCTGTTTTCAGCATCTCGTTTTGTCTCGGCATTTACCGGCTCTAGTGTAGAACACAATACTTTGCATGTACATCTGGCGTCTTTTGGCGAGAAATTGACACTGTTGGCCTAGATAAAACGCGCTAGTTTCCATGACCAAATTCGCAGCTAGCGAAGTGATCAGCAAACTTTCTGTCAAATAAATCTCTCCAACGTGATTGTTTGATAACAAGAGCCCCACGCTTCGTGTTGGAAGTATTATACTTGGGCGCCCTGCAACAGTCTTTCTATTTACCTCTACATCTCAACAAAATCGATGAGTTGACTAGGTGATTGGTTTCGTAAGCCAATCAGTTTATAGCAGACCATTGACATCACGGCACAAATCAGTCAGTTCAGTTTTTTCTGAATTAATGTAAATCACATTTTCCTTTCAAAGCCAAAATAGGATCTTCAAATTATGAGTCTCTAACTCCTTACTCCACACTCCCGGTACCACTTCTTACCTAATTAAATGTAGCAATAATTAATAAGTCTATAAAGTGCCCCAGTCCCATATGTTTGGTTCACAACGTAAAAGCTGATTGGATCCCCACCCAGAGGCGAGCTAAAATAGTATTTGTCAGAGATAGGACGGACATTTGCTTTGCCCGTTATCACCAAGTGATTTTTAGGTTTGTAAATGACCGTGGTGAGTGCTGTTACGTTTTGTGTTGTGTTTATGAACATGAAATAGAAGACTGATAATCCATCCAGGTCTACTGTTGCAAAATCGTCGAAGGGGGCTGCCCAGTTTTACTTTCTCATCCGATGGAAATTCACAGTCTCCTGTATTGTGTGCTGATATTCTATAAGCACTGCTAAAATGCCTCGTATATATAGCTCTGTAAGTTATTATTTTATTTTTTCTTCACCTGCAGCGCCACCATACAAGCTGTGGCATTGTTAACTACCGATTGACCACTGTGCGTTTGTGTTCGTTTGCGATGCAGTCTGTATACAAGAATTTAACTGTTAAAAAGCTGAAGTAATTACTTTTCAAAGACGGAGCGTGTAATCTGTAGAAATACACTAAGCAAGAATTGTTTAACAGATAAACGTTCACACCATTAAGGCCAATTAAGCCTTGAAGGTACCGTTTAATTTGGCCTCTAATGGCGTTTCGCTACACTTTTTACGGCCTGAAATCATTTTAAAACTATAAATATCTGATTTTAGGCCAAAGTGTTTTTATAACTTTTTTTAGAATAGTTTTTGCGCTGTTTTTTCAGGTTTTATGGAAGAGAAGAACTCCTGAACAGTATAAAACATTGAAGTTGAACATGTTCTTCTGTGTGCTAATTTCACCAAGATTGGTTTAACGAGTTGCGTGAAGACTCTAAAAATAAATTTGATCTTTTACGATGATAATATTAACAATTATTTTTTTCTTCCTTTTGTGGAGTTTAAAATTTCTGGCGATGTTGCTGGTCGTCCGCAAAATGTGCGTCTATTGAAGGCAAATTTATTCTTGGAACCTGTTAAAGTTTTGAATAGATATTTTTTACCTTACTGGAAAATTCTGTTCACATTATTGATTGTTCAACATCCAAGAAAAACCTTAACTGCATCTCCTATATATAAAACATAGGGAGAAAACAATTAATTACATTGACCAACCTATTTAATACTTTGTCAGTTAAATAGATTGTCAGTCGATCTAAAGTATTTTTTAAAGTCACATATCTCATAGAATGTAACAGAAAAAGGTAAACTGTCCACAGCGAATGCTGCTGTAATCTAAACACAGCTAAAAAATAAAAAATTGATTTCCAGCAGAGTTGCATACGAGGTTGATACAATCACAGTACACTCTTAATCCAAAATGTGAAAAATCAAACAACCACTTTCCACAGTTGTCAAACGATTAATTAAAATCCGATTCAGCAAAATGACTACACAATACGATACACTTCGATGGAGTTTTTCCACGCCGCAGTTGTATAACCCACCCCTTTCTCCCGCTTTTATCTTTGGAAAAAATATGATAACCGAGACCGTTATTTTTCACCGAAATCGCCAAACATCTGTAGATGCAACGATTAACCGGCGTAATTCCGTTTTTAATAAGCTCTGTAGCGACGATAGCACATGTAAATACACTGCTACAGCGCAACCGTAAGTTAAGTTAAATATATTTATGTGGCCATATGAAGTTAGAAAAGCTCTGTAGCCTCAGGAATTTGGTTCACGCCGGCGAACTCCCCAATAATGACAATTTTATTACAACTACCTAATCACGTTCTTAAGGCCGGGCAGGAACGGAATCTTAACGAAACAGACCACGAGAAAATTACTTATTATCTTGTAACATTAAATCATTGGGCAACTTAATAAAGTACTGAGACGTCGAAAAACAAGATAGACGCTGCTCGATTTTTCAGGTGGTAATCTTACAGATAAATTTTGAACAATTTTGAAAAGCGAACAGCATTTTATAACGATTTTCTTGAAGAAAAATATGAAAATAATAGTTTACTGTGGTATAATTCATATTCGATTCACATACAATGCACTTCTTTTCGTCTTTGAAGTAAAACTTGTTTGGGTGCAATAATTTGTTAGTTTTGCTTTAGACTTAAGCATTAAATGCGTATGCGCAGAACTTTAAGTAAGAAAAGAAATATGGAATCAAGTTTATTCGATACAGTGAATGTACCAATGCGTGCGATAAAAGCTTTGATTTGCCTGCAGAAATATCGTTTATTGTAAAAACGATTATCAGATAATTTTTTCGAAGTGTTCTCCGATTTAAAAGTGTTAAACACAAAATACAGACCGAGGCTCGATGCAATACTGAATAATCCGCCGAAGTGTGTCTTATTTTTGTTTATGATATTAACTTGGTCAAGGTTCCTATTTATTGTAAAAATACAATAAAGATATTATCGTTCGTTTACTCGTGTGCGAAAGTAACATCAAAAATATAAAAAATACACAGAAAAAACTTAAAAGCCTTACTTCTTGCGCGTATATACCTTGATACAGGTATCATATTTTTTTTTAAAATGAGGTTACATATATTTGTTTCGTAGATTACTTTTCTTCAGTATGAATAAAATGATGTCCGATATTCGCTTTTTTGCTCAATGGGCATGAAGCTTCTAGCACTAAAAGCCAACAAGCAGTGCCAAAGTCATCTTGATCTAGAGTCTAGATCTTACTTACCCGGTCTCTGTGCGCGGTGTTGAGCGTTGATGACCTCCTGGTGTCCCACGCAGACATTGGTGTCTGGAGACTCAGGGAAGAGATCACACTCTAGGTACTCGGGCAGAGTCAACCCGAATACCTCCAGGAAGAAGCCGCACCGCCGCTTAGTCTCTGGCGAACACAAGAATTATGCCATCAAACCACCTCTCTCCGTTATGCATGACCGCTATTCTGAAATTTAGTATATGGTGCTGAAGCCACCTGCCACTTTATTGAAATTACTGATGACACTGCATGTATGATGGGTAATGTTCCAGTATTATGTGAGATGGACGCTTGTATAATTACGTTGATGCAGAGTTGTGAATTGTTGATCAAGACTGTTGTGTCATATTAGTATAACCATGTTTCCCTTAATTTACCCTTCCTACGACTAATTAAATTGATGTGAAGTAGAGGAAATGGTTCGTTTGTAGTTACATGAGACTGATTTGTTAATGAGTGGTATTCGGTTCTGCATGTTTTCTGAAATTATTGCGTATGTGTAACAATTTTTTAAGTATACTAAACTCATTTGGATGTGTAACATTTTAATTAAAGGGCATTGATGTGTGAAATTGTACCAACTACCATACTCGATCAAGTCGATTGGGTCATATTAGTTTAACAATGTTTTGTTTAATTTATCCTTCCTTCAACTACATAACGATGTAAAATAAATTGATTCGTTTATTGTAGTTGCATGTGACTTATTTATTGATATGGTATATTTGGTTCTGTATGTTTTCTGAAACGATTCTGTATGCGTCATACTTTTTAAGAATGCTATTGATTTGGATATATAACATTTTAAGTAAAATACATTGATAAGTGATATTGTACCAACTAAAACATGTTTTCATGAAATATAAATTGTTTATCATAAAAAAGTAACTTTAAAATTCTTCAAAATGTTTGTAAATTGATTTAAACAATTCAGCAGTTACTGCTATCGAACAAAAATGGTTTTACGTATGCTAGAATAAAATTGACCATTCAGTTATAATTAAAACGTATATTGTTCCCTCTCAGGTAATAGAAAACTATGTAACTATGCATTATCAGCTGTTGCCAGGAACTCCATTCACAGGTTTTTTTTATTTTTTACAAAGGGTTATTAGACGAAGGTTAGGTCTTCTTTCAAAGCTACTGCCATTAAAAATTTGACCTCCTAATTTTTGAGTTAACGCATAGTCAAGAATGGCGCAAATACAGCGATAAATTCAATGCGGTCACAACTACCAGTATAAGAAATTAGTTTGCCGATTGATAGTGAATATCAGTTTCAGTTTCGAATAATTTCATTTCCGTATAATACGACGCCACTATAGCTGTAGCTAGAAGTATAATCGGGTGGCTTCAAACGCATAGTTTCCAAACAGTGAACTTAACAGTTAAATTCACATGTTAGCTTGTAGTAATAGTTTGTGTGTTGACGTTCGTACTAAGCAACACAGGACGCTCAGTGTTGTCATTTTCTAATGTTAGAGAGAGCGCTTCACGAGAATGTTCCGCAGTGCGGCAACAGCGCAATCGCAATCACCCACCAATTTTCCCGGCAAGGGCTATAGTACGTTTCCCAGCAAACAGATATACTACGAGAAGTAACTAACCTATAAACTGACAGTAATTTGTGGACTTTTTATTTTTAAATCTCGAAACTTCACGAAGTCATATCAAAATTAAACATCTCTTTTACACCTGGGACAATGGACATGTACGTTGTTCGAAATCCCATCAACATTCGTGTGAATGCCCTTAAATCAAATTTACAGATACCGCATCAAGATAAAATATTCCTCGTTTTAGTCCTGGTATCCTTGGCTGCACAATGTGCGAAACTATGAAAATCAGTCGAACTAGTTTTTAGTGTTTCACATTCAACAAATAAAATTTGTTTCCCGCAGTCTAAATGTTTAATTTTTGTTATAAAATCAAGTCTTAAGTTTCTGCCGATGTAGTTAAAAAATACAGTTACATAAAATATTACTCGTTTTAGTCCTGGGATCCTTGGCTGCACAATGTGCGAAACTATGAAAATCAGTCGAATTAGTTTTGAGTGTTTCACATTCAACAAATAAAATTTGTTTCCCGCAGTCTAAATGTTAAATTTTTGTTATAAAATGAAGTCTTAAGATTCTGCTGATGTAGTTTAAAAAATACAGTTATTTATTCAGTGGCTGCAGGCAAAATAATAAATCTCTTATTCTTAATAATTCTAATTCACGAATTTTCACACACTGTGCCAGGTAGCTTGAAATTTGGGATGACGTGGCGTCAAATTCCGTCTGGCCATCCTGATTCAGTTTTTGTTTCCCTAAATCCCACCAAGCGAATGCTGTGATGGTACGTTTAAAAGGCCGTGGTCGAACTCCTTCCCGTTACTTATCCGCCTTAGCTTGGGTTGGATGAAAACGATTTCTGAAACCTATAACAAGCCACCAAGTCCATAAAACCGTAAACCAAGTTACTGACATCACTTTTTATATGTTTCATCATGGATAGTCGAAAAGAATAAATAACAGTAGGGCCCGATTTCTTTTGAGACTGCAGTAGATCTTATTTTTTTGCTGGTTATAAGATGATATTTTTGGACTGCTGACTTAAGAAATCGGTTATACGAGTTCGTATGTTTTTAATAATAGTCGTAAGGTGTAGATTGAATAGTACTATATCAAAGTCGTCGACCTGTGATCACATCACAAAAGAACCACGATTTCTCTAGGCCATGTTACTGGCACGCTGGTCACCGGTTCAAATAATGCCCGAATTAATTTTAATTAAATTTAGTGTTCCTTCTATGTTGTCTGTACGTAGTGGAAAGAATATACTGCAGAAAATGAAACACTAGAAGATTCACAGTAATACTTGAGCTGGCTGTATGACCTTAGTATTCGAATGCTATTAATTTTTTAAAAAAAAGTCCGTGTTGAGTTCACAGTGCACTTGATCCGTTCCATAATTGTTAATGAAGTAAAAATTGAAAAAGAAATAAACTTAGTTGTGTTTACACCCTTCATCAATTACGAAAGCAACGTAACTATCTTCACTCGTTCATGAACTGACAAGTTATGGTAGCTGCAATGTTACCAACTCTCAAGGTTGTAATATCACTCAGACTTTCGGTACAGAACAGAGGAAAACCATTAACAAGACTAATTTCAGAACTATCGTTTCTATATTTCAAAACGGCTAACAAGAAAATAAGAAACGTTAGTAAGGGAGCGTCCATAAACTACATAGCTCCATTTTGGCCTCCTGTGAAACCCCCTCCACCCTACGTATTCGACGTGGTTTTTACTCTACCCCCCCCCCCCCCCGGCCCCCACGTAGCACGTAGATTTTTTCCCTATTGATTCCACTGTACTGATTCTCTCGTCAGACTATCGTAAATTACGTACGGAGATAGTTAAATGACGGAAATAAATATTCACATACTGTTGTGTGCAGTATTGCACCTCATTTTAACTGTGACTAATAATGTAAATGAAAAGCTTGCTCGGAACCACCCTCCTCCCTACATATCCCAGCGTAAATTTACAGCTAACCCATCAAACCCCCACCCCCCTAGACCGAGCCTCGTAGTTTATGAACGCTCCCTAAGGTATCTTCGATACATTTGTCTCTTTATTTATAATTGTTTTCCAGTTATATTATTTCGGAGAATGTTACTGCTCGCTTTGTGATTAAATGTTTCTTACTCAAACAACAAGAAACAAGTAATTTAATTTAATTTAATTTAATTGCAATGGAGCACAGGCTCCGGTGGCAATTTCCCTACACACCCATCTTCCCCCTATCCTGCACCTACCTACATTTGCCCTCTACAAATTTTATCTTTAAATTCTTTCAAAGTTTTCGGTAAATTATTCATCATTTCTCTTGGTAACTCATTCCAATCCCTGACACCCTGTAAACAGTGGCTTACAATAGATACTACGCGTCAAACTATCACGTCTTCGTGAGTATCGAGAAGTTTCCGCATTAAGCCCTCTGTGTCGGCCGAAATTTCTACTTATCGTCAGCTTTTCCTATCACTTAGGTAAAGCTCAGCTTGGGAACACAAAGTGTGCCTCAACGTTTCTATGTTCGGAATTGCTTGTAAAACTCTGGGTCTTGTTTACCCGTTACTACATAGAGGCGAAATGCGCTACCAGCTTATTTACGTGATCTCCCTGTCCATAAAGTCATAGACATTCAGCTTGAGAGGTTCAAACAACAATCAACTCAAATTTTTTTGTTGACTTTTGTTCAAATAGTAATATTCAAATTAAAATTAGGTCCCAGTCCGAGATTTGGTTAGATCCACCAGGAGACGTATAAATCCGAGATATGACGGGTAATTCATTTCCTATGAAACGCATAGTTTAATGTTAAATCTTAAGTGCGGGGTGAACTTATGTATCTTACATGAACTGGCCTAAGTCCACAAGTATTCCAAGCATCACAAAGATTTTAATCCGTTAATTTTAAAGGCAAGTGCAATAAGCACTGAGATACCAGCGGCCCTAAAGACGACGAAGGCTTTACAAGTTAACATTCGTAGTAAAATTGAAACTGGTTTGCTGTAATGTTGGAGACAAAAATTGTGTCTTGATGCATACGAAAACCATCTACATATATACTCTGCAATTCACAAAATTGTGGGTGGCAGAGGGTGCTCAGGACCAAAGCTAATCTCTTTGTTGTGCATTCCAGTCCCTAATGGTACGAGGGAAAAAAGAATTCATATAAGAATCAATGCGGCACCTTATTTCTCTAATCTTATCTTTCCTGTCATTCCGGCTCAAATAGGTTGGTGGACGAAGTATTTCACTACACTCGTGAGCGAAAGTGGGAGTATACATGTTTACCAATAAGTTTAAACGAAACGTGCGTCGTCTATCTATCAGAGACTCCCAGCCTAGTCCACTAATCAGTTCTGTGACGCTTTCATAAGGACTGTAGCAAGCGGTCACGAATCGTTCTCTGTACTTTATCTATACTTTCGATCAACCCTTTACGAAACGGATCCCAAATGGCACAACAATAGTCCAAATGTGGACGCACAAGAGATTTGTACGCTATCTCCTTTGTTTGTTCATTGAAATTTTTCAAGATTCGATCTATGAATCGCAGCCTAGAATTAGCTCTACCTACTAACGAATTAATGTGTAAGTCCCATTTCATGTTCCTTTGTACTGTTATTCCCAAATATTTCATAGAATCAACTATATCAATAACTGAATTGTTTAACTCGTATTTCTGAACAATTGGATTCTTTTTGTTAGTTATGCTCATTGTCTTGAACTTTTTACAATTTAGCATAAGTTGCCACTCAGCACAACATGCCAAAATAATATCCAGATCGCGCTGAATTTCTAAGCAATCTGCCAAATTTCTTACTTCCCTATAAATAACCGCATCATCAGCAAACAATCTAAAAAGGCTTTTCACTTTGTCTCCGACAAATTGAGAGAGTAAATATGTAGTTCTAACGATTGCTAACAACACGAAATGGTTCCCAAGAACTGAAAACTGACCGATTTTCTACTACAGATATCCAAGCAATTTAAAACATTTTGAGGGATGCACTGCCCCAGGGGTTGCCAACCCAAATGATCTAGCGGGGCACTTTGGCAATGTGTCATAATTCCGTGTGTATACAGGTGTCCAGGAATGAAAGGAAAATATTGCAACCACAGATAGATCACATCATGTCCTACTATTTGACAAATTTTCCGAGATACTGATTTTTTAAAAAAAATATTTTTTCGAAACATGTGACTTTGTTTAGTTTATTCCATGCCATTTCTACAAATTAAGACTTTTTGAACCCTGTTTTTTTTTTATTTACTCAAAGTATTTGAGTCATATAAAACAATGTTCTTCTTTTCCTAAAACATTAAAAAAAATATAAAATTGGCAATAAAGAAGCAATTTTAATGTAATTGGAACGATCAGCTTAGTACATATTTTTTTATTCCACAGGCTATCAAACTCAGCCGTTTGAATAAATTTGTATACACTTTTTACATACGATTTTTTTAATGTTTTAAGAACAATGTTTCAGATGACTCAAACATCTTTGAGTAGGGTTAAAGTATTAATTTGTAGAAATGGCATGGAATAAACTAAACAAAGTCACATGTTTCGAAAAAAAAAAAAAAAAAAAAATTCAAAATTCAAAATCTTGAAAATGGTGAGACTTTTACTAAAATAAAATTTTGTTATATGGTAAGAAATGAGGTGACCTGTCTGTGGTTTCAGGATTATCCTTCCATTACTAGACACCCCGCATATTATATTAGATGTACCACGATACGCGCGTCATGAGTTCCCAGAATATAATATCATTATTCTGCGAACTCATAAACAAAACATACAATATTTGTCATATATTAGCAAGAATATTATTTTAAAATCAAAGTTAATTGTTTCTCATAATTTCGACGGTTAATTTTCGAATATATGGATACACAAATAATGTATTTTTTAATACATTGTTTTTCACTACCTTGGCCATTATAAAATATACTTGGTAAAAGTGTGATGAATCTCGCGGGTCGAAAAAATGTTCAAGGCAGGCCGTGGGTTGGCCACCCCTGCACTAACCAATCCCACAAGTTAGGTTAGCTTGAAACTGGAAGGTAATATTTCTGATTATTAGAAAATATTCACTGTAGGAGATGGCTGAACACATGGTAAATTAAACTCGAGAAATCGATGCATGAGGCGTGAAGTGGTAACTTGGCAACGTGATTTCAGCTTTATCACCGACTTCCTGTTGCCTTCAGTAGATAACATGCACAGAAGTTAGTAGTATTTCTATATATCTACTTTGCGCTTCCTATCGAGCTGATAATATCGCGTCTTCAATGCTCGTATTAAGGGAACCAGAAGATTATTATACCACTGCGCGAGATTAAAACACTCCAGAAATTACACTCTGCCCGTATGTAACATACATAATAAGCTATTAATACACAACGATTTTCGCCGAGTGGTAGGAAACTCATTAGACTTTTTTTTTTTTTTTTTCTTTTTTTTTATGGCATTCGCCTACTGGGCCATACAGCCAGCTCAATGTGTTTTGTTGCTATCAAGTATTGACACAAGGACACTACAACACGGACAAGACATTCACAGACACAACACTAAACACCCATGCCCTCGGCCGGACTCGAACCGGCGACCTTCGGTACGCGGAGCTAGCACTCTAGCCCCTACGTTACCGAGGCCGGCCATCTCATTAACGTTGCCAGCGGATGAACGTTATAGTTAGGCCGGTGGTCACACAACGCTAGAATAGCCCATTCGAATCCCGCCGAGAATCTAGGTGTTAGTAAACAAGTTTTTATATTGGTCTAATATTGTCTGCTTTAATACTGTGATATAGAACATATATATTTGGATTAATTATATGAATAGGACATTGAGAAATAATTATAAATTTTTGCCGATCTGACTGTGTGGTATAAACGGTCAGTGCCACTTTTTAAGTAAGTAAAGTCATTGAGCAAGATGCATTATACACTGATTTTTATCTCAACAGTGGCAACTCCTTGACGTGTGGTATAAGGAATTCCAATGAACGAATTATGGCAAGCTGTTAATTGTCTGACCGCATTGTATTTTGTCTTCGTACTATCTCATTTTATACTTTGCAAATAAATTAAGTAGTTTTCTTTTTTCTCATTGCATTATAAACATTGATATTATACTTCAGTTAAGATGTGTCGGTAATACTGGGTGAAACGTCCAAGTAAGTGTTTGTTTTGCTGCTATATCGGTGTCTGGTTTGGTCTAGTGATGATAACTATCTTCGTTTCACCACTTTACCTTGTTTAAATTTATTTCCGGGCTTAAATTTGTGAAGGTTTTTTACGTGTCTTTTTCTTTAATGCGTAGCCAATCAGGTGCATTTTTTAAGGGATAAATATCAGAATAGGGAATGATATTAGTTTGATTGCAACGGCTTTGTTGAGAGCGTTGTAAAGGGGGCTATAGGACTAGCGAAAGTAAGACGGTTGTTAATTAAAGTCACACCACAAAGTACGTCCCAACCGACGTTTTGAATTGTGTGTCTCTCCCCCCCCCCCCCCTGAAAGTTTCCGTAGAAACACCGTTATAATCATCATTTCAAGCTTCAGAAACGTTTGCTCCGCAAATACGAAGTTAGCGAAACGAGAACCTTACACTAACCCCTCTTCCTTTTCCCGCTGTTCTAAGTTCATAGACAAGTGGCCACGAAACATCCTGGCCAGCCGGATGGTTGTAGAAAAACAAACTTAAAAAAAAGTAAAAGAATTTAAGATAGAGTAAGTAGCCATCGGTTACTAAAGATAACAGAAATGCGTAGACTTAAAAAGTATAGACAATCACAAAATACTGACACAGGTTGGGAGTCTAGAATGTGCTATATGTGGACACCGTGTGATTATTATTATTATTATATTTTTTTCTTGAAAATTTTTTACACATTAAAATGACAATGTATTGTGCTGGTCTTTGCTTCTTTTTTCGTGCTTAGAAGCTTTTCTGAAACCATCTTTGGTAACCAATGCGAAATTGTTAGGTGGGATATAGCCACAAGCAACTGGGCCCAAGCGAATGGTTTCTTGCAGAGGGAATGCGGAAGTTCGGAACTATCTTTGGCTCACTGCGGCCCGGAGAGATGAAACTCTCTCCTGGCGCCGCGCGTCCCCAAGGAGACTACTGAAGCCACCGCTGCTCATCTTGCGGCCTGAGAGATATGCTTCTCAGATCTGTGGCGGTGCTGAGACGCAGTACGCAGCGTTACCAGCGCATCCGCATCCTCCAGTGCAACCACGAAATAACCCGTTCAGTTAACAGAGGCGGTTCAAGGTCAGTTTGCCTCTATCCCCACTCCGCTGCCCTCACCCCCCACATGAGAAGGGGAAATTCGGCACTCTCGTACCACAACATATCGTCTGCTCGGAGAGATCAATAGGGAATTGCCGACCCCGGTAGCGCGTGGCTAGCGAGCTGGCTTCACGTTGCAGGGGTCGCCGGTTCGAGTCCGGCCCAGGGCATGGGTGGTTTTAATTAAGTGTTGTGTCCGTCCTGTGTTGTCCTGTTACTTGTGATAATCAAAAACACTTGAAGATTCTATGAACACAGTTAAGAAATAATAGAAACACAGTTGCTGGCTAAATGGCTACAAGGCCGAATGCCAATTAAAAAAAAAAAAAAAAAAAAAAAATCAATAGGGAAGGGGTAGTGAGGTGAGAAGCGGAATCAAGGGAACATGATCTTGAACCGCCAGTTTCGAGTAAACAGGGTATAACAACCTTGAGTTTCATGACAAACTGCAACAGATTAGTCACAGTTCGCTTAAATAATCATTGCAGTTGTGATTTTGTAACCTCATACGAGTATGACGATTCATAATTTAGCTTTCACTGTTGAATAAATGTTGAGTGAGTGCATAACGTGAAGATGCACATTGCAAATAAGAAATGATAGCAAAGTATAGCTTCCTCGTATCACCATAAATCTTTCAAACATTGTAATAAGTCGCGTTCCCAAGGCAAGACAGTGTGCACGTATCGGGGGAGGGCTATTTTTCGGCGAGCGGAAGCCGCGGGCCTGTTCGTCAAGCCACTCGCTGCGCTGTTGACAATAACAGTAGGGACAGCCAACCTACGAACAATAGGGACACGCCACTAGGATATTCTTGTATGCTGTTCCATGGAATGCTGCTCCGAGGCGGAGTGGAGACGAGCCACTCGTGGATTGTGTGAGGAAGTGAGTGGACGCTGTGGTCGGTCGACCGCCATCCTCTGAGCGTCTGAGGTGCGCATCACATCGCCAGCAGTGTCAACAGCAGTGCACACGGTAAAGTAATTCAAACAGTGCGACTGGTTGCAACACATCATGGTCCGAAAAATACACTTGAGTAGCGAGAGAATTGTTTGAGAAAGCCAACTGAGCTAGCCATCTGCAAATTAACAATCACATGTAAAATTGGATGTCTTTTAATCAGTAGAATAAATTCATGTCTTTTGTTACCCATCTTTCATATTCTTGTAACCCCTGAGACATGTCATGTACGAGGCTCAATATTAACATGTTGATAAAGAAGAGTTTTAATTGCTGACGCCATACAGTGTGTCTAACATGTTTCAAGGTAGAGCCACCCCTACCAAATGAGTTTATTACAACATTAAAATAATTCTTCACTATCTTTTTTATTAATTCGTCGCAGAAATGGTCAAGTCCAATCGTGCCCTTCAGCAGAAGCACGAGTCAGTAGTATTGACATGAACATTTATAACAGTGATAATGTCACAGGCATTCTTAATTTGCTTCCTTTAAAACAATTCTTAATTTAAAGGAATTTTACAAGAGTAGAACGTTGTGTAAACTTAAATTTCAAGATTCAAATGATGGTTCCATTGCGAGCTTAAATGATTCTTTGGTTCTTGCCCCCAAAATGTAGTAAGACGTATTAAATTTACGTTCTGGTACATAAGTCGGTATACATTCCCATTTTTATATGTCCGATTTGAGTTTTCAGAGTTAAAATTACGATCAATTTGTTTTACATTATTGTGCCCTTTCTACTGTCAATTCATCAAACTTCAATAGCAGTTTTTTCTATCTGACTACTTGTCTACAAAACCAAGGTTAATGTATAGCGTTCACACGTTTTTAAACAAAATGATTGGGCGCTATTGTTGTAATAACATACTGAAATACTTCACTAGAAACAAGATTCACACCCAAGACTTACAAGAATTAAGGAGTTATCGATTCACTGAATATTTATTTTTTAATTGGGTTTTATGCCTTGTCGACGTCGAGGTAATTAAGACTGGAAAGGTTATTGATACAGTTCTAATATACATAAATTGTATAACTTTTTGTTGGTACGACGTCACACAAAAAAATAGAAGTACTTGTAATATAAGCTTATTCAACACGATACCATATATCTTATTTTGCCATCATTTTCGTTAATTAAACTTAGATGTCAATACACATAGCAGGTACAAATTAAGACATACTTGAATAGTGGATACCAAATGTTCTTTTTAGTTGGGTGCGAAAAATCTGTACACATTAAATGCAAATATGTAGACTTTCACAACGCTTTCGTTTTGTATGAACATCGATGTTCCTGTAATAGCAAACTTTCGAAGGAATACAATCGACGGTGAATAGAGGATCAGTTAAGTTAGGAAACGCCTTGTCAACAATTTTCGCTATATATAGGCCTAATGTTCTCGGGGGACTAGCGCAGTGAACAAAGTGTTTTCACACAATATTTTGGCGATCGAAACTTTTTCGCCATTGCATTAATTCTCATCACTGAGAAAAACTTCGTTCTTATGTAGTTTTCCATATTCAAGACATTTGTAAATAATATTTAAAAGTATAAGGTATTGCGGATTTATTATAATTCCTTATCAGAATTATGTTTCGTGAAGAATGTTATCTAGTGATTTTTAGATACTCAGGATGATTCTTTATTCATATCTGTTTGCTTCGATGACTAGTAATTTGGGTGTACGGTTGCTTTCTTACTGCGCTATAAAATGTGTTAAAGGTTAAAAGTTTTTTTTCTCCTCTTCAGAAACTGTTGAGCTGCCTTCAACTTTCCGCCGTGAAAGATCCTCTTTGATACTCTGCATTGTGACTTGCAGACTCTTTCTCTTAAATTTGAAGACTACTCCTGTCGGAAACTTTTGAAATATCTTCTTAAGCCCTCGAATAAACTGTGGAAAATTAATTCAAATAGCAGACGCCGTAAAACGGGCTGGCGCAGAAACTACTAACTCTCCGAAGCTTAAACTTTCACCAGGGGAACGCTCCGAATAATGGAACTTCCTACGAGACAACATGTTTATAAATCTAAATATGAGTTACATGTATGAAATCAGTTAATGAAGCCATACAGGAACATAAGTTAAAATCGTGATTTATTCCCAACTTTAGATTTTTTGTCAGTGGACACCTAAGTTGCTTTCTTCGTATTCGGTAGAAGGTGTTCAGTGTAAATTCTTTAAACACTTTCCAATTTCTTCAGACTACTTATTGTTACAAAATAAGATATTTTTTAATGTTTTTGATACTTTTAAAGCATTTATTTTATATCTTTACCAGAAGCTGCACATGAAATGATGATACATTTGTTTATAATTCTTATTTTAAAAAATATTATTCTTGAATCCGAAAATCGTTGAGAAATTCTCACTTTCTAAAATTGAAATTGTACAAATTGATAGATTATAAAGCATATTGAACTTCTGTTGGCCTCTGGAATCATTTTCTATACTTTCACGATGTTGTTTGTCTTTATTTTAAAGGTCTACTGAGTTCAGTGATCAGTTTATATAAAGGAACTTAGCAATTATCGAAAAAAGTACTATAGTTTATGATACTTTTACTCAAAGATCTGTTGTTTTAGATTATTTTCTAGTAGTATTTGTTGTCAATGACAATCTTACAATACGAGATAAAAATGAAAAATGTGGTAACTAGACTTGAATAATAATAATAATTATTATTATTTTTTGTAGAATGGACCCAACATTTTTGTAAGTTTTTACGTCTTCAATTTTTGTTGAACATAAATACCGTAACAATAATCAGGTAAATTCGGTAGCAGTTCTTTCTAATTTATCGTCGTGTTTTCGATTTTATTATAGTATCATGTGTTTAATGACCTAATATTTAGTTTTAGTGTGCAAATTACGCTTTGTTGTGGGTAATAACTGCATTGGATATTCAAAATACGAACAGTAAAAATCGTTTGCGTGAGCTTGTGAAAAATTTATTTCTTACGTTTCAGCGTAATATGATGACTGAACATTTTCTTTTGATAATACTTAGTAGACGCCCAAGAGATATTAAGGACCACGTAACATCATTGTGTGTTGTTATATGTCTGTATAAGCTTTATAGAAATATATTTCATTTTGTATGTGTATCCTCTAATTTCGATATAAGGCCAATATTCTTGTAGGTGGTTATGAAAAATCAGTTAAAAGCCTAAACCAAAAGGCCTATCTTTAACCAGTACGACAATGGTCTTAAAATATCGTTAAAACGCAGACATCAATCTTGTTTCTGAAGCATATAAAGAATAAGTTAATCGACGCAAGCAGAGCAATAAATCGTAATAATTTTGCACATATCTTTACGTGTTCTGTGAATTTACGAACAAATGACTTTACTACATCACAAAATTAAGTAACAAATGATTCTTGAAAAAATATTCGAGTGATTTATCATTGTAGTGAAAGTCAACGAAAAGCAAGGAGTGAGGTTCGAATCCAAAGTATTTTATAAAATCTGAATGTTCTCGATGACGGATACTGTTCCACTTAGCTGCTATCAAATAAGTAACTTTGCGTGAGATGTGTAAATCTCTGGGAGTATGGTTCTGGTTAACGCCATCTCCGCTAACATGACGAGGTCTTAGATGGGAGTACGAATCTCTACACTCGTTAGTACCACCACAAAATACTGCACATATTGAACCGTGTGGGCTTGAGGAAGACTGACGTCAGTTTACTAGCTGAGAAAGAAAACCTGTTTCAGTATTGCTTGTTAATTTGAAGGAAGAGAATGTTATGGATAAACTGCATTACGTATAACTTAATTTAAATTATAATCTTAGTCTTGTAAATAAGTACCAGGGTGACCAATCTTCGCTCGGCATCTTTCGATTTCTGTTCAATATGCAAGATTTTGAGTAAAGTTTAAATTAAAGTAAATTTTTTTTCTTGAAGGGTTCCAAGGCACTTTGAGGTGCACACTTCCTTTCTCTAGCCAAAGAGAAGCTTAACTAACATCAGTAGGTTTACTAGTATCTAAAACTTCTACGAGATAAGGTAAGAGCCGATTCCGAGATACCAAATACAAAAAAGGCTCTTTTTTTTTAATATCGTGTTACCAAAGGAAAACATTATCTACGTATGGAACTTGGTCCTAATCGCTACAGTCATTTCCGACATCGCCTGTTTTATCATGTCATAAATTGTTTTTAAAGGAAAATGGTATTATTATGTTAAATACAAATCTTAAAGCCAATCCGGGATTAATTAATGGTGCAAGATTCGCGGTAATTCACTTAGACGAGTACATCATCAGTGTTAAATTCATTTACTCTGATAAAATTATGTTCATACCTCGCTTTAACATCGCATCTGCTGATCGATTGTGTCTTTCCAAATGATAAGAAAACAATTCCAAATTGAAATACTTTCGTTATGAACATTAATTAATCACAGACGCTTCAAAAGGCAGGATAGTATTTATCAGAACCTTTTTTTTTTTTCGTTTGGACACCCGTACGTGGCTTTTCCACGAGTTTGTAGCGTCATTAATATTTATTTTTGTGTTAAAGACACATACAGTCAAAACGTCAACGATCATCACATTATAACTGCTAATATTGTGTTTAAAGACGTTTTGTAAAGTAAAGAAGATTGCAAAAAAGGACATCTGACAAAGCCAATATTTATAAAATATCTAATTTTTAATTATTTTAGAATTAAACATATAGTATTCAATGATAAAGAATTTTTACATTAAACGTGATATTTATTACGACTCTTCAAAATAAAATACCTAACATTAGTAAATACTTTCATTTAACTATGTCCACATTATTTTAATACTACTGGGTGACTAAGTACGATGCTATCGACACGTGCCAGCTAGTGTACAAAAATTATTCGTTTATAGGTATAAGAGTTCCTTGTTATAACCAAAGAGAACTTAACTAATATCAGTCGGCTTTCTGGTACATGAAACGTCTACTAGATGGCATTAGATCCGTTTCGGAGATACCAAATTACTGATTTTTTTTTTTGTCAAATCGCGTTTTTGCAGGGAAGACACCTATTTAGGTAAACTTAAAAAACAAAACATTGTCTAAATATGAAATCTTACCCACATCGTTAAAGCTGTTTCCGAGATTCCAAATATGCAAGAATTTCTCGTTTAAAGATGTAAGATAATAATAAAAAGCTGCACCAAGTGTTAATCTATTTCAACGGGTGTTTTTGAAAAAGATATTCATTCAAATGAAAATCCAGGTGATAATATTAATAACTTAAACTTAACTTAGTCCACAACCCGAAGGCTTGTTGGATCCTCCCGAAGAAGACATTCTAAGCCATTGTGTCAGAGGTGGGATGGCCAGTTCCTTAACTCTGGGACCTACAGTTTAACGTGGAATCCGAACCACGGAGCGTCCTGGCATAGCTCATATGATTAAACACAACTCTCAAAATTCCTGCGCCTGCCGGGATTCGTGCCCGGGGCAGGAGTAGCGAACGTTTCGAAAGCAAGCGCCTTAGCCACTGAGCTACCAGAACGCTCATAATATTAATATCCATCAGATATTTGTGAAAATGTAACACATATTTTGGCGAGGAAATGTTATCAGCTGAAGTAAGGCTTTCAGATATATCCCGCCGAACTGCAGGTGTTATGGCAGCACTTCAGACTATCATCAGTCTCTTGTGTTATGATAAATACAATCTTTAAAGAGAAAGTAAAAACAAACTTTTCCTAATTGTGTACTGCTGTTTCCGTGGCTGGTCGATTGTGTTTAAGCGTTGAGCAATGTGCCTGGCAACAAATAACGGTTCCAGATTTGAATCACTATCCTGGTGTGTGAATTAACGTCATTAAGATTTCCATGTGGTTTTCCATAGTTACCTACTCGAAATAATTACTGACGATTTTCCTCTAAAAGTGCTCGTTACCTATACGGAACAACAAAACCAAAATTGCTAAAAAATTTACACACTTAAGACAGATGCAACACTCAAAATACTCCATTGAATTTTACTTGTAATTTTTTTTTAAAGCAATTGGTAGTGTACAGCAGTAAATATATATTATTTTAAAGGGACTGCAATGTCATGAAGATACATTACGTCTATTAGTATCAACCACATAACTGTATTAGCTGTCAAAAAGGCTCCAAAATATCAAGCTTTTACATCTACATCCATACTCTGCAAATCACAAACATTGTGGGTGGCAGAGGGTGCTAAGCACCAATTCTAAACCCGCCCATTCCAATCCCGAATAGTGTGAGGAAAGAAGGAATACATATAAGTATCAGTACGGCATCTTATTTCTCTAATCTTATCCCTCCGGTCATTGCGACCTAAATAGGTTGGCGGAAGAAGTATTTCATTGCACTCGAAATTTAAATTTTTTCTCATATTCTCCAATAAATTCGAACACAAGCTACGTTGTCTGTCTTCCAAACTATCCCAGCCCAATCTTTGTATCAATTCTGTGACGCTTTCATAAGGGCTGTAACAACAAGTCACGAATCTAGCGGCTCTCCTCTGTACCCTCTCAACTGAGTCAATCAGAACCTTGCGATACGGATCCCAAACCCCACAACAGTAATCCAGATGCGGACGCACTAGTGTTTTATACGCTTGTTTGAGCATTACAATTCCTCAAAATACGACCTATGAATCGTAATTTAAAATTTGCCTTGCCTACGACGGAAGTTATGTGCATGTCCTATTTCATGTTGCTTTGTACTTTCACCCCCAGATACTTCACGGAATCAACCGTGTCAACAGGTGAATTGTTTATTTTGTACTCGTGAACAACCTGATTCTTCTTGTTACTTATCCGCATTGCCTTGCACTTTTTGCAATTAAGTGTAAGCTGCCATTTACGGCACCAATCGAAAATAGCATCCAAATCACGCTGAATTTCTAAGCAATCGTCGGAGCACCTTATTTCCCTATAGATAACCGCATCGTCGGCAAACAATCGCAACCAGCATTTGACGTTGTCACCTAGATCGTTTATAAATATTAAGAAAAGAAGTGACCTATTACACTTCCTTGAGGAACGCCCGAAGTAACATTTATCTTAGAAGAGGCTTCCCCGTCAACAATGACATATTGTGATCGACCAGTTAGAAAATCACGTATCCACTCGCAAATCTGAGCCGAAATACCGTAAGCTCGAATCTTCGCTAAAAGTCGGTTGTGTGGCACAGAAGCAAAAGCTTTCTGAAAATCCAAAAACACCGCATCAACTTGCGAACCTGCATCGATAACTTTCATTATGTCGTGGGAAAATAGAGCCAGTTGTGTTTCACACGGTCTCTACTTCCGAAATCCGTGTTGACATGGTGTAAGTAACTCGTTCTCATCTAGAAACTTCATTATGTTCGAGCATATGACATGTTCCAGAATTCTGCTGCAGACCGACGTTAGAGATATGGGTCGATAATTCCTAGGATCACTCCGATCGCCTTTTTTAAAAACGGGAATTACCTGGGCTATTTTCCAGCTAGAAGGTACTTTTCTCTCTTCTAGTGATTTACGGAATATATCTGACAGAAATGGTTCAATATGCTCCGCGTATTCAGAAAGTACTCTTAACGGTATACCATCGGGACCCGGCGCTTTACCCCACTTCAGGAGTTTTAATTGCTTTACAATTCCTAAGCTATCAATTTCTATCGGATCCATCGGGCAGTTGGTATTTATCGCTAACTTTCGTAGGGCTATATATTCAGAATTTTTCAATTGCATGTTATTGCTACGTATGCACTACGGTAGTACTTTCGAATTATATTAATGAACTGCTTGCGGTAAATTAAATGAACAGATATCATCAGTTAGTCGAATAACAATTAGATAGTCTTCTTTATACCCTTAAAAATATTCATCACACACCAACATGTTCGAAGAGACCTATTCAATAATAACAGTGAAATATAAATAGGACGAAGAAAAAGATCTAAGGTTTCATTATCATGAAGCACTATTTCTGCAGATTTTAGCATAATGGAGATTTGATCAGCTTTTAAGTACACAGGCATGCATCGTGCTGCCAAAAATACCATTTGAGTGTTCTACTTGAACGTGGAAGTGTTTTTCTTAAAATGCTTAGTGAACTCATCTTCGAGCAACAAGAGTGATGAAGTTTCAGAAGTATTTCCGTGAAACATCATTTTCTCTTTAGACGAGCAGCTATGTGAAACTCAATATACGCTACTTAATAACATACTTTTCCACATATTTTCTCCAAGCGGAGTGAAAAAACTGTTAAAATGTAAGAAATTTATGAAGATGTAGCTTAAAGCGAGTACTGAATATCAAAACTGGTTAATTCCAGTGTTTCGAAATTCAGGATATTATTTCAATTTAAAATTTCTTTTAATTCAGTTGACTTTCTACGAATTTCCACAAATAACCACTTTCGTTTCATCACAATATTTTTTGCTTATTTTCTCGTACCTGTCTTTTGTTTATTTGGATTTGGTTAATATCCCAGCCTCTAATGACCTCGACGTCGACGAGGCGTAAAGTCATTAGCAAAAAAAAAAGTCCGTACCATGTCACCCGGTGGCTGACAGCACTAAAATAGTGTCACAGTTTCTGGTGATGAATGAAGTTACATTTTCGGGACTGGGCCAGCGAAGGTGGAGAGTTGGTATAATTGCTTACCACTCTGTTATACACCCCTGATTTGAATCCCATGCCTTTCACCATAGAACGTGCCATAAGGGTGTAGGACACAGTGGATGGTGATTCATCTGTCTGATTAGAAGATTTATAAATCTTGTCACTTTCGGCATTTTTGTTAAGAGTGAGCTGGGATAGCTTCTTTCATCTCTAACGTTAAATACGCTACTGTAAGAGACAGCCACAGAATTCGCACATACAGTAACACTTGGTAACACTACCACTACTGAAGAAATCCTCGGAATATATTCTTCGAGTGTTCTTCCGTTAGTAATGGTGACATATAGATCAATTGGTTCATCATTTACTGAGAGTTGTTGCCATACTTTGATAAGTATCAGATACTCTGAGGCGAAAGTTCAAAACAGTAAAGGATCTTCTGACGTTATCACCATTTCTATAGCTATCAGATATTTGAAACAAGAAGTTCTTTAACTGATATTTAATATTAAGAATTTTAAAGTTGAAATAGAAAACCAAATTTGTTATTGTAAATATATCATACGGGAAAAACCAATGCAATTTTCTTGTGAAACATTTTTTTCTACTAATTACAACGTTCATCAAAGCTGATTGGGCAGGATAAGAAAAACCTCTGAAATTTTTGAATTCAGCAAAAAAATTTGGTTAGAACTAAACTCTAAACATTTTTGTGTGTTTCTAGTATGGATATGTTAAACTGTTCCAATAAACATGTTAAATAGTTTATATTACAGTAAATGAAACAGCTTGTGCCATAGATCATTCTGAATATCGGATGAACACTCCTTAACAAAAAAAAAAAAAAAAAAAAAAAAAAAAGAAATATGAAGCTACAACACTCCACTTTTTGTATTCCGTTGTTATAGAATTTTGACTACGTAATATTGTTTATTTATTTATACTGTTTTAGGAAATACAGTACATTAAAAAAAACCTAAAATGTATCTAAAATTCTCGGGCTTCCCACTGGAGGAAGGGACGAGAACTTTTCATACAACTGATACACCGGGAATGCCTTCATTCTTTCAACACGTAAAATATTAATCATGTCACTACACCAAATATTAATATTTATATTAATGTCATAATTTAAGATACTACATTACAAGAGTTTAGGCTTAGCTACTAGAAGAGAAACATGACATTACTACGCGCGGCTGAAGGAGTGGAAAAATGCTAGTTTAGAACAACTCAAAAAGATCTTGCCCCAGACTGAAGTTGGACCTCGATCGTTGTAACGCATCACCAGTGCGTTAGCAACTACACTGTACTTTTTTTGCTTAAAGTTTACGGGAGAGGGAACTGACGTTTTACATCAGGCTTTACGCCTCGTCGACATCAAAGCTCATTATAGCCGGGAAAGTAGTGGGACCACGTAACGGGAAGGAATTTAGACATGGACGTTTTTGAACGACATTCGTCTGCCGTGGAGTTGGGAAACCATGGATCTGGATGGTCGGAAGTGGGGGATTCAAACCCACGTCCTCCCGAATGTGAAACCAGAGCGTTACGAGATTGAATATGAAACGGAAGAAATTTTCCCAAGGTGTTTTGAATGATCCATCCCTGCCTTCGCGTGAATTTAATTTGGGAAACCATGTAAATCAAAAGTCAGAACGGGTAGACGGAGATTTCAATCCAGGCCCGAGCATTACGGTTCACCTAGTGAGATCCATAACTACGCTCTAGAGCAGTGGTTCCTAGAAGGTGGTCCGCGGAACCCTGGGATTCCGTGGAATGGTACAGGGCTTTCGGGATCCGTCCGAGAATTAAATAAAATGTTCATTGAAATGGGTCATAATGCTGCCGTGAGAAGGCTGTTATGGTTTTACTTCCGTTTGTGACGCCTTACGGGTGCGAGACTGATTTTTCAGGTTACACTTCATCAAAAACGAGTACAGAAACAGACTGGATGCAGTTCCAGATCTTCCAGTTCAATTGTCAGACCTTAAGCTTAATTCTAGTGCTTATTCTTCTACGGTAGTCAACCCTGGGATTGGTCTGTGACGGTCTTCCATTCAGCTATACTCTCTGCCCTCCGCTTCATATCAACATATCTCCTGCAGACATCTTCCACTATCTGCTGGATGTATTTTAAACGTGGTCTTCGTCGATACCTCCTTCCTTCTACCATTCCCTCAAATATTGTTTTTAGTGAGCTCTCATGTCTTAAGATATGTCCAATTATTATTGTCCTCCGCGTTTTTATACTCTTCCATATTGAGTTATACTCTCCTGCCTTCTCAAAAATTTCCTCATTTTTAATCTTGTCCCTCCAGCTAATCCTTAACATCCTTCTGTAGCACCATTGCTCAAACGAAATTAATCTTCCTTTCTGTTCTGTAGCAACTGTCCAGGTTTCAAATCCATACAGGGCAATACTCCAGACATAAGCTTTTAATAGTCTTTTCCTCGTTGTCCAACTGATGTTCTAGTGCTATTACAAGGAAATATGTGAAAAAATATTCATTCTTCACACTAAACAGTTACGTTGTATTAACTTGTACGATAAATGTTTTATAATACTAATAACAATTATTTTTCATCTAGAATTTAGTCTTTCTTTTCAAGTGAAACATTAAAATATTGAAATTACAAGGTTCAATCACTTTTGTTATTATAAAAATGGAGATCCGCCAAAAAATAAATATGATCAATTTGGGTTCCGTGGCCAAAAAAAATATGATCAATTTGGGTTCCGTGGCCAAAAAAGTGTGATCAATTAGGGTTCCGTGGCCAAAAATTTTGATCAATTAGGGTTCCGAGGCCAAAAAGTATGATCAATTAGGGTTCCGTGGCCAAAAATTTTGATCAATTAGGGTTCCGTGGCCAAAAGTATTATCAATTAGAGTTCCGTGGCCAAAAAGTATGATCAATTAGGGTTCCGTGGCCAAAAAAGTATTATCAATTAGGGCTCCGTGCCCAAAAAAGTATGATCAATTAGGGTTCCGTGGCCAAAAAAAAAATAATAATAATTTGGGAACCGTTGCTGTGTAGGGCGGCAAAACCACACTTCTCAGCCATAACATAAACCGATCGATGGTATAACATTTTGTCCTCAGGTATGAAATACAAACAAGTCTGGCCTTGCTGCAGGCAGCTGCGCCTGTTTTGGAGCGCGAACACCATGTTTTATGACACACCTGCCTGTATAACGTTTTACGCGCGCTGCTCGCTGCAGAACCGAAGGTGGGTGATCGATAATGTAATTAAACTGCGGAACTTGATTCAGAACAGCGGTTGCCATACTAGAAGCCTCGATACTGGTACACGCTCATAAAACAAAAGGGGTGTTAATAAGTTTCGCGCCGTTACTGGGAAATAGCGTACTCAGCCGTTCGGCTCGGCGAACCGTTCCATTTTTAGCAGCAATGGTTTAAGGTCTCCTATTGACGAATGTGTTTCATAAACCAAACTAATCGTTCACAATAATCGTTAACAAAGCAATCATGGTCCACGTGACATAATTGCATGAATTATTCACGATGAAAGTAAATACTGAGATTAAACTTTTATTACTATTCTGATCTATAAAAACGTATCGCTACATCATTCGCTCTCTTTTCGACAAGAGAAAGTTTCGTGATTTAGACAATTTTTGCATTTTATCAGACATGAAGTAACCTTAATGTGCAAGAACGTTTTAATTTCATCTTGACATTAGTCTGCGATATGTTTTGAATGCTTCAACTGGAATATTAATCATAAAGTTTAGTTTCTCAACATCCTTAGTTGTATTTACCGAACCCAGGGGGTAAACAGTAATGCTTTGGCTTCGGCTTCAAATTCATAAGGACGCGGGTTCAAATCCACGTCCGATAATCCAGATTTCAATTTTCCATGCATTCCTAAAATCACCCCGGGCGAATGACATTGTTTTTATCTAATCAGTAACACGATGATTGGAATTAGGGGAAACAAAACTATAGCAACACAAAAAATATCACTTCGTAGATGAAACATTCAGTGATGAAACTCCTCTTGATTTAAACTGTTCTTGACAGACGAATTTGATCATAATATCATGTTTATTGCCAAACTTAAAAGGGAGGGTCCATAAACCACGTAGCTCCACTTTGACCTCCTATGAACCTCCCTCTCCCCACGTAGCTTGACGTGGCTTTTGCCTCAACCCCTCCCCCCTTTTTTCCCTATTGGTTGTAGAAGACGTTTTGTTGCACCGTTTTCTCTTCGTAAATTACATACGGAGATAATTAAATGACGGAAATAAATTCCCACATGTTGTTGTTTGTTCTGTACCTTATTTTAACTGTGAAAAATAATATGAATGAAAAGCTACGTGGCTTGGCTCGGAAATCCCTCCCCCCCCCCCCCCATTTCTCATCAAGTAGCCCATCGTAGCTTTCCACCCATCACCTTCCCCCCTTTTCTTAGACCTAGCCACGTAGTTTATGGACGCTTCCTAAGCTATATGATTTTTAATTTTATAAAACCACTATTAGCTTCCCGCCCATGCATTAAGGCGCCGCACACTGGACTGGTAAAATACTGCGGGGCAGAATCGAGTTACGGTTTCCGCAGACCGGCTTTCCTGATTGAAGTTTCTAAGCGGTATTCCACAACCACCAAGGTGAAAGCTGTGAAGATTCCGAAACTCCACCTTATAATCTGCAAATTACGAAACAAAAAATACACTCGGCGCACATAGAACAAAATTACACATTTCGCCGACAGATGGCAACACAACTTTCATCTCAGGCTCAGCAACAAGCCTATCAAATCCCAGACACGTCGCGTCACTGAAAAGTCAATAGCGGGATAAGCAAAAGGAAGAAGAAGAGTGGGTCGTTGACGGCGGGGTAGTTAGAGCCGGGAATGAACTATGAGCACGAACGGGAACGGAAAACAAACATGGTCTGTCTGGAGGAACCATCCCGACATTCTTCTGGAATGATTTCTGGAAAACCAAATCTGATTGGCCGGAATTGTAATAAAGTTCGGCTCCTCCCGAATGGTGGGGCCGAACGTTATGCCTCGGCTACACGCTCCGTCTTGCATGTGCAGGTAAAAGGTAAACTGCGCAGTGAAAAACCGTACGAAAGATGGAACACTGAATAGTAGTCATACGGTACAGGAAAGCTTGTGCAAACCTAACGTGTCGACAGCTGTGAGTCTGTGACGAAGTGTGCCGACAGAAGAGCTTTTTTTTAATGGAAACATTATTTTATTGTTTGCTTATAAAGAAATAACAGACACATAAGTGAATATAGGCATTGTCTAAAATTACCCATGTTTTTCAATTCAAACAAACCAAGAAAAATAAAGAATTATGAGCTCCGTGGCATTAGCATTTCCTGTTAAAGCACTAAAACTTTTTTATAAACACAGTAATTATTTACCTAGGATTCCAAAACTTGTTGAAAATTAGATATTGGTGTCCGAGCAGTTTCTTGGCAATCTAAAAATTCTAACAAGTCATAGTAACATAAGGATGGGTGGTGAATGTTGTCTGTACTGACACCTGACTTGAAAGAATTCTTTACTTTGATCATTTCTTTCCGATGATAACTTCTCAACGAAATATTGTGTATGATTATGTAAATAATGCATAACAATGTGAACATTGTTATAAATCTAAATTACATGTACTTACTCGTTAAAAATAGTTTTATTTGAATTATAATGAAGGTAATTATGCATAATTAACTACACGTAGTATACACACCTCTTTTAATTTTTCAATCATTAAATGATATGATTCGTTTTTTTTTTTTTTTTTTCTCCTTTCAAAATATTCCTTCGACTTAGTATTCCACAATGCTGGAAACGATTTGTACAATTGTATAAACTGAATTACAAATTCCTTTGAATATTTTCGTACGTCATCCATTTCAAAGATATCTGTTGAAAAAAACTGTGCAAACCCAAAAACCGTGCAGTTAAATCTTGCACAAGCCGCTCTTTCGAGTTTGCACGTGCTAACGTGTTGCCGTCCACACACTCCGTCTTGAATGTGCAAACTAGTTTGCGCATGCAAGACGGAGCGTGTAGCCGGGGCATTACTCTCATCCACTAAGCACGGCAGAGACGCATCACTTACCGTAGCAAAGGCTGCGGCAGGGCCGCACGAGCTGTCCTGTGGGCCCGCACTTGGGTACGAATACGGAGCACAGGAAGAGCGCCGCCAGTTCGTAGCATCGGACGTCCACGACTACGTCGTACACCTCCAGTTCCTGACAACACACACAAGTAGGATTACGGCATAAAAATAATTTCATTTTATATCAGGTGCCTGACATAATCGGTGAAACGAGAATTATACGTTTCATTTTTTTCTTTACCGAAAAATAGATGGCCGGAACCAGATCCTACCAAAGATCGGGCAGTATGGTAATAGTTCGTTCAGTTTCAAGAGGCGGATCAAGGTCAGTCTGCTCTATCCCCCTCCCTACATGCGAAGGGGAAATTTTACTCTTCCCTGACTGGACACGGCGTCCAGCTCGGAGAGGTTGGAACGGAACGGGATGGGAGGGAGAGGGGGTCCGATGCAGGGCCAGCGGAACATAACCTTGAGCTGCCAGTTCGGAGAGAATAGATTATATAGCACTTACCAACCTGGCGCAATAAACTTTGTGTGGACTCCTTGCTTGTGGAATTCACTGTTGTGTAAGAATCCTATCTGTCTGACAGGGTAGCCGACGGGTAGACTTGGGTTCGTTGTGGACTTAAACTGTGGTGGGACTCTAGAGGAGAATTTAACTAAGGGGGCGTCCATAAATTACGTGAGGTGAAATAGGGGGGGGGGGATCTGGCGAAATCGCACTAAGGGCGAGGGGGGTCAACGGAAATCTCACGTGAGGTTTTCAAAATAAAAAAAAGGTCTCACGGACCAAATCTCACCAGAGGGTGGTCGGACCAGATCTCACGAAGTCACCAGAGAGGGTGGGGGAGTCCGGAAATCCGGAAAAACACCTCACTTAATTTATGGATGCCCCCTAACCTTGTAGCTTCAGGAGTCTCTTCTGTCTTGATCCGGAGCTCTTGCGTCTTGTGGGCTAATTGATAAGATGTATTTTGTCAGGATCTGACCCCAGCCGATTTGTAGGTTCGGCAACCAGGATAAGGGAAGGCTGGTACGTATTAGATGACCAGCTGAGATTCTGTCATATTGTGAATGATAATAGGCGTCTAACGGTTATTAGGTTCCATTTAATAGTAACATACATCCGATAACATGACTGCGAGGTTCCTCCCGATACAACCTATATTTGTTATGTTGAGATTCAGACCTTTTTCCTTAGCTGCTTTAATAATAAGGTTTCTGTGAACTTATCCGTCTAGTGCAGCTAAATAAAAAACTTAGTTTTTTTGGCAGACGCGTTTCGATTTATTCAATAATCTTCGGTGCCCTAGAACAGTTTTATTTACATGTTTTGTTGTTGTTTATAGTTTGTTTATAATTATAATCTGTTATGAAGTGCTAAGAATATTACATTCTACTTACAGTTTTTGTTTCCTATTTTTACATTGAAGTCTGGGGAAGTTCCATTTCAGTGATTTTTCTGTTGCTTTTATGTGTTACACACATATCCTGAGGTGTCTTTCTATTACAACCTATATTAGATGCTCATTGCATCTAATTGAGTAATAACTAGTAGACTAATCGATTATCATTGAATGTTTCTATTATTAGATGGCAAGCTAAGTGGCTGATGGTATGCCGCCCCCATTATCTTTCAGGGTCTACATGGTGAACAGACTGGAGTGAAGAGCGTCGGTTTTACTGTTAGAAACCCATACTAGCTGATGGAAGCTATCAGCGGAAATGAGCTGTCTACTTGTCCATGGCTGCCCACAGAGTGAAAGCTAATAATTCGTTGTTACCTCGAAGGTGAAATTCAGTGACGTCAGAGAGTCAGTTCCAACTAGTAATATCGATCGAGCCAGCGTCTCAACACATTCCTGACAAACAATACTGCGCTCAGCTCGGCGCGTGCGAAAACTGGCCTGCTCGCTACTGGAATAACTGATTACTTACAATAAAGTATTATAATTCCCTTTAAATAAATTTATATCTCCATTACGACCCTGACAGTGGAGCTGTTTCACTGAGATCTGGAAGTCTAAAGTTGGTTTACATGACTCTTATTACCGTCAGGCTTCATCATGTTTAATTTCTTTTTTCCACAGCAATTTTTTATTCTGGGACTGATTTGTTTTACAATAGCGCTTTAGGTGATAATCAGTACAATTGACCAACTTTCATACCTCCCGGGATTTTTCCTTACATGCCCAGATGTTTCCAACTTAACTCACGCCTACATAAAAACTTGGGAACCCCATTACGTATATGTTTATGAGAACTTGCTGATACTGCTGACTAGCTTGACGTCACATTTTGCTAAAATAATCTTGAATTTGCGATTGTTCTACTGCTCCTCTTGATTATCAAGCCTTATTACCTAAGTTAGACTAAATAGAAAAGTGATGTTAGGACATGTTGGGTTTCTTGTTAGTGATCAGCATTGCTATCTGCCTTGTAAGTATGGATTATTCATAATTTAGTCCTCTGAACCGCAAATAGACTTTTAATTAACTGGCTTTTGAATTACACCAACAGCTAATGTATGACAATTCCGACTATCATCTTTATCTTCTTGTGGCATGATGCCCATTCGACGTCAGTGATCTGCTAACTCTCTCACACTGACCACGATCATCCTATTCGCCCAACTAATAATCATAAACTGATTGTCTGTCTTGCAATGATTTTTATTAAAGACAAATCCATAGCTTTGCTGATAACCCATGAGTTTTAACCCTTTTACGCCCTCTGATTCTTGGACTCCGCTGGCAGTAGTATTAACTTGGTTAGGAAGGTGATTTCCAGCAGGTGTTTTTTGAGTTCACCTGTGGATTCGATAGGCATTCCCCAGTATTGTTTAACATATATACCAATGATCAGCCTATACCACCTAAATGCAGGAGTTTCGTGTATGCTGATGATCTTGCTCTGGTCTCACAGAGCAAAGACTTTGAATCAGTGGAGAGCACAGTTACCAACGCTCTGGAAGATTTGTCAAGGTATTATAGCACGAACCAGCTTAAACCAAATCTTACGAAGACACAAGTATTTGCTTTTCATCTAAGGAATAAAGAAGCAAATCGTAGGTTAAAGGTAACATGGTCGGGGGTCGAACTAGAAAACTGTGATACTCCAAAATATCTAGGAGTGACCCTTGACAGATCACTTACATTCAGGAAACATTGCATGAACTCCAAGCTGGAAGTTTCCAGTAGGAACAATCTCATAAGCAAACTGGCTGGATCGCAGTGGGGCAGCCAACCTGAAACAATCAGAACTTCTGCCTTAGCACTATTTTATTCGGCTGCAGAGTATGCCTGTCCCGTATGGCACAGTTCAACCCATGCCAAACAAGTAGACATTGCACTTAATGACACGTGCAGAATCATAACAGGCTGCTTAAAACCAACTCCAGTCGAATGGCTCCACCGTCTCGCAGGAATAGCGCCACCTTCTGTTCGAAGGGAAATAGCAGTGAACAAGGAAAGGAGGAAAGTGAACCATGAAAAATCTCATCCACTATATGGGCATATCCCTCACAGGCAAAGACTGAAGTCCAGGAAAAGTTTCCTAAGAATATATCAGGAACTTACAACGACAACTGAAGAAGCCAGGTTACAACTATGGGAAGCTAAGGCTCCCCTTCCGCATGGATGGGGAAGAGTGTCTGAATCTTTACCACCTGGTTATGACAAGGGATGGTTGACGTGGAAATCTTTGATAGGCTGAGATCAGTAGTGGGCAGATGCAAAGTGAATTTAGCAAGATGGGGCTATGCTGAGATCAATGATATCAAGTGCGACTGCGGTGAAGACCAGACTGTCCAGAACATGCTCCAGTGTCAACTGTGTCCAGCATCCTGCTCGGCAGCTGAACTGTATGATGCCTCATAAAATGCACTGGAAGTGGCCAAGTTCTGGTCGATTATAATTTGATGATTGTGATTGTGTAACTGTATGTTTCTGATACGAAATAAATAAATAAAGTATCACATTATGGTGGTTCCCCATGGCCCGTGATTTTGTGGGTCGCGTCGAGCCAGCTCGCATCAACCGTCCGTTGAAATAGAGCCGTCCGTAGTGGCCCGTGCTGGCGCACCTCGATCCATCGCCAGTCTGTAAATTCAAAGGCGCGCTTAATCGAGCGAGGTTGCTAGTTGAGTATTGAGACATGCAGGGTTTGCAGGAAATATGCGCACCCTTTCCCTCACTGCATTACAGTGTCTTGTTTGGGCGAATATGTCACTTTATTTTTATTTCCGACATTTCTCTCCTGTTGTCGACTTGTGCGTAATTAATATGGAGTGGTCAAATGAAGTCATTTTCGAGTTTTTGAGTGCATACGAAAACGAATCAATTACATTAAATACAAATAGCGCAGAGCATAAAAACAGAAACGATGTGTACTATGCCTGGTGTAGCATTGAAAGTAAATTAAAGGTGGTAGCATCCCGACTAAAAAATTAATCAGAAAACGAACAACTTAATATCAACATGTAGGAAGTTACATATTAAAACTAAAGATTCTATGAAGACAGGCAGTAGTGCAGGCGAAATTTGTAAGCCTGATTGGTCGTTTTTTAATGTAGCTGAAGCGACACTGGCTAAGGTATCATACGAACCGCGCCGGATGTACGAGGTGGTGCAGACTCCCCTGTGGCGCGTGCTAATCCGCACAATTCGGCGTGGCCCAGCGCGGCCTGTAAAATCACGGGCCGCACCAGGTCACCTTTAAAGAACTTCGTTCGGGTCTAAAGAGTCTAGATAGGGGCTGATGTTTTTGCCAGTATTGCATCTCGGGACGCAGACATGGTCAGAAAACTGCGGTGTCTGGTTGCCTGGTAAATCGTTGGTCAGGATACTACCAATTACTGAATAATAAAATTCAAAAGACGTGCTCTTCATGTCTCATTAATATTTCAAATGTCATACTGTGTGCGCTGCAGTATCATTCACACAAAGTATAGAAAAAAACCAACAGTCAAACACTGTATTGATGTTTCTTGGCTCCGCGAAAGTCAAAGTATTTGTAGAACGAAATTTCTGTCGTAATAAGGCATCATGTCAAAAACTAAAATCTTTTGTGGAGGTTGACTGTAGAGTTTAAAAGGTGACTTACCGTCTGTGCGTCCCGCTGTGTGAAGTGTCCCATGTAGTTCGGAAACATGGTGTAGTTGTAGGGCACCTTATGGTAGTGGCAGAAAGTCACTATCACTGGCAGGCAGATACCTGAAAGGAAAGGAACACAGTTCAAGTGCTGTAAAAACGTAGAACTGTAGATTATTTAGAAATGTTTTTAAGGCTGAAATAACATTTTTTTCTGCCACAACAAAATTCAAACGAATCTTTTTACTAAAACTACTATTAGTTAATAATGGATTTATTTGCCTCTAGAACTGAAATAGTCATACGTTAGACCAATGCCTTTGGAAACAGGTAGTCTTGGATGAAGTAGGGTGACTAAGGCCGGTTACACACTGGGCAGTTTCGGCCGCGTCGGAAATTTTTCCGTCACCGTCGTTCAGGTAGTGGCGCAAGAGATCATATGGGAGTTTACACACTGGGCTGAGGGGAAAACCCGCGGCAGCGCTGACGTCGTCGGCAGGTATACAGCCGCGCACTGCCACTACATTGGACGGTAGTTTGGCCGCCCCAGTCCACACAGTTGCCCATGTGGCCAGATAGGCGCTTGCACACTCGGCGGATTTTTAACAGCTTGTGCTGTCGAGTCGCAACCTTCGGAGGAGAAACTTCCTTGTGCGCGCGAAGCGGCTTAGTACAGTTGTTGTGTTATAAACGGACCAGGAAGTTACAGTTTTCCCAGTCAAGGGTACAGTGAATAACCAGTATTTAGTCAAAAGCGAAACATAAGATACTTGTTGAACTGAAATCATCGACGCTTGACATCCACCTAATCTGTTAACCACCGGAATCATCTCTAAACTTTATCAGAGCGAATAGCGCCGACGATGTTTGGAGGATTATATGGTGAAGGAGGTACTCACAACATAGAGGATACCTCAACTAGAGAGACAAATCTCATTCAGCCTCCAACAAGTATGGTAATATCAACAGCACTGAATACGATTACCAACCAACCACAGAAGAAACCAACCCAGCCAACACCACACCTAACCTACCTGAACCGGAGACAGACGACCCCATGTGCGGCTACCAACTCTCGAGTGTCAAGTCCACCAAACGCCAGGTACCGGAAGAAGGAGACAGAAGAAGTTCCACGCGCGCGACAGAGAAAATCGCACGACTGTCGTCAGACGGCATAAGATCGCAGAGCCTAGCAGACCTTCAAAGCATGGCACTGCCACTGGCATCAGAACTCACTATTGTCAACAACTCGCAGCGTCCACAGCAGAGCCCAGCAGCTTCATACAGCATGGCACCGCCACAGGCACCGGCACTATCTACCGCCAACAACCCGCAGTGTCTACAGCAGAGCCCAGCAGCCTCACACATCACGACAGCGTCACTGGCACCGGCACACACTGCTGTCAACAACCTGCAGATTCCACAGCAGTGCTCAGAGAACAACAGGTATGAACCAAGTGACAGTGGACCGTATGTAGTAATAGTTGAAGGAAAAGACAAGAACGTTGGGCGTATCCACCCGATGTCGATAGGAAAACTACTGAGGGAGCAGGGTTTCATGACATCAAACAACCTAGTAAACATCTCAAGCTGCGGTCGGAATAGAATCAAGATAGAATCTAGCAATAGAGACTCGTCAAACAATCTTGTAAAATCTGAGTCTTCATCAGAAATAACTTGGAGGCGTATATCCCAAAATCTATGATTCAAAAACAGGGTGTGGTGAGAAATGTCGATACTTCACTTAGTGACACCGAAATCCTCTCAGTAATAGAGTGTGAGTTCCCAGTACTAAATATTAGGCGATTCACAAAAAAAGTTGTTAAACTAGGGCAACAAGAAGTAATTTCCACTACCGGTATGCGTTCTAACCTTTAGATCACAACTTCTCCCTCAATTTGTGTGCATACACGGTGTAAGATGCAAAGTTGAACCCTACATCCCCGCCGTCATTCAGTGCTTTAAATGTTTACGCTTTGGTCATGGCAGTAACCAATGCCGCAGTAAGGTTCGATGCAGTTTCTGCACAATGGAACACAATGCCGACTCATGCCCCAAGACAGCTCCACAACTCTGCGCAAATTGCTCAGGGCAACACTTGGCAACCGACCGCTCATGCCCCATTTTCCAGAGAGCAAAAGCGATCAAGCAGCATATGGTATACAATAACGTCAGCTACAGCGAAGCGGTAGCTACATTCGAAAACAGACACTATGCCCGAATGGCAACTAATCCTAGCCCCCAGGTTAACAGCCCCACCGAATTCCCGCCGTTAACCACTATACCATATACTCCAATTAATCACAGCTCATGTCCAACTCTCCGTGAAGAGACATATCCAGTATCTCAATCTTACCCACAACGACCCGTGCACCTAGCGGAACCAGTACAGTACTACCATTTCAAACAAACACAGCCAAATACCAGCACAGTAAAGCTAAACACAACAGGCAATCAAGTTAGGATTCCCCAAAACTTAATGTGGAGAAGCAACGGGCCAAGACAACCAATAACTCACAATCCTTACCCGCCACACCCACAGAGAATGACAGAAACTCTACAAAACCACCAACAGTCAGCGGGAAACCAGCCTACAACCACCGAAACCCCAATTATAGAAAGGCTGATGAGTTTAATTATATCCATTATTGAGATGATCAGAACTAACGGCACGGTGGACCCAACACAAGTAATGAACTCACTTCAGCAGATTATGAAGGCCTCCGAACAATGTACCCAATAACTAAAGTAATTATGGCCCAAGGACGTTTAACCAAAATGCTGCAATGGAACGCACGCTCATTAAGATCTAACAAGGAGAGCTTTGAACAGGCATTAAGAGCATATGACGTGGACATCGCCACAGTTGCGGAAACATGGCTAAAACCACCAGACACCATTAGAATCAATGGCTACAGCATCATCCGATGCGACCGCGACGACGGCTATGGAGGAACAGCCATCTTGGTCCGACAGAGCATGTCACATGACGCACTGCAATTAGACGTCACAGGACTACCAATTGAGGCCTGTGCTATGTCCGTAAGAATTAACAACACCAGGCTAACAATAGTGACAGTATACAGCCCCCCCAAATTGTAAGGTTGCTACAGCAAATAACTGACCCATTTATCATTACTGGTGACTTCAACGCCCACAATAGTGCTTGGGGGTGCGAAAAAACAAACCGACTTGGCCGTATCATGCTAGACGTAATGGAAGAACAAAACTTAGTGATACTCAATGACGGTACAGTTACAAGAATTAGCAACCCACAAGAACGGAAATCAGTAGTAGACATCGCGCTAGCGTCTACGAACATCGCAGCGTTGATCGAGCACAAAGTGATCCATGAGCCTCTGGGATCAGACCACTATCCGATTTTGATTACCATCAACTTAAAACAAAACAATAGAAAACCTCAGGCTACACCAGATTATAACTGGAATATTAACGAGGCAAATTGGGGCACATACGCAAATAGCGCAGGAATACATCTACGGAGGTCGGAAGAGACTGGTGAGACAGAGGAAGATTATGGCAACCTTATCCGAATTATCAATCTTGCAGCTAAACAAAGCATACCAAAGAAAAAGCAGAAAACCTACACGTCTAGGAACCAGCCTCCATGGTGGGACGAAGAATGCGACAAGGCCATCCAAGAAAGAAGTGATGCGCTTCGAATATACCGCAGGTGCAGTAACATGGAAAACTTCATAGAACTCAACAAAGTACAAGCTAGAACGAAAAGAACATTAAAGCAAAAGAAGAGTGCTGGGTGGAAAAAATATTGTGAATCAATCAATAGAAACACATCTATTACTACCATTTGGACAAAAGTGAAAAAATACAGACAATCAGTTGACAATATGTATGTATCACCTAGCATAACCACGGAAATGCTAGAGGACATACTAACAACCCTTGCACCTCCTTCCGTGAACCCAAACCGCAATCCCCCACCCGAAGACCAATTTGGAGATTCGATGTCAAGACCTTTTAATATGGAGGAATTTGCAAAAGCGTCCAAGAAGTCGAACAACACGGCACCAGGAACGGACAACGTCCACTATGGAATGATTGAACACTTACCACCACGAGGAAAAGAAAGACTTTTAAAAATCTTAAACAATGTCTGGAACAAAAGAATACAGATCGCGGGATTAAAAACCTCAAGAATAATTCCGATCCTGAAGCCGGGGAAGAACCCGAATACAACTGCAGCCTACAGACCGATTGCACTACTGCCATGCCCGTACAAACTACTAGAGAGGATGGTGAAAAACAGGATCGAGTGGTTTGTCGAACATAATAGCCTTCTACCAGACCACCAGTGGGCGTTCAGACGAGGAAGAGGCACCAATGACCTCCTAATAAGGCTTACCACCGACATCCACTCCAGCCTAAGCAAAAACCGTTACCTGATGACCCTCTACACTGATATAAACAGTGCATACGACAATGTCAACCTCAACCTACTAGGGGAAAAGATGCAAAAGATGAACTTCTCCGCAGTCTTTACTCACAATCTCATCTCACTGCTGGAAAACAGAATACTTGTCATAAAATATAAAGGCGCTACAATAGGACCGCGACACACAAGCCAGGGACTTCCACAAGGATCAATATTATCACCTATCCTCTTTAATATATATACAAGTGACCTTGCCAAAATACTACCGAGGGGAGTATATATACTGCAATATGCTGATGACATATGCCTCTACGCAGAAGGCGAAACTCTGATGGAATGCATAAACCTGCTCAGCATAACAATGGAACGGCTAAAGATATGGTTACAGGAGAACGGGATGACAATCTCACCAGGAAAATCATCGGTTATGATACACACAAGGCACAGAATACAACAAATGACATCTGTACAACTTGGACCATATACATTTCCTAACAAAAAGGTAATCAAATACTTGGGGATGCAGATAGACCACAAACTGAATTGGGGACCACACATAAAACATTTAACTAACAAATGTGAGAAAGCAATCAACCTGCTGCGGGCAACAAGTGGCTACTGGTGGGGTGCAGATCCGAAAACGCTCATGATTCTCTACAGAGCCCTAGTGCGATCCAAAATCGACTACGGATGCCTCTGCTATAGCTCTGCAGCTGATAGCCTCCTTTACCAAATAGACAAACTACAATTCAAGGCATTACGCATATGCTTCGGCGCAATGCACTCTACCCCCACTAACGCTCTCTTGGTAGAGGCCATGGAACCACCACTGAATATCCGCCGATATTACTTAAGTAGTAAATTTGTGTTAAAGACTATGCAATTCGTAAATAGCCCATTAATGGAGGCACTGGAGACACTGGTGAGAAGAACCACCATCGATAGCTACTGGCGAAGGAAAAAAACTCCATCATTCCTCATGTCTTACAAGGACCTAATTCAACATCAGCCGCTAATATTCTCTCAGGACAAATGCCCTGCTTCGAATACCCATATAAAACAACCTTGACAAGAATCGAAGCAAGGTTGAATATACCATTTACCGAAAGCACCGGCTAGGAACATAATCTCCTGTCTGAAAATCTTGCACAATACAAAGATAGTGTCCACATTTATACCGACGGCTCAAAGATCGGTAGCACGGTAGGATGTGCCTTTGTGGATATGAATGCGCGAATTCAGGCAAGCTATAAACTCCACAGTGAGGCATCGATATTCACTGCTGAAATGGTTGCGATCCTTAAAGGCCTAGAATATGCAAAGAACACCACCTTCAAAACAGTAATCATATTATCCGACTCTAGGAGTGTCCTGGAATCCCTGCAGCACCTGAACAGTAACGCATGGAGATGTCACCTAACATACAATATTCTCGAGACGGTCACGGAGTTAGAAGATAGTGGAAAACGAATCATTTTCATGTGGATTAGAGCACACACGGGGATCAAAGGAAATGAGAGAGCGGATCAGCTAGCAAAGCGGGCAACCACAGATGGCACAATATTCCCACACATTAAAGCAACTGATCTCCTTGCGAGTATACGAAACAAAGCCAAACTAATGTGGGATACATCGTGGCAAGATTCTATAAAAATAAAAGGAAGACACTACGGCACCATCCACCCGACCATTCCTAAGGCACAGTGGCACGAAAAAAAATACACATCCAGGAAAATGATAACCACCATTGCAAGACTGAAATTTAATCATGGGCTCTTCCCCAAACACCTGCATCGCATCAACTTAAGGGAAACACCAGTTGCACCTGCGATGGAGTCAGCGAATGCGAGCCAAACCACCTTCTATTTGCCTGCAAGGAGAAATGGCAGAAGTGCTCCGAAACTTATACAAGAACTAATGGAATTAGGACTACAGTTACCCTTAAATGTAACCCACCTCCTGGCCTTGGAAGACGTTGCTATCTATCACGCCATAACCCAATTTCTCGAAGAAAACCATATCAAGATATAGCGCGACACTGGAACCAATCTTAAACAACTCCCATAATATAAGGATACAAATTGTGGCTATGATCTCGGCAACCCGCCTGAGTCAACTACGGCACTTGTCCTCTAACGTAGCCGACATAAAACAAACAGGTCTCACCAGAACATGTTTATATTTAGCATGTTCACATTGTAGATTAAATGCTATATGCACATATTGTATATTCTATTCATTGTTCCCTAAAACCTGTATATGCTTTTAAATTGTATGTTGTACATATTGTATATTTTACGTATTTTATGTATGGTGTGCTCCACACATGTCCAATTGTATGTGTCATATATTGTATATACTTTATGCTGCTAATTTTGTATGTCGTATATATCGGATGGTAAGACAGAGCTGGAGAAGGAGCACATTCAATCTGTAAATTCATTTATCTAATCAACCAAAGATAAATGTAATTTGCTGGCTGTATGGTTTTTTCCAAATGCCAATAAAAAAAAAAAAAAAAAAAAAAAAAAAAAAAAAAAAAAAAAAAAACCAGCTTGTGCGTTTTCAGTCTGTGTAAAGTTAACATTTTTTTAATTTAAAAATCGTAATGTGAGTTAAGTGGTGATAGATAATGATCTTCTCATTTCGTTAGTAGAAACGAGAGAAGTTTTAAGAGACAAAACATTAGATTCTTTCAAAGATTGGGAAGCTACCAGGAACGCTTGGAAAGTAGTATACCTTGAAATTAGGAATGATTTTGACGAAATGGAAAATGAGGGAAAATGCCTTTGGATAGTAAACTTTTGATCACGTATTTACATATATTTTTACAGATTCAACAAGAGCTTCAAAAATGTTGAATCACATTTTATAGAAAGATTTTGATGTTTAATACTATATAACTGTGTTCTTATATCTTAGAGATTTGCCAAGGAACACTTTCAGCATTTGAAATTCTGTCCCTCGACATTTTGAGACTTTTTTTTTTTTTTGTAAAGTAATAGTTATTAAAACACTCAACATATTACAAATTAAGCAAAAAAGTTTAACTATTCGATTGTGCTTTTAAGTATAAAAGCAATATAGAGTAAACTCAACAGTGATGAGTCGATTACACTGTGAAGTATTAGTTACAAATAAATGTAAGTATTAGCCATTATTTGGCATATGATATTTTTCAAACTTTTCTTGTATACCTATTCGTATTCATTTAAACGGATTTTCACCCTAATTAACATAAAACAAATATAGGGGATTGGAATATATAAAATTAAATGTTTATCTATAGTAAGTCCATGAGAAATCTTCTTACTTCAAGGTGATAATATAAGTGATTATATCGTGTGGAAATACCTTGTTTACTCGGCTAGTCTCCCGAGAAGACTACATCAATTCAAGGTGATTGCCAGCATTTCCACACGTTAAATACCTTTCATCAACTGGGTACTTCTATTTTGAATGCCGTAATTAGTTTCACATGCAATTTCCGAAGTAAACATCCCAAAATAATTGAAAAACTTGGTGTTGTCGTTCCTTATTTCTATGGCGACGGAATCGTCAAAATAACAATTTAAAAACCTAAGTACGAAGTAATAAACTTTAAATTAACTAAATTAAATTCTAATTTCATAAAATGATGCTCGAGTCATCAAAAGCAAGGTACTGACGCCCGACCAAGTCACCTTTTGCCAACTCTTCATAGCAGCGGAAGTTTTACCGCTGAAGTAGCAGTGGACGTTCTACCGCTAAATGTGTAAACACCTCAAATTCTATAGGCGTTAGCGGTTAAGTTTCCGCTGCGGGAAAAACCGCCCAGTGTGTAACAAGGGTACTGGTTGACTGAACCCATTTGTTGGCGCTGATCCGACTTCACAGGCAGCGAAATAAATTTCTTAATTTTAAGGTTGATCAGTTCGAGAGCATTTTCAAAATTATTTCGGTCTCGAACGTAGAGAACGATATACGGAGCGTTTTTTCATTTTTTGTCCCCCTGACATCTTGGATATTTCTTTAGTTATGTTGCAATATGCAGTTTTACTTTAGGATACGAGTCATGTATTGTAGAAAAAAAAAAAGAGGTGTGGTCTCCATACCACTGTGTTTTTATACAGATTTGTAGATGATGCAAAAAAAGGGTATTTTCACGCTTGCGCTATCTCCTTTGCTCATTGTTGTCGAGTTAATTGTTACCCTGCAGTTCTGTTCTTGTTGATGAAGAAGTGTCTCTAGTTTGTTATTAATTCTTATGGTACGGTAAATCTGTGTAAGTTGCAGTAAGGGGATACGCTAATATTTATTATATCTGTGATGAATCGGTGGGGCTTTTATCTGGGTATTGATTAGTTTAAATGGTCAATGATCTACCAGAGTTCAACTTTTGAAGTCACTAACGCAGACGTAGAATTTCTGAAGTTTCAAAAATTGAACATTGCTGGACAAACATTTTTTACATTGGGAAATTGATCACACCTTGGATCATGTCGAATTGAAGGACCCATTTATCTAATAGTTAGACTCGCAGCTAGGACTCAAGTTTAGGTAGATACGTTACAGAAAAGACAATCATAGACTCACTACGAATATTCGACATGATAGATTGCATACTCACGATGGACAATATGGTTTCCAAGCTTGAAGACCTTTGAAACATTTTCTACTAAGTGTCTTCGAAAACTTCTCAAAGTCAGGTGCTTCAATCAAATGTTTCTAAGTTATGGATATACAGACTGGGTAGACGGCGGAGCTTCCCTCTACCTGTTGTGGTGGATGCCTTTTATCCCGCTATATTTAGACATAAAAAGGCGATAACGACACGAAACGACGTGACGAGTGACAGTACACGACAGACCCAGTTACTACAAAGAACTTGTTGATGGTCTTAGAAGTTGACTGCTGCAAGACAGGGGAACCGAGCTTTGCACAATACTGAGCAAGGTACCACTTTTAGTGCCAGCTGAAACCCGTCTCCTCAACGTGTCATCGCTGCAGTCAACATGGGCACATCTCGACCAACGTGGCACCTCCAGCCGCGAGCTGATATCACTATGGTTCGGATCTATATGAACAAAAAAATGTAGAAATATGCAGGCAAATATGACCTTAAAAAACGGGTAAATATGACCTAAAATGAAAAAAATATGACCAAACATTTAAATTTATTGACATCAAACATGCTCAATAAACAATAATACATCATTTATTTTATCTAGTGGTGTAGCTCTCATGTAGACAGCATAATTTGCCTCCGTGAACTTACTGCACTGTTAGGAAATTAAAATTTCAATCGTTTTGTTGAAGCTAGTTTAATTTCAGATAATTTGTAGAATATAACTCTTTCATCTGTACTAAAATACTCCTCTCTAAATTCCCTTTCGTAACTCCATAATTTCACACTTTCAGAAAATTTTGTTTTCGGCATGGCGTTAGGTCTTCTAGCTGACCCACTGTAGATTTAACGATGAATGAGGATTATTTTCAAAAGTATTTTATTGAGATATTGACTGACGCGGATCGATAGAGGCAAGCTCTTGCTGCATTGAGATTAAAAGGCGGGCGGAACATTACATTCAGAGAGTTACAATAATATATCACTTTCATTCTTGTCTGGTGAATTCTGACCACACTGAAAATTAGTTTTTTTTTCCCAAATGTATAGCAGAAGTACAGTTCTGTGAATTATTATCTGAATTTCTTCTCATGTATATCTAGGAAATTCCAGGAACTATTGAAAAACTACCAGATTTTTCCTCAAAATATGACCATATGACCATAAATAGAATCGAAATATGACCAAAACTAGGAAATTGGCCTGAATATGCATTTATATGATATTTAAATACATTTAAATACAATAAGAAACGTTGAATCAGTGTTTAATTCAGCATTTCAGCTCAAAAAGAAGCCGGAAAAAAATATGACCTTTTTTTTGTTTTTGTACCAACTGTTGTATCAGACTTTCATTGTGATATTGTGGACACTACAGTGAGGGCAGCACAAGACGAACACAACACTTAATTAAAACCACCCATGCCCGAGGCCGGACTCGAACCGGCGGCCCTTGCAATGCGGAGTCAGCGTGCTAGCCCCTACACTGCCAGGGCCGGCAAAAATATGACTTGTCCTAAAGATCCGAACCCTAGATATCACCAATCGTCTCGATTCGACTGTCTTGAGTGTAAACAAAATGATAACCCACAATCTATATATCTATAAATGAGAAAATGAGAAAGTTCGGATGTGTGTTTGGATGTACGTTGGCAGTCAATCACGCCTTAATAACTCAACATATTTGAATGAAATTTGGCATGAAGTCAGTTAATTGCGTGCGAAGTGCAATAGGATAGATTTTATCCCGAAAAAACGCATAGTTCTTTTAGAAATTGCCATTAATATCAATTCGGAAGCAACAAAGAGTTTCCTACTCCGTAGATAGCCGTGCCACGTTTACTCTTTGCTTTTTAAGTAAATCGCAAACACTACTTCTCAAAGTCAGAAATAATAGCAAAAACCTACTTACATATGCAAGTTTGTGTTTAGTTTAAAAGCCATAAAACTGACGCACTTGACAAGCAGGAAATATAAATCTGTTCTTAACCTTAAATTAAAAAAAGAAAGGTAGGTACTGTGCTGTCAAGTTCGCAAAGAGATGTTTTCATTTGCGTACATAAAATACTATGACATATCAATATTAACCATAATTTCGTTCGTAATATATGCGTTATAATAAATATAAAAAATCAAAGCTTGGTAAAAAAAAGTAAAATGCTATGAGTATACCAGCACGAAAGTCGGTTCACTGAAAGTGCAAAATGGTCGTGCCCCAAATGTCGTACGGTATTTATAAAAATGTAAAGGATTCCATTCTATCTCGGTTATTTCCTGTTCTTTTTTGTTACTATACAGTCTGTGTATTACAAATTATTTTTGCCGAAATTTAAAACTTAACTAACCCTTTTTATTTTTTGTTAAGAATTTTGTACGAATAGTACTGCTTATTATTTATTGTTCAATATTCTGCAAATATCTATCGAACGCTACACTTAAAACGAATGTATTCAATGGGCTAATGTAGAAACTTATTGTTTCATGAAGTAACACTGAAAGTCGTTTACAACACAATACACCTCATTTGCAGGGAGCATAACAACTAAATTCCTTCTGCCATCTGCTGTAACAAAAAACATTCTGGTCCAGAGCATTTCAACCAAACCACATTTCTGCTAATACTGCCGCTACAAAATCAAACGATACGAACACATCTCAACACATTAAATGCTCTGGACCTACATTTCGAGTGGTAACAGAATTTTCTGTATCAAAATTCCTAATTAGTATATCATAAATTACTATCAAAATTAATTTCATTATACACCTTACTAAATCACGAGCAATAAATTAACTTTATCGCGATGTACATTGACCTGCAATATTAACGATCGTAGAGAATTGTGGACTTCGTTGTACACTGTAAGTTAAAAGCATTTTAGCATAAATTTTTTAATTACATTACCTCAATAACTGTCATGAAGCTGACGACATAGTTCATGCGGCTGAATGTAGTTTTAGACGTATTCAGTATTTAATTTACTGCGTTAATAATAAGTAAAGTTTATTTCGCTATTCATGACGTCACTAACATACAATATAGTGAATGTATTAATGTGCGAGTGATAGAAGCTTTGATTTTCTAGCGGTAATTTTAAAACGCAGCCTGGGCCAGAATGAGAACTGAAACATTATTAGTTATTCAGCTTCTTTCATGAGCGCCATTTTAGTGACATCATGTATCGCTTTGTACCGATATTGTATCAAAAGATCTATATTAAGCTTGGACGATTTAGCAGAACCATGCGGCGTTGCCCGAAGTAAATTTTTTAAATTTATCAATGTTTTATTCAGATACCGTAGTGGAGTGGCGAAAAGCGGAGTGGTAATTCGCCGGTAGTCATTATATTCTGTATGCAGAATAAGAAACCGAATATGAAGAAACAATCTATTACTACTTTAATATTGAAATTTATATTTTAGCGCAGAATTAATGGATCGAAACGAATGAACTATAGTAAACTGGTATATAGGCAATTCAGTTGTTTCCAGAGATAGAGAAACCATTACCGCAATACCTCTGATTATTATGGATAAAAGAATCAATTACTACTATACTTACTACTATAATATGTAAATTTCTGTTGATGGAACCAATATATCCTAAAAAAAAAAAAAAAATATTCAAAGAGGAAATTAAGTTCTTTTTTAAAGATTTTTTTCAGTACTCAATGCAAATCAAAATATTCATTTTTAGTATCGCAATTTTACTAATGGAAATGAACGTCCTTGGGCCACTTAAGTATTTATTTGCTGTTTGGATGTTAGTATTTTTTTGTTGTTGATATTTAGTCTATTCCATCAATGTATTGCTAATATTTTGACGTTTTGAGCTTCCATTAATTAAAACTATATTCATTTTTATTCGCGTGATGAAATTAGTAATTTTAAGAGATGTTGGGTAAACGAAATTCAAATATTTACAAGAAATTTAAGAAAACTAGGGCTATGAAAATAGCCAAAACCTAGGAGACAAATCCTCAATATTGTATATACGGATATATTAAACTGAAAATACTCCTTACCAAACTGAATATTTTTACTGCTTTATCAATTCAGTGAAGTAGTTGTGGAACATAAATAGGTTTTTGTTATTTTATTGCAACATTTATTACTACTATTACTAATAAAAATAGCTCTTAAATAAACTGTATGGTCGTATTGACCTGGTGACAAGACTTCTTTACGTCTCCGGAATCAGTCCCTTTCGTAGCCTCTTAACGTAACCCAGTAATCCTACCGGACATAGAGGACCCACAGTTCAACACGGAATCAGAACAAAGTGAGCATTCTGGCGTAATTCACATCACACACCAACCTATGCCAGAGGTGAAGGTCGAGCTAGGGACCTTTGAAAATCCTCGCCAAGACTGGAATTCAAGCTGGGGACTTTTCCATCTCCAGTTGGACGCCCTAACCACTGAGCAACCAGACCTCTCAAGAAAATCTTATATTACAACACTTTTCAACGCGGACGAAGTCGCGGGTAACTGCTAGTACTTCATAAAGCAGTACTCGACCCGTAATTAGTCAGAGCTAAGATCATCTTATGCTCATATCTGAAATGAAACTTGTTTCCAATAAAATGTTAATTACACAAAATGAATGGAAATTATTTCTTATAATTAGATAAACTGTGCCTCCTTTATTATCAAACGTGGTTGGTGTCAGTAACACTCTTGCCTCGCATTTGCGAGGACGGATGTTCGAATCCCCATCTGGTTTTCTATGGTTTCACTGAAATCTCTCCAGGCGATGGTTCGTTTCGAAGGCCATGGCAAAATTCCTTCTCGTTCCTTGCCGCCTCTAATGGCACCTACGTCAACAAGGCGAAAAGCCATATAAAAAAAAAAAAAAAAAAATTACTGTCATTTAATTTTCTAAACACCCAGATTTTATAAATAACACCATCTGTAGTAATGTGCAACAATTAAATGATCTAACTGATAACAGATCCCATGCAAGTTAAATACTTATAATAAGTTAAATAAGATATTGAAGAAACATGAGGAAGCTATTAAATTAAGAACAAGAAAAAGAGAATTGCAACACCAACTGACTAATGATACATACAATAAGAAGAATCTCTCAAGGAAAAATATAATCAAACACTACAATACCCTAATAAAACCAGCGCGTCTCAACGGTTCATAATGCATGTTCTCTACGAATAACAGAGAGGTACAGAAGAATAAAAGGAAAATCTGAGGACCAGGTTGCCAGACACTATCAGAAAGAGGAGAATCATTTTTTTTTTTTTTTTTATTTGTAATTTAATAAGAATAGATAACAGGAAACTTGCAAAACGAATTTTCAACCATGTCTACAAGAATAATAATGGCTACCAGTGGATCAAAAGAGTAAAGAAAGATATGATAGAGATCGTAATAATAGAAGATATAATACAGAGAACTGATACAAAATTTCAAGGGTGGCCAGGGAAAGGAGAAGAGGAAAAGTAATAATATCTGGATCAAGAAAGTAGGAAACACAGAAGTGAGATGATGGAAGGATTGGAAGTCAACAAAGGAAGCCCCGAGATGAATGCGCAGGATTACTTTTTGCGGTGGTTAGATGGCTAAACCGAAAGAGAAGGAGGAACCAGGGCCGGAGCTAGGATTCTCGGTCCCCGAGTAAATGTTCTTAGCAGTGACGGCTCTACCACTGCCCAATGCGACCATGGGCGGATTTTTGGGCAGGTCATAGGGATCACCCTTCAGTCGGAGGGCCCGGGGTACATTTGGCCCACTTATATCCCCCCCCCCTAACACCGGCCCTGCTTTTCGCAGTCGTGCGATGGCCAAAATTAAAGAGCAGAAGAAACATCTGTAACAGGAATCTTTGATCTGTGAAATATAAGAATTAATTGTTCCTTAAAGATTGTGCTTTCTAGTTTTGAGCAAAAGGGGAGCAGTTAAAGTGTTTAAAATTTTACATCCAATATAGCCAGTTATGTAAGTAAACTTGTACCCACTGGAGCAGTGCGGCCTTAAAAATGTTTACAGACCTCTTCGGCGGAGCCAGACTCTCAGAGCCTAAAATTCACTGTGCAGACAGCAAATTTTCTTAACGGCCGGAAAAAAAGAACGAAATATTAAAACTGGGAGAGGAGCTTCGTCCAATAAAAGTTCACAGCCCCCGCGCATAAATATTTCCCAGGGCACGAGGCCGTTGTTTCAGCTGGCGATTTAATAACAGGGCTGTTAAGGAAATGCTATCAGCAGCTGTCGGCAGAGAAATTACACCGTGACTGGTGCAGGTGTGGACGGTGAGGGAGTTGCCACCGTTTACAGAGGCTCTTAGCGCTTCCTTCCTCCTCGCTTCCTTCCTGTGTGCCGTCCGTCCGGCCCTGCAACTCGACAGCCGGCAGTTGGCAAATAGCGCGCGTGTTCTGCAACTCAAACAGTCTGGCGGCATAATGAGTGGTCCGTGGCCGAACCTCGCTCCACTGTGCAGCTGTCTACAGTCTCCCTTTGACGTTGTATGCCGACTCCGCTGCGGAGCCTCTTAGAAGGAGCACCATACTTCTTGATTGCTAAATGATGCTGAAATGAACTTCAGCTTGTGCAGACTACAACAACCGGCCCTTCCTACACTTACTCTTTCATTATAACATGTTGTTCTGAAATTAAGATAAAGTTAGAACTACTGTCTTCTGCCTAGTGTTGTATAAAAAAACTTATTTTTTTCTGACTTGAAAAAAAAAAAATGAAAAAAAACACGTTTTTTTCTGGGACACGTTTTTTTCATAACTACTAAATCTCAAATTTGTAAGGCATTTATCGTTTAATATGACTGTTTTAGAATTTATACTAAGTACTTATCTTAATTTTTAAATGTACTATACTTTTCTGGTTCAGTAGAAAAGAAAATTACGAAAATAATGGCAAGTTTTCTTTTACGAACGAGGATCTCCCGAAGAGGCTTGGTTGCACGAGAAGGAATCCCCGTTCCCCGTTGTTTGGATTGATACTCGCTATTTGAACTATTGCTGCCAACCTTACGAATTTATCTGTAGACCTACGGATCTTTTTTTTAAAAAAAATAGGAATTTTAATTTTATCAACGATTTTTTTGCCTCTTTTTATTACTTATCGTGCTTTCCTTATATTTGTATACTTGTTAGACTCTCAGCGTATAGTGACACTGAGTCATTAAATTGTCAGTAATTATTCATCTTTTCCTTGCAACCTTTGGCGTATACCAACGATTGAAAAAGAAATAAAACTCCTGGTTTGTATGATAATAGATTTAAATTCAAACTTAAAAGACCGTAATACAGCGCAGTCTTTTTGCACAGTGTCTACTTTGCTCACAATTTAAAATTGCAATCTCCAAATCTTTTGCGTACAATACAAGAACAACCAGTAAAAGAAAATGTAACTATTTCTGAAGTTATGGATCTAGAGGAGCCAGAAGAAGAAACAGAAAATTCCGATACCGACCGAACTAGTGTTGGTGGTGCTGATACTAGTGAATGTGGTACTGACATAGAGGATGAATAAAATTATGTTATCTATATAAATACATTTATGAATCATTATGTAAGACATTATATGATTCAGTAAGATTTAAAACACACGTGTGAAATGTAAGTTCCGTAAATAAAACTATAATTTATCAAATTTATTGTTTTCTGAAAAAAAATCAAATTTACAAAGGAAAAAAACCAGGGTGCTAGGTTTTTTTCGTGTTTTTTTCACAAAGCTGAAAAAACATTTTTTTTTTCAATTTGCAACATTACTTCTGCCTAAATCATGATTTAATAGGTTCCACAGATATAGATTAATCCTTCATGTAATATTATTTAAGTGGTGAGGTGAAGATTTATCTGAGTATCAGCTGATATCTGCGACATCGTACGTGTGGACTAGAAATTTTATTCCAAAAATGGATAAAATCTACATCTGTATTATGTAATAAGTTGTGTACGTATATGAAATTTATAAACATACTAGCAGTTACCCGCGACTTCGTCTGCGTTGAAGAGTGTTGTAATATAAGATTTTCTTAAGAGGTCTGGTTGCTCAGTGGTTAGGGCGTCCAACTGGAGATGGAAAAGTCCCCAGCTTAAATCCCAGTCTCGGCGAGGATTTTCAAAGGTCCTTAACTCGACCTTCACCTCTGGCATATGTTGTTGTGTGATGTGAATTATGCCAAAATGCTCACTTGGTTCTGATTACGTGTTGAAATGTGTGTCCTCTATGTCCGGTCGGATTACTGGGTTACGTTAAGAGGCTACGAAAGGGGCTCATTGCGGAGACGTAAAGAAGCCTTGTCACCAGGTCAATACGACCACATAATTTATTTTAGAGTTATTTTTATTAGTAATAGTAGTGATAAATGTTGCAATAAAATAACAAAAATTTATTTATGTTCCACAACTACTTCATTGAATTTTTAAAACAACAAAAATATTCTGTTTGTTAGTAGTATTTTAAGTTTAATATATCGGTATATACAATATTGAGGTTTTTTCTCCTAGGTTTTCGCTTTTTTCATAGCCCTAGTTTTCTTACATTTCTTTGAAATATTTGAATTTCGTTTACCCAGCATCTCTTAAAATTACTAATTTCATCTCGCGAATAAAAATGAATATAGTTTTAATTAATGACAGCTTGAAACGTCAAAATATTAGCAATAATTGATGGCATCGACTAAATATCAAAAAAAAAAAAAAATACTAACATCCAAACGGGAAATAAATACTTAAGTGGCCTAAGGACGTTCATTTACATTTCAGTAAATTAAATACTGAATTCATCTGAAACTATATTCATTCGCATGAACTATGTCATCAGCATCATGACAGTTATTGGAGCGATTTAGTAACGTGTATAATTGCATTTAATATGTTGAGGTGTGTTCGTATCGTTTGACTTTGTAGTGGCAATATTAACAGAGATAGTGGTTTGGTTGAAATGATGCCTGGACCAGAATGATTTTTGTTACAGCATAAGGCAGAAGGAATTTAATTATTATTAGTAATAAGTAAGTAGCTTTCATATGTTCCGTGCAAATGAGGTGTATTGTGTTGTAAACGACTTCTAGTGTTGCTTCATGAAACAATAAGTTTCTACACTAGCCCATTGAATACATTCGTTTTAAGTTTAAGATTCGATAGATATTTGCAGAATATTGAACAGTAAGCAAAAAGCAATAATACAGAGACTGTATAGTAAAAAAAAAAAAAAAAAAAAAAAAAAAAAAAAAAAAAAAGCATATACAGTATTACACGAACGAAATTATGGTGCAATATTTGAGATGTCATACTATTTTATGTACGCAAATGAAAACATCTCTTTGTGAACTTAACAACAGTACCTACCTTTTTTTTAATTCAGGGTTAAGTACATAGTTATATTTCCTACTTCCAAACTATTATTTGTCAAGTGCATCGGTTTTATGGATTTTAAACTAAACACAAACTTGCATATGTGAAAAGGTTTTTGCTTTTATTTCTGAAAAGTAGTGTTTGCGATTTACGTAAAAAGCAAAGAGTAAACGTTGCACGGCTGTCTAAGAAGTGGGAAACTCTTTGTTATTTGCGAATTGATATTAATGGCAATTTCTAAAAGAACTATGCGTTTTTGCGTGATAACATCTATCCTATGTCACTTTGCACACAATGCCAAATTTCATTTACATATGTTGAGTTATTAAGGCGTGATTGATTCCAGACGTACATCCAAAGACACATCCGAAATTTCTCATTTTCTCATTTATAGATATATAAATAATAAACAAACTAACTGTTGTTACAACGTTAGGTTTATTGTAATGTAAATAAATGATTTTATATAAGAATTAAAATTGTAAGAACTGCCATTTATTTCCTTCTATTTGTTCTATTCATGATTGCTCTTATACCAATAACAACTTTTGACTGTGTTTAGAATATATCTGAACAATGTTCGATCCAAAAGAATAGCAGATTCCATTTCTAAGGAAGATCTATCAATTAATTTTATTTCTGCAACTATTATTCCAAAATCTCTCAACCTCTGCTCGATTATCATAAGTTTCACTCGCTCGCCATCTCTACCAACAATCACCTCACTTCTTTTTTCCCAGAGATTCTATTTTTTACAACATATTAATCAAAACAAATAATTATTATACCTGATTATTTTTTTTTTAATTCCATAAAGTCTTTATTTTCCCAATATTACGGCCTTAATCTGTAAAATTATATTTCTGTCTAAATGTTTAATTTTATTTGCTTTAAGGAATTGCTATGTTACACTGTGTGATAAACAAAGCATGAGTGTCCTATATAACATCACACGCTCTCTATTTGCCTGTCTTCGTTAGGTTAGTTTTCAAAATTTCATATCAAAATATATTATTTATCCAGAAAAAAATGAGTGGCTCAGTGGTCAAGAAGTCTCACTGGGGATCGTAAGGTTCTGTGTTCAAATCCCTATCTCGAGGATTTTCATAGACTCTTAACAAAACCTTCACTTCAGGCACAGCTCGTTGTGTAATGTGAAGTACATCAGAACGCTTCCGTGGTTCGGATTCCACGTTAAACTGTAGGTCCTTTGTATCCGGTAAGACTACCGGGTTTGGTTAAGGTGGTTACGACAGGAACGGAATGCGCATCCAATAAAAATCCTATCACCAGGTCATCACGACCGCACGGAATTATTATTATGTTCCCGAAAAAGTACCCTATGTCCTTCCTATTGACGTAGTATTTTCCTGTCAAATATCATCAAGATCGGCTTAGTCGTTTAGTCGTGAAAACGTAACAAACAAACAGAGTTACTTTCGCATTTACAAAATTAATTTAGATGATGACAGTTGCAAGGTCACATGCGAGCATGGAATTGTTGGTGTTTAAGAGTGAAGATTTTTTTTTTGCTTGGGCTTTACGCCTCGTCGACAGCGTGGTCATTAGAGGCTGGATGGGATGGGGGAAAAGGAACGGGAAGGAATTCGGCAATGACCTTTTTTTGAAGGCAGCATTCCGGCATTCGCCTGGAGTGATCTGGGGAAACCATGCAAAACCCAAATCTGGATGCCCGGACGGGGATTCGAACCGGCGTCCTCCCGAATGCGAGGCCAGAACGCTAACCGTTCACCCACCACGCTCGGTAAGTGTGAAGAAGCCTGAAACATGCTAGGACGAATTGTAGAGGACGATCCTTGACGTACCGAACGAGATACACAGGATTAGAAATCATGGAACTTTGTACAAATAATCGTATTTCCTTATTAACATTGCCAGGACATGTTAAACCTGTGGAAGATGAAAATGAACTCGGGAAGTTTCTTATAGCCTTCGAGGTTGAGGTAAGGAAGATAATTGGATATAAGGAATAGGAAGCAAGTCGCCTAGAGTGATTTCTGGAAACCTTGGAAATCTGTCTGGATGGTATTACGGAGATTTGAACATACGTCCTCCTGAATATCAATCGGACTGACAGTCATCTTCATAATCAGGGGTTGAAAACCATGGAATTCGATCTGAGATTCACTGGATTGAAGAGGTTGGGCACGTGCATGGATAAATTTGAAATCTTTGCTAAATTACGTTTAGATTCTAACAGTATAACAGTAGCAAGGAAGTAGTTTTTTTTTTGCCTAAAAAAACCTCGAGCTTTTCGTCTCATCTAGGACGGGAGTATAAGAGATGGGAAAGGAAAGCGTAGCTTTTATGTAAAGACAATCCTCACTGAAGTGATTTCATAAAACGATGAAATACTGACACCTGGCCGAATAATCGATCGAGCTTTCTTTTTCCGGAATGCCGGTGTCGAATGTTACCTCCCATCAAACAAGCTCAGCGCTAAGAAATAAATTAAAAAACAGTGTGGTTACAAGTTACCTCTCATTTTTTGATGTAGCATTACAAAGGTATTTTTCCATCAAAGAACTGAGATCGATTAAATTATTTGTAACGGTATCTCCTGTTTTCAGTAGTTTCTTTGCTATATCATCAGGTATGTTAGGTTCTTAGTATGCAGTACAGAGGTGACGCATTTTAGTATTTCAACCGACATGCTTCGATATTTATCCAGGTCAGAATTGAGCTGCTATCCCAAGTTGAAACGTAAAACTGGTAGTGTGATACAGTATTGTAGCGTTGTTCACTTAGTGTGTCTTCAATATGGAAAAAAAAATATATATATTTTTCTTAGAGGTTACGGCTTGTCGACATCTAGGTCGTTAGACTGAGGAAGGAATAGAGCCAGGAACTTTTTAAATGAACTATTCCGTCATTTGCTTGGGGTAATTTTGGGATACCGTTCAAAATTGAAATCAGGATGGCAAAATCAGGAATCGAACCCATGTTATCCCGAAGTCTAGGATAATGACTTAATCACTCAAGCAATGGGCTTATGATATGTTGTTGTTCGACTGTATGTAATTGATTAAATTAATCGATTTAAGCGATTTAGTCCTCTTTTTGTTTCTCGTAATATGAGCGAGTTTTAAAAGTAACCGATGAGTTTAACAGCTAATGCAAGAAACAAATGACAAAGTTATTAGGCTTAATCAATGCTCGGGAACGAATAGTAACCTATTTCACCCACTCAGCAACCAGTCTACATTTTAAATCGTTGGGTAGGTATGACGGAAAGACTTATTCATCGAAACGCAGAAAAATATTTTTTTATTACCTTTCCATCAAAAGAAAACATCAAACCGATGAGAAAATATGTGAATAGGCCTTCAAAAGAAGCGACATCGTGTGAGGAATGAATAGCAGCCTCCACATCGAAAGTATCTGCAGGTAAAAGAATTTTTTTCTTAAGGGATCTATAAGCTGTTTTAACGATTTTGCGCGTGTTTTCAAAAGAAAAGATACAGTTGGGAAATAACAGAATGTAAATGGCCAGTTTTATGTTACTTTTTGAACCAACAACAAGTAATTGCTTAAACTTTAATCCCTCTCGTACTGGAGTATACTCAAGACGTGGTACTAATTCAAAAAAATTTCAATTGCAGGATACGAAAAAATATTCAGGTTTTGACTTCCTTTGACGTTACGTTTATGCGTTCTTTCGTGAGTCTCTGTAATTGTGTCAGTTTGTAATCCAAAACATAAACTGTTCAGCTCTGCTAATAATAAAAAAAATAAATACCAAGTGTACAGTGGAGCTCTTAACTTACTGGATTTGTGGTTTCTTTGTAAATTTGAAAAGCCTCACTTGTAGTGGTTTGTTTCACGCCTTGGGTTGATTAATTTATTAGTAGTTTAACGTACAGTGTGTATGTGAATCTTTGAAGTGAGGTTTGCCTGACTGATGTTATTGACAGTGCTCGGTTTCACAGATCAAAATAGCTGTTTGCTACCGCTCTTAATACGACAGGCTATGAAAGCATTTTAGATCCTGATTAAGGCTAATCTTTCTCCTTGAAGCTGAAACACAGAATAGTGACTGAAGCCCATTCAGCCATATTTCAAATTTATATCAAAAGGTTTCTCCTTGGATGACAATGTGATTGTTTCAATAACATCAATTCTTAAGCCGAGATAAAGGAATGGAATCCGAAACTATACCTCTTACTATTGAGACAATTACGTTTAGATTTTTTATTTCCCTTATAGGTAACCTACTATGGACACTATTACACGTGTTTTGGCTATTCATTTTCCTTGGTTGACAATGCGACTATTTCCATAACCTCAATTCTTAAGCCGAGGTCAAGGAATGGAATACGAAGCTACACCTCTCCCCATTGCAACAATTAAGTTTAGAGTGTTTATTTCCCTTAAAGGTAACGTATTATGGAAACAATTACACGTGTTTTGTTATCCATTTTCAGAAAAACATAATTATAAGTTTGTAATAGTATTTTCGTTTTTATAGAATTTTTAAGGCTAATAATAGTATTCGAAATGTAGAAACACCATTTTCAATTTTTTCATAATAACTCCTCTTCAATCGAAATATTTAAACTGTAACTAAAACACTCATAACGACAGATACATAATATTTATTACTCTATCTTTATTATTTTAACTGTTCATTATAATTATGTTATAAAAGACGGTTTCCAAAATTTAAATTTTTACAGGTTACGCTGCTATTTTGAAAACTAATATGGCAACTGAAGTATGGGCTATAACTTAGTTATAATAGTTTTTTTTAATTTAACATCAAAGTGATTACCTATTTTATTTTGAGTACATCTGTGAGGGAATAACGCATATACAGGCAGAAGTTGGTTACTCATCAAAGGAAATTGTGACGTTATGGGTTCACGGGATAGTAGCTGTAGAGATTTTTTCAGGGCATCATGCTTACTCGACATCGAGGAACTTAGTAGCAATAAAGGTTTTGGGGTAGCCGGCCTCGGTAGCATAGGGCTTGAATACTGGCTCCGCGTGCCGAAGATGGCCGGTTCGAGTCCGGCCGAGGGCATGGGTGTTTATGTGTTGTGTGTCTGCGTGAATGTCCTGTCCGTCCTATGGTGTACATACTTAGAAGCTACAATATATATACTGGATGACTAATTCTCTGGAAGCTACGATAATCACATTGAACTGGCTATATGGCCTCCGTTGCCGAATGCCATTACAAAAAAGTTTTGGGGTAAGGATGGGAAACAGATTCGTTTATGTTGTCTTGAAGAAATTATCCTCTGATTCGCGTGAAGTGATCTCAGGAAACCACGCATGCATACACTGCTACCTCGTTTAACCCCTCTGTGTTTATTATTTTCCCTTCGAAAATGGAAGCTACAACAGTAAGGAAGACTTGTTGAAAATAAAGATATTGGAAGGAGTAGAGCGTTGTCTTTGTACCATACCGTAAAGAGTTATACAGAGGTATTAGCAGACCTTACCAAGTCGTGTCGCGTGCTGTAGCGCAGTAGCAGGAATTTCACTCATTGTCAATAACGTAGTTTACAACAGTTTGAGGAGAACGTTAAAGAAGATCGACATCGTTATATAACTGTCGAAACGCGTTCAACTTGGAAGTAAATTACAGCTTTATGAAGCACCGTATTGCTGGATAGTGAACTAACCAACTACTGATTCAAAAAAGGAAAATTAATGTTACTTAGAATTCTTACTTGACCACTTTAAACTGAAATGACGAACGGAATTCCTCTCAGTAGCCCGTACAACTAACCGACTACCCCAGTTGTGATGTGCTCTTTTCTGCAGACCACATTGGGCACTGAAATTAATCGGGAACTGTGATTTATTTGTTGCAGATTGGGACATGCAACACGAAACGAGAGGAGAATCTAGATAACCACAATGAATGACAGTTACGTGTTGTGTCTTTCCATCTTTCCTTCACCTCTGTGCATTAGTTAAGCCAGCTTTCGTGTTCGAATGGTGGACATAACGATTCGCAGATGCCACATGTGCTTCCAGTTAGTACATACATCTGAATCCTTCACGTTATCATTGTGCTTTGCCTACGTTAATCTCTGGAATATTATTTCGTCAAGATTAATACAAAATTAGTGTTATAGATTAAGTAACAGTTAAAAATCTTTGTTTGTACCCAAAAAATTTAGTTCTGCTGCTTTCTATTGAATGAATTCCACCACTTAAGCCAAAATGTTTGAAATCAAACATTTTAAACGTACTGCAGTTCAATTGCCCAAATATAACGACGATCTGAAATGTTCTCGGCATTCGTGATAGGTTTTATTTTAAATTTCGGTTAACGGTTGACCACAGTAACATTTTTTTAATGATTTCTTCTTTTTCTCATTGATTTTATTCCAGAAGTTTTCAATCTTTTTCTCAGTTGTCTGGTTACATATTATTTTATATTGCAGTAGTTAATAAATTCACACAATGTCGCCCTGTAATTTGGATAAACTACCACAGTACCGGGCGATGGAGGAACCACGAGATCAAGCTCAAATCGCACCGCCGACGTACCGGCCAACCTGTTTACACATTTTACCGTCATGGTCTATGTCAATAATTGCATGGTCTCCTTTTTTCGTCTCAGATGTACGAGTTTCAACAAACAGAACTGCATGACACACATTATCATTTTCCATACACCATTTCAGGCACTTCTGTTCCTTACTGTAGACTACATCGAATAACTGAGCTTCCAACAGGATTAAACATCATCCAGTGATGTTAATCAGGGTTTGACAATTGAAGCGGTGCAAGATTCCGAAACGTCTCCAGACGACTCAGTTTTGACGCGGCTTGACACCCGAGAAGTTTTTATACAGCATTAATTTCCTGTATTTTTTTCATTCAGTATAGTCTGTATGTGGCCTTTGCGGCTTACTTTATAAACCAAAGTGCTGAGCTAATACTTCACTATTTCCATGCCGGCAGCGTGGCGCCGCGTCTTCGTATTAAATACAACATTTCGGCCGATTTACTTCGAAATTCTTTTAGGGCGGAACTTCACTGAGATGTATTTCACACGCTCTGCTAAACACAAATGACATTCATGTGTCTGGAAGATCTGAGTGGTCGGGCCAATCAGGAGATAACATCTGTCACGTGGTACAGTGGCTCAGTGGGGGTCGCGGTGATCGGCCTTACCGTCCAAACCTTCTAGTCAACCGAATGTCAGTAGTGTTTAGCAAAGCACATCTGAACATCAAATATGCGACTGGGTTGCAGACTTTCTGAAAGGCAGAACACAGTGTCTAGTTCTGGACGATGAGCGTTCATCACTTACCGAGTTGAGGTCCAGGGTTCCACATGCATGATAGGGCCTCTGTTGTTTCTTATATACATTAATGATTTTTGCGACATAATAAGGGGTATGAAAAGATTATTTGCAGATATGCTATTATTTATCGTGAAATCAAAACCCAGGACGACTGCGCTTTCTTACAAGACTATATTAAGAAATTAATTGCGTGGTGTAAAGACTGACAGTTGTAGTTAAACGCTAAAATGTGCCAAGTCATGCGTGTAAGTTAAAAGGTGACACCATCTAGCTCTGAATATACAATTAATGGTACTGTCCTTAGAACGGTAGATTCCGCTAAATATCTAATTTGTCGTGAAATGAGCACATCAAGAACATAATTGGGAAAGTAAATCGTATGCTCCGATTTCTAGGTTGTAATTTAAAACAATTCAAACCGGAAGTTAAATCGATTGCATACAAGTCACTAGTGCGTCCTCACTTAGAATATCTGTCCTGTACAGGGTCTCCATCAAAAGGGTTAATGGAGGCACTAGAGAAGGTCCAAAGAAGAGCCGCCCGATTAGTGACAGATATATATATATATATTTGGAAGGAAAGCGTCAGTGCGATGTTGAAGGAGTTAGGTTGGGAAGACCTTGAACACCGAAGGCGTTGCCCTCGACAGAAGCTAACAGAAAAATTCAAGACTGACGTATTTCGGAATAACAGCGAACAAATATTGCTTCCAGCAACATTCATATCTCGGAATGACCGCGAAAATATAAGAGAAATCAGAGCCAGAACCGATTCATTTCTGTACTCATTTTTTCCACGAGCGATTAGGGAATGGAATAGAAACGATTTACTGGGCGATAAACTTAAAATCCGACAGGAGTAGCTATCTATAAAACACTTCGGCCATCCTGATCTGGGTTTTCCATGGTTTTCCCGGATCACTCCAGGCGAATGCTGGGATGGTTCCTCACAATAGCCCAGGGGCGCCTCCTGCCATATCCCGTATATCCTTTCCAAATTATTACCCTTTCGGATAGGTGCAATGCACCCTCCGCCACACTCTTTTAGTGAATCGCGGAGTAATAATAATAAAAAATAATAAAAAACACAGTTCCACACTAGAAGAAGATCGGCATAAACGGCGGCATTTAATACGAGCTAGGAATCGACACCACTCGGGATGCATGGAAACTGCATGAATCGGGTTGACTGTTTCGAAATCAGTAAGTCATCACATCCTAACGTGTGCCTGATATGGACTGGAACGTGAAACGTAAGTTTAATTGAAGTTGATTACACTTTATCTACGAGGCTATTAAATGAACTTATTAGTTTACTTAGAACGTACTGCATATTTCCGATCGACATGCTCGCGGAAATGAAATAAAGCTAAACATTATTATTTGGATCAAACCAAGAGTTCCCCGATTCGATGTCAACATGTATTCCCAAAAAATTTGCAGAGTGAGCATATGAGCAACAAAATCATACAGCATAGATATATAAACCTTCATATATATGTGTGTACCTCCAACGAATGAAAAGTAAAGCCATCTGATATTGCTTTCGCAGAGGATTAATAACCCCTATGAGCCCTATCGTAATAACTGTACGATTTGATTTCTGAACCGAGTGTGGTGGGTGAACCGTAAAGCAATGACCTCGTATTCGGGATGATGCGGGTCCGAATCCCCGCTCGAAAATCCAAATTTGAGTTTTCCATGGTTTCCACAGAATTATTCCATGTGAATGCCGAGATGGTTTCTTCAAAAATCCCATGGCCCAATTCCTTCCAGTTCCTTGCTCCCTGTCCTTTCTCATCTCTAATGACTTTAACGTCGACGAGGCGTAAAGCTATAAGCGAATAGTGAGATCTAACACCAAATGTATCATTCTCAAAGGAATGGGAGTAGATACTTGCGCCAATCACATTATAGAATTGCGTGGAATCATCGACGACATTAACAATACTTAAACATCATACAAAATGGGTTCGACATTGTCGATAGAAGTAATAAAACTCAAGTAATTACAAATATTAAATAAAATAACACCGAAGTAATTTATAACATTAGAGAGAGCGACAGACAGCTGGTTGTTACAGTTTAAAGCGTATCGATAAAATGTCAAACAAAATTTAAAGAAATTCAGGCCGCGGGTCATGACTCGATAATACTGCTTAAATGATTCAAAATAGGAATGAATACTAATAAAAGGAAAGCTTAGTCATCGTATATTGTGTCTGTAACGCTGTGACATCACTTGCCACACCTTCGTTGGTGGGTTTGCAACAGCAAGAAATATTTTCACTCTGTGTCTATAGATGTCAAAATTATAGCAAAATAAGTAGTTAGGTTACCTATTTACGTTTCTATAATCGTTCAATACGTTTTGCATTGCATATCAACCATAAATAAAAGTATTTATTTCGGTCAGATCCATATATTAATATTATTACTTGTTTTTGTTTATTTATAATATTTCGATGTAGATGTTTTAATTATAGTCTCTGAATATCGCTGATATAGTAAGATAAGAAACATCTGCTACATTGAAACCTATTCGAGGTGTAAGGATACACCTTGTGGTTTTAAATAATATATACATATTTGTTAGCATGAGAGAACCAAAAAGAAAAAGTTGTCAGCACCAGTTCTTTAGAGGAGTATCTGTGGAGGTGTCGACAAAGTAAGATTCTTACATGGAATGTAGCAGAGAGAGAGAGAGAAAAAAAATGGTTACTCAGTTTTGTACGTAAAAGTGATTATGTTAATAAAAAATGAAATGGTATGACTTTCGAGACAAATTGTAACTGAATTATGAATAAAAGAAGGCTTGTGTTAATTTCAGTAAGATATCGTATATGCTGCATTAGTACGTAGAATGTACAAATTGGCTGTTAGCTACAATATACGATAAAATTTTACAAAAGTTATGAGCATTAGTTACTTTTGTTTTTGAAATGTAGCTAGCATACCTCAATGCTTTTATATGATTATAATGCATATATTAATGCGTCTTCCAGTACTTATTTGATGATTCAGCTGTCAGCACACGAAAATCTCATCACTTACACTGAACACCTATTTCGTCCACCGGACTCGAATAGGCTACCTTCGGCAAGGGGAGATATCTCTCTTGCTCCTGCACTATGGAGGCCGTAAAGCTTTATTTAATAACAATGCTATTTAGTTAAGCAACTGTAAATAATTCGAATGGCCAGAAAATTGCGTAAAACCTCTCATTTTTGGCGAGTTATGAAGTTAGTAAAGGCGACTGTATCAGTAAACTGTTCTAAGATAGTTAGAAAGAGATTATTAGTCACAGTTAAACTGACATGCTTTTCCTCTTAGTGCGTCTTCGGTTGCCGGAACCAGACGTCCTTGTGGCGGTATTTTTTTGCCAGCACAGTGCAATGAACGCGCTTTGTGGCGGTTCGACAGAGCAGCCTAACGAGCAGGCGTCTAGTCGGGCTGCCAGACAGACATCAATGGACGCTGGACGCCACAGCAGCAGACATAATACTCTTCTCGCCACCCAGAGAAAACGAAAGGACGTCCTGCTGTGGTTTGGCGAATGAACTCTCCGAGCAGTGATTTTCCGAGATTACAATGTGATTTAAGCGTGACATTTCGCGTCTAAGTAACAGCTTCTGGCATGGGAGTATCACAAACGTATCATTTCACCGCCAAATAACCCTGCGCCATAATAATGAATACACGTAACTAACAGGGCCAGTACAGAATTGTTGTTAAGATTTTATTTCGAAAATAAAAAAGTTAAAAATTTTAGTTCGGTATGTATATAAACCAACCAGCTGCATACAGTTATTCACTAAAATTATGATGAATATTAAGCACAATAATTTTATAGTAAAAACATCTCATATTTGTAATCCTAGAAGGAAGTGTTTAATAAGTTTTACACCACTTAATATGAGTTATATATGCCTAAACTTCTGATTTATTGTTGAGAATAACTTGAAAATTTCATCTGCTGATGTTACTTCGGTACTTTACAGATTGTATAAATTTTTGGATTCATGTGTATCGCTAAAGGTGTAATTTTGTTCTTTAATCAGTCGCTTTACTTTTAAGGATTTTAAAAATATAGCTACTAATCTTGACTTTAAATTGTTTCTAAAATGTTTTAGACAATTATTTTGGTGTTATAAAGATTTTGGTTATAATTTAAATTTATCGCCTTGCTGAAACTGGTGTTTCTATCTCGTTTGAGTGATTAAAGTGGGTCTAACTGTCAAATTTTTACAAAATAACTGGCATGTTGAAATAAAAATGTGATACCAGTAATGGAAGAGATAGAGGATTACATCCAACCACTCTATCAGAAGTTTTTTTTTTTTGAAAATCGTATAAGATAGTTCCTTTAGGGAAATGTTTAGACATAACCTTCTATAAATGGAGAAAAAATTTGCGTGGAATAAACCGGTCTACTGTCGTCCAAAATAAATGCAGCAAAAAAAAAAATAAAAAATAGGGGATACCTCGCCCAACCCCTTGCTTTAGCTGGTTATGGCACAGTGATGATGTTGCTGTTAGCTGTTTCGAGTGCTGGTGGTAGAAGAAATATTCATCATCAGAACTTGACCGGCAGGTTAAGACAGGTATTGATGCACAACTCCTTATCAACAGATTGTACATCGAAGTCCTAAGTTAAATCCCAAATCTGTTCACAGTGCCCTTGGAGTGAGGGCTTACTACACCATTGATATGGACCTTAAATCTTGGTGGTCCCAATGGTGTCTTTCGAGAGAGTAGGCGGAATGGTCTCACTTTCTCCGTTCTTTCATCTCTCATCCATACCACAAACAACACTTTATAATTAATGCACAAACTATCTCAGTCATCCACACTTGAAACAACATTTACGATCACTGTCACACAGGGGAAGGCAGTACGAAACCATCTCAGTACATTTTCTCAGGCGTTGCCATGGAGGCGTAACGGTCTATGCTCAGACACGGGATTTAATTTAATTGTAATGGAGCACACGCTCCGGTGGCAATTTCCCTACATCCCCATCTTCCCCCTATCCTGCACCCACCTACATTTGCCCTCTACAAATTTTATCTTTAAATTCTTTCAACGTTTTCGGTAAGTTATTCATCATTTCCCTTGGTAACTCATTCCAATCTCTGGCACCATTACCTAAAAAATAGAATCTTCTCACACCCTTGTGCCTGAAATCTAGTGCCAGCTTGTGATCATGGTCATCTTTCCCCTTCCATGGACTTCTTTTCATACCTTTCCATGCCTCATCGCCAGTATGCGCCCTGTACACTTCCATGACCCTCCTCATCCTCCTCTTGTCTTGCAATGAATCCCATTCCAGCTCCTTTATCATAGACGTTTGTAAGTGGAAGAAGTAGGAATAAGATGGCACTAATATTTTGAAAATAGGGGAGATTAATTAACAGTAATATTATAAACATTAATGTTTTCGCTCTGCGTTTATAGTAAATTATAAATTATAATAACAATGCGAACGCCCTTCATAACACTGTGTATAAGAAAAATTGAAGGTTTATAAAGAGTCGAAAAGCGCTGCTTAATGGTTAAGGTCGAAGGGTTTGTTTGCCTGAAGGAAACATTGTGGAGTTGGATTTTTTTTTTAATCATTTGCAGATCTGAGTGATAAAGTTCTTCTTGTGGATATACATTGGATTTTTAAAGTTCATAGATGACGTTTTACAGATGATTAAGAGGAAGTTCCAACTGAAAAAAAAGAACATTTGCGATGTATTCTTCTTCTTAACAGAGTATAGGTGGAGGTTGCCATAAGTACTTTTATGCCGTCCAGAAAAGCAGAAAAATGTTTTTGTCGTTTCAGTTTGGTATTTTACTTTGAGTAATTTTTTTATTTTCCGGATGTCCATTGGACATTGATGAAGATTATTTAAAGGCCTAAATAGGTGAATGCCGGCCTTGTGACACAGGTCATTGCTACACCGTGTCGGTATTTGGCAAGAGAGGTCGTGCATCATTTCTAATGGCCAGATTGCGCACCAAACGCTTTGGATAAATCCTGACATGCCTCAGCAATGGGTATAAAGAGAGACCATACTTCACTGTTGTGATAACTCGCCCATCGGACTGGAACGTTGTGCTTGGTGGCTTCCTTGGTGTATTTTAGAAAAGTAGGTCTGAATGGACCTCTAATGGGTTTCACGCTGCAGTTACCTTTATCTCTCATGGAAAAAAAAAAAAAAAAAAAAAAAAAAAACCTTTACGCGACAAGGCAATGGGGAAACACTACAGTTAGATCACCCCGGGATGAAAACCAATAAATTTTTGGGTTGAGGAATGAAAACTCCACTATAACCCGCGTCAGTCTAAATGTTTTTATTTTTATTTTATTATTTTTTTTATTTTTTTTTAATGCGAGAACTATTGCCCGTAAACAATTGTTCCAATTGTTTTACATTTGCATTCCACATACAGGTTTCAGTATATCGGAGTATGGATACCGAACACTTTAAGCATAAACAGCGGAAATCACCGATTGATAATTCGTGCTTCTTTGTTTGTGAGTTCTCGAAATACAATTTATTTTGTAAAATTTACGCCGCATCATAAAGTACTGTCTTTTATAAGTTGCTGCTAAAAGTTATGTAACAATCAATATGCAATGACTAATTTGAAAATAAGATAGGATCAATCCTAAAGCTATTAGTCTGCTGCTTCATAGAAAGCGATGGTTGTTGTAAATTGCCTAGGGAGAGATTAAGCTTCACTTCTGGCATTTCATGCTAAATTATGCACCTTGCAGCCGGAATTCAAGTGAAACCACCGAGAAATTGCATCAAGTAATACACGAAAATGCACCACCGTTCTACACTAATGAGACAAAAGCAGCTACTCCGGTGCTTTGTTGGGAGGTATTCCAACTTCGTCAATATTCCCTCAATCATGCGCTTTTAGATTTCTGCCTTTCAACCTCTCTATTAAAACATATTTGAGGAAACCTTTTTATAATAAAAATACTCTGGTATCCTACACTAGAGTTTCGGTTTTTATTCTTTTATTTTTTATTTGAAAAATAATAATAATAAAAGTCTGAAGATTTTTGCTGATAGGAATTAGTTAGCAGTGACAGATAATGATTTGAAAGTGTTTACATGTCTGTTTCTGTGTTTTAGTACAAAATGAAAGATTTTCGCAAGAAAGAAACGCTATGAACTTATACATTAGTTTACACCGTTACGGACCCAGGGGTCTGAAGCGCAAATCCCTCTGAAAGAATTGTATGCAAACCTCCTGTTTTTCCCAAAAGTGTTGGAGAAATTAGAAAATTAGAGATAGGAACTCACCCCTGGAAGATATCGCGTACTTTTCAACAACATTTGTTTTTATTTCCTTATTTTTTTGTATTTACGGTTTATCGACGTCGATGTATAGGTAATTAGATCCGGGAAAGGACTGGGAGCAAGGAACGGGAAGAAATTCGAAGGTACCATCCTGGCATTGGCCTGGAGCGATTTCTGGAAACCATGGAAAACCGAAATCTGGATTTCTTATGGTTTTAGGCCACGTCGACGTTGAGGTCGTTAGAAGCGGGAGAGTACTGAGGACAAGGAATGGGAAGGAATTCGCTCATTGCCTTGAAGGCACCATCCGGGCATGCACCTGGAGTGATTTCGGGAAAACATGGAAAATCAAAATTAGGATTACCGAACCTGTTTTTGAACCTATGAAATCCCAATGTAAGGCCCGAACGTTACCGACCCCCCTCCGGGCTCGCTAGCAACATTTTTCAGTTAGCAAACACATAAAATGTGCAAATTTTGATTGTAGAAAAAGCGACGAAGCCGACAAGTGTATATTGTGCCAATTCATTCATTCGACACTACATGAAAAGGTGAACTGCTTTATTTTGACCTTATCTTTCAGCCAAATTCTTGAGTCACACCTTGTGTTAATACGGCTAAACCAGCCACTACTTTTTTTGTTAAATGGCATTTGGCCCTGTTAGCCATACAGCCAGCTCAATGTGTTTGTTTCTCTTACAAAGTACAGATTTCTTATAAGTGTAATTATTTTCTCTCTTGTGTAAGGACGGCACAAGACGAACACAACACTCAATTAAAACCACCCATGCCCTAGGCCGGACTCGAACCGGCGACCCCCTGCAACGAGAAGCAAGCACGCTGCCCCTACACTGCCGGGGTCGGCCAGCCACTACTTATCCGCGTGTTGTTGTCTGTCGTGTTTATGGAACCACTCAAGGTCTTCCATCTGTGTTCGGCCACTTGCTGTAAGTGGCCAAAATGCGTAAACAAATGGAGTTGGTAGTCTCGAGAGAGTCTAATGCCAGTGTTTCAGCCGAAGGCAGATCTCTCTGTATCTACAGGGATTATCAAAAATAATTGGGCGGGAACAACCAAAGGCAGATAACTAATATTTACACCGATAGCATCTGGGGCTGGGGCAGTGGACAATCAAGACACGTGTCGCAGATCGACCACCGGTAGTTCGTGAGTAACAGTCGATTGGACAGCAGTTCACAATTAGCCGACGACAGGGCAGTAAAGACGAACAGTTAGATAGGACAGCAGTGTACGTCGAATGCCGCATTCACACTCTCGTCTCGCCTCGCGCCTCATCGAGTGTTTCGCCGAGATGTTCGTGCACGAACGATGACGCGAACTGCAGGTTTACTCACTCGCACTGCTGAATCGATGCGAAAGTGTAAACAACGTACCCGCGTCTTTGACTCGCGCAAAAAAAAAAACCGCATCCGAGACGAACAACGACGTGAGACAAGCCTACGCGAGCGTACCGTTTACACTCTCGTGTTCGTGTTGTCTCGCGTCAACTCACGGCCGCTCGCGCGAAAGTGTAAACGCGCAAAACAGCCTTGAGAGCAGTTGCTGATTGACAGCGTACACTTAACCTTCTCTACTCAACCAGTGATAGTGTCACAGTCACTGAAGACAGTGCTGACAGCAACTACTTTTGTCGGGGTATATGCAGACGTTTCAAGACCACTGTAGTAAATACGTATGGCATTATTGACCGGGATATACCTGAAGGGCTAGGTCACCGAAAGAAAGAGTTTCGATTTGCCGAGCATTGTGCATCTGTCGTGGTTGTCCCACATCAACTCTAAACTACCAGATAAACGAAACCTTCATTTTTATGTGGAAACCGAACTACGGATTGTCCCAGCGCACTCCACATAAAAACATCTTGATCAGGTTAAGAACAATTAATAGTTATATTATTTTTTAGAAAATTCTTGTATTTTTACACCTCGTTAATTACGAGGTATTTAGATGTAATAAAGGATTCAGGGTAAGGAGAAAGAAGGAATTACTCCATAGAATTTTAAAGAAAATATCCCGGCATTAGCCTGGAGTGATTTGTAAAAACCATTGAAAACTGAAATCTGGATTGCCGGACGGGGATTCAAACCTCCGTCCTTGAGAATGGGAGGCCAGAATAATAATGCTCACCCACCACGAACAGTCAGTCATCTTTCGTTACATGGTCAGGGTTTACATGTTTCGACGTCCCCGTACTACACAAAACAATACTTCCCATTGGAGAAATCGCTGCTTACTCAACGTTTGAGTATAAATTCAAGTTTATACACTTTCTTCGATAGACCTCGCATATTTATTATATACGAAATAACACGACTATTATTGATATAGAGCTTTTTTTAACCGACAAAATGCAGAACGCTGATTACTCAGATAATCGTGAATAAATTTTAGTGTGTAATTATTTGTAATTGCAATAATTTTTCAACATGTAAAATAATTTGAGCTCAGCCAAAATAAATCTTGCCAAAAGTAATAAGGGAGCGTTCATGAACTAGTTCAATTTTGGCCTCCTGTGAATCCCCTACTTCCCCTCCCCAACACATAGCCCGATGTGGCTTTTGCCTCCACCTACCCTTTCCTCCCATGTGGCACATAGCGTTTTTATTTTTTAATTTTATTGATTCCAGAAGGCATTTTGTGCTGTTATCACTTGTCAGATTATCGTAGATTACATAGGAGATAATTAATAGACGAAAACAAATATTCCCATGCTGTTGAGTGTTCTGTACCTTATTTAAACTGTGACAAATAATATGAATGAAAAGCTACGTGGCTTAGCTCGTAAAAGCCCCTCCCCCCTTACCCCAGCGTAGCTTTCCAGCCAACCACTCCCAGACCGATTACGTAGTTTATGGACGCTCCCTAACTCGGGATATTGGTAGAATATATTTGATCAGTGTCTCTCTTATTTAAACAGTACCGCGATCTTACAGGAGAGGATTATTTAGGAAGGAGATGAATTTGAATTTCGTTGAAAGATATGATTTCCGGGAATTTCGAACAGTTGTACGAGAATTCACGAGAAGCGTTGTGCGGTTTGCCTTTTGTGAGCGTCGCGATGGATTTAATGGAGCAGAGAGAAGTGTTGGTAGGTGTGAGGATGGAGCGTGGGTGCGCTCTCCAGCGAACGTTTTGAAAAGTTAGGCCCCGCCCTGCTGGCCGCCCACTTCCACCACGTTAAGCCCGTCTTCCGACTCTGCAGAGTGGAGGCTGAGATACTGTCCAAACGCCTCCCAGGAAGAACGACTGCGTAGATTTAATGTTTACTTCACAAAGGAAATAAGTAAACACAGTACGAAACAAAATTTAACTTTTAGAAGGTGTTGAAATGAGTTTAGTCAACGGTTGTAGAGCTTCAAATATGGAAAAACAAACTGTTCAAAGACGCGATTAACTAAATGTGCTCTTTACAATAATGTGGTTTGTTGAATTAGAATAAATTTCGTGTTAGAAAATTAATGGAAAGTAAAAAATGGGATGAATACAATAGTATGCTGTTTTTATCAAGTTTGTACTTAAAGTACGTGTGATGTAAGCATTTAATTTCATGTCTCATTGTTTAGACTCCACCCTCCTTACATCCTGGATGAATTTACTGCTAATTAGATGAAAAGTCACGCAGTACACTGTAGTTCATTAATGAATTGACTTTAATTAATCAGCAATTATTTCTCAAATGGACATGGGATACAAAATTTTGAAGGAGTGAATAATTCCAGTCGAGAAATTACCGTTGAAAAAAATATAGGGTTGAATCAAACTGCACAACTAGACGAGGAACATGAACGTTATGGGGCATCCATAAATTACGTGAGCTTTTCTCCGGATTTCCGGACCTCCCCCCCCTCTGGTGAGATGTGGTCAGTAAGACCCCCTCCCCCCTAGAAATCATCGTCGTAACGTTTTGGGACTTTTTTTTTTTTAGTCTTGTTCAGTCTGCCAGTAAAGGCCCCTGCCAGGCAGACCTCACACACAACGCGCCTGCACGCCGGGATACATATACGACTCCAAACAGGCGCAGAGACATCAAAACAAACCAGGAAAACAAATAGAATCATCTAGAAGCTAAGTGGGACTATTTCTTACAGAGGTCGCCGTACTACCACACAACGGAATTCCTGCGCCAGGCCGCCTATATAAGCGTAGCCGGCCGCTCCACCGCCAGTTCCGGCCTGACCGCGGAACCAGCTTCAACTACAGAAGACCACCGGAAGTTCGCGAGAAGTAGAAGCCGTCTCTCTCTACCCCGGATCAGGACCAGGCTAAATTTCTCGACGGTCATCCGCTAACTGTACCACATTTGTTATTGTTTACCAGTGTTTTGTGTACATAGTAATAAACCTCAAGGAACCATTAAGTGTAGTTCACTTCAAGTCTCACCCTTCCAAAGCCGTTTACACCCACACTGTATCTGGGAGCGATAGTACAAAGCAACATGAAATGGGACAAGCACATAACTTCCGTCGTAGGCAAGGCTAATTCTAAATTACGATTCATATGTCGTATTTTGAGGAATTGTAATGCTCAAACAAAGCAGATAGCATATAAAACACTAGTGCGTCCGCATTTGGATTACTGTTGTGGGGTTTGGGATCCGTATCGCAAGGTTCTGATTGACTCAGTTGAGAGGGTGCAGAGGAGAGTCGCTAGATTCGTGACTTATTGTTACAGCCCTTATGAAAGCGTCACAGAATTGAGAAATAGATTGGGCTGGGATAGTTTGGAAGACAGACGACGTAGCTTGCGTTCGAATTTATTGGAGAATATGCAGAAATTTTTTAATTTAGAGTGCAATGAAATACTTCTTCCGCCAACCTATTTAGGTCGCAATGACCGGAGGGATAAGATTAGAGAAATAAGATGCCGTACTGATACGTATATGTATTCCTTCTTTCCTCGCACTATTCGGGATTGGAATGGGCGGGTTTAGGATTGGTGCTTAGCACCCTCTGCCACCCACAATGTTTGTGATTTGCAGAGTATGAATGTAGATGTAGATGTAGAAATACCCCCCTTAAATTGGCCTTTAAGTGTTTTGTGGATCTCTTTTTTATTTTTAGCTCTTTCCAAAACCTCACGTGAGATTTCCGTTGACCCCCCGTCTTCGCCTTGGTGAGATTTGATGAGATTTCGCCGGAACCCCCTTCCCCCCCCCCGCGCTTATTTCACCTTACGTAATTTATGGGCGCCCCATTACCTAGTTTGTTGCTGCTCCAAGACAGTTCCTTCTATATAGATACATAAGCTATAGAAAAAGAGGTCTATGAGATAACAAGCATTTCCTTTACATAAAGTTTGTGTAATATAGTTTTGTATATCTCAGAATTTCGATATCGATTATCGATATATAGGCCATTCATTGTCAAACTTTTCCAATGTCGCTAACGCAAATGTGCAACGGAATTATAACTGCCTACGATCCAACAACATTTCGGGGGTGATTTTAAAGAAAAGGATAAATCGCAGGATTGCTTGAATAGGTAAAGTACCTAGGTGATGTATGATACGCCAATAAAATAAAACAACTTTTAGATATACATGAAGACCATTTCTCGGTCTCTCATGTACCTTAAAAATACCTGAATTATAGGCAAACAAGACTCTATTTTAAATAAAAATAATGTCAAAATGAAACTTCTGATGTGATTGTTTCACCCACAGAATCATGCAAAGGTGTATTTATATTTTTAAAATTATTTTATTGCTGTTCCAATTTGTTTAACAAACATTATTTTGCTGTTTTTACTCTTGTTTGGTAGTAGCTACATTGATGGGTGCTAGAAATTGTCTGTACTCACCGGGCGCTGGGTTGTCTTCTACCGGTCTTGGAAGAGCCACCTCTGTTGTCGTGGTAACCGTCTTGTTTACGTATCGCACTGTCGACGGGTAGGCTGCAATAAGGGAAAGGCATAGGCGTAAACAATATCGTCAGACACTGACTTAGCGCTTACAAGTTATTTCTCAGAGACGCTTCAGAGAAACTGGGATCACTGGAAAAGCTGGGGCTGTGGAAAGATAATAAAAAGAGGTATTCCGTAAAAATAGGTATTCCGACGAAGTTCGAGATAAGAATATAATATGCGATGAAATAAGAAATAAAGGACTGTGTGTCACACTGTTTTAATTTTTTGAATAAAGACAGCACAGAACAGGAAGTATTTTGGTGCAAAATAAATACTGTTCTGGATAAACAATTAATTTACGGTAATAATAGTAATAACAAGACATAAATAGGAATTTTGAGAACAAAATACGGTAAAATCAACAGGGTATCATACTTTAAATACCTTGGAGAATTTATCAAACCGAGAGGCTTTGAGAAAATCTCACAGCAAAGTCGCCTCCAAAAATTAAAAAATAGCTTTAGCGTTAGTCCAAAATCTCTACAACAAAAAATCTATGTCAAGACAGACGAAAATTCGGCATTACAACACAGTCATAAAACCAACAGTCAACAGTCGTCTATGCAAGTGAAACATTAACACTTGATAGAAAACATGACCTTGAAGAAATTAAAAAAGTAGAGAGAAAAATCATTAGAAAAATTTTCTAGGAACAAGACTCACTAAATATGGTTACAGACTACAATCAATCAACACAACAGAAAAGTTTTCAAACATCAAAATTGACATCAAGAAAAGGTTTTTTTTTTTTTTTTTTTTTTTTGGCTGAATGAAATTTGGCAGGATCTCAAAAGTGCAAGCATATGAGCAACAGACATCTTAGAAAGAGACACCTTCAGACACAAAGTAGACAAATGGGGAGTTATAACTGAGCAACCAAAACAAAAACAATACAGACCAAAGTGGTCGGAAGAACGCAAACAAGCTTTCTCGGAAAGAATGAAAGCCTATTGGAACAATAAGAACTCGAAGAAAACTTGATTCGGTCATTTGCTTACCGTCTTATATTTATTGGGAGAATTCGCCAATAATAATAATAATAATAACTCCATGTGGTCGTTATGACCTGGTGGTCGGGTTTCTATTGGCTTCGCATTCCGTCCCTGTCTTAGCCGCCTTAACCTAACCCATAGGTGCTAATAGGTACAGGGGACCTAAAGTTAATCGTGGAATACGAACCACGGAAGCTTGCTGTGTAATGTGAAGTACGCCAGAGCGTACTTCACATTACACAGCAAGCTGTGCCAGAGGAGAAGGTGGGGGACTATTAAAATACCCGACGAGACAGGGATTCGAACCGTTCCCCCGTCAGACAACTTAATTACTGGGCCACTAGACCGTTAATTTAGGGTGATGATGGTAACAGGTTGATGTAAATGAACAACCAGATATGGGACACGTAAATTTTAAGGAATGAATAATTCCAGTCGAAAAATTACCGGTGTAAAAAATGTAGGGTTGAATCAAACAAATCAAGAAAAAAAAATTTTTTTAAAAATAAATTTTTAAACAACTGAAATTAGATTTAGAACGTTTCCACCGACTCATCAGTAGGCCTGATAAAAGTCAAAACATGTTTTTCAGCACGGACAGAAGAACAGTGTGAGAAATAGACCAACAAGTGGATTTAACTTACTTCACCTTAATGTCTTAATTTATACGAGGTAGGTTAATTTGGTATATATTATTTTAACAATTTTATAATGCCCTCCATATTTGTGTATCCGAGCGTAGGAGAGTACTATGGAGAGTGAAAACCCTCCATAGTAATTTACCAAAAAGAAGTAACTGGGTTGATTTCCCTTCCCCTCCGAGGTGTAAAAAGACGTCACAAATTTACAATATAGTATAAAACGTTTCTGTTATCAATTTTGAAAATATTTATCTGGGTTTAAATAAGATTCGCTCACGATTGTAAATCTGCTCTTAGCAAATGAGCTACCGGTAAACTTACTATCGTTTACTAGAGCTAAACACAAAGTATCTTGAAAGAATTTCATACCTTTTCTTGATTAACTTTGAGGGAATCGATGTCTGTAATATTAAGCTTGTATTTCTTGCAATGAATTTGATTAATTTTAAGTCATAGATAAATCTGTAACATGAGTAATTTTTTTAATTTTTATTTTTTACACGAATATTTCATTTTCGGTCAAATACTACATAATATCATGAACATTGAACATATGAGAACTAATTTTGCTATACAACTACGCCCAATTATTTTATTATTCAATATTAAACAGTTCTCCACCCAATGAGCTCTAAATTGAATGATATTAATTGACTTTCGACTTGTACTTAACAGAAACTGATCACATGGTATACAGAACATATTATGCACATCTATAATCTTCTAGACATAGTATAAATTTCCAGAAAGACGCCTTATGGAAATATACACCTCTACGGGCGATTTAGCACATCAGAATGTAACATCTTCATGATAATTGCAGATGATAAAAAATACGAAAGGTAGTATCTACTACATATTACTCTTTATTTGCGAGGATTAAGAAGAATTAGATATTGAGGTTATAATGGTGACAAAAATCAGAGAAGCTAATTATTTTGAACAGAGTGACGGGGTTGTCATAGATTCATCACTGTCTTCAGTTTTAGCCAAATACGAGTTTGAAAAGTTTTCTGTGACGACCGCAGGAAGCGATGTTGATTATTCTATGCTTTAATGATGAATAAACTTAAAGAATGTCGCTGCTCCCATCCCCGTGTTAATTTATAAATTTCTGATGTTTTGGCTCTTCGAGGTATTCTCCGAGCAAAGCGTGAGTCTCCTTTAATTACTGTTGGAATTTGTTCTTCTTCTATAGCATTTTAAAGGAATGTTCCGAAGAACGTCGATGTCGTAATAAATATTGAGCTGCCTAAAATATGCTACCAGCTTTTTTTCTGCTAGATGACATGCTTCTTGTCGAACAAGATAGCAATTCTCGTGGCAGCTCTTAAAACCATCGTGTGGATAAGTAATTTTAGACGTGAATCCTTAAAGAAGGATCGAAACCTCACATGCTAATAAATTTACTTCGAGTCATCCAGACTGTTACAGTTATATAAAAACCTACTATTGAAGCCTACATAAAATAATTTATAGTATGTAGTTACAAACTAATTTTTGTATAGTGTAATGAAATTTCTTGTTCAACAATTTGCCAGTCAACAGGATGATGCGTAACATTTTAGAACATGAGGGACTCATTAATTTGTTAATGGAGTGAACAGTCGTACGAAACAAATTGTGGAGTAAGGCAAAGATTTAAAAGTATGAATCATATAAGTGAGGATTTGTGTTGAGAATACCTCAGAATGGGAGGGGATTGGGCACTGCATCAAACCAGACTGGACTCTAGCAGCAGACAAAAAGAATGTTAACAGCATTACCATCTGTATGTGAGGCAGGGAGAAAATTTTTCTGAATACCGTTGCAATTGATGAGAAGTTTAATGCCGCCAAGTAAATTGTTCCGAGTTCAAACACAAAACATATATGTCCGTAATAGTATAACAATGATATACATGTATTTTTTTTTTGCCTTGCTGGCGGAACACAAGATATTCCGTTGCAATTAGTGGTGATTTTACAGGCGATGATTTTAGCAATCTGTTTGTGTCCAATTTGCTCCATCTGTCAGTTAAGGTACACAGATTCTTCTTTGAAAAATAATAAACAGAAATACAAATTCTAGTAAAAATACATTTTTAACAGCGTAGCCAAGCAGGAGAATAATCCGTACTGTAAACTATTCTGAGCGGTGATCACGTTTCGGTATACCAACCGCTACAAATAACAGTAACTGGTATGAACGTCTAGTTTTTCATGCCATGTATCGATCTCCCGTATAATCCTTTAATTATTTCTTAGTTAGTACGCGTTTTAAACCTGAAATTTAAATACAGGAACTGTAGTCAGTTTCACACAAGGGTGCACCAAATTACAACTGTGCCTTCCAACGATAGTGAATTTTACTTTAAGGAATTGCGAATTGTTGCTGCAATTAATGATATTTCCAGAATGTAGTTAAAAACTGATTCTTACACAAAGGGAAATATCTAAGAAGTCTTTTTTGAAAGAGATATCTATTTATCACCTCCCAGTATTTGACGGAAAGTTTTAATGTAGCTGCGCTTCTAATTTAGAACAAAATTAAGTTTCATATACAAATCCTATCTATCAAAATGGATGTCACGATTTTTTTTCCTATAATTTCTTTAGGAAATATCTCGTTTCTTCTTACGAAGAGAATAATTCATAGTAACATCATTTTTTAGGTTAAATTTATTGTTTGAATCATTTATTTCTCTCCTCTAGCTGCGTGCTGTGAACAAGGTATGTTACTCTCAAACTAATATATTAGATGTAGATAGCCCTACAAAACTGTTTAATTCTTTTATTTCAATTTCTTATTTTACTTCTTGTCTAGTAGGTTCGACTGAATTTTATCTACTGTTATTACATAACTATTAGCATAATATTATAGAAACATAGATGCCTTTGAAATGTGGGATTATAGAGGAACTGCGCATATCGTGTATGGAAATAGAAACAGCACCTATCTAAAAGACCTGAATGAGAAAAGTTTTAATTATACAGTTTTTTAAATTGGATTTTCAGCAACAAGGAGACAATCTGGAAACAAAAATCACCCAGGGTAAAGCATATGGTGAAATATCACGTGGAAATGTCCAGTTCGACCTGAATGAGAAAAGTTTTAATTATACAGTTTTTCGGTAACAAGGAGACAATCTCAAAAAAAATCACCCAGGGAAAAGCATATGGTGAAATATCACGTGGAAATGTCCAGTTCGATGGCTATACCAGACTGAGCAAATAAAAACAATCCAGGTAGTAGCTGATTTAATCGATGTTCTTTTACTTTATGGGTCACCAACTTGCAACCATAAAATATGGATTATAGATGATGATTATTTAAAATGTTAGGATTTGATTCTATACATCGCCATGAATTGTGTTTTGTACTCGTTATACAAATTTTTAGTAACATTTACTTATGCTACCTAATGGTTTTTTTAATTTACATAGAGGAGCCTAATAACACGGAGGCAGAAATATCAAACCGAGCGTGATGGTGTAACGGCTAGCGTTCTGGCCTCGCATTCGGGAGGACGGCGGTTCGAATCCCCGTCCGGGCATCCAGATTTGGGTTTTCCATGGTTTCCCAAATCACTCCAGGCAAGTGTCGGGATGCTTCCTTCAAAAGGCCATGGCCGAATTCCTTCCCATTCCTTGCCCCCATCCTTTCCCGTCTCTAAAGACCTCGCTGTTACCCGGGGCGCACATTGAGCTGCGTGGCGCTGTAGGGGCAACGCAGAGCAGGGCAGGGCAGCACAGACTGGCAGTTACTCGCGCATATTAGAGCGCAGTTTCGTGCGGCAGTTTACAAAGCATTGTGTTGTGCGAAAAACCGACAATAAAGCGTAACCAAAAACATGTCAATGCAAAAACTCAATTTTTGATTTCTGAATCAGATTGGGATGCCGAGCTTGGAAAATTGTTATTACTTTAACAGAAGCTGAGTTAGATAAAACTATGCAAAAGTGAGTATATGAATAGAAGAAACTCTCAGCTGGCTTTTGCAGTGACAAGAGAATTCTCAAAAGACAATTTCCGGATGACTCGAGCGGAGATTCACGCCATAATGTAACCTGTTATTTTCTCGACAAAGCTCAAATATCTATTAGAACTGAAGAAAATCTCGCTGTATTTTCGTGGTTATTGATTTAATTATTTAGCGTTTGACGGTACATGACATTTATAAGAATGTTTCTCTCTTTTATTTCATATTATATTTTAAGAAAACTATATAACAGAACATAAACACTTGAAACTAAAAAAGCAGTGTCAACAAATTAAGCGTTTCTCGGGGACACTATTGAATGATGTAGTACAAATAATAAGAAAACAAATAATGTGATAACAGCATATATATATCAATCTTTTTCGAAGTTTTATTAAAAATGAATTCAAAAAAAGAAAAGAAATGTGAAAATTGTAAGTGGACAGTTGTATGATAAATAAATGCTGAATTTACTCGCCACTTGTTGGGCTCATTGTTTAAATTTAATTTTTATGTATTTTTTATGACTGATATTGTGAATCGCAGGTTGGTTACGCACCAGATTAATCAATTTTTCGTATTCCATAGTTGAAAATGACTATAAGTAAAGCAAGATTATAAATAACGCAAGAAGTGTTACGGCAAAAACCGGCACGAGTGAGCTGCGTGGCACAGTTTCTGTGTCGTGATCACAACGTCGCGCAGGCCACGTGCGGCACAGTACTGCGCTGTCCTGCTCTGCGTCTCAACACGCGCTGTTCCGCCCCAAAACATAGAGACACAGAACTGTGCTGCGCTGCGTCGACTGCGCGTCAATGTGCGCCCGGCCTTAGAGAGACGTTAAGCAGTTAAAAAAAAAAGAAATAGAAATATCAACCATTAAAACGCACCTTAGTAGAACCTGCCACATCGAAATTTAAACATATACCAAATAAACATAAAGTTATTGAACCGTAGATTGCGGAGCAGTGGGGATTGGAATATTGTGATGATGCGTCTGTAAACGAAATGGAAATAATCGGAGATAGCTGACTCTGACTTATACCTGTATACATTTTACTATTCTCTGTCGTTAATGCTAAATGCACTAATAACGAGAATTCTTTCCAGCTTTTGCGTACAAACTTTAGCCCGGAACAACAGAGCAGTTGGAGAGGCACGACCAGTGTGCTTTCATATCCCGCCATTGGCGCACAGTCCGTTTTGAATACAGTCTGAGGCTGGTCCCCTGTCGTCCAGGCATAATCCCTGCTGGTTACCAGGCACGCATCTTGCAAACAGAATAACTCGAAAAGGAAATCTTATACATCTCAATATTCTCGCACCAACTCTTTTGCCTCTCATAAAATTGAGTTTTCTGCATTTTAGAATAACCTTAACTGTTAATGTTAAACAACACCAAACTCAGATGCTAAACGTCAGCACAAATAAATTCTAACTGTTAAAATTGTATTTGGTTTCCTGTTTTAACTGTGAATGTGCCAATAATTGTGAAGAAAATAGATGGGATTCTTTCAGCTTAACAATTTAAGATGACTTTTCAGATGGTGTTGAATGAATTTCAAATCTCATTACTATCCTTGAACTATTGAAAATAACTACTCAGAGTTACAAATAGAAACGAAAATATATATTTCCTATCTGAGGACTGCAAATGGAAAGAAATCCGGTGATTCAGGATAACTCTTGTGGAATTGGCTAAAGCAGCTATTGTTATTTCATTAAACCAAAGTTATGTACAAAACGATGTTTGCTTCACAAACGGCAAATTTTTAGATACTTTTAATTCCCAATCCTGGTGGTCTCGTTATTTGTTTAGATAATCAGAAAATGCTACTAATATGTAGATTAGAACTTTCAATTTTTGGAATATGCTCCTTTTTCCTTCAAGCTGCATGAAATAAATTTAATATTTGAACTAAGAATACATGACCGCATAAAAAATTAAACTACTAGTACAGTAGAACTTTAAATTTACAAAAATGCCATTGGGATGACTCTAAACAATAAATTTTCTCATGACAGATCATTATCAATCTAATTTAGCGTTCTGGCCTCTCATTCGGGAGGACGGCGGTTCGAATCCCCGTCCGGGAATCCAGATTTGGGTTTTCCATGGTTTCCCAAATCACTCCAAAAGGCCATGAGCGAATTCCTTCCCATTCCCTGCCCCCCATCCTTTCCCGTCTCTAAAGACCTCGCTGTTCAGAGACGTAAATCAGTTAAAAAAAATCAATCTAATTGTTGAGTTATGCAGTTATTGTTGAGATATTGAATGGGTGAACCAAAATATACTATTACCGAATTGTAACTTTGTTTCAACTGCAGTAAACACTTATCATACAAATTTACCTAGTTACTGGTTCCTACAAAAGGGAGGAACTTCGTTATCCATGAAACGATCCCTTTTTTTTTTTTTTTTTTTTTTTTTTTTTTTTTTTTTTTTTTACTTACGGCTTTACGCCTCGTCGACGTCGAGGTCATTAGACTGGTTTCTAGGGAACGGTAAGGAATTCAGCCATGGCCTTTTTGAAGGAAGCATCCCGGAATTCGTCTGGAGTGATTCGGGGAAACCATGGAAAACCCAAATCTGGATGCCCGGACGGGGATTCGAACCAGCGTCCTCCCGAATGCTCACCCATCACGCTCGGTCCCGTTTATTACTGGTGTCCGTGCTGTACCTTTTTTAAGATTAAGTCGAAACGTAAACTGTCAGTAATAACAAAAACAATTTAAAATAAACCTTCAAAACATATTTGACAAATTGATTCATTTTATAATCTGGTTACTAGGCAGTCAGAATTACAAGAAGCCACCATATCAAGAAAATTATGTTCAGGATTGTATCAGTGCAAACAGGATGTAAATGTAAATTCCATAGAAAATAAATGGCTAAATAGGTGGGTTGGTATAAACAATAAAATCTGTAAAAAAGAGAAGACATAAAGAACAGGAATCGGACTTTCATAAGTAAGTCGCTGGAGTATCTATACTATTATATATCTGTAAGCAAGCTGCGTTTCTCTTTACTGTAACGGGTATCTACACTATTATTTATTTGTAAGCAAGCTGCGTCTGTCTCTTTACTGTAACGGGTATCGCGCAATAAGTACCGCAGCAATTTGGATGTTGTTTTCACGTTTTTAGAGCTAATGGTGCCAGTCAAAATCTGGGAACATAGCTAACGACTTATATGTACCATGGAAAGGAGCAAGCAATTAAAAACCTTTATATTTGGAAAATTGTGCCGATCATAGTGCACTTCAGACGCGCACTCCTTTCGCAATAATCTCACAAAACTTTGGATTCAGTTGTTTATTTTTTTACTTTTGTTACTCAATTTTCTGGACCGCAGTGCTTAAATAAACGAAATACGCGATTTAAACGTAATACTGTAAGCATTGACTTGCATCGCAACAGGTAAGTTAATATGCGAAATCGTTAGATTAATTACTATATGGTGGTATTATCTCTGGTTGACAGTTAATAGTTTGTCTCTGGAACAATAGTCATTAAACTTTGTATATTAATATGCCAATATTTCTTATTTACATATCATTATGGTTAGGAAAATCAGTTTTTTCCTCGAAGAAAGATGCATGAATAACAGCTACCATAAATATCAACAGATAACAATACATTTTCCCCACATTGACTTGTTCGGAACTTTCCATATTTCTACATACCTTACTCGATTAATATATATTTTGTGGGCTATAAAGTGCAAATATTCGTCACCAATATCGCCGAAGGAACGTGTGTACAAATTTTGGCTGCTGTTCAAACCACGGCCAGTAAAATAAATTGTTATTTCTTTTAAATAAGTCTCATTTAACCCAGATTCTGCAATCTTTATCAGCATACGTGCTTTGTGTTAATGACGACAGCAACATGGAACGAGTGAAACTAAAAATCAATTAAGCATCTTAAAACGTTATGCCACACCGCGTAAATAACAATAAATCTAAATCCATAATGCCTTATGATCTAACAAAGCGAGTCAATTGTCATTCTGGTCCAGGCTGCATTTTAACCTTACCACAAATCTAGCTATTGATTCTTTCCGTAAATCATAGCTTCTGTCACAACCGCATTAATACATTCTTCATCGATTCTTGAAACTTTGGAATTACTTAAATGCGGGTGAAATAACATTAGTAATTTGGTGTCATTGAAAATGAAGGAAATTAAAAATATTCGTAACGTGTAAGATTAGTTTTAGTACGTGCTTTTTTAATGGTGGATTCTTATGTAACTCGACGAGACAAATGGAAAGTATGGAATAATTTTTTTGGTATCTCGAGATATTGTATCTCAAAAGTGAGGAGGTTAGAGTGAAATCAGGCATAGCACCAGAAAAAAATTCACCGAAACCACTATATCTACACGGTTGAAATGCTTTATAGGTGTTTTATTTTCTTCCTAGTGGTTGTTGTTAGGTTGAAATACAGCCTGAACCAGAAGAAACGCCACCAAAAGCACAAGGAACTATACCTATAACTGATTTTTGACATGCTATATCTCGAAAACCAAGCGAATATATATATATATATATAAAATCTTTATTTTCAATTTGTTTTGCCGAGTTCTATAAGAATCCATTATCAGATTGTGGCGCCACGGTAATGATAGAACTGCCTTAAAAAATAACCTTTTGAACATCAGTATGAAAACCGCATCTAAGGTAATAACTAAAAGAAAGGAAATTTTTTTAAATGAAATCTATATGTTTTGCTTCTCTGCATTAATATCTGACACTAAAATCAAAAAGGTAAAACATTTTTGGGGGGGAGGCTGCCTACTACTGGTACTAACCATTTGAAATTTGGATTAACTGCTTCGTTATAATATCCTCTTCACGTTTTGCACTCTCCTTTTTCGGAAAAGTTACCACAAATTAAATTAAAAATGCCAAATATGAGAGAGACGCCCAGCTATTAGATGGCACTGCAACATTAATGAAAATCTGTTGAAATTTTGGTTAAATCCTTTATTGTAATGTTTTTTTGGTCGTTTATGCTTCACTCCGTGGTAAAAAGTCGCACGAAATTAACAAGCATTGCTTCCGCTGTAAACAAATACCCAATGTTTTAGATGGATGCCACAGAACATTTTTTTTTTCTTGGTCTAGGCCGAATTTGAACCTAACCACGACCTCTATGACAAAACGAGACTGCTTAGGTTGATATGATCCCTGTACCGATAATTTTTGTGTCATTTTTACAGTGCTGGCAACATTACGTTACTCAGTTGAGTCTCATATTTCGGCATTTTTAATGTAACATGTGGCAATTTTTCCGAAGAAGGAGAGTGTAAAACGTGAAGAGGACATTTTGTGGAGGCAGATACTTCAAATTTCAAAATGGTAGTACCAGTTTCGGATTGGTGGAGAAAGAGGCAGACTACCCGCATTTCTATACACTTCATGATCTGCGCGTGCAAAGCAGCGGGTAAATACTAGTAATTAATAAAATCATAGAGTTTGGCATGTTGTTGGAGATACATCAAACGGAGATAGTAATAGGGGATGAGTCTTGGTTAAAGGATGAAGTTCAATGAGGTTTAACCTAACGATTACAGAGAATATCGCAGAGGTAGACGATGAAATGGCGGACGAATATTTATAGTGAGTAGTGATGGCTTTTACATTCACAGACGATGAGTCTGAATTGCTTGGTGTAGAGTTTTGCAGAAAAAGAAAGCGAAAAGAGACCTAATTGCTAACCGGAGTGGGAAGAAGAATGAACAAAATGAGAATATAGCAGAGAAAATGATTTCATACTCAGAGTTTAGAGGTGGGAATAAAGTAGTCATAATAGGTGGAGATTTAAATATGCCAGATGTTAACTGGAAGGGGAATAGAACTTGCAATACAAGAGAGCAGAAATTTGGAAACAACTTGTGAGGGAGGGAGTGTTTGCACAAGTAGCGGAGCGAAATATAAGGGGGAACATTATGCTAGATGTTTTCTTAATAAAGTTTGATGAAAATTATGTGGGATCTCAGGTGAAAGAGACAGTAAGTGATCATGGAGCAGTTGTTATGGACATAAGAATGTTCAGGACTCCAGTAACTAAGTAAAACGAAGGTTATGGGTATAATTACAACGTAGCAAGGATTTCAGAACTGAGGATGTATTTTCGGGAGAGGTTCAATGTGTTTCCTGGATAAGAATGGCAGCTGAACCTTTTTATAATAGCGTAAGGTACGAGGAAGTCTGTTGAGCTTTATTCTATAACAATTCTATTTAGTTACGCGACTGCAAAGAAATGTTTTTTCAGAACATTTAGTTCAAACCGTTATTTTTGACGGGCTTTGAAGTTAGTGCATGAGTAAACATTTAAAAACAAATATTCACATAGTAGCCAGAATCATCTCTTTCAGCTGAATAACTTTCAACGCCGAAAGCACATTCAGCATTGGAAATGTTTTGAGCTGTTCTGATGTTCAGTGAAATATCATAATTTCCTCAATAGCTACGCCAATCTTCATAGAATTCTACAACTGTTCATGCTATACCCAAATCGTATACAAAGGGTCAATCATTTGAGTGTATTGCACGCAAAGTAATAAAGCGACGGGAAGTCAAACTTTTATTTCTAATTGGTACTCTGAGTTAAGCTGTTTTCAGTAAAGTATTTCAATTCGATTGCTTAAATAAATGGTATTAATTTATTTTTGTATTAAAAACACCTCTGTTTCAGATAAATACTGAATTTTTATACTGCAAAAAAATTTTAAGCGCTAGAACTAACCGTTAAAAGTCTCGTTCCTTCCTTAATCCTTTTAATATAATAATTCTTTATCCCTTAATCCTCTGACGAACTGCTGAATTGTGAAAGTTAGCCGTACTCTCTGTTTGAAAAGTTGAGTGAGCTCTGAAAGGGGAGCAGATTTACAGTTTTTCCATATTACTTTCACTGATCATCAGAATTCACAATTTGTAAATAAAATTTACCAAGCTTTGTCATTTCTTTCAAGAAAGAAATGCGGTAGATGATCAAGTAACTAAATTATAAACTTGACTGATGCATTTAGCTCAGTGGAATGACTGATGATTACTTAATTTATTATTTTAATAAACGTTTCTTCTTAGTGTTTTATTCATTATGTTTCGTCACTGTTATCATAAAAAATAACAGAAGATTGGTTTGAAGGTGCAATACTATTACCGTAATCTTAATAAATAAATTACGCCAAAGCAATTGACTTTTTTGTGTTTATTTGTCTCCCGTACGCGTTTCACTTCTTTTGCAGAAGCATCTTCAGCGGGTTTTTTATTTTGTGGTCTATTGTATTTCTTTTAGCTCTATTCTCAGCATCAGTGCTTTTGCATTTTCGGTGGGAAGTGTCTTCATGTTTGAGATTCACAACACTACACTTTTGCACTGCACAACGTGTTTGCTATTACTTGCAAGTGGCCTCAAACAAAACAGAACGGCCACTACCCGTAAGATTAGTTTCCGTTTTAACGCAGTAGGTGCATAATAGGAAATATTAATCACCCATTCATAAATGACTTAACTCCGGCAGACTTTCTTTTTTTATTATTATTTATTTTTTTAAGAAAGATAATGAGCATGCTGGTCAGCTCATTTTATTTTCTTACGTCTAGTTGCAACAACGTGAAATTTTTAAATAATTATTTACTCAGCCTATGTCTTCATGAGTTTTAGCTCTAGTGAACGATAATTACTGTACTCCAATTAACGATGAAAAGTTGGAACGTGAAGGAAGCGGAGTGTGGGCAGCGTGAGGGGCTCCATTGTGTTGCTTGACGTTATACCGAGCCACAAGAGTGTGGAGATCGGGTGACGACCAGCAAGGAGCGACCAGCCTGTCACAAGGCGCCGACGAGAAAATAAAATATAGTGTACATAACGAGGGGCAGCCTTGGGGAGAAATAAAACCACTGTGCATTCGAGAAACAATCGGCGCGGTTTCTCCTCTAGAGATATTACGACGTGAAAAACAGCTCCATGCTTTCCGTTTACCATAATATTAGGGACCTGTAATATACTGCTTTTAATCGATTTAATATGGACGTTTCTAAACTTATTGTTTGATTTAAGCAAACTTTTATATTTTTATTTTTACTTGATAAAGATTTCTTTAATAGCCTTGGTGTTCAGTCGATTACGGAATTGTTAAGGACGATATATCCTAAGGAATGATAATCAATGTTACTAACTGCATTGCGAAGTGTGTATTGTTTTATTGTTTTTCTTCCTTTTCTTAAGGCCTTCTGCCTAGTTTTTTTAAATGGCATTTGGCCATGTTAGACAGCTCAACGTGTGTATATATTTAATTTGATTGTGAATAATTTCCATATTCTGTAAGGACGACACATGACGAACACAACACTTAATTAAAACCACCCATGCCCTCGGCCGGACTCGAACCGCAAGCAAGCAAGCGCGCTGCCCCTACGCTACCGGGGTCGGTTTCTGCCTAGTTGACGTGGAATTCATTAGAAGTGGGATAGGTCTGGGGGAAAGGAACGGAAGAGAATTTAACCACGGCCTTTTTGAATTAATCTTTCGAGCACTTGCCTGTATTTATTTCGATAACCATGGAAAACTGAAATCTGGGTTGCCGGACGTAGAGTCAAACCAGTCTCCTCCTGATTGCAAAGTCAGAGCGTTACCACTCATCCACCACGTTTGGTACAGAAGTTGCACTAATGCATTTTTTTTTGATGCAAAAAGTATAAGAATTGCACAGATGACTACGAAACCAAGATTGCCGATATGCCGGAAAAAAGATATAACTCTGGAACATTACGTCATTCCAGTATAGAAGCTCTAGACAAATATTGGTGAAGTTTTCATGAGAAATAGTGGCTTTAATACAGCCTTGCTAAAACAATATTCAATAACTCAAATTTAGATATTTGCTCTTCATATTTTCAATAATTTTTGGTAAAGAAAACTACTTTTTGGATGTTATTTTTTGTACAATTATTCCGATGTAGTGTGAATCTCTTTGTCTACGAGATCAGTAATAGGTTTCGGAACAGAAATTTTGAAATCTGTTTATGAGAACAGGGCCAAATTCTTGTTCATTTTTGGTGTAAAATTCGTTATTCATAATTTTATTTTTGAAATTAATTATTCAACGTGAAATAAAGTATTAATGAGAGTTACGTTAGTATATAATTGCGCTCAATTTATATGTGAAATTTTTCCGCCATGTTTCTTCATATAAATAAATTTAAATGTGGAGAGCACTGTCAAATAACTGCGTTATCTTTAATATTAATCATATGATAATAAAAATATGTTGGATCAAGTAATTGTCTTTTAGTCTGTCTTGTTTTGTAATGTCGTTTACCCCTGCATTGCCTTATGGTTTTCCTCCCGTTACCCAACTGATTTTATCCAATCGTCCATATTTTCGAATCCAGCATATATTTTTTATTTCCTATATCCTCTCCACTGTCTTAGTGAAATATTATAATCTTTGTCTTCTCTCTGAGTTTTTTCCGAAAAAATATTATCTACTATTAACAAATTAACTAATAAAAAATGACGCAACATCCTGTCTGTTCTTTTTGTTTTTTCTTCTTCACATATTTGTTTCTTCACCTCTGGTGTTCATTTTTTGGTGATCAGGTTCATAAAATTCTCAACGTGATTTTGTAACATATTTCTAACATTTTCTTATTTCTGGTCTCTCCAGAGTTCCATAGTGCTTTGCTTCCTAAATATAGTTTTAATTTTTCCTTTCTTCCCGCGTCAATGTTTGGCTCAAACAGTATCTTCTTCCTAGAGATGGTTACATTTCCCAGCTGGTAATGTACTTTTACATAATCATTGCTTCGTCAAGTAATTGAAATACTACTCCAGTCACACCAGATTTCGGTGCTGTTACTTTTGCCAAACTTAGTAAAAACTTTTATTTTTAGTTATAGATAGTACAATTTTTATGCCAAACTTTATTTGTCGAATTATATAATTTGCCCTCTTCAAGAACCTTATCAGCTTACAGTGAAATTATTATCAGGAAATTGTTGTTTAGTCATTGTTTATGCTTCAACTTTTTATTTGTTATGACATTTTTCATTCGTTGTTCTGATCATTTCCTGTACAAGCAAGCCGAAAAAGAGAAAATCTATACTTATAACAAGCAACTCTTGGTCATCTATGGCGTCATCTGTCACACCTTGACGTCACTCTATGACGTCACGCTTTACGCCATTGTTCTAGATTACGAAGGTTATTTTTGATAACATTTATAAGCATCCGCAAATAAATTAACTGACAGAATACTGAAATAAAAATATGTATTGAGTTTAAATGGACATATACTGTAAATCATTAGATGCTGATATTTACGTAATATTCTTTTGATATATAGAAGTATTCCTCAAATTATTTGTCCATAGATATGTAAGATAAAAACTTTAAGTTTCTAGCATTAATTTTAGTGGAAGTATGGATCAGATTTTTACTTAGCATGTGTCAGAATTACAACTGGCATTTGACATTACGGCAGAGGGTATGAATAATTTAGTTTTATTTTTCAAAATAATAAACTAATATTTAACACTGATCGCAATCTATGCAGCCTAAGCTACAATTAAAACAAATATTACGTGGCATAATGTAAGCTTATAAGCTTCATTTCAATTTCGTTTGCTTCCACTGAGCAATATTACTGAGGTTATTATTTCAGCAACATGTAACTTTGTCAGCCATTTAAACGTTGTAATATTTGTCTGAATAACGGATAACAAAAAATGGTGTAAAAACCCTTGAAGATTTTTGATAAAATTAATATCGCTATGCATTATTACAATCAAAATGCGATACAGTACATGTATTAATATGCGAGAGATTGAAGTGTTGTTCTTCTGGCGACAATTTTAGCGTAGTATGTGGTTAGGTTTGAAATGCAACGTGGACCAGAATGGAAACGGAAACCTTTTGCTACAGCGCAAGGCACGTGGAATTACATTGAATTTTATTTTACAACAATTCTGTTTAGTTAAGCAATTGCTAAGACATGAATTGTTAGAACACTGACAGAAAAGTATGTATTTCGTTTAAATTTGTATATTAATTATCTGTTTTTTTTTACTGAATTTACTATTTGGTTTGAATGAAAGAAGTTCCAAATTGATTACGATACATGTGGCTTAAACCACAATTAAATATTACGTAAGTTGTTAAGATTTATTTTTACCAAACTTCGTTTTCACTGGGATCATTATTTCAGCCGATGTAAGCTGTCTCAGTCGTTAAATTATCTATCTTCAGCACAGGTAATAAGAAAGAAATGTGTAATAACCTGTATTTTGTATCAAGTTTATATCGTGATGCCTGATGACACTGACATGCTATATAGGGAATGTTTTTAATTTGCATGTGATCGAAGCTTTGCTTTTCTAGCGGAAATATTAGTGGAGATTGTGGTTATTCTGAAATGCAACCTGGACCATGTTGACAACTGAAGATTTTGCTACAGCACAAGGGACGATGAATTACAATGTTTTTTTTTTTTTAATAACAATTCTATTTAGTTAAGCAACTGCAGAGAAATAAATTACCATGACACTCCGTTAAACCCGTCATTTTGGCTTTGGGGCAAGTTTTAAATAATGGGTGCCTCACACTTTTCAGCTTTCTTTATTAAAACCTGAATCTTATACATAATATAAATTGCTATTTTATATATTTAGTTTAATGCTTAATTCCTTAATTTTTTTTGAAAATTTTACCATTTAACATTAACCAAAACTTTTTAAGTGTCCTCAAACACGATGTCTCATTATTTTTTAATCAGTCTACTAGCTGCGATTCGCGTATTGCATTTGGTAGTGTGCTTGTAGAGGGATCGATTCCATACGAAACCTTGGATTTTAGTTCTAAATCACACTTGACAGTCACCACTTGCATATCAATCAGTTATCCAATGAGTACATAATAGGAAATCCTTTGGGGAAGGCGAAAATAGCAGCAGTGGCGGCCGACTCGTTCACTCCCCAGTATCTCTGTTTCCATGAATACAATGTGAATGAGTGCAACACGTTATTATTCTTCCGTCTGTCACGACTGCGTTCCTTAATGTTTGTCTAAGACATCTTCCATTCTTATACGTATTATTTCAATTCGTAATTTTTAAAAGGTTGATTCCAAAATGGTATTGCACTTCTCACATTTTTTCAAATTGTACTTTTCTTAGGAAATACTGTAGTTGAATCGTCTCTGTCCTGACCTTCTCTTGTATGATTAAGGAGTATTATGCATTAGTCTTCTGTGGAAGGTTTTGGTAATTCTGGGGGAACCTCATCTAGTCCCTTTGTCTTCTATGAGTATAAATCTTTCAAAACATCACCAAATTTTGGAACTCATACTTAATTCCTGCATTATCAATATCGTAATTTTTTTTCTACATCCTGCTGTCTTCCAACTGTAGGTCCATTCTTCCAAGCTTAAAACACTTTTCTCAACAAAATCTGACGCTAAAACTTAATTTTTCATTTTTACAAAATCCTGTACATATTTTTATTGGATTCTGTAGATAAATTTTGATACTTACGCACTTCATTTTTACTTCTTGTATCTTTAGTTTTATGTTTATTTTAGTCACTACCTATCAAATATGATTCCCGATTTATTTTCTCTATGAACTGGTGATTTTTCAGACTTCTTTCCTAGGTCCAGCATTTATTTACCTGCCCGAATATCACTGGTTTTCGTTTTTCTCCTGACGGAAAACCTTCAGCGATTTTCGTATCTCCAGATTTATTGCTTCCGATTTTTTTTAAAGTTATTCTTCTAACTATATACTTAAAAAGCAAATCAACAATCCAGTTATCTATTCTTTTCACTTTTGTTCACAGCATTCCTATCACTCCATTTCCTATAACACATTCAGCAACTTGTGTTCAAAATCATCACATTATCTTTTTAAAATTATTATTGAAATTATATCAATAAATTACATTACTGGAATTTAGTTTCATATTACATTTTTATTTACATGTCTTTGAAGTTTAACCTATACAGGATAAATACAAATTTAAAATTTCTTATGAAAACATGCTAAAAATGTACTTTTTGGTATTACACAGAATCTCCAGAAATATTCAATTTTTTTTAAAAAATGTGTAAACAATGGTGTAGCTGTGATTAGAAGCGCCGACGATGAAAAAAGAAAGAACTGATCCTCAGTATACCGGCTTTTAGCATATAGAAGTGGCGGGCAAGGCGTAAAGTCATTGTCATCATTAGTGTTCTGGCATAATGCAGGTTTTCAAATGGCTGTTCTCCATGCTCTCCTGTTTTCTTCTCTCCTCTTCATGTCCATTCCGTTTCCTTTGATGTTATCTATGAAGCTGTACCTCCTTGTTCCTCTCACTCTCCTCTCACCAACTGATCCTTCCACGGCATCTCTTAACAAGCACTCCCCTCTCAGCAAGTGTCCCATCCAGTTCTTCTTTCATTGTGTTATGACTCGAAGTAGTCTCCTCCTCTTACCAAGCGCTTCCAGCACTTCAACATTACTCACTTGTTCCATGCAGCTTATCCTCTCCATTCTCCTACACATTCACATCTGAAACGCTTCTATCCGTTTTTCATCCTCCCGTCTCAGTGTCCACATCTCTTCACCATAAAGTGCCACTCTCCATACGAAACATTTTCCAAGTGTTTTCTTTAGTGCTTTATCTATTTCCCTGGTTAATAGTCGCCTTTTCCTATTAAACGCTACCTTCGCTACAACAATAAGAGTTTTCATCTGTTGGTGGCATCTCAAGCTCTCAGTCAACTTGTGAATGTTAATTTTAGGCGAGACGGACGCTGTAATAGAGCTTATAACAGTGGTGACAACCTTTGAAGCTTTAAAGCGACAACGCTACGTATGGAAACTGCATAGTACGACTATGAAAAACTGTGAGACAATCAGAGCCGTAATTTTGTAAGCGATAACTAATATGTATCTCTGTGTTTCCATCACGACTCCTGTAGTACGAAAAGTTGGCCTGCTACATCACCGTGAAGTGACTGGAATTATTACTTATTATTATTTGGAGTGAGTCTGCTGAACATAATAGCAGTGACCTACTGCACCCGCCGTCTTGGAGATACCGTTGTTCACGCCTGGGTGCCCGCTACCACCGTAGCAGGGCAGCGCGTCATGTCACCGTCCACAGGCGACACTAGGCCGATATACTGCTACCATCGTGTTGGTAATGACGGCGACAATGACTTGCCTACAACCACAACTAAATCCTCCCAACCCATATATCCAATTCACATTGAAACCTTCTGATGTATCTCTTTCAGTTATTGAACTGAGATATGTCAGTTATCCATTTGGAATATAATTTTCGATAAACCATTCCTTTTTGTTGAAAGATACAAGGCTGGCATGGCCTCATGGGTCTGAACTTAGGCTGGATGGGTGGAGACAATAAAACCTTGAGAAATACCTCTACGATCTATTCTAGCAGCTCTGCTGGCAAACCCTACTCCCATGTCTGCGAAGGTGAAAGTTCATCTCAACGCGCGGATTCCGGAGCTATGACCACTTTTTTAGTACATATACTCCAAATCCAAGCTCCTAAACTAATAGACGGTTGTTGAGGAAATTAATAACCAATTTCTTCAAAAACACACAAAATAAAAACAAAAAACAAAAACACACAAAAATCGGTAGCTTTGGGAGGTTCCCTTTGAAGGAGGCACTAATTAATCAACCTTGAGGTTGGACACAGTTGGTCAACCTTACCTTTGAAGTAAGCCGCCAGACCACCCGCTATAGCCAGCAGGGCAATGGCGTTGACAAGCACCTGCGCAAACCGGAAGCGCAGGCGTCCCCGAGTGATGTAGTGCGTCGATGGACGGCGCATGTCACGAATAATCTGCAACCACATAGTAAAGAAATAAAAAAATGTATCACACTTGTAGCAATTGTGTTAATACACACTAGCACAAATAACAAATTAGTGTATACAGCTATAAGCTTCAAGCAGTAGCGATTTGTTAAGCCACCTTAAGTTGACCGCGCAGTTCATCTCTATCAGAATTGTAGAAAATAACACCGCGATATTACTGGTAAAATGGATCTTAGGTTTAACACAGTATTCTGTGATGCAAGGGGTGAGGCAATCTTGCAATATATTGTTTAGTTTTTCAGAGGTTGGCAAGACGGAAGATAAATGATGAGGGGCAGTATCCTCTGGAGGTGTGATCAACAACGGGGCAAGATTATTATGAGACATCTAGGAGAGAGGAATTAATTAATTAATGACTTTAGCTTACAGATGAAAATGTTCATGTTATTAAAATGATTTCTGTAGTTACTAGTCAAATTGTAATCAAGTTTGTAATAAAATAAGATTTGTCTGAATTCTACGTATGATATCGTATTTGTAGAAGTAAACTAATACGACAAATATTACAATCCGAAGTTTGGGGCAACATACACATAACAAGCAAACGTACGGAAAAATTTCTAGTAAGAAATTGATTCGGATTTGGCCAGACATCTCGACAGTACGCCACTACAGCCCCCAAACTAATTCGAAATTCATGGATAACGTGTCGAGTAACGATATGAGACGTCAGATTGTTTAGTTTCCTAAGCAATTCAATGTCAAATAGCCGTGTGAGTTAGCATTTTCGTTGTAGCTGTTAACGTTGGCAAGGTTTTAGAAGATTATTGTTATCTATGTGTCACAGCGTCTTGTTAGCGTTTAGACTAATGTTCCATACTTCAACAGTTACGACTTGAAGTCTTATGCAAAGAGAACAGCTTTCTTGGTAAAAAAAAAAAAAAAAAAAAAATCGTTTCGTGCACTTTTCAGTTCTTAAATCGAAGGTCAAGGAGTAGCGTAAAATTCCCGATGTGGCGTGTAACATTTGCAGAGCACTGAATTTCGTTTCTGTGAAAGCCTGTTGTGTTCGGATGATATTCGCCAATACGTTCGGTGGTTCGATTTCTATGTTAAGTTGTGGGCGCGGCAACCTGCAACAGTCGCCCACCGGAATTTACTTGTAACGAAAACAATATATATATATATAATATATGCCATAGTTCTCTTGAACATTTTCTGTTTTTTGTTTTGTTTCCAATCACTTGCTAAATTATTTCTTTTGTATTTTTTTTTTTTTTTTGCATTTCACTCATTCAAATTTTGACTTAGCTTACAGCATACTCATCAATTAATATTTATGATTTATTTTCATGTTCTCCGTATTTAACAATTTCTCTGCTCCATTAAGGCTTACCTCTATCGGCAGTTTTGTATTAAGTGTTGGTATAATATTCACTTGAAACATAACCGAATATAATTTTCCTGTTTATGCCCACTTGTATAGGATTAATTTGGGTGTTTCTACTGTAGGTTTAAATGTTGTATTCTCAGATTTAAATGACCAGTTTGTTTCTTTCAAGTGTATAGTGTTGTTGCACATTACTCTCATGACCACATGCTGTGTATGACATACATCAAGATGAAGAACTGAGAAGATGAAAGTCAGAGTTTGCTCTGCTATCCCACTCTTCATTTTCCAAGGACGAATCAACATAAAAAAGCATTATATGCATTCATTGGTACATTTTAGCCTTTCTTAAATCATTCTGCATCAAAGACTTCAGTTATTAATTCCTTGGTAGTATGAGCTAATGGAAGAGAATTCATGGACGTAAGAGTTACAATGAATGAAGGATGTTAAAAGTAAAATGGTATTATTAGAAAACTGACTGTGCCATAAGAACTTTAATATTTACGGAGATATCTGCCCATTTAATATGGTGGCTGTTGTGCTTGAGAGGCCTAAAAAGAGTAAAGCAGGCTTGTGAATACTGACTTCTAACTGATTAAAACCAGATATGAATGCTATGCTCGATATCAATGTTTCTCAGCCTTGAGGTTCGCGAAGATTTTATAAATTTGGGGACCGTATGGGTACTGCATAAGGCTCTAACAATGACCAGGGAAAATCGGGGCATTTCCAGGATGATGATAGAACACCATTGCTCCTATTCATTTCCAGCGGAAATCAAAAAGAGAGCCGTTTGTCTAAGGTTTAACTAAATGACCGTTTTCTCTCTTGTAGTAGGTGTGAGGGACCGCGGTGAGTGGTAAATTTCTACATCTACATCTATACTCTGCAATTCACAATTACTGTGGGTGGCAGAGTGTGCTAAGCACCAATCCTATTTTAGAGTATTCCAATCCCGAACAGAACGAGGAAAGAAAGAATACATGAATGTATCAGTACGGCATCTTATCTCTCGAATCTTATCCCTTCTGTCATTGCTACCTAAATAGGTTGGCGGAAGAAGTATTTCGTTGCACTCGTAAATTAGAGATTTTCGCATATTCACCAACAAATTTAAACGAAAACGACGTCGTCTGTCCGCCAAACAATCCCAGCCTAACTCACGTATCAGCTCTGTGACACTTAAATAAGGATTGTAACTAGCGGTCACGAATCAAGCGGCTCTCCTCTGTACTTTCTCTAACGTGTCAATCAATCCCTTGCGATACGGATCCCAAATTGCACAACAGTATTCCAAATGCGGTCGCACTAGTGTTTTGTACGCTATTTCCTTTGTATGAGCATTGCAGCTTCTCAAAATACGACCTATAAAACGTAGTTTAGAATTAGCTTTGCCTACGACTGAAGTTATGTGCAAGTCCCATTTCATGTTGCTTTGTACTGTTACGCCTAGATACTTCAGGGAATCGACCGTGTCAACAACTGAATTGTTAACTTTGTACTCGTGAGCAAACGGGGTATTTTTTATTACTTATTTGCATTGCCTTGCACTTTTTACAGTTAAGTGTAAGCTGCCATTTACGGCACCATTCCGAAATAACATCCAGATCGCGCTGTATTTCTAAGCAATCGTCAGAGCACCCCACTTCCCTATAAATAAGTGCATCATCAGCAAAAAATCGCATCCTGCAATTAACGTTGTCACCGAGATCGTTATAAAAATTAAGAAATGAAGTGGTCCTATTACACTTCCTTGAGGAACGCCCGAAGTAACATCTAGCTTTGAAGAGGCTTCCCCGTCAACAACGACATACTGCGACCGACCAGTTAGAAAATCGCGTATCCATCCGCAGATCTGATCAGAAATACCGTACGCTTGAATCTTCGCCAAAAGGCGGTTATGTGGTATAGAGTCAAAACCCTTCTGGAAATCCAAGAAAATAGCATCAACTTGTGATCCTGCATCGATAACCTTCATTACGTCATGCGGTGACATAAGAGTGATGAAGTAAATAAAAATAAATAGTATAAGGTCTAGTGTCTTTTATTTTATTTTGTTCATGTAAATCGGTGGTACAGTGCATCTACCCGCCTATATTTACATTATTATACATTATTATTAATTCGATTACTAGATATTAATTGTCTGATCAATATGTAATCAACCTTTATTAATTCATTTCCACTTACAGAACTTTTCTTCTGGCTCTACGCCTCGTCGACATGTTAGAGGCGGATAGGATGGGGAATAAGGAACGGAAATGAATTCGGCCATTACGTTTCTAAAGGAAGCATCCCAGCATTTGCATGGAGGGATTTGAGGAAACAATGGAAAACGCAAATCTGGGTGCGAAGATGGAGATTCGAACCCTCGTCCTCCCGAATGCGAAGCCAGAACGTTACTGCTCACCCACCACACTCGGTATTTAGAACTGTTTTCCTTGCGAATTCAAAACGTATTTTTAATATTTATTATGTTATAATATCACAATAAAATATATCCCAGATGTTAAAAATGGGAACAAAAATTAGGTCCATTTAAGTTAGTGGTCCGCAACATTATATTTGACAATTTGGTGGTCCTCGCATTGGAAAACGTTGAGAATCGTTGCTCTATATCTTTTGTAGAGAGCAAGTTAACACAAAATTTATAAATGAAACTATTGAATTCTTTCCGTAAATGAAAATACGATTCCTGCCAAGAGTTTTTCCTATAATTGTGATTAAAATCATATATGCTAGAATCTATGATTGTCTATAGTTAGATGATATTTACATCTCTGTTCGCAGACTGTGAATTATCTTAAAAAGCACTTACCTTAGCTAATATAGTATGATACTAAGGAGTCCGCCATAAATGCGGCAACTTACCCAGCTACAATTAATACCAGTGAGCTTACGCTGCCATAACAAGGGTCGGGGTAGTTAACTAATTACGCAACAAACTCTGGCCGCTTAGCCCCTCTGAGCCAAATAATAATAGCATTAACAGCTAACAAAAGCAGCAATCATTTAAACAACAAGAAATAATAAGCGGTAAAAATCTGCGGAACGAAAATTGTCTCGTGGAGCTTGAAAGCGGAAATATTAGATCAAGAGTTTTAAATTTCTCTGAAATTAATTCCCAATGTCGTTAAATTAAGATAAAAAAATGGTTAATGTTCTGAAACTAATCTAACATAAGAATTCTCTAAATGAGTAAGCTCATCCTTTACACCTCTGATTCTTTTCTTTATAACGACAATCTTGTATAACGCAATGCTTTTTTTTTTTTGGTTCAGAATTAATCTTTGACGTACATGTATTTAAACAAGTACAGTCTCATAGATCACATTTAAATGTCATAATTTTTATACACTTGTTATTCTTCTGCTTCCATTTGACAAATAGGACTATATTTTGTTAGGCAACTGCTTATAAATTATAACATATATTCGTAAGAAAGAAGTAAGTGAATACACCGTACATACTTCAATTTTTTATTGTTAGAAACCGGAGGGAAATATTATCAGCTTCAATCATTAGTGCTGCTAGAGTTATTAAAATTAAGGGAAGTCTGCGCTACTCAAAAATTATCCAAATTAGAAATTATAGCTGACATGCCAGTATATACTGATATATTAAACTACTCCAAATCATGTTTAATATGGTTTTTTTATAGCAGAAGTGAAAACTTTTTTAATATAATAATAATACTGTTTAGAATCATCGGAACACACAGTTTCGATTCTTCCTTACATCTCTCACTTTTTTTGTGCTAAAAAGAAATATTACACATTTTTTTTAATCAGAGATGATGTAATTTTAAATAGATATGGATTGGAAAGGGGAGGGGGAAGCTCCAAGGAATGGAAAATAGTGCAGCCACGTACTTTCAAAGTAACAATATTAGCATTCGCCTAGAGTTATTTCGGGAAGACAAGTAGAAATGAAATATGGATGGCTGGAAGGAGAATCGAACGAATTTCACGCCCAATTAATTTCATATTTCATGAGAATATTTTTTTTTTAAAAAAATCATATTCTATGCAGTCATTTTAAGCTAAAATTATTGGCACTTGCCTTACAACGACTTCAATGTAACGGGCCGACAATCCTCATTCTTATTGTTTACTCGGTCTAATGCAATCAAAATAAACATCGTTTTGGCATACGAATTTCTAATAAACTAACTACCTTCGGTGTCCTAAAACAAGTTATATAGATACTTTTAGCTTGATGAGTTACTGTCAATGACGAATCTGTGAAAAAAAGAGTAACAAAAACAATAATTTACCAGTAAAGACACGTAGAAAACGAGTATGCCAATACAAAGATTATTTTAGTTGTAGAAAGACAGTCCATAAGTAGTAAAGAAGCTAACGAAGAACGGTTTAAAAATCAACATAATAAATCTGCGCAATCACTTTCTTCGTACGGAGAATTTTTACGATTTATCTTGTCATCTATCAGCTCCAAGATGACTATAATAGCTGCAATTCTGTCTTTGTTACGTTATTCCTCAGTTGATTAATGCGCTTTATTTTTCAACACCCAACATATTCCGTTTCTTAGTCTTTTACTGTGTGCTCATTTTTGGTCCACTCTCCTGAGTATTTTTTTTATCTAATCCTTACGGTTGCGCACTGTTCTACACTGAGATATTTTTCTCTCATGCAGTATATTGGCTGCCTTTTTTTTTAAATTTACTTATGGCTTTACGCCTCGTCTACATCTACGTCATTAGAGGCGGGATGGGATTGGGAAATCCTGCCATGGCCTTTTTGAAGGAAGCATGTAATAGAACAGGCATAATGCCTTTAGTGTAATTTATTTAATTTCACAGAACTAACAGTGTTAATATAAACTCTCTGACGAGGCATAGTAGGAGTATCGCTGACACGAGTGATGGCGCATGCATTGTATTGAAGTATTAATCTGGATTAAAAAATAACGTTATTATATACTATTTTTCCTACCTTTAATTGTACAGAAACCTGCAATCTGAGGAGAAGAATTGGCTGGAAACTTGCTTTTGTAGCGAGGAGTAAGTTTAACGATAAAATAAATAAGTTTCAAATGTGCACTGATTTCTTGTGTGTGCAACTTCAATATTACACAGACAAGAAAATAAATTTTAAAATAGTTACATGGCGACCGTGACAGGACAGTGTGTTTTGAAGTGGGATTAATTAATAGCATAATTAACCACGGACACATACTGAAACAAAAGGTAAGAAAAGTGAATTACATAAAGTAATGATAATTAACAAGCGAGCAGCCATTACCACCGGAATGCGACAACCGAAGTGAGACGACGATTCCCGAGGAGAGCCGATCCGCTCAGTATTAATAAGAACTACACTAGATTCAGGCAACATCTCGACCGGAGCGGAGAATCACCTTCATTTACGGGAGACTGCAAGGGGTGGCATTGCAGAGCGGGACGCAGTCCTAGAAGCTAGCATTTCTTCTCTTCAAAAGGAAAGTGCCAAATTTTTTTATCTTTGTAAGAAACACAAACTGACATGAGAAAATTTTCATATGAAAATTTGCATTGAGAAAAAAATTAAAATTATTTTCTTCACGAGTAAATGTCAGTTTATTGATATATATTGAAAAAAAAAATAATTAATTTCAACCTTCCTGTGGAATTTTATTAATTAATAGTTGTTACCTTGTTTGAATTTCATTGCATGCAATAGCGTACACCTTGTTTAACAATAACTGTGATTAGTGTTGGAGCAGAATTTAACTGTTTTAATTTTAATTTTTTTGTTTGCTTGCTGGTTCGGTGGATATTTTTTCTTTGCAATCAAAATATTGTGCGATTGTATTGAAACTGTTGACAACATGGCTACAGAAGAGAGTGAAATGATGGAGGGGATGGCAGCAATAGGAAGTGAGTCCTTGAATGACTCAGGTCCTGAGTTCACAGATGGGTCAGTTCGTGCTATCTTGGTACAATTGCAATCTTCTCAAAATAGTATGCAGTCAATGAATGACAACTTGAGGGCTGGTTTGAAATCAGTAGAAAGTAATTTGAAGGCTGAGCTTGGGGGTCGATTGCAATCACTTGAGAGTACAGTGGGGAATTTAAATACGATGCTAGTAGACAATGTCCGACAATTAGAGAATGTCAAATTAGAATTAAGACAACATAATGTTGATTGTAAGGAACAAGCTGAACGGCTAGCGGAACGGCTAACTAGGTTAGAGCATTGTGTTAGTAGGGAGACAGTACTGTTACGACAGGATAATTTGAAGCTCCTTGATGACTCACAGGAGGTACCCCGAGTACCAGTAAAAGATAAGAACATTGTTTTGGTCCAGGAAGCAACCCCTATATCGCGTGATACCTTGCTTGTTAACTCTCATCCTCGTGCTAAAATTAAACGAGTTAGTGTTCAATCAATTTCAAACAATCCTTGCCCAACGACAGGTATTCATAGAAGTATTCCTACTATTTCTCTGGAGAAGAACAAGCTGGCTATTTTCAAACGTCGCAAACCCACTTTTGTCACCAAGTTTGCAGACCAAATTCATAATTTGATGTTTCCTTTCGGTACAGACCCATTTTCCCCTCTCACCACATTACTAAAGCATTGGCGAATGATATACCCATTGGTTGCGAACTTTTGGTGCATGTTGAACATTACCGCAGTACTAACTCAGATGGTCATACTGCAGTTTTTTCAATGAATCTAATGAATGGTTTCATTCTCCAACATTCACTTGAGCCTTTTGAAAAGTGTAATGCCACAATGCAAAGCAGGAAACGTAGGAAGAAAAGAAAGGTTAAGAGGGAAGAACCAGGAGTACATGTTAAGAAAAAAGAAATAAATCTATTCTGGTCCAAAAGTAAACTGGACTTGTTTGATGAGGGCATCAACATACTTAAATTCAAATACAAACATTCTTCCTTTTAGCATAAGGGATTCGCATTATTCATGTACTACATTTTAGTTGTATTTTAAGGAACCTATTTTGGGACAAAGTGAGTTTCACAGAATTGAAGTTTGAAATGTATCTTCAATAGAATGGTTTTGTACATACTTTGGTTCTTCTTAAGTCTTGTTTCTTGTAAGTTTGTTTAGTTTTAATATTTCTCCGTAGGCATTTTCTTTGTTTAAGATAAATCACAAGGATACTTGGTGTAGACAGGGTAGATTAGGCAATAAATGTTTTGAGCTGCATTAAGCAACGGATATCGAGAATCAGTATTACTAGATCATGTAGGGGTATGAATATTGTGTGGGACAGTATGGGTTTTAAAAATACCGAGATTGAGAATGGTCTTCAACTGTTCATGGTCTTCAACTTACTTGTTCATAAGTATTCCACAGAACTAGCAGGTGCTGGTCTTTCCGTAAGAATAGGTGGATCATGAACTAATATGTACACTTTGCACTGTGATATTTAAGATTTAAGGAATAATCTTCGAATTATATTTTCAGGTTCAGAAAGAACGCTGTTGTCTTAGTGTTTTCAATGTGGTTTCTCTAAACGAGTGAGGGGTCAAGCACTGATTGAAAGTGCATTTGTATGCAGACAAATCCTCCACGTTTCTCACTTTTCTGAGGCCATTAGAGTCCAAAAGGAGGTATTTTGTTTTAACTTACAATTCGACATAGGCAAAGATAATAGGACCAATTGGAAGAAAATAATAACAATAACTCATGTCATGTTGTGTTTCGTAGGTGAAGTGTTAACCGTTGTAGCCCTGTGGCAAGGTGTGCATTTGGGTTTTGGGGGACAATGAAAAGAAAAAAAAACTATGAAGATCAATATCAACCTTTATTCAAAGAGTGGTGTTTGATTGTATTCTTCTGTGTTTTTTGTGTTTTAATGTTCCATTGTATTTCTTTCTCCATTTGTATGTGACTTCAAGGTTTGTGCAATAATGTGTGCAATAAAAATTGTTGTTATTAACATAAGAGTAGTCGAGCAGCTGCCAGACAAAACTTTTGTATTTCATGAGTCATTTAATATTGTCTGATATATATAATCATGTCAATCTTAGTTTAAGTGTTACCTGGCGACGGAAGTCGGGGCTTTGTCAATGCCGACTTCCGCCTGGTTCCATCGGTGGGAGTGTAATAGAACAGGCATAATGCCTTTTAGTGTAATTTTATTTAATTTCACAGAACTAACAGTGTTAATATAAACTCTCTGACGAGGCATAGTAGGAGTATCGCTGAAACGAGTGATGGCGCATGCATTGTATTGAAGTATTAATCTGGATTAAAAAATAACGTTATTATATACTATTTTTCCTACCTTTAATTGTACAGAAACCTGCAATCTGAGGAGAAGAAGTGGCTGGAAACTTGCTTTTGTAGCGAGGAGTAAGTTTAACGATAAAATAAATAAGTTTCAAATGTGCACTGATTTCTTGTGTGTGCAAATTCAATATTACACAGACAAGAAAATAAATTTTAAAATAGTTACAAGCATCTTGACATTCACCTGGAGTGATTTGGGGAAACCATGGAAAACCCAAATCTGGATGCCCGGACGGGTATTCGAAACGGCGTCCTCCCGAATGCGTAGCCAGAACGTTAACCGTTCACCCACCACGCTCGGTATATTACCTGTCAGCTCACTGCAAAGCTATATCCCCGCCAAATATTCGGTGTTTGCCTTTGTCCAAACTGTTCCATGCGCAATTTGACCTAAAGCTATTAATGAAATGAACTGAACACGTTTATACTTGTTTATGACATTTTTTATTAAATGTTTATTTCCTTAAAAGAACTAATCGCATCACTTGCACAAGTGATTACGCTGAACACCGTGTTTATTGTTGCCTGTGAGAAAACTGAATCTGTACACACTAAGCACCACGGTAATATTACCCAAGCGATTCACTTCTTTTCTAGGAAGCATGATTGTTAGCAATATAACGAGACTGATTTAATTTTAACCGAGACACAACTCCATTTATCAACAATGTATAGTATCTACTGTCATCTGCGGTTAGACAACACCGACCGAGCGTGGCGGTGTAACGGTTAGCGTTCTCGCCTCGCATTCGGGAGGACGGCGGTTCTAATCCCCGTCCGGGCATCCAGATTTGGCTTTTCCATGGTTTCCCAAATCACTCCAGGCAAATGCCGGGATGCTTCCTTCCAAAAGGCCATGGCCGAATTCCTTGCCCTCATCCTTGCCCCCCATCCTTTCCCGTCTCTAAAGACCTCACTGTCGAGAGACGTAAAGCAGTTAAAAAAAAAAAAAAAAAAAAAAAAATAGACGACACCGCAACGTTCCACGCAAAGAATGAAGACAATATGGTGGTTGTTTCGTAATGTTGATAAATATTTTTTTTTCTCTTTTTGGCTTTAAGCTTCATCGACGTCAAGGTCATTAGAGGCGGAAAAGGACTCTGGGAAGGAATGGAAAGGAAATCGGCCATGATCTTTCGGAGGAATCATCCCGGCATTCGTCTGGATTGATTTTGGAAAAGCATGAAACAACCAAATCTGGATGGCTGGAAGGGAAATTCGCGTCATCCCGAATTAATCTAAAGAACATGTCTCGTTAGATGTATGGATGAGATTAATGTGACAGGAATTTTTATTCCTAAAAGAAGCATCCAGTCACAGGCCGTCATCCTGCGCTTCAAATTTGTCACTGCATCTATTTTTTTACTGAACTTAAACATTGAATGTGGCGTTTCTTTGATGATACTAAATATTCCATTGCGCTTTGGTTTAGAGTGGTTGGAATGAAATGTTGACTACACTAAATTCTTTTGTAAATTATACACAATCAATCTCATTATACATTTGTTTATGGACGTGAATATTCTCACCGTTTTAGTGAGTGCGTAAGCATCTGAAAAAGTGCGTTGCTCGGTAAATTCATTCACGCCGCGGTGAGAAATTGGTCAGCATGAAGAACGAGTGCTGCCGAGTTCTGTCGGCAGGTGGACAACTTATGAGGGAATTAGTCGCTGTCTAGATGCTACGCACGTTCCATCCATTACTGCCAAGCGTTGTAGGTTTATTTAATACTCACCGGTCTAACAGTGAACCAGGGAGACAGAAACGACCAAAGAGGAAAAATAAAGAAAGATTACCCACAGCGTTTAAATGAAATGGAAAATTGTTGGGAGTAAAGAGACTATTACGATTATAGAGAAGCTACACGGGAGAACTACTGTTGCTTCGGCCTCGCTTGAGTTTTTGATAACGCTCTGGCTTTACATACTGACAGTCGCTGGTTCGAGTCTGAGATAATCATGCAATTGAAACATACATTGTGATATTGTGATCTGAAAATAATGGAGATAGAGCTATGGCTCTCTAGAACCTTTTTATTTTTTTTTAAGATACAGTCGTACTTAAAGGGGAAAAAAGATTATTTATCTTGCTAAAATAGAAAAAAGGAAAATTCTCGCTTAACATCCATGTTCACTGTTTTGTTGAAACGATGTAATTGGAGGTCTAGTTTTAAAAGTATTATTTTTTTGCGTTTACAGCTTTATAGAGTTGGGAGGAGATTAGTGATTTTGGTAACCGCGAAAAACTGAACCAGAATGGTCAGTTGATATAAAAATGTGAGTGTTAGATATAAGAGGCATATCTAATTAAACATAACATTGCAATTTCTGGGAAGCAGGTGTACACATCGCTTCACATTTGAACGAGTAAAGGGTTTCTTGGAATATATTCTTCAGGGGGGAAAAAAGGAGCAACTTCCTACAAATTGCTGGAGTCTTAATATGACCTAGTCAGGTTCTTTTAGAAAGTTTCCTATTCAAGTCAACCTCGCTATCGACGTCCTTTGTCGAAGTTTCACATTTAATAAATAGTTACATTGAAGTGTGAAGTCGGAAAAGTTGACGGTTTGGTTTGATAGTCCGCTGTAATGTAATCCTTATTCACGTGCTTACTGGGAGTGGCAAGGTATGCATACATAATACAATTCATATCTCCGATTTCGAAATTAGCAGAATTTCTTTTTGACGAAGACTTAATGCCTTATCGACAATTGGTCCATTACAACTGGCATCGGTGCATTGCCAATTTACTGAATGGACAAAGTCCAAAGCCTTACCTAAGGAACAATTCCTGAATTCCCTGAAGTTAGTATTTTGGGAAAACGAAATATAAAAGGACTTTCATGGAAAAGTATTCTGTTTCTTTCGAATGCTAAGCTGAACGTTACCGCTCTTTCGGCCGCGTTTACACGATGCGAGTTGACTGGAAGGGCAGTTGGTTGGAGCGTCGGTGGTGGCGGAAAGACATTGAACTAGCAAGCTAGTAATAATTTGAAGACAGTACACTTTCAGAACAGTTCTCCAATCCTACGTTGTGATCTTATTGAAAATATGTCCGTATTACAAAGAAGGACTTTTTTTGAATTAAGTTGCAGGTGAAGATGTAGATAGTCACAGAAATTATTCAAGACTAACTGTATATCAATTTGAAGAGCTGATGTGAAATTTTCTGCCGATACATAAAAAAAATGTCACTGTTATGAGGCAATTTTGTAAATGCAGCATCTCTAAAATCCTTGTTCTTATAATATTTATTCTTAAAATTCCACAGGATTTCTTCATTTTCATGCAGTTCGAAAGATTTTAATGCCTCTGCTTCACTCCGTTTAAGCGGCTTGATAGTTGTCGCCATCTTGATTGTTGAACTCGCACGCCAAAAGTTGGTAGTGAACCAAGTTCAATATCCTCAGTCAACTAACTGTTTTGAACATGTTGACACGAGGAGAGTGGACTATGCAGTGCTGCGCGCGCAGCAAGAAAGTACACTCGTTGCAGCCAACGTGGCCTTACCAAGAAAGGTTTCCTAGAAGATGATTGGTAAAATTACTAGTGGCTTATGAATTCATCACGCAGAAACTACTGGTGTGAAAATTAACAAGTTAAATAAAAAAGTGACAAGTTGCTCTATGAACAAGAAACGAATTGGAAAACTGGAGTAGCCGGAATACTGAATACCAATTGGGTTGGTAGTTCAAAAAGTATAACATGGTAGAAAGAACCGTTCAGTGGTAAGAGAGTGGTATGATAAGAGAATAATTTTATTGCACCATAATGATATAAGGAGTAGAAAGAAGATTAAACACCTATAAACAATAAGACAGACACAAATCGATGTAAACATTCGTGACAAATTTAAATTAACAGATAGAATAAAAGAAAGAAACACGACTGCTCTGCAACAATTATTTGTACAGGATTGTTGATGAAAAAGCAGATATAAAGACGGGAGCGTAGTAAGTTGATGAATAATGTTGGAAATAAATATGATAGTTTCCTAACCAAAGAGAAAAACTCAGCATTTGGGAATGATTGAGACTTTTCCGTGACGATCCAAATCTGTGATTAAGATGGAATATGACCGACAGATTATTGAGTCTTCAGGTTTATACTGGAATAAGTGCAACCATTAATTCTAAGAAATTCTCATTGGTTAAGGCGCCTGACTGGAGATCGAAAGGTTCTAAGTCCGAAACCCTGTTTCAGCGGGTATCACAGGCCTTTAATCCAACATTCAAATCTGGCAAAGCTTCCGTCGTTCTGATTCGACGATAAACTGTAGGTCCCACACACCCTGTAGGATTACTGGATTAGGCTAGTCGGCTACGGCAGTGGTGGATTGTGCAGCCGATAAGAAACTCTGTCACCAGGTCATTACAACCAAGCGAATTTACTTTTACAAACCAATTTTACACTTTAGCAGCTGTATTCTAATTATTGTCAACTGGGGGCTCAAGGTCAATTACCCTTTCCCTCTCCTCACCTCTCCTCTCCTCACCTCACCTCACCTCACCTCACCATCCCCTCTCGTTGCCAGTTCTAGACAGGCGAGTGGTAAATTTGTCATGGAGCACTCTTTTCCCCTCCGCCTATAGGGGTAAGGGCAGAGGAGTAGGGATTGAGCAAAGTGACCTTGAGCCGCCTCTGCTAACTGAACGCGCTGTACGTGAGAATAGTTCTTTGCGTTACTGTAACTATGACGAAACTTCAATTACGCTTCAACGTAAAAAATAGAACTTGTAAACTCCAAATAATGATTTGACTACATAGTTCGGTACACACTTCAGTAGGTTACACACGAATGAAAAATCCACTCATCTCATGAGGAAGAACATTACTGAAAAATTATAAGGATTAAAATATTTTGATGGCGTTGAGACTCACCCTATGGTGCAAGGACATGTTGGAGCCGTGGTGAAAGCGGACGATGGTCTGAAGGGAAGCGGGAGTGGATATGCTCTTGGTGAGAGCCGCGTTGCCGTTAGCTGTGGAGACTGCAGCCGCCGCTCCAGACACGTCAGCCGCTGCCGCCACTGCTGCAGCCACCCCCGCAGATGCACCACCAGCTGCTGCACTCTTTCCAGTCACGAGGCTGCGCAGACCACCGCCACCGGCGCCGCCACTGCTACTGTGCGGTGGGTAACCACGGGAACTGGAGCTGTGGTGTGGAAGCAGCGGTGTCTCCATCGACTTGGTCGTGTAACTCGGTGATGAGTTCTGGCTGAAACTATCGCTCGAGACGTTCGAATCCTGGCGAACAGATATCTTGCCGCCGTTGGAGTTGGTGCTGCTGCCAGACGAAGGAGCAGACGTTGGAGCTGCCTGCTGCTGGGGTGTTTGTTGCGGCTGTTGTTTCTGTGGCTGCACTTGCTGCTGCTGTTGTTGCTGAACTTTCTGTTGTTGAGCCTGTAGCGCCTGTTGCTGTTGAAGAACCGACACCTGATTTAGTTTCTGCTGTGTCTGTGGTGTTTGGATCTGTTGTTGGATATTCTGAAGCTGTGTGATGTTTTGAGGAGTTTTCTGTTGTTGAGAGATTGGCTGTTGACCCTTCTGATGCAGAAGTACTTGCGGTTGCTGTTGAGTCATTTGCGATTGACTCTGTTGGCGTGTTTGATTGTACTGTTGGTACTGTAGATCGTGCATCTGGTTTCCAGAATTCTGTTGCCCATCTTTTTGCGATGATTTGGTTGGTAAATACTGTTGTTGTGTATTTTCCTGTTTATATTGTTGTTTAGTCTGCTGCAGTTGTTGATCGTGTTCTTGTAGCTGTATTTGTCTGCTTTGTTGGTACTGTTGCTGCCGTTCGTATTGTTGTTGCGTGGTTCGATACACTGATGAGTAGTCTGGTGGTTGCTGCTGATTCAATGGCTTCTTTGTTCCGTTCTGTTGCTGGGATTCGAGTGGTTTTGCCTGAGTTTGCTGTGGACATTGTTTTTGTTGTTTTTCTTGCTGCGCCAGTTGTTGTTGCTGTTTCGCTTGACGATAAATTTCCAGTTGATCCAATTTCTGTTGCTGCTGTTGCCGGGATTGATAGTACTGCTCAAGGGGATCTTGTGTCTGTGGAGATGGCTGCTGTTTCGTCTGCTGATAGATGGGCTGTTGTTTCCCGTTCTCTGTTGGAAGAGCCTGCTGTTGCTGCCGGATCATTTGATATTGATCTAGATAGTCTGGCTTGTTCAGAGACTGCTGACGTGTTGCTGTGTGATACTGTTGCTGTCGCTGATCTTGCTGCGAGATCTGTTGCTGCCTTGACTGCTGATACTGCTGGTACTCTTGTTGGGATGATTCCTGCGGTTGCCTTGCTGGAGAGAACTTGATGTGATTGTCTTGTTTCTGTTGTTGCTGCAGTTGTTGTTGCTGTCGGGATTGTTGGTACTGTAGTTGCTGGAGTTCTAGTTGCTGTTGTTGCGCCTGCTGTCTCAGTTGACGCAACTGTTCCAGGTTATCCTGTTCACGCTGAACTTGTCGGGTTTGGTGGTATTGTTGTTGCTGGTAGTGCTGTGAATTATCAGTGTTTGGTGGATGTTGAGGTCTAGGCGTTTGGGAAGACTCAACCTTCTGTTCCTGCTTTGAGTGCTGTGACAAGTGCTGTGCGATTGCCTGCTTGATTTGCTTGCTAAGTGGCGAGAGCGGAGGTGTTACCATTTTTGGGCCGTTGACGGAATGCTGTGAACCAACACTATTCGTAAGAACGGGTGGCAACTTAGGGTGCTTTCCGACGTAGGGTGGAGGTAAGGGTGGCTGCTGAGCCTGTTTCATGGCGGGTGGAGAGAGCTGCAGGCTATGGTACAGACTACTTTGTCCGTACCTAAGTGTGGCGCTGGCTGCGGTTAGTGGAGGTGGAGGTCCTTGTTTGGTGCGCTCCGGCACTACTGGAGGTCGAAGAGGCAGTGGAGGCGCCTGCTGGGGAACCTGAAAAACAGAAATTTCATAGGAATTTCGATTTATTAAACGACGAAGTAAGCAAACGAATCAAAAAATAAATCGATTTGTACATCTGACAACATGCAACATTACTTTTAGATATGTAAGAGTGGTATGGAAAGTTCTCATACTTTCCTGTATACTGGTATCGACTGTTCTACGTACGTTCTATTGGTAAACAAATTTACAGCATACCATATATTCGTTGATGATATTTAGCAATTTCATGATTTGTACTTCGCGGATAACATCTCTATTGATAAACGTTTCATACAACCCTTCAGATCTGTCGCACCATACTTGAGGTCTTAACTCTATTGGTTAGACTTTTGTAGCATTACAATACCTGAAGAGTTAATTAAACAAAATCAACTATGCTGGTATTTCCGGATACCTTTATGATGCGTGGTGTATATAACAGAAAACTAAAAAAGTAGTGAGAGGTGATGATTGATAAAATGAGGAATTATGGGATTAAAAACCCATAAAAGGCGGTAAAGGAATAAATTGTTAGCTGGACAAGAATCTTCCAACTGAGGGTAGCTGTAGAAAGCGAGTTAATTCAAAATGCAAGGTCGTAAATGGAGATCAGCTACATCATGGGAATGCATTACATCAGAGTAGAAGTAATATGATATGGGCGAATGGGGTTGCAATGATGTGTAAGATACTAATGTTCACATCAGATAATTGCTCTACGAAAAAGAGAGATGACAATAAAATCCAATCCTTTGAGGTGTAATTCTTGAGAAGCATGTTATGAAAGACGAGGTGAGAGAAATAAGGAAGCCAAGAAGTAGACCAAATGAGAGAATCAAGAAGAAAGGATAGTTTGGATATATAAAGTGGTTCTAGGAGGAGAGGATTCAAAGACAGATTATTGAAGGTAAGATGAACGAAAGAGAGCAAGAGACAGATCCAAAGCAAGGTGGTTGGATTCACTGAACAACAGTGTATATCGTAGAATCCTTGAGTGAAGAATACGACTGACGAATGAACAGAGGAAGCTGGAAAAGTGGCCAGATTGGGTTTTATAAGGGACTAGTTTCAATGCCCGTCAATATTAACGAGTATCACCTAGAGCAATTGTATGACTTTGTTCTAGAAAATTTTATAATTAAAACCGAATAACAGTAAACTATTATCTTTTTTAACGATATTTTTCAGGATATTGGTAAACTTTCCTGATTAGATTCTCTGAGTATTTTTCTAGGATTTTTTAAATAACTCCAACTGATTTTATTTGACGGAAATTTTTATTGTTATAGTAAAGTTTTTAAGTGAAGTATAATTAAAAAACTAATAATTAGTTATTTTATTGATATATTTCGTGATTATCTACGTTTCGAGTAAACGTTATCAGAGTTTTAATAATCTTCCTAATTTGTTATCCTGTGTCAAAAAAAATTATTAGGCTATTATTTTATCACTTGGTTCCCGTAACTGCTACGTGGAAGACAGCATAAAAATCGGATGCTCTTCTATTTGTATGAATTTCTGCACTTTAAAGTCGACAACAAACAAAAAGCAACATGTAAATTTAAACGAACGTACCATTGTAACTTTTTGTTTATCTCTGCTCTTCTTATTTTTGTGTAGTTACTTCCTCAAACGATACCTCTTAGCTGGCATCACAATTACACTTTCTTTTAAGATGTAAGTGCAAAAAAAAAAAAAAAAAAAAAAAAAAAATATATATATATATATTCAATTACTTATTTGAACTTCTTTGTAACAGTATAAATCCAAATAAAGTCAATACAATTACTTGTTTGATATTTCCTGGTTAGCCAAGTAGTGTTGTGGTAGCAGTCAGTGTACCTAATACTTCGGGCATTATCGAGACTTGCCGATGGTTGCCGAACTATTGAGGTGATCCCAGTCTCCAGGCACAACACATTTTACTAAAGTAGATACTGTTACAGTGTGAATAAAGCTTTGTTTGTATTTACTAGGTTAGTTAGCCTATGCTAACGTCATTGTTGTTGCAGTGGAAGGTAATTCGACGCGTTTTGTATTCGTAAGCATGTATGGCTATGGTTGTGGATGTGGATGCAGAGGTGGTGTAGTTACCATGGCCACGGTGTTGTCGTCGTCTGTGGGGTAGCAGTGCGCGGAGTGTCTGCGTGGTATGGGGTGCACCGGCCGCGGCCCCAGCAGCATGTGTTGCTGTTGTTGCTGCTGTTGCTCCCGAGCCATCAGCAGGTCGAAGAGCGCTCGCTCGTGTGGTCCCGCCAAGCCCGCCACGCTGCCCGCCCGGCAAGACCTGTGGGCAGACTCCGCTCGTGATGCCTTCAGTAATATTAGAAACACTTTCTGTGCTTCGAAAAACAAATTCAACAACTTAATGCAGGTAAATTTGTGAATATTCATAGTTTTTTAATTGTTTTTTTACTTGAGATAGTCTATTGAATAGGGAGTCATTGAAAGACAGGAAGAGGGTGCTTCTAGTGTACAAGATGTACGTGTTGGTGATGGAGCTTGGAGGTATATTGGTCTGAGAATTAGGTACAGTGCATTGAAAGGAAGAGATGACCATGTACTCAAACTCACACTCGATTTCTCACATAAGGGAGTGAGAAAATTATCTTTTGTGTATAATTTTGACGGTGATTGGAATTAATTACCAAGGCAAGCGATGAATAATTTAACAAAAACACTGAATGAATTTACGGTTGAAATTCGTAAATGGCAGAAGTAGATGGTTGAAGGAATTTAACCCTCAAAATGTATAATAGACCTAATAAAAAATAATGAGAAAGGAGTAATTAGATGACTAGGGAAATTGCCACTGGAGCATGCATACCATCGCAATTCACTTCAGTTCAATTAATTACATAATGGGAAAGACAGTATTTTAGTTAGTAACTGTCTATGCTGTTAAACTTACCTCAGGTGCTACAGCTACTGTATAACAGCGACGAAACTTTTCACGTCTTCTTGTGCGTTTATAGTAATGCATGACACAACTCCTAAATAACTCTTCAGACTGGAATAATTTTGGAAAATTTGGATAGATGAAGGTTCATCATGTGACTAACGTGTTGTTTCTTAACAGTTAGCATTTATTTTTTGAGCAAAATAAAAGTAAAATTTCCCACTGCACAATTGTCCAATTCGGTATTATTAAAAAAAAAAAAAAAAAAAAATCTTGAACTTCAGCAGTTGTCTCGATGTAGTGGTATTAAATGCGATACCGCCTTTATATTAGATCGCACTGCGATTAAAGAAACATTATCATCTGCAGTTCGTCAACCCAGAAGCCATCTTATTAGAATTGGCAGGAAACACTTCTACGTTTAGACTGTTTGTTACAAGTTGCGAAGCTGTTTGTACGATTTGGAAGCTCAATGTGAGTAACGTATGATCTGAATCTTTACTACTGTACCTACTAGTGCTTACCTGACAACAATATTAGTATGTGAAAAACATCAAAATAGTCGAAACTTGTTTGTAAAGAGATATGATTGCTGTTACCATTTTTGTCTTGTTCTGGACTGTTACCACAGTTTGCGCTAAGTAAGTGCACATCAAATTAAAAAGACAAGACGATTTGCTATCTTCACTGTATTTAATGAAGTTAAAGAAATGCTATTAAGATCGCCACTGGTCAGGTAAAAAAAGAAGAGTTTTTATGTATTATGCAGATTATCGTGAATGAGACACAGAAGAGTTTAACCAATCCTTTACTTTTTATATACTTATGGCTTTACGCCTCGTCGACGTTATTAGAGGCGGCATGGGACACGGGACTAGGAACGGGAAGGAATTCGGCCATGGTCTTTATGAAGGAAACATCCCGCCATTGGCCTGGAGTGTTTTGTGGAAACCATGGAAAACCCAAATCTGGATTCTCGGACGGGGATTCGAACCCGCGTCCTCCCGTATGCGAGACCAGAACGCCAACCACTCACCCACCACACTCGGTACCAATCCTTTAACGTGTTGTGATATTTCACTGCGCTTAGTACCAGGTATACTCAACATTATTAGTGATCTGGCTGAATGACTGTATACGCCGAATATTAACTTATTTACTAAAAATATAATAATACCAAGGTGCTTTTTTGGTTTCGTTTCTCACAGGTAAAACCTCTAAAAAATCCTTTTGAGCCTAGCTAAACTAAGAGAAGGGATTGAAAAAATAGCCGGCCGTGACCTATAAAAGTAACCATCCCGGCATTCTCCAGGCGGGACTGCGGAAAACAAGGGAAAACCGCAGTTAGGAAACGCATGTCGGTATTTAACCCCCGTTGTCCCCAATGCCAGGTAGGCGAGGAAATACTTCGACTGCAAGAAGAAGTATTTACTTAATCGCTGTTCTGTCTGACTGACTTTTTTGATCAACGGTATTCACAGAAAAATCGTCGCTCGCTTTTGAGAGTATTTTTGTTTCTGGCCTAGCGTCTCGTTGACGTTGAGGTCATTAGAAGCGGGAGAGGACTGAGGACAAGGAACGGGAAGGAATTCGGCCGTGATCTTTTTGAGGAACCATCGCGGAATCCGCTTGAAGTGATATGGGAAAACCCAAATCTGGATGGCCGAAAGGGGATTCGGAACCAAGTCCTCCCGAATGCAAGGCCAGAGCGTTAACACTCACCTACCATGCTAGATTTTTCAAAATAATTTACAGCCAATGGTCTGAGTGGTGAAATATTTTATACATCTGAAGTCAGGATTCTGAAAAGTTTTAGATAAAAGATTCCACAAATTAGTTTCCATTTATCGCCGAACGCGTTTCATGCAAAAATTACATATTGGATTTAGTTACTTCTGGCAGTTGAAATATGTTTATCGTAATTTAAGCGTATAAGGAGTGGCTATTTTTTTCCTTATTTTCCCAGTCGCTGCGTTCTGTGACGTATTCCATTTAAGAGAAAGGTATTTACTCTAACACTCCACATAAACAATTGTTGCGAGCAACGACTGCTACTACTGCAACCACATCATCGTGAAATTAAACGTTCTTTGGTTGAATGCTTATTTTCACGAAACAATGAGGTAAACAAGTATGGAATAAATCTTAATAGTTAAGATATCGGTGTATATGAAATACTTCCTTTCTCTTATGACAGTCATTGTAAAAGTTTACCGCTGAGCAACTAAAAGCAAAACCACAGATTCCTGACGGATTCGCTTATTGTTCGTCTATCATAGCCCCATGACCACTGAACCTTTACACTTTGTAAATACGCACTACTTTAGTTCTTACGAAACTTTATATGAATATGATATGAATTTCGAAAAACCTTGGGTAAAGAAAATAATTGGAGGTTATTTTGTGGGGTGATGAAGAAAACATATCGTTTAAATTATCTTCATGGGTATGAAATGAAAGTTGGAATCCACGACAAAAGAATGTTTATACTATTCTTTTTATTCCACAATTTGGGGAAGCTTCAGCTGGAAAATTGTAAAAAATATCTTTGTCCCCTTTATTTCAGAAACTACTAATCAAAACTGGAAAAATCACTTCAAATTTTATAATGATATATAGGGTTGCTATAGTTTACAGATCTAACTGAAGTATAAGATTACTGCAAAATAACTAAGTGAGTGATATTAACAAATTTGAAAATATAACATGATTCTTTTTTTATATATGGAAGTCGTATGTATCAAACGAGGATAACAGTACGTATGGAAAATACTGGTTTGAAAATTTTTACAAGACCCACAGAAACTACTTTCCAACCGTGGCTTTTTGTATACCTTCTGAAAGAAAATGTCGCAAAACGTGTAATGAACTCTAAAAACTAACATGTATCGATTTTTTTTTTAAAAAATAAAAAAAGAAAAGATTTTTCTTTTTGTGAATTCAATTTAATACACAGTTCGTATGCGAAACATTCAGTACCCGATTTTAACTCGCAATGAACAATGCTAGTTCCTTGTAGCAGCTCCCTACGAAAGGAATTAGCAAGTTGGTATCATAGGTTCAAGGGATCTTTCTTACAACCTCCGAGGCCCTTATGGTGTGATTATTGGATTAAGAACTCAATATTCCGCATGAGAACATCATCGCTGCGGTGGAGGTGACGTAGTCAGCCACTATTATATTATCACCGAGCGGCTTCCTTATGGCCAACTGACCTATTCAGATCTTTCTGCTTCGAGGAATAATCTTTTGTTTCATAGGGATTTGAACCACTGCTTCTTAACTTAGAACACAACTAAGCTATGGGGACGCCAGGGTAATTATAACCTTGCTTGTAATAACCCATTGACCAATGGAGGTGGCTTTCACTTAAATAGCACGATGTACAAGAAGACTTTCATGACTGTCCACGATGTTTTTCAATTTCACAAAGGCATGGATAAGACAAAGCGACGACGGTGAAATAACTAAATAACTGCCTCGACCTGGCTGATTGAAAATCACTGATTTTCACAATTTTGCTACCTCAGAGAAGAATCTACATAATTCCATAAACTTGTGTTGCTATCTCAAGAACAACTGATGTATGCCGTTCTGTTGCCGGTCATTTTGAACAGGACTTATGCTAATAGCGTTAATTTCAAACATCTATGAATTTATGGTTACCACTGAAACAAAATTTATGTCATCCTATATTACCCAATCACTACTGTACGGTGTACGGTACGTCGAATATTCATGAAGTCGCTAGCAGAGCTTAATAATTCATTCAACCATTGGTAATTTTTGCGTTGTTGTGACTTGTTGTCATGTTCAAGATTACGTGTTTGAAATCAAGTCTATGAATTAGAAATTCTGTGTATTTCTGCAATAACAATTAATTTATTGCACAATGATTAAAAGAAGTAACCCAAATTATTTACATGCTCATTATAAAATTTCCTTATACACCATGAGATTTTTTTTTTTTTTTTTTTTTTTTTTTTTTTTTTTTTTTTTTTTTTTTTTTTTTACAGTTTCATTCCTCCCAGCAGAAGGCTGGGAGGCGGGCTGGTCATAGGGGACTCTTTTCAGCCAATCTACTACTACGGGGAGGGAAGGGGAATGGAAGGTCGGCCGTGGCCTTCTAGGGAACCATCCCAGCATTCGCCTAATTGTCTGAGGGAAACCACGGAAAACCTCAGACAGGATGGCCGAACCGAGTTTAACCCCGGTCCTCCCGAATGATAGGTAGGAGGCCAAATTGGCCTCCTCCCATCTCGGTCGTCACCATGAGATTGTGTGGGCATGAAATTAATCTAAAGACTTACACAAACTGCCTGCGAGAGAAGTAAAGCCTGTTGTGGAGCTGTCACAGAGTGCTGATATTACATTCGAGAGACTTAATTAAACAAGCTATCTGTCTGCTGTGTGTTCGTGAATCACGCAAGAACTAACTGGCAGATTTAAACGAAGCTGCACATAGTGATGGCGTATGTCACCAATTAGGATATAGAATACCTTAGTAAGATAATTTCCGATGACACTAGGAATAGTCCAAAACAGATAATTTTGAAATTTTTGTCTCTGTTGGCGCAATACGCATAATTAACACATAATGATATCTTATGTAATCGGGTAACATTATTATTCTGATTAGGTAATTTAGTTAGGAAAAAACCGTAAATTTGTCCATTTGTGTGAGCATGTCGCAAAAAAACTAATGAACGTATTTCTTCGAAACTTCGCATATCGATAGCATACGTCATCAATTAACATATCATCATCATAATGATCAACATTAACATTAGCCAGTTCAGTTAAATTTTGTGGCCTCGTAGAATCTTGAGTTCAGGTAGAATTTTAACAGCTATATTTGCCGTATAAATCCTACAAGACTGAACAATCGGATCTTTAATTACTTTCTCAACAAATGAAACTATGGAGCTTCGGTTCGCTGAGGTTGAGAAAGACTTGCAAGAAGTGAGGATAACACAGGAAATATCAGAAACGTAGTCTTCTCTAGAAGAAATCTAAGAGTACCATAGTTTCCAATAATAGTCGAAACTAAAAGTTGGAAAAGAAATAAAATATAGCGTTCCGTCTCTTTGACCATTTAGCCAGCTCCTATTTGTTTATATTGTTCTAACTATTGTATTAGGACAACACAAGAGGAGCACATAACTTAATAAAAAAAAGACAGGCCCGAGGTGGAACCTTAGTCAGCGACCCATAAGATGCGAGGCCAGCATGGTAGCTTACACTGGAAGGGGTGGGGGAGGGGCAATATACTCACTAGCGGTGTTGACCTGGCTGTAGCTGTACCTCATACAATACGAGGCCAGCGTGGAAGCCTACTCTGTCTGGGGCGACGCAGTATACCCACTTGCGCTGTTGCTGTACCTCATACAATGCGTGCCTAACGTGGTAGCCTACTTTGGCAGGGGCGGCGCAGTGTACCCACTTGCGGTGTTGAGCCGGCTGTTGCTATACCTCATACAGTGCGAGGCCAGTGTATTAGACTACTCTGGCAGGGGCAGCGAAGTATACCCACTTGCGGTGTTGCTGTACCTGTTGAGGCGTCTCTCCGGTGAAGCCTCGTCGAGTCTGGGCGCGCTGGGTCTGCGCCTCAGGTCTCCGGCATACTCCAGCGACATGTCACCCGCTCAGCCGTCTGAAACACACAGCGCTCAGCGGCGCCACAGTGTCCCAACACACAACACATCAACACTGCAGCATGCCTGCTCCTTGCACTCACTACTCATACGATTCTACTAAATACTGAACAACTTAGTTTAGCCACCATAAATCCATGCGAAATATTAAAATTAGATAAAATACTTAGGAGTAAATTTACTAGTCCTACTAACTAAAATTTATTGTTAATCACCCATATTTTCTGAAGTGTTTTAACAACAAACTAGTCGCCGTTGAGCTGCATTCAGAATGTTTAGTGACATACCGCATCTTAAGATGAAGGTCCTTACGTGAACACACATATCGTGTTTTTACGATATCATATGGCGGTACACCAGTGAAGATTTCATTGTAAATACTTAAGAAAGGTAAGCTTGGTATTCAAACCGAAGGTTGGGTGAACCTTTATGAAGAGGTATACTTAGCCTGCTATTGGAGGTAGGGTAGCAAGTTTTATCCTCCTTACATAACATAATCCGGTAATCTTACCGAGTAAAGGGAACCCACAGTTTAACCTGGAATCTGAAAGACTGATGTTTTGTGGGTTGTTCACATTTTACATTAAACTGTGACAGAGGTGAAGGTTGGGTTAAGGACCTATGTAAATTCCTGCCGAGACATAGGACCCTTTCGACCTTCAGTCAGATGAGTTAACCACTGAGCCATCAGATCACTCTCTGTAGATGGTATGTTTATGGAATTGCTTATTATCTTCTGATCTGGCATACATACTGTGTTGATTAGTTTATCGTTTCTGAGAGGAAGAATCGACTTCTGTGTTTGACGGAGATTTGACATCATTCTGGTTCCTTAACTGTGTTTTCGGAGAAAACTTGGGACCTATACAACAATGGACTGAGGATGAACATGATACACCGACTGAAATATGGTTTAAATTTCAATCTTTTACAACTCATGATGTACGAAACCCACCGTACACTCTCATAAAGAATGAGAAACATATTTTTTAAACTCTGAATCAACTAGCTTACATTTTATGGTTCCTTTTATTGCAGGACTTACTCTGTCTACGGCATGCACATTAGGTGTTTTATTTGTAAAAAAATTATAAATTTAAATCGATCTTTAATATTTTACTTGTTTTCTGTTAGGCATATAAGTGCCTTGAAAGGTTTTCGTTTAGCCGGAAACCGTTGCTGTAATAATCTGAAACTTATATTTTCATCTTTTTGGATGTATTTAAATTTTTGTTCTTGGATTTTAATTTAATGATACTGTATTTCGTTTTTATCTCTTAGCACCAGTAGGCTTCTGTGATCAAAGTTTCTGCACTCTTCAAGAACTACCTACAAGTTAACATTGTTAAAATATATATATAAATATATAGGACAGACACATTCGTTTCATAAACGTAACAGATATAACTGTTGTAGGATCGTAATTTTTCACGGCGTTGAATGTTAATATATTTTTCTCGGGCTTCCAGCCGTGTTAATATATCATATTTGCGGGACGTTTCGAAAGCGTCCATCTCTGCCTCCATTCTCAACCAAATGTCAGTATATAACTGTTTGTTTATTCAGCCGCTGCTATGGAAACGGTGGAAAACAAAAACCAACACAACGCGATTACGTCATCCACTCTTCTGCTCGTTACCGGCGCGAAACTGTTTCAGCATTTTAAAATGCTGAAACAGTTTCGTGCCGGTAACGAGCAGAAGAGCGGATGACGTAATCGCGTTGTGTTGGTTTTTGTTTTCCACCGTTTCCATAGCAGCGGCTGAATAAACAAACAGTTATATACTGACATTTGGTTGAGAATGGAGGCAGAGATGGACGCCTTCGAAACGTCCCGCAAATATGATATATTAACACGGCTGTAAGCCCGAGAAAAATATATTAAGATATAACTGTTGTAAAATTTGATTAAACATAAATGACCGCATCTTTAGATTAAAAACAGTACATTATGGCATCTTTTCGTAAAACAGTAGACTATTTCTAAAAACTCATTTTCAGTATTTTTGTCTCAAGGTGTTAATTTATAGCTTACTGATTGTACTTTTACAATTTTTGCTTATAATTTGAATATACCGATATTTAACACCAAACTGTTTGCGTTATGAAGAGCTTAAAACTAACGATTAGGCCAGGAAGCATTCTTGCAGAGCTGGCTTTCCTCAAACAAATCGAATCTCGACTTAGACCACTATTCTTAATTGTAACAGTAACAATAGTTTATGCTTAAAAAAATGTAATCATAAATGTATGGATTTCTTGAACTAAGAAACAACTTGTAGTGTCCTCTTCTTCTGAAATAATACAGCACAGTGAATTTATGTTATTCCTGAAATATGGTCTGTACCGAATACTATCAATTATATTTTTATGACATTGATTAAAATAAAAAACTGGAGAAAATTAGCTTAGAACTGAAGTGAGTATGCACCCAAGAGGTGTTTCCAAATTAAAATTTGTTACGTTGTTTGTTCATTTTAAAAATATCTTACGACGTGTTACGAATATACCTTTATTTTTCGGTGCAGCCTTTTATACAACTTTAGAAGTACAGTTTTTAGGTATGGTAACCGGATGTGGTTGCTTTCTTGTTGACTCGAGCGTAGTCATTTCTTGTTAGTATCTATAATCGTGCAATATAGTGAAGGAAGAAAGCTGACTGCCTGATTTGAATGGAGTAGACAGCAAGAAAGAATAAAGTTGTAGATTTATGAACTAAATGACGGTAAAGAAGAGAATATGAAGGAAAATGAGCTATTTAAATTTATCGTACATTATTCTAAAATATTTCCAAGGGCTTTCCAAGAGATTTCCCGATTTTTACTGTTCAGGAGATGTGCACAACATAATGTTACAAGCGGTACCACAGGACGGGGGTTGGAGAGAGGCTATAAGAACCCTATGTGTATAGTACAATGGACAGTCCGCGTCTAGTTTAATCGAGAGTGAGTTTATGTCCGTTCGTTCCACAAATTTGGGGCCAAAGTTATTTAGAATGTTAAGGAAATTTTGAAATCATCTTCACAATCTATGGAAGTTATTTTCATTAAATAAAAGGATTAAACCAACAACCTCAGGATAAATTTTCTAATTGTTTGCAACATAATTATGAATGTTTTTTTGTGCGCCATATTAGTTTGTTTGCTGGGGGAATGATTTGTTTAATTTAGATCTTGTAATTTTTGAAAAGAAGATCCGATTATAAAACTGTCGATATTAACATTCTTTAGTACTAGTAGTGTCTGGAGAATTTAAGGAAGTTGATCTTAATTAAAATATTAAAATCTTTACAGCCGGACTGTTCGTTTTGAATCATTTAGAGGATTTTGAATTCATGAAACATTTTTTGTTCAGTACGAAGCACTACAAGCTGTTAAGAACCTAGCCTTTCCTATTTCTGCAACGAACTTATTTTGCTAAGAACGTTATATTCAAACTAAACTCCGGATTAATATTCATTTCCTTCACAATAGTGTGCTAGTTAGCGTCAGCTAGACGCCCATTGTTCCGTTATTGGCTGCATAATCCGCCTATATCGTAACCGTTAAACTTATCCAGGTAATCCTTCGGGGAAAAGGGGACCTGCAGCTTAACGTCGAATCGATAATAGTATGCTTCGCAGCTACTATACTTAACAAAGCAATGTTTTGCCAGAGATGAAGGTCAGTTTTAAGAGCCGTAAAAACCACAGCCGAGAGCGGGATTCGAACCGTGAATCACTAGCTTCCCAACAACGTGCTTGGTAAAATAAGCCACCAGGACACTCCTAATAATTCCAATCTATAACTGAAATTTAAGTAAATAAAATTGGGTAATCAGTACACTGTTAATGGTTAGCTGGACTTCTCTAGTGAAATCGCCAAGAGGAGTATTACTTATCAATTATTACCATATTTCTGCGTAAGTTTTAGTTTTTCCGTTAAATCTTTTCCTACCCTATGCTAATTTTATATCTTAATAACAATGGGTAATATCAAATTATATCACATTTTGTAGGCTTACACTTAGACTATTTTTAAAAGTGGCCTTGCAGATTACATAATTTACGAAGCTGGCAATGTAAATATGGATTTTGTGACGTATGTGTATATATATAATGTAAAAGTTGTATGTATTATTATATTAGAGAGGTTTCACGTTCGGAGTAGTTTGTGTAGTGTGTGTGTTTTATTATTGTCGGTGCCAGCCTCACGCAGAAGCGCGGGCTGGAGCAGACAACAAAAAATAAGAGTGGTGTGAAACAGCCGTATCCCTGTCTGGGGCAGCAAGAGTTGGCGGCGGCATTCAGTTTCGATTGGTAGCCGACAGACATGGTGTGGTCGAGGCAATATTTAGTGTTTTGCAGAATGGTGTACTGAATAGTTTTATCATGTGAAGAATAAATTTTCAAAAGATTTCTAAAAATAATCAGCCTCAATAGGTATTACACAAGAAAATGTGTAAATAAAAGTTCTTCAATTGTTCGTGGCCGAATTACTGAATTCGTTTGGCCTAAAACGTGAGAAACACCAAGGCGAACAATCAACGACAACAAACGTATCCCTTACAATATTGAGGCGATTGGAGTTGAAGATGTTATATATTGGTTATTCTCTGCAAAATTTTAACAAAAAACGAAATACCTTGAAAATGACTCATACCTCTATCAGTATGTATTCAAATCTAGCTTAAAATTAATACTTGAAATGCGAATAAAAACTACCAAGAATACTTTATATCATTTTTTTCAAACAGATAAATATTTTGGTAATGTGAGATGTTCAAAATTTTGAAGAAGTCGGGTCTAAGATGTCAAGATAGAGAAATAATTTTTCATCTATAAAAAAAATGACGTAGCTATATTAAAATTTGAGAATCCTGTGAGACATGCCAGTAACAAATGCAAGCCTCAAGGTTGTAGTCTATCCCAATTAATATTCAACTTATATATATGAGAAAAGGCTTAATTGTTGAGGGAGATACCATCAATGTGCAGCGATATGATGATGACATGATTCTATCAGCAAACCAGAGTGAGGATATTCAGAAATTACTGAATAGCATTAATAAAATACTGTAGAAAGTTTCTGAATGAAACATAAGCTAAATCAAAACAAAATATAGCAGAAATGGTAGAAAAAGTGGTAGATTAATTATAAAAATAGCATCAAGTGTAATAACAGACACAAGTGATTTATAGAATTTTGGAATTAAAATTGTAACTGATGTCAGAAGCAGGTACGATTTTAAAAACCGAAATGAACTATTGGAAAGAGCCTTCTCGAGAAAGAAATTGATCTAGTACTTAAAAAAAGAACTTTCTATGCTGTATGTAGCTGCACAGCATTTTATGATTGTGAGGAATGGACTGTATGAATTCAGAAAGAAGAATAATTGAAGCGTTTGGGATGTGATGCTATAGGAGAACGCTGAAAATTAACTGCACTTCTAAAATACGAATTGAAAGAGTTTAATGAATGATGGGTTAGAAAAGAAATTAGTGGAAGAGTCACAAAAAAGGAATAGGATCACATTTTGATAATCGTTTGTATTACATGCAGTAATTTACATTACGACTTAGCTTGAATTGTTTCACGTTGCAAATTGTTAGAGAACATTTCTATTGTCGTTGATTATTTTCTTCGTCCTCAGCTTTTCTGACCTCCAAAATCTGTTCCGTTAGCTTCTTAAAACAGAAACTGCAACATGGGTTGTCAACTACCCTAAAAAAACTTACCATAGAGCCACGAATCAGGTATCGCAGAAATATTACCACTAAAAACGTACCGTATATTGCAGCTTATAGTAATCTTATAAAACATGGAGTAAGTTTATTTACTCCCTGGACCATCACGATTTATACAGCTATAAAGCAATGTTAGGAATCAACTAAAAAACAATCTACGGGTTCAAGGCTCTGTTTCCCATGTCGTGGTAGTAATGTATTATAGATTTTAGTCCAAGTATCTTATCAACGTATTTAACATTGCATAGGTTGGTTTGTTTCTTGGACCAGCGCCGTTCCTGTAATTACCTGACAATAGGAAGAACGATGTCTCGTACGTGCTGTGTTTCCTCGTAAGATGTTGGCTGCCATGCGGATTTACGATACGCTATTAATGTCACAGATAAATCAACATGGCTTCTGCGGGTTACTGAATAATACAGATGCGGTATATTTGGTGTGACTTTACTTCTTTCCTACATGCGGAGTCCATATATTTTTGAAGAATAATTCTTGCGCATAAAATTTAATAAGATAAAATACTTCCTCCCAGCATTATACATTTTTTCGGATGTTGCTAAAATTTGTGCGGTATCGTTTGTGTGACATACTTTTGAACGTGTAAATTGTCTACAAAGTTTCAGTTCGAAAGGACAACTGCCTCTACATTGTAACAATCGCAACAAGAATTTTTTACTGCCTGGTTTTATATCATCAAAGCATTATAACTTTTTCCTTGTTCGTTTTTTTTTTTTTAAATATATTATTTTGCCCATATACAAAGTGTATTATTTCAGTGTTAAATGTGAACATGTTATCACCTATATTCTTTCATAGCATAGGAGAAATTGAAGAATTGTATGAAACTATTCTACAGACAGTTAACAGAAATGATGATGTAATCGTAGACGTGGAAAAATGTGTTTGTCAGTTGAGTTGATGTCAGTATTAAGTTTAAACTGCCTCAAATTACGAAATTTATAGATCATGGTGCCAATATTTTTGACGTTTGCAGTCAATACTGATAGCTACATAATTAATCAATCATTGATTTATGATTGATTTATAGATAGTATACATAATTACTTTAAATAGGTATTAATCAATTTCTAAAAAGTTTACTTCTGTATGATGCGAGGAAACACAGACTTGTGACGTATGCATTTTCAATTATAATGTTCCAAACTGTGTTAAATATGTGAGTCGAATCGCTTAGTTTTTAACTCATGAGCTTATATTTGTGATATTACTATAACCAAATTTCCCCTTCTCCAATTTTCTCACTTTAAAAAATTAATTTTGTGGAAAATAATGAACATTGTTCATTTGTTATAATTACGTGATACTGATTGTTAAATGTATGCTGTTTTGTTTTGTGCATTATGTAAAACTGCTTTGAATGAGGCTTACATACTTTACAAGTGTGCTAAATTGATTTAGAGGCCTGGAAATTAACCATATTTGAACGTGTCTTTGATTTGTTCAGTACAATGTGGAAAGCTTGTAATTATTTACAATTTCTTTAAATATTATTTCCATTTAATGTCAAGTAGTTTCAGCTAAATTTTAACTGGTTGTTTGGATATTGTTCGGTGTCATGGAAACTCTGATCGGAATCTTTGTTTGCGTCGAAAATTTTCTCCTAACTGCTGCCAGCAGAGTTGTTCTCTATATTGCCAAGAGGAAGTAAGGCAAATTTTTTCGTCTATTATTGCTTGGCAATATTCGGTAAATAGTTTAATGATTTCTGTTTCGAAAGCGATTCTGCAATAAAAATGAAGTAATATTCATATCAAGTTTTCTCTTTTGAAGTAACTTAGCAGCTTTGCCATCACTGGTGGGAAAATTAATTACCACTATTGGTAAGCAATACTCTCTTGCAATTTTCGAATTTCTAAAATCACAATGCTTATCATTTCAAACTATCTGAAATGTAAATTCCTATCGGAACAATCTAAATCTTTAAACCTTCGAGTAAGGTTCCAAGGTGGTGTTGAAGAAATAATAATTTTAATTTACTATCAGGTGGAAGAAGTTCTTATTAATTAATACGATCTCTACGAATTCGCACAATTAAAGAAACTTACCCAGCTTGATCTAGTTACTAAGATGTTATAACTGCTACAATATTCCCTCGTTTTAAAATATTCACCTAATTATCTCCTGCTGTATTCAGAATGATGAAAGAGCCCCTCACATGTGTCAAGTGCCAATCCGAACTCCCATATTGGTGATTACCATGTTTTTCAGAATTTTATTTAAGGTGAATGTGGCCAGGTGAATAGGCCAGGTCAATTTTCTTAAGTGTCTTGGAACGAAGTAATTTTTTTTACTGTCTATGAGTTGTAAAATAAATACACATATAATTTCGAAACTATTGATAGGTGTTATAACAGCGAGGCTATGTAATCATAAAAAAGGACAGAATTTGCTTATAAAAATGAGGCATCAACTTCTTTTAGCAAACATTATTTGAGTAAAATGTGAAATTATTTTTGGAAACAATAAATTCTAATAAACACCATGCTTTATAAAAGTATCAGTTTTAACGATATTTCACAGTAGTGCTTAAGCATTTTCTCGTATCGAAATAAAAACTACAAGCAATGAATTAAAAATCGTGTCTGTATTAAATATATATTGAACTTGACGTATTGTAATTATTTATCGTTAGAATAAAGTATCATTCCTGCTTAGTCCAAATGCAATATAGAAAAGGCTTAGCCCAGGCATTTGGTACACAATTTGGTGATACCAATGACTTTTTTCTGCAGTTTCTTGATTCTCACTAGCAAACTAACTGTCAGGTATTTTCAGTTTATTGACGCCGTGAGCAAACGTTAATAGTAATTAGAGAGTTATTTTTGGCAAACTGTAGACCCTTCTTCTCAGCAAGTTTCAAGAATATCGGCTTTCACATTTCTATGCATGTTGGTTCATCCAGCAGAAGGAATATGTACAACAAGAAATACATACATGATGTCAAACTATTCTTTTGAAGAGGAAAGGGAGGTAGGATCATAGGTTTGATTCAAGATATCTTTTCAGTAACTGGAGGAATAATTAATTGATTATAAAACTGACAATTTGCATGCTTCTTATGTCCGATACTCGAAAGGATCCAGCCATGAATCTATTCATGAAACGTTTTATGTAAAAAAAAAAAAGCAATAAAGATGTGAATTCAATATCATTCGTTTCCTTGCGTTTTTACTGGTTTGATGTCAGCTGATAATGTGCAAACTTAAGTCACATCTAACTAAAAACTGTACTCTGAAGAAATTTTTAGTGGTATTACCACAAATCCAACAAAAATGTTAATTAAGTATAATCCTTTCTGCATAGAATTTTTAAAGTATCACATACCAAGGCAATTCAGAACTTTCACTGTGTGCTTTTTCTTTGTAGTTCAACCGAATAGTTCCCATTCAGTGTATTTGGGGCAATGCGTTATGAACGCAATCCGAATATAGATAGTCGTCTTCTTTCTCTTGTACCCGTCTTGTGGAATATCGTACAGAATTTAACAGTCGTCGGTTAAGAGCCGAGGAAACATGTGCGCAACTTCGCAATAATTATTTCAAACTGAATTTTTTCTTCTCTCTGGTAGGAATTCAATACTCAGTGAAAGAATTTTAGTGGAATGGCCGAGCTGCTTACAGCTCTCAAAGAAGACAGAAGCTCTCAGAAAAATTTTAGGGGCTTAAAAAAAGCCTTCTGCCTCTTACATATATTCACTTGCAGTAACAAGTTGATAAAAAGGTAATTCTTAAAAATTCCTCATTTTGCGTGATTAAAAAAAAAGTACAGAATATGCGTCGGTAGATATCGTATTGAATTCTATTTGGAAGTAGACTTTCGTCTGATGGAATATAAAACATAGTGAAGAAACAAATATTATTTGACTTAGGCTGCTAATTGTACTAGACTAGACTATCAATAGGAAATCTAGGTCCTTCACAAAGGAATCATCCAACAATTCCTCTCAAAAAAATTATCCCAGGAATTTCGTATGGCTGCACAAGGAACCGAATCATTGCCAACCCAAATGCCAGGTCCAAAAATTACTGCATGCCAATGAATATCACCGTGGAAACAAGAATGTTTACGTAACCCCCGATTCATTCAGCGAAACAGCTGCCTGCAAAGTTGAAATAATATAATACTATCGTAGATGACCCTTGCCGAAAATTTCGCGAATATAATGGGTTGGGGGATTGTAGAAGGATGATAGAAGAACTACCTCATTCGTTTCAGTTGTTTATTTGCTTAGTGGAATAGGTATACAACAAAAGTCGAAGCCAATGAACATCTCTGTGACATGTGCTACTGCTGTCTAGCTGCTTGGCTTTGAACTGCCTCATACGCGACATTCAAATTCAGAAAAATTCTTTTCTTAAAATATAATTTGGCCAAAGCGGAAAGCTTAATCTCTAAAATAATAGCTTATTTATCGATTTAAAATAGATATTAAGGGAGATAAATAGCTAGTGACAAAAAAAATACGTTATGGAAATAATGATAATTTTGCCCTTTAAGGGTAAAATTACGAAAAAAACATCTTAAAAAATGATGTGACCACGGTGGAGACTTTAATCTTTAAAATGATACCTCATTTATCTATATCGGTTAGATATCAAGGGAGATAAATGGTTCGTGACACAAAAACGCGTTGCTGAAATACTGATACTTTTGCACTTTAAGGGTATAATTCCGAAAAATTCCTGTCTGAATATACAATATCACCAAAGCGGAGATCTTAATCCTTAAAATGTTACTACATTAAACGATTTCAGTTAGATGTTCAGTAGAATAATCGGCTCGTGACACAAAAAAAAAACATAATTTTAGAAATATTGACATTTTTGCCCTTTAAGGGTCGAATTCCGAAAAATTCCTTTCTTAAAATATGAAGCGGGATAAGGGCTTGTAACAAAAAAAAAAACTTTTACAAATAATATATACTAGACGACCGGTGTGAAAATATCGCTAATAAAATACGATGAATAGTGAGGTTGAATGCTTGTAATGTAATAAAATGTAGAACCGCACTTTTCTCGCCAATATTTATTTGTTTAGTGTAATAGGTACGCATCAAATCATATTACGATACAGTTAGGAAAATTTAAAACACACTGTATGTACGATAAACTGTCACTGACGTTAACAGAATACAACCAGCCTAAACAAAATGCACTTAGCATTTCAACATTTCTTTGATGTGTGTTGCTGTTCGATTAGAATGTTTATATTGGAATTGTATAGCAAAATAAAAATGTTTCCGTAACAGAAAAAATATCCAAAAAAGCTATTTATTGCATAAAAATTAGTTTATTGACATCTCTTTGATATCTGCTGCTGCAATCTAGGACTTGACACTGAACTGTCTCATACGAGCAACAACTTAAATCAACAAATTCCGAAAAATTCTTACTTAATTTATGATTTTACCTAATTGGAGACCTTAATCTTTAAAACTATGTCATTTATCGATTTTGTCTAGGTATCGAAGTAGATAAATGGCTCATGATAAAAATAAAATACGTTGTAAAAGTAATTTTGATACTTTGTCCTTTAAGGGTAGAATTCCAAAAAAAATTCTTTTATAAAATATGGTATGACAAAAGCGGACACCTTGGTCTTTAAAATGATACCTCATTTATCGTTTTCGGTTAGGCATCAAGCGAGGTAAAAAAAAAAAGTTTAAAAATTATGATATTTTTGCCCCTTAAGTGTTGAATTTGGAGAAAGTTCATTCTTAAAATATGATGTGATAAAATCGGATACTTAAGTATGTTAAGCGATACCTCATTTATCGATTTCGCTTAGGTAGGAAGGTAGATAAATGTCTTTTGACACAAAAATTCGATGTAGAACCAGTGATACTTTTTTCCCTTTAGTGGCCATATTCCAAAAATCTTCTTTCTTAATATATGACGTCACCAAAGCTGAGACATTATTTTTCATAATTCTACTTCATTTATCGATTTCGGTTAGATATCCAGGGAGATAAATGGCTCGAGTCACGAAAAAAGCATTTTATAAATATTAACAATTTTGCCCTTTAAGGGTCAAATTACGACAAATTCGTTTCTTAAAATATAATGTGACCACGGCGAAGACCTTAATCTTTAATATGGTTCCTCATTTATCTATATCGGTTAGATATAAACGGAGATAAATGCTCTTGACCCAAAAACGCGTTGCAGAAATATTTATACCTTCGCCCTTTCAAGGTCGGATTCCGAAAAATTTGTTTCTTAATTTATGATGGGCACCAGAGCGGAGATATTAATCTTTAAAAATGATACTTCATTAACAGATTTTAGATAGGTATCCAGGGAGGCAAATGACTCGTAACACAGAAAACACCGTTTTAAAAATGTTGACATAATTGCCCTTGAAAGGTCGAATTCCGAAAAATTTCTTTCTAAAAATATGATGTGACCAAAGTGGAGACCATAAGCTTTGAAATGATACCTCATTCATTGAGTTCGGCTACGTATGAACGGAGATAATGGTTGTGACAAAAAAATACCTTATAGAAATAATATACATACTAGACAAACCGTGCGAAAATTTCAATCTTTTACAACTCATGATGTACGAAACCCACAGTAGACTATCATAAAGAACGAGAAACATATTATTTAAACTCTGAATGAATTAGCTTACATTTTATGGTTCCTTTAATTGCAGGACTTATTCTGCCTACGGCGTTGCACATTAGGTGTTTCATTCGGAAAAAAATTATATTTAAATCGATCTTTAATGTTTTAACTGTTTTCTGTTAGGCATATAAGTGCCTTGAAAGGTTTTCTTTTAGCCGGAAACCGTTGCTGTAATAATTTGAAATTTATATGATGTGTCATATGTTGAGTTTGGTTTAGTACGAAGGGAAATAATGCCTTGTGACAAAAAAAAAAAAAAAAAAAAAAAAAAAAAAAAAAAAAAAAAAAAAAAAAAAAAAAAAAAAAAAAACCTTATAAAAATAATAAATATGCTGCGGCAGTTTGACTGTAAATCGTTAAAAAAGTTAGTTTTTATTTTGTTTGGAAATAACTTCATTAGGAATTTAGCATAGAAATAAAAAAAGAAATATGTGAATAATAGAATTAACCCCAAGGTATCGGTAACAACAAAGAAAAAAAAAACTTAATAGCCTCATGCGAATGACAGTGTGATGCATACATTTAAATAATCCAATTGCATTAGGATTCTTTATTAGATAAAATATGAAAGACACTTATTCGTCGTGTAAACTGTCCAGTTAATATAACAATGATTTTAAAATTTTAAATTATCAAGTATATTATTATACTGAACTCTATCATGATTAAATGAAAATAAATAGATCAGACTTAAATTTTCAAACAATAATTTTAGTATGAAATTATTTATTTGTACAATACGTAGTTTATTTAAAGTAGGCATAAACTATTTTAAATGTTACAATACAATAATTTCGCGCAATTGTAGAAATTATATATTCCCATTAACTCAAATTTGTTTTCAATTGTTTCTAAAAATTTTCAGTACCGTTATATATCATTTGCCTATGACAATTTGATTTGGAGATCATACTGTATAATGTATATAACATTATTGTTATAACGTGTGACCTTTTTTTAAAAAGAAAAATTAGCAATTATTAAAACACCAGTAGAAAATAACCGCTAGTTAATTTTTATCATCAAACGTTTCGGCCGTATTATGGAATTTCCGTGTTTCACTTGCTTCAAGTGTGTTTTGTTTATAAACTTGTAGGAATGCTATCGCCGTTGTCGCGGTAATGCCATGTACGTTTACTAGGATATCACAATCAGTCTTTTTAATAGCAACAGGGGAAACGAAGACATGACCGTCAGATAGGTAGGAACGCTGTGACAGACAGATTATATCGATTCCCATATTATCTACCCGTACAATATAATATTGCAGGATTTCTTTTTTCCTCCTTTAAAATACACTTTGATCCTTCCTGACAACGTCTTATATTGCAATCAGCTCATTTTTCTGGTTAGTTAACCGGCACTAAACATGTCGTTATCAGCGTTTATTCTTTTACTGTGTAACAGATGCCATTGCCTACTATGTCACGTTTCGGAACAGAACTCCTTTGGTTCCTGACAACGACCGACAGCCAATTCGCTTAGCAAAGAAACCTTCAGGAGGGCATACAAAAGAACATTAAACAAGTTAATATAAGAAATAAATTAAATTACTCTTCAATAAATGGAGGCAAAATATGCTTGCTGAAATGTGATATGTGATGGGACAAAAACCGCTGTTCCCAAAACAATTTTGAGTTCATCGTGTTATTACAGTGGACACGCTGTCAAAGAATGGTTTAATAACCACTTCATATCAAATCAACGGAATTACAGAAGTATAGTAACAAGAACAGAAAAAATCCGCCGATCAGGAAGAAGAATCCCAAAAATAATTTTTGTATATTCCTGATATAGGGTTCTTAACAAACGTTATAAACAGTTATGATAAAACCAACCGCTTTGCAGATGACTTATCAATATCAGGGAACAACTAATGAGTAATGAGGAATGAGAATAAATATGAAAAAAAGTCGGGATTATGACGCATATCTCAGAAAGCAGAGGTATCACATGAGGTAAGGCTAAATGATGTTACTACTTTCAGACACCTTGAAGCTCTGTCACATCGGATATCAAGTGTGTTAAAGAAGTAAAAACAGATTAGAACCGGACAAAAACATCTGTTGGAAGCAGAGAAGCTTGTAACAGAACGAAACGCTTCACAAAAAAGAATAGGACCAAATGTTTGAATATCTTAATATCGAGCACGTGTGCCTACACCTCATAGAGCTAAAAGCTGAAATGAAAAAGTTTAAAATCTTAGGGATCTGGTGCTGGAATAGAATGATGATGATGATAGCATGGACAGGAGGTACTTTCAAGAACATATGACAGACGCTCATACAAGTATTATAAAAAAGTGGACATTTATTGCGCTACATAATCTGGTTCACAACCTTGTATCTCAGGAGAGAGAGACCAAATCAAGAGTATGTGGACGACTAAATGAAAGGAGGACTACGAAAAGACTGCTAATTAACACGACTTCTGAAATGAAATGCAGATATCTTAGCATCAACTACTGGCATTAATATCTTAAAACTAACAAATGGTACCGAAAACAGAAACAAGTGACAACGTGAATATGGAATTAATAGTGAAAAATCATTGCCTGAACACGCTGACTATTTTCAAGCCAGAAATATCCATTAATTACCTATACAATATGAAAACAATACTTCCCGATGTCAGTGGAATCCTTGGAAACTTTTCATTGATTGTGTGCCTCAGGTACATTTTTTTTTACTTATAAGAGGCAGTATGCAGAAGAAAATATTATACGCTGTGTTCTGTTTTAATGAAATTCCATGCATAGGAATTGAACGCGCTAGACTCTCTGTCTTTTGTTTTTTGTAAAGAGCTCAATTAATTTGCTTTTCGAGATCTCAATTATCTTAAATAGAATGCATAATATTTGGGGATATAATAAATTTGTTTACTGGTTTAAAGAGAAGAAGTAATGAAGAAGATGGGGGTAAAATTATGATGAAAATTATTATCCCAATTAAAAAGTAAAATTTGTTAAGAAACTCTGATCTTGTGAAACTAAGAAATGTAGTATTAGTTTACAAGTATTACAACAATGCTTTCTTTGTTACAGCTATGGCTTATGCAGTTATTAATCACTATCTTGGATAAAAAATTAGTGAATACAGACATATAATTGAAAAAGAAATGTTTATCAAGAATGTGACCAATTATTTATTATTACATTTTCCAAGCCTTCAAAAAATTCAGTTGAAAAATCCATAAAAAAAAGTCGCAGTGTGGTAAAACTCATCAGATGATGTCGTTATGGTACCATTTTTCAGAGTATGGAAAAGTGATGCTTAACATAACATTTTTGTAGTAACAGTAATGATATAAGCATCTACATTAAAAATGGCAAAGATCTATTACTCGTTCGACGAGAGTAAAAATACTTACCCGCATTTATTCATCGTCCATTGTCTCTGCCTTACAATATGATTTAATACCGCATCTCATGAGCAGCTTTTAGCTGTCACAAGTTCCGGAACTTCATTTACACGGTGCTGGATTTAGTTGGTGAAATACGGAGAGGGATGAATTATTGTTCTTCGCTTGCCGCAATGAATTACGAAAAGGCAATTTTAAATAGCAAGGCCTGAGGGGAAATTAATTGCTTTAAGGTTTAGTACCACTTAGGGTTTATGGAAGCCGCTATAAGAGACTATATATTTTCCGCTATTATTTCTGCGTGTTTAGTTCTCTGAGCTAAGTAATTCAGCGTTTTAGAAAAAAAGTCTGGATAAAATTTACAACACAGAGAATGCTGTCTGAAAGTAAGAAACTTTTTGCTCCTTGTCATTATGTATTGTATTTATCTACGCTGTCGAATGTGCGAATATGATAGGCCATTACATCTTTCACTATATGATCTTTATATATATCCAAAACTTTTCGTACAATGTTTTTCGTATACGACGAATACATTTTCTTGTTATTGTATTATGAAATCTTTCTTCTGTAGAATTATACATGTTAAGTAAATTCTTCCTCTTCTATCATATGTCCAATTTAGGAGGACGATTGAACGTATTTAGTTGATGTATGCTTCTTTTTTATATGTAAATCTCTTTATGGTCCCTCATACGTCTCTTTGACCAGGTGTTCCTCCTTCTAATACATGGTTTGTTGCAAATTGATGGATGATCTGAATCTGCATGTGCCCTGTATAACATCGCCTGTGATTCCAAATACCTGGAGACCTCTTTCGATTTAAAGTGGCCAATGTTGTTCACTGAGATGACAAAGTCGAAAATTCTCTTGGTAGCCGACCCAGGCGGCGTAAGGGCTAGCGTGTTGGCCTAGAGTTGCTGGGGTCACCAGTTCGAGTCCAGCCTCGGGCATGGGTGGTTTTAATTAAGTGTTGCCCACACTATTGTAAATAAAAATACTTGAGAGATAATTCGTGTTCAATTACAAAACATGATGCAGTCTTGAAGAATTAATGTGCACTAGTTCAGTCAGCAATAAAACGTTGTGAAACTGGCTAAATGTCAATAAAAGCCAAAAGCCAGATTTTTAAAAAAATCTTAAATCTTTGTCTGTTTCTTTTTATTCATTATGATAATTTTTGCATATAATTTCGTTTTACTATGAAAATTATTGATATTATACTTAATATAATATATTCTTTAAAATTATCATCCAGATACCTAAAATGGTAAATAAAATCTCTAGCTTTCGGTTATCATCTTACTGAACTTCGAAGATCGCTTGCATTATATCGGTTATTTTTCTTTAAATAGTGTATGAGGCAATTTTTAGTTTTTGATATAGTGAAATATTATTACTACTTATTACCCTGGTTTCTGACTTCGACAAGTTCCAGTGAAATGTAGGCTTTTGGTGATTCAACGTTATCCCAGTTAGATTTAGTTTTAAGTGTGTGACTCCTAAATTGTAACTAACATTATGCAATGGCAGTTAATACTGTGTCATTTTCAGTTATTGACCAAAACGTTTCAGTAATGCATCTATCGCCAAAATAATTTAGTTTTCATCTTCATTGTCTCATCAGTTATTTGACCAAAATATTTTAACCAAATTTTAATTTACTCGTCCTGATATATATTTAAAAAAATAATTATGTTTGTGGAAAAATTAAAGGTTATAAGGCATAAATTTTGTGAGGTACACTTATAGTGATGCTACAGTATAACGGAAAAATGACTTTTAAGAGCTATCCATTACTCATTTTACTTCAATTTTTTTAATTCTGATGAAGTATGTGAAAGTACTGATAGGCTGTTTAGTTCTTTGAAAAATTATTTACATAACGTGAGAACTAAATCTGGTAGTTATGTGTACGTGATTAAATGACTGTGACATCCATATTGTTATTTTGTTTTAAATTTCGATAAATCGTTATTAGTACAGTTAGCTTTAAAATTAAATCTTGTACTGTTTTTGATTTCAAAAGATAGTTCTTATTCGGTACTGAAGTGAATAGGCCTATACCTGCTGTGTTCTATTATACTGTTTTTGTTTCTTTTAACACCTTGATCATATCTTAAAAATTTTAATGAAATTTGACAAATTAACTTTAAAAAATGGAAGAGTTACAGTTGTACATATTATAAAAATATCCTGCATTTCCTTGAAAGAAAACTCTGTTTAGAAACCTTTATAAGTGAAACTGCCACAAAAGAGTGCCATGTACGATAACGTGAACGTAAATAGAATAGAAATTTAAGTCAGTCGAGTATTATTCATCTACATGTCGGGTATTATTAAGTTTCTTCTGTGGATTATTTGCTAATTAAGTTCATTATGGCATGAATTTTGGCTTTCTTTTATCACTGTGAACAAAGAATCAACCCAGTTTGATACAATTAAGTGCCATTTATGTTGTTGACCAATATTAATTATTTCTTTTATTCGTTCTTCTTTTATTCTCCATGAAATAATATCACGTAATCACAGGAGTCTGCAGTTGGTACTTTCTAGTCGTTTCCGTTATACAACAATGCTTCACCTTCCAATGTGTGAATTTTTGGTTTGTGAGTCCACACTAGTTTACAATGTAGCTTCTGTTATCATTAGGAACTATTGCTGATGAACATTTTAACAAATATCTCAGAAGCGGAATGTTCGAGAATGGGTTTAAATTACTGATACTTCTATGATAACGCAAGCACGCTACAAGTTAGGTGGTTTGTTATGCGTACAGTACCATAGGAATTAGACGATGCAACAGCTACTCTAACGCTTTCCGTAGAGAAGAAATATTTAACATTCGTGTGTCCCTTCTATCACAAGAACAAGTTTCATGTAATGGGGAATACCTTCAGTTTGAAAAGACAGGAATAGTTCTAAGATTAAATAAAGGTTCGGTGATATATGTTGGTAGATGAAGCCAACGATATTTACTTATGATATAGGCATTAGTGATACTAAACTGGCTAATTCATTCACAAGTAATTTTTTTCTGTTAATTATACTCCTCACTAATACGACAACAAATGCTATTTTCTAATAACGCATCTTAATATTGCAATTTTATATAATAAACATAATAAAACGTTGTTGTGTCTCGTTTGTGAGGTATAAACTGCATGAAGATTGGTTCAGGTGGGTTTTATTGGGTAAGCTCTAATTATTCCAACCGACTTATTTATCTGAAAGATGATTATAGGTACAATTAGAATGAACTGCTACTAGATAATATACATAGAAAAAAAAAAGAAATCTTACATTAAGAAAATTATTGGTAGGTTGTGTAAATGATATGAAGACAAGAACCTACCAAGGAGCATCTCATGACAAATACGAGTATTTGATGGTAATTTTATGTATCATGTTAAAGGACTTTGGGTAATGTTAATGTTAATTCAGGAATGGCCAGGAACTAAAAGAAACTAATTCAAATAATTAACAGAAAGCAATTACCTTTGAATCCAAAACTTATCAGTGACTGAAACAAACCCAGATAATTTACATCTAAAGATAGTGAATCAATATATTATCCAACAGTACGTAACTTTTATACTGTCTTGAAATTTCTTCTGTATATGTCTACCAAAACGCGGATAAAACACATGATGATAATTAAAAATATTATCAAGCATACTAGTAGAGGAATATGATATAGTACAAGTCTCCTCTAGGAAATCTGAACACTATACCAACACTTTCGTCATCACATGAAGACAAGCAATTTATAAATATATTCTGAACAATTCATCTTTTCATTTATTAGTGCAGGAGTTTTAATATTCATCACTGTTATTAAATCACGGGTGGAAATCTAAACAACACAGAACCGTATAGCAATGTAAGGTACGGCTACTATAGAGGACGAGATTGAGTTTGAAGAGACAATATAAGCCAAATATTTAAAACTCTCTGTCACTATACGAAACGAAAAGACAGGTTTACTAATAGATCTGCACGGATATGGACATAATGATGAAAATCAGAAATTCATTGGAAATTTTTAATAAAATACACGAGATCTGTGCCAGTGGTGTTCTACAATGTGGAATTACCGCTTCTCACTTATCAATTGAAATATTCGTGGGATAACGTTTCGCTTTCTAAGCTTCGTACTTTCCATTTTATTCCCTCCGGACTAAAGTGGTATAAAAAACAAAATGCTTTATCGCTAAAGTGCTAGAGATAACATGGTCCTTGAAGAGGAAGGCATTGGTTGAGCTGTAAACACTACAAGAACTCCTGGAAATGGTAAGTGGAAGCTGAAGAGACTTCGCCGAAACAGATTCTTACAGTTGAAGGCCACAGAGAAGTATTTTTGCGAGATTTAACGCCTCAGCAGTAAGTTCTTCGCAGAAAAATCGAATGAATGGCTCACCAGTGCCATAGTGCCAACATTAAATATCTAACAATGCTATCCAACGTACAGAATATCTTTCGAAAATTACCGATTCCAGTAAAGTGAGGGAAACCTACAACGCAGTGCATTTAAGGATTGTTTCTATGATTATTTATTGAATGGTGTCCAAATGTATGAAGTATATTTGTTCAATGTATTGTCTATTAAATATCATCTTGTTTTCTTGCTATCGCATCAAGACAATTTATTTTACGCGCTGCCTCTCACTGAAACCTATCAGAGAAAGTTTAATGTCCATAGGTCACGAGAGTTTTCTAAAAATCATTATGAATACAATGTGTTAAGAACATTGTTGATTTGTTTAGTTACAAAATCTTGAAATAACAATCCGTTAAACCATGCACAATCAGATGAAAATAATGATTTTGTTAATTCAGTCTTTTTACCGAAATTAAATATTTTTAATATGAAGTAAATAATGTATTGTGATTTTTTTTAAAAAATGATTTGATTCTTATTTCCTAAGCTGATCTGTTTAATTTCTACATACGTCCAGCGACAGAAGTTTCATGGATCAGTTGATAAGACGTTCGCCCATTAAGTTCAACATCAATGATTCGAATTCCTGTGGCATGATGAATTTTTTGCTTTGTTCCTATATGATTAATACGAGGATACCACGTTAAACGATAATTTCCAGATAAAAGAAAAGCGGCCATCCTACCTCTGAAATATTTGCTTGGTACGCTTTTCACAGAAGAATTTAACCAACATTCTGTTTGTGGTTATATTAATTTATTCCACACTACAAAAAATATATTTCTTATGAGTGAAAGGTTATTGGTTTAATTTTAATTTTTTGGATTCCCGTTTATCGGTTTTACCATTCTCAACATGACGTCATTAAGTTACAGTTTTTCCCCAATGATCCGTTTTTAGGAGGAGATTAAAAAAAATCCCACAAAGATTTGTAACTGAAAATCCAATTTCTGATTGGCAATTAGATTTTCTAGCTCAATTTTGGAAACATTAATTTATATCCTTGTTTTATATAACTTTATCTTTATAGTACAGTACAAATACGATAAATGCGTGCGGATTTAAAGACGTGATCAACTGAACTAAAGTTCATAACAACTAATCAAACTGAAGTGTCCTGATGTCAAAATGTTATGAACCAGAGGATTCGGATTATAATGATTCGACTGGAGCAGCATGTGTGGTGTATATTGGTGCTGAACGACATGGAGTCAGTTTGCCTGGGGAAGTTACCAAACTGAAATGTAACTAACCAAATATGTTATTCATCCCAAAAGAATGGGTCTTGAGGCAATTAGCAAACGACGCAGATTGGGTGCATTTGTAGTGCACTATTTCATTCCTTGAGAGGAGCTGCGAAAGTATCATTCATTATATAAAAGAGCTTCTTTTATTTTGCTTATGGCTTTACGTCTCATCGACGTCGAGGTCATTAGAGGCGGGAAAGGATTGGGGGCAAGGAACGGAAAGGAATACGGCCATGGCCTTTTAAGGAAGCATCCGGCATTCACCTCGAGTGATTCGGGGAAACCATGGAAATCCCAAATCTGGATGCCCGGACGGGGATTCGAACCCGCGTCCTGCCGAATGCGCGGCCAGAACGTTAACCGTTCACCCACCACGCTATTTCAGAGAGGATTTCTTAAGAGGTTTGCTGCGTCAGTACAGAAAATTTGCAGTTGTTTTTCTAGTAGGGTCTATATCCTCAACTAGGATGACGTATTCAAAATAGAGATGGGGTATAGGGGTGGGGGTGGATGATGGGTAGCTTTATGGTACTTCGACGTTGGGGTCGTTAGAGCCAGAAGAGAATGGAGGTCTAAGATCGAGAAGGAATTGGTCCATGGCCTTTTGAATAAACAATATCAGAATTTACCTGTTGTGATTTCGGGAAATCTTGATAACCGTGTAGGGAATCGAGTCAGTATCCCTCCGAATGCCTGGCCTCTGATGAAACAGTTTTTCAACCTTAGTCTGACACAGTAGGCGGGTGAAGATAGTGGTTGCCGAAATCATTGGGCGAAATGTTGTGGTGTATCACACTGGAACATTTAGGTTAGGAGATTTGACATTATGAACATGCAAGTGCTGACGTATCCAGATTGGTATAATATGCTAGTGAGGGCCTGACGCTAAAGAACCGTAAGACCGTTCCAGGTATCGTTGGACATTAGCTACTTGTCCGACAGCTGAAGGTATTATATAGAGACGCAAGTGAAATGTTAACAAGAGGAGCTAAATTTGTGCAAAATACAGGAGACAATAACTGTGAGAGCACACGGAACGACCACGCAACCGTTACGATGTTAGTTCAATTCAAGATTCTGAGAAACGAGTATTTTTTCTGTAGCCCTGAAAAGTCGCTTGAAGTGCGTAAATGTCATACCAATGGGATATAGGATCTTAGAGTGGCGGACTGTATCAGGTGTTTGAACTCCAGTCAAGACAAGATGTTAATACCAGAGTTTTCTGATTGGATGTACCGAATCTCTGGCTGGTTAGTGGTGAGAGTGACCGCTCTTGTCTCCCACTACATGTCGTGTACAAAGACCGACGTGACTTGCGTGATGGAAAGTGCAAGGAAAGTAGCTTTTTCTTCGTGCCGTAATTCGAGGAAGAAGTCTCCACTGACACAGTTCTGGAAACAAGACAGCTGTTCGAATTAACAACGCTGGGTTCTCTTTTCTGGTAGCTGAAGGAAGGCCGAGCTTCTGTGAAATATTGGTCGTTCTTAACTTCGGCGAGGGTGGTTATTTTTTAATTTATTTGCAAGGAAATGCACGTTTGGGTGGCAATTTCCCCACACACCCATTTCCCTCTTTCCCTGTGCCCATCTACTTTTGCCTCTTCAAATTTCAAGTATAAATTGTTTCAGAGTTTTTGGTAAATTATTCCAAACCCTCACCATCTTATCTATGAAATAAAATCTCCCCACATCCTTACGCCTGTAATCGAGGGCCAGCTTGTTGTAATTGCCATCTTTTCACTTCCATACACTGATCCCAATTCTTCCACCAGTATCTTTCCAAGCCTCATCACCAGTATGCGCCTTTTCCTCTCGCATGACTCTCTTCACCATCCTTCTGTCTTCTGATAAATCCCATTCTAGCGCCTTTGTCATATCTGTTACTGATTGTGTTCTGTGGTAATTTCTAGAGACAAATATGACAGCACTTCCTTGCACCTCCTCCAACTCCTGTATTTAATACACTAAATGTGAATCCCTTACATCACCACCATATTCAATCAATGGTCTGACCAAAGTTTTGTAACGCAATTCCCTTATTTCTCTGGTACATCTCCTCATCACTCAACCTTTCCCTGCTACCTGTCCAATATGTCATGCCCAGTTGAGTTTGTTATAAAATGTTATGCCGAGGTATTTACGTTTAAAGTCTTCATAAGCAATTTTTTCACTACCTTACAATCATAACCAACCATTAGTTTTTTACCTGTGTACCTAATAAGCTGACTCTTCGTTACATTTATCATCATCTCATGCTGACCTACCAAGTGACATATCCTATCCATATAACCCTGCAGCTGCTCTACAACTTTGCTACTATTTGGCCCCCTTGCGATTTCTACTTTATCTCACCACAATGATCGACCATCATCTACAGCCGGTAACGAATCGTCGACAGTTAATATAGGCTCACGCCGAAACGTTATTTGTTTGCTTAATATTAAATTGAATTTGTTTGTGTCCAGCCATGAGCAGTTAACAGTATAGATATCAATAAGCCATTATTTTAAATTGTTCTAAAGAAATTAAAAAAGCTCCATTGTGTATAATTCAGTGCATATCATTTTGGCTTTTTATTTGCTATTATCGCTGTTAATTTCAGTCTTTATTTAATTTTAACAAGATTATTTTGTATTCATATTACGAATTATGAATCTTGCAATTATGTTTCATTAGCACCCAACCTAGATAAATCGACGTGTTACTTTATTGACTCCCTAAGGCTTTCACATTTCATTGCAATTAAATAAAATCGATATCAAGTGGTTGTAGCTATCAGTTCGAGCCGGAAGTAGTTTGAAAGGTCGAAAACCTTTATTACTGATTTAAGATTGTGGTCCGTGTAATCTGTCATGTGAAAACAGCCTTTTCTCTTTCACACATTCCTAGTTAAGCTCTTTGCTTAGCGACACAGTGCTTCAAATTGATTACTGAATCTTCTCATCTTCCTTCTTGCAATGTTTATTGATTGATTAACCAACCTTCGAAAGAATTCTTATTCATTGTAGCGTTCTGAGTGTATGGTAGCCACATGGGTGGTGTCTATGTTTCATGAAAAATGTTGATCTCTCGTCAGATTCAGCTGTCGGAAAAGTTACCCATATGATGACTAGAGAATAGCCAGTCTGGAAATTGTTTATGTTAGGTTTCTTTACATTATTAAAATGTGGAGTGGATAAAGACTAGTACATCTTCAGGTCCAAAGAGACCAGGATATAGGTGAATATTGTCGGGGGCTGTCGTCTGTTAATTCCATGTAAATGGCTTAAGGAATCACATTTGAGACAGTGGCTCTGAGGCAGGAGAGAAGAAAAATTATTAAGTCTACTGCCAGGCGCTGTGAGTAAATCTATCATACATGCAACAACTATCCAGTAAGCCAAGAAGGAAGTTGGCAAAAAATGTTGGTTCACGGATGAAATTTTGGAGTTGATGCATCACAGAACAAAGAACAAATAATTCTGAGTATGATGCTGGGAGACATTTCAGAAATGAAATAAACAGGGAATATAAGAAACTGGAAAAAAGCTGACGCTGGAAAAGCGCTAAGATGTTGAAAAAAATGATTGAAGGTAAAATAAAATAAATGTCGTCTACAGCATGACGAAACACAATTTTGGAGAAATGAACAAAAGATGTATAATCATTAAAGATGCTGATGAAAATCAGAAGACAAATGTACCCGAAGGAAGGAATACATTGAGAAACTTAATGATAGCTATGACTTGAACAGATGTGTACTGGAAACATAAGACAATATTGACATTGATGGTACTGGAAATTAAGTTTAAAGAAAAGAGGTTTAATATATTTGAGATCAAATAAGGCTGTTGGTATCGATGAGTTTACAGCTGGACTTCTAAGATCTTTATGAGAGTAAGGAAACCAAAGATTATTCAAATTGATATCAGAAAGTTGCAATACAGATTCCAAATCTCGAAGAAAGCACAAGTTGACAAATGTAAAAAATTATCATACTAATAGCCTAACACCACACGTTTAAGTATTAATGATTCCTGTAATTTATAGGATAAGAATATAAAGGATGGTAAAAGAGATGTTTGGTTAAAGTTTGTTACAAAAAATAAACCTGTGTATAAGAGAAGCAATTCTGCTTTTAAGAGTAATCCTGGAAGAGCGGATAAAGGAAAACAAGGATACGTTTATGGCATTTGTTGATTCAGAAGAAGATTCTCAAAATTTTAAATAATTCATATCTAAAATATTGAAATAGAGGAGCAATTTATAATCTATTAAACATTCATGTGGAATAATAATGGCGGAGAATCACGATGGACATGCATCAGTTAAAAATGCTACAAGGGGCTTATCCTCATTTTCAACATGAATGTAGAGGAAGCAATAAAGAAAGTAGAAAGTGTTTAAGCTTAACTAGTGGATTTTTTTATTGATGTTAAGTTGATAGACCGTAAAATTAGTTATTCTCGCTTACTGATATTAGGAGAACGTTTTTTAATTCCGGTAATAAATAAATACATGTTTGTGGTATTATTGACGGGGAAACCGTGAAAGGTAGTTTGGCCGCCTGCTTGAAAGAGTTTAAACTTTGCGGCGTAAATCACCTCTGTAAAAGGTGACCTAATTCCTTAATCAAAACCACGGATAAACTCGAGTTATTTTTACTATCACAACTAATGTAAAGTTTACATGCAACATGACTGCTCATTCCAGGGGACTTAGCATCTTGATGTAATAATTTTTATTTTTTGAACAATTCTGTTTAACAGAAAAATTACCTTTGATCTTATGCACATTATAGAGCTACCCGTTTTTTAGTGAAATGAAACCATTGCTGATAGTAATTTAAATCAAAGTCATCTCTATGTGGATAAAGCTAAATGAACTAGCAACTACTAGTATTTGCAGCCTGATGATCTTATGATCTCAAGATAGTCTTTACATCATAACAGCACAGAAATACCACAAGGCTTCGGCCTTTTACAAAGATCGTAGATAGAACTGAACAGAATTAGACCAAATAGGGGAAAATTTGCACATTCACTCTGTCAGTGGCGAAAAAAAAAACAAACTTTCCTTACCAAGAACCAAAACTTCTGCCACATTACAGAATAATACAAGAACTTTGCAAACCAATCTACAGAGTAAATAAAAGTTTGAATATATTTTGTAAATGTTATGTCGTTTTCTATTTTTGAATTTAATTCTCAATTACGTGATGTGTTTCTTTTATAACGAACTCCACGCCTTCCTGAATAAATGCTTGAGAATCATATTTGGAGTGTGGTGTCGAAACATGACACCCAATACAGAGCTTCGGGAAATGACCAACCAGGGACCAATAGAGGAAGAAATCAAAGTGAGGGAAGCGAAAATGGATTAGCCATACTCTGAGGGCTGGCGAAGGATCAGTTTCAAAACTGATTTTTAACAATTAGGCCGACAGACGAAGTGAAGGAGATGTATAGAGCGAGAACTTTTTTTGTCGACTTGCAAGTCGTTAGAGAGGGGAGACGATGGGGAAAGGAATGGGAACAAATTCAGCCATGACATTTTAAGGAACTATCCCGTCATTCGTCTGGAGAGATTTAGAAAAACCATAGAGAACCGAAATTAGGTGGCAGAGATTTGAACACGCGTCTTCCCGCGTTATTGCTCACCCAGCAAGCTCCTAATGCAAAGGACAGAGTGAGTTCCGACTATTCGTGAAAGTTCTATGTCCCCCTCAGAGTTGAAGTACACGATAATGATGTGTTCGTTTCACTACCATAAATAAATAAATACTGCTGAAAATGGCAGAGATGTTAAAACTAGTCTATTTACTTCTCAGCTGGCTGGGATGGATGCTTTTCTCTATCACTCTTGAAAAAAAAAAAAATAATATGCAAATGCACGGTTAGCGAAAATACAAAACATGAAAATTAGTATGTGTGGTGGCTTTTCCTTAATGAGAGCAAGCCCGGCACAGTGGCTGTTCCATAAGCCGATGAAAGGGTATCCTAGCCGCGTGAGTGTGCACCAGCAGGCAGGATTACCGCAGGTTGGAGCTGCTGCTTGCGCATAGTAATAGAGTCGAGTCGCATGCCACGTCAGTCTCTCCCTAAGTCCACACTGACAGCTGACAAAAATTAGGTTACTATCACGCGCTATTTAAGAAAATTCCACGCTCTAATGAGAATTGTAAGTGGCATCTAATAGCCTAAAATCCGGCTGCATGATTTCTTCGGCCCTCTGTTATTTGACTGAAATGCAATTTTTATGTATAATTATTAGTAGCAAAATACGATTCTGCCGGATTGAGTATCAAAATACGGCCGCAATTATTTTTAATTAAATTTTCAAAAAAAAAAAAATCGTTCAATTGTTTTAAAAAAATTATAATTCATTTTAAAGAAAGATATGTAAAGAACATAAAAAGTTTGGGCTGACTACATAAAATGGCCTTGACGTGTCTTTCTTTGAAATGAATATTTTTTTATTTTTTTTTTGAGATTTAATTTAAAATACTTTCGGCCATATTTTGATAGGCAACCCGGAAGAATCGTATTTTGCTACTAATAATTATACCTAAAATTGCATTTAATCAAATTACAAATGGACGTATAGACCATGCAGCCGAATCTTGGACTACCCGATTTAGGACAATTTCGGAAGACCGTCTTTAAAGGACGGATTATATATCCCATTGCAAGCAAGATTCTTAGGAGGTATCCACATATCATTCACTTGAATGATGGACAGTGGTTGATTATCTCTGGAAAAGCCACAGATTTAATTAAGAGATTAACAAAGACGCACAGACCGACTGCCAACACTACTACTAGAGAGAAGGTGATTATAAAAAACAGATAAAAAGCTAGGAAGAAAATATACGAACAAGTTTTAGGCCTAGTCGACGTTGATATCATTAGAGATGGGAAAGGAGTAACGACAGAGAATGGGAAAGAATTCGGCCATGGCGTTTTAGAGGAACCATCCTGGCATTCACCTGGAGTGATTTCGGGAAACCCTGGAAAAGCGAAATCTGGATGTCCGGACGGGTATTCTAACCCGCGTCCTCCCGAATCAGAAGCTAGAACGTTACCGCTCAGCCACCACGCATTGTCTCGGGGTTGTGCAGAAGGGGAAACATAAAACCTATACACTAAATACCACCACCATAAATCGCAAAACAGTTATTACATCATCACATTTTGGCATATTTTGCTTTAATAAATAAGTAAATTGAAAAAAAAAGATTATGAACTAACTATTGTCAAATGGAGTGTTTGATATCATTATTATCGAGAATATAGTCATTGTGGTTTACATTTCCTCTAGAGCGCAAATGAATAAAAGACGTACCATATCTTCTTTTTGCCAGAAGACCGCTAAATGTTATTTTATCTTATTTTTTTCATTAGTACTTTCTGCTTCGTCAACGTCGAGGTCTTCAACGGCTGGAGAGGAGACGAGACTAGCAACGGGAACGAATTCGTCCATGGCGTTTGGAGGAAACATTTCACTATTTACTTAGAGTGATTCAGCAAACAATAGAAAAACCGAAATTTGAGTGGTCGATCGGGTATTTGAACTCACGTTTTACCGAATGCCTGCCCGAACATCACTGTTAAACTCACCGGAGTCGATAATCCCCAAGTTATTCTGCCTCTTAAATGAAATTTTCAATTTATCGAGCACCTCAGCTCAGTTACGGGCTTCTTACTTAATACGTATATCCAATCATGTAAGTTTGACCTATAATTTAACTTGGAATACGAACAAAGACTTTGATAGAAATCAAAGACTGTTTAAGTACCTGCCGAAAGACCATCCGAGACCACAATCGAAACCAGGGGGTGTGCACTATTCTACGCCGCGGTAACGTCGACTTCGATGTCATTAGAGGGGGAAAGGAGTCCCGTAAGAGCCTTTTCAAGGACTCATCCCGACATTCGCATGGAATAATTTCGAAAAACCACGAGAAACCTGACGGGGATTTCAAGCAGAATTCGAGGCAACAGCGTTACTCCCACAAGGCTCGGTCCCTTAGTGATCGAACATTGACTGGTAGAAAGCGCAAACTGACCTTATGTCTGCGCTTATGCGATAGATATTTATAGTTGCAACTACATCAGTTGCGATGTTACTTATTTAATAAGTTCACCTCATAAAACAGTTCATATAAACGAGAGACGTCTCTATATTGTGGCTTCTTAGATGTGAAATGAGTGTTCAAGGAGGCGCGCAAATAGACATCATACATGGCCTTAATTAAACGCCCGTGTAAATGATTCATTGTTCTATTACCGTCGACTAAGTGCAACAGGACATCGGATCGGGCCCTGATTGGTTCGTCCACCCCCTCTGCTTGAACGACGGAAAACATTGAGAGCAGCCAAACAAGAAGGTTATTCGGGGCCAGACACTCAACCCGGCAGGCTGGCTGTTTTTGTTGGAGACGTCAGCTGGAGTCTAAGCAGCCACCCTCAGCAACTACGAGGACGGCGGCTCGGCTCGCGAGAAACGGTAAAGCACACGAGAATCTGTTCACAACGGACAGTGGACCGTAACACGCCCTAATTAAGCATGCTCTACCCTAGCTGTGACTAGGCAAGGCAAATGATCTTTTAATTATATACATGTGTTAAAAAGGAAATAATAAAGTAAATAAAACCTTGAGATTTTGTTTGTCAACTATAACAAATGAGCTTTTGCATTCTTCCCAGAACTATTATCCCATAGCATTATTACTATCCCACAGCAAAATAGAAAACATTTCAAAATTCTCGGTCTGGCTGGTAAAATGAATCTTACAACCTTATAAAACATTTGCAGAATGTAGTCTAAAATTACAAGATTCTAGAATGAGCCTTTATTTTGTTATAGGTGCTGAAATAGGATGAGTTGTACAGTAATCTGATTAGGAAGAGAAAGAAATTCATGCTGTATTTAAATATTTGTGTGAGAAAGATATGCTACAACTGGACATTCAAACATTAGATGACGAATATTCTGCCAATAACATAGTAAAAGCGTGGTCGTCTGAATTTAAATGGAGTAGAACAAGCATCGAGCGTGGTGAGTGAGTGTTAACGCTGTGACATCGCATTCTGGAGCACGTGTGTTCGAATCCCCGTCCGGCCATAGAGTTTTGGGTTTTTCATGGTTTCTAAAATTACATAGTTAAATGCCGGTTTGGTTCCTTCAATATTCTATGATCGAATTCGTTCTCGCACCTTGCCCCTTGTTCTTTCCGGCCCCAATGACCTCGACGTTGACGAAGCGTAAAACTGGCACCAACACTGAAAGTTATCCTTGCGAAGGACGACTAGAGTAGGCAATTGAGCAGGAAGTCATTCATAAACATGGTTCATGAGATATTTGTACGTGACCTAGCAGATCGAGGAGGTGTGAGGCATTTCAATAGGAACAGCAGATTTCAATCTGTTCTGGTACTTGGATATAAGAACGGTATCCGCAGGTTGGTTGCTGAAACTTTGAATGGCATATGAAAGCAAATTGAAGTTTTTTCCTCTTTATAGTCAATGCAGAAGATTTTGTTGTACGACCTTTGAATATGGCCGAGACAATGGGCCATCAATTTCCCTTAGAATCAGAGGAACAATAATTGTGGTAGAAGCAACGCAGCCTTCAAAAGGGAAGGACAGTTCTATTTTTCTGGTATCCCGTCCCGACATGGCGGCATGCCCGGTAGGGGGCATGGAAATCGACCTAGTATAGACGGCGCTGGCATCAGGCCAACCAGCGCCACCCCATCACAGTTTCCGCCACGGCCAATCGGAGCCGACCCGGCACGGATATAAATAAGCCCGCGCAGCTCCACTCATCCAGTTCGGTGTTCGCTGCGCTTCAGTTGTGTCTCCGTCAAACTGTGATTCGTCTCTTGGACTCTCGACAGTGTTCGTGTCGGCTACGTCTACGGTACTCTCTCTTGGACTCAGTGAATCGCTTCTCAGACTTGTGACAGTGCTTGTTCTCGGCTACGTTCGGTACTCTCTCTTCGGACTCGGTGAACCTCCCGTCGGATACAACCAGTGCGCGTCTTTGGATTACATTCGGCCTGCTCCTTGGACTTGTTCGGGTTATTCGTGACCATCTCCTGCGGACCACCCGTCCGCCGTTCGACGTCGGCCGCCGTACGGACACAGCAATTTTCTTTTCAGGATAGATGATAGTGTCAGATTATCCTGGTATTCTGATGACAGTTGAAACCATCGTGGAGAGATGACACGCTAACGTTGTGAAGCAATTGAGAGCAACTATTTTTTTTGTTTATGGCTTTACGCCTCGTCCACGTCGAGGTCATTAGAGGCGGGATGGGACCGGGGGAAAGGAACGGGAAGGAATTCAGTCATGGCCTTTTTGAAGGTAGCATCCCGGCATTCGCCTGGAGTGACTTGGGGAAACCATTGAAAACGCAAATCTGTATGCACGGATAGGGATTCGAACCGGTGTCCTCCAGAATGCGAGGGCAGAACGTTAACCGCTGGCCCACCACGCTCGGTTTGAGAGCAATTGTGAAGTTAAAGGGAAAATGCAAGTTGAGATAAAAGGTGTTGTTTCATCAAGATAATGCTACCAGTTAATCGTCTCTGACTGCTGTCGCTACAGTTCGGGAATTTTGGATTTAGTTGGTACTCTATTTGACCTCCTCAGATTTTTACTCATTTCCAAACCATGAAAAGTTTTAGACTCTCAGCATTTGATGTCAGATAATGTTATCTCCGGTGCAGGAAGCTCATCTTTTGACTCCGCTGAGAAATAATTTAAGCGTTAATTTATTGAAATATCTTCGGAGGAAGTTTGTAAAGTTCGGAGGGGTTTAAGCTGATAAATAGTTCAAGCGTCATTGACAGACCACGAGTTTATGAGACAACACTGCTATACAGGGTTGTCCATTTTTAAGAGAAAATGTAAATATGTTGACATACGAGGTTTGTATATAAAATTTCGGTATTCGACGCTTGAAAGAAGGACCTATGGCACCTGTTTCAACAGAGTGTTTCCGAGCAGTGTAAGCCGAAAAGCCATGTAGCAACAGCACATCATTAAGTTCTGCTTCAAATAGGATAAAACGGTGACGGAAATGTTGCTACAAGTGGACCGGCAGAATGCTGTGAACAGAAAATGTGTGTACGGTTGGTTGTCTCAACTTCTTCGCGTCCGCGTGCCGAAGGCCGCCGGTTCGAATCCGGCCGCGGGCATGGATGTTAAGTGTTGTGTGTCTGTGTGAATGTCCTGTCCGTCCTGTGGCGTCCATACATTGGAGAAATACAATAAATACTGGATGACGACTTACACACTTAAAAAAGCAAAAAAAAAACAACAAAAAAACAAACAAAAAAAACTTCTTCGCGCTAGCAGGGAATCTGAGGTAGATGAATCCAGTTCGGGCCGCCATCCACAAGCAGGATACCAGAAAATATTTAACGTGTGCGAGTGTTATTAGCAAACGATCGGGGATTGACTCTGCGATTAATAATAGAAGAACTGGGTGTTAAAGACACAGTGTAAGCCATCATCCATGGAGATTTGGATAAACACATATGTGTTAACGTTTTGTGACCCACAGCCTAACAGACAAGCAAAAGGCAAGGCATTTTGAAACAAGTGGCGATTTCATAGATATATGTGACCAGGATCTGGATTCCACTATCACAGAGAACTAATCTTGGTGTTAGCAGCACGATCCTGAAACGAATAAACAATCAATTTAACGCAACAAAATAGAGAGCCGCTTGCAAAAATCCAAGGTGTATACCGAGCTGATCACATTTTTCGATAGAGAGGGAATCATTCATAAGGATTTCGTCCTTGCTGGCAAAACGTTAAATGCTGCATTTCTACTTGGAGATTCTCAAACGTTTTTTCAGCGGCGCGTTAGTCCACAGATGATCCAGACCGGAAACTGAGTATTAATGCATGACAATGCACCATCACATTCGAGCGTGACTGCTGTGAATTACCCACCATGCTCTCCACGTTTTTGCTGATTTTTTTTTTTCTTTTGCTATTTTTTTTTCTTTTCTTTTTGTTACCCCATCTTAAGGGAACCTGGAAGGCTTGAAGGGATCCCAGTTTGCGGGACGTCAAAGATATTCAGGATCGCGTAACAGCTATGCTCATAACTGTTAAAAGACATAGAAATAAAAAAAATAACGTTTTAGATAGTTTTCAGAAGCTATTTGAACGTCGTCAAAAGTATTTTGTGTCATGTAGCGACTAGTTCGAAGGCCAATGAAGATGTTTGCTATGGGCATTGTATTTTAGTGTTTTTATTATTACATTCACTGAATTTAATAGACAAATCTCGTACATATTGCACGAAAAATATTACTATATCGAAATGTGTTTAAATGTGGCCTTAAATATCAGTAATTTAGTGGAATCACTAGCCTGTTCAGAGAAAGGAAATACGTAGAAACATGAGGAATTTTTAAAAAAAATGTAGTCAGCTACAATCGTTTTTGTTCTCGTAGTCACGTTGTATAACAAACGTGTATATTTCGGAAGTAAATCTAGGTACGAGCGATAAAGTAATTCTATAATATAAATCTATTAGTTGCATATGTATTTTTTGATGGAATATCATGAAATGATTTAAATGATAATTTTAATTTCCAATATGAAAGACTATTCAATTTTGCGAGTTAATTAGAAACACATTTAATTTCCATTTTAGTCGATACATAAAGGCTCGGCTACTTCTAAGGAACCCAGAGGAATATCTTGTTGCTAACTATTGCTTTCTGTTTCTAGAAACAGAAGCAAATCGCAAATTTCAGAAACTTTCCGTCTACACCAGAAAAACTAATTTGGGAACAGTTTCCTTTTACTGTTTACACTTTACAGTTTTAATCCTTCTGCACCACGACCAACAATCTCTGGTTTTTTTTATGATAAATAAAAACACTTTGATAACAAGCTTAACTGGGCAGGACAAGGTGGTAGGAAAAGGTTTAAAAATTCTGCACTTTTTGGAGAGAGTGATGAGGGGATGTAGGAGAGAAATAAAGGAATTGGGTTACAAAACTTTGGTCAGACCATTGCTCGAATATGGTAGTGTAGTATGGGACCCTCATTTTACGTATCAAATACAGGAGTTGGAGAAGGTGCAAAGAAGGGCTGCTAGATTTGTTTCTGGAAATTATCGCAGAATGCAATCAGTAACAGATATGATGAATGAGCTGGAATGCGATTCATTGCAAGACAGGAGGAGGATGAGGAGGGTCATGGGAGTGTACAGAGCGTATACTGGCGATGAGGCATGGAAAGATATTGCAATAGGTATGAAAAGTAGTGCATGGAAGGGAAAAGATGACCACTACCACAAGCTGGCACTCGATTTGAGGCACAAGGGTGTAGGAAGATTCTCTTTTTTAGGTAAGGGTATCAGGGATTGGAATGAGTTACCAAGAGAAATGAATAATTTACCGAAAACCTTTAAAGAATTTAAACATAAAATTTGTAGAGGGCAAATGTAGGTGAGTGTAGGATAAGGGGAAGATAGTTGTGTAGGGAAATTGCCACCGGAGCCTGTGCTCCATTGCAATTAAATTAAATTTATTAATTAACTGACCTATCACAAACTTTGAGTGAGTAGCACTAATTCAGAATGGTTGCTTTTGAAAAAACCAACTTCAGGACCGCAATACCTCAAATGGAAAATTTACTGCTCACTTTAAGATTTCGGGCTACTATATACTTCTTTGATGCACATATTTCGATTCTCGAAACAATAATATAAAAAATTGTACCTGACGTTTTCGATGTTATTACATCGTCCTCTATCAATTCCAGCTGCTAATAACTAATAACTAATTCAAAACATGAATTGTTTTGTAATTTAAATTATATTTTCTTTCCAAAAGTTTAATCAAATTTATCAAATTTTCAATTGAACACTCAAACATTTTTGGAACAGTACATAAACAACCGAGGAAACAGCAAACTAACAGTGGTTTCAAAAACTCCTGCTACCACTACTTTTGGAAACAGTCAACTTCAAGGAACTTTTGTTTCTGTTGACATAACCAATGAGAATGATTGAGCAACAAAACAGAACAAGTTGCAGGAACATACATCATCAACAACATTTTCGTCTGTGTTGCTTTTGATGTGGAAACTTTCCTCATATTGTGAATAAGTTTTTGAAAGTGAAAATATTCTATTGACCTAGAAATATGACAAACATAGCGCTTAGTTACAATTTCATGTGCAGTGTTTTGTTGATGATACATATATTTCAGAGCTTAAAGAATGATGAAACAATATTATTTGATAAATACTGGAAGCTTTTAAATTCTGGCCTTATCAAATGTTAAGGCTTTATTAGTATTATTATTACTATTTTTTTTAATGTAGAACCTAAATCTTTATTTATTAATTCTTGCTTAGTAAACTTGCGCGACGTCATCGGTAAAATGAAAATGATCAATAATTATGAAAAAGTAAAACATTAGCGAAAAAGAAAATACTCACCCAGGAATATATTTTAAAAGTAAATTATTCAAACATTTTGAATAATAATTATTGGAAGATTTTACATTTCGTAAAAATTAAATATGTATGCAAAATACAACCAATAAACTTCAGTTTAGCGCTGTGTTAGTTACAGGTCAATGATTTCATTTGGATGCAATGGCACTTAACATGCTTGTTGAGCAAACCTAACAATAACTACACTGACATTACATAATCAGATTTTTGCCTTTAATATATACTTAAAAATAAATTCTACACACTGTGGCAGTAAGTTCAATGTAAAATATGAGATCCCGTTTATTGGAAAATTTTGGGTGGAAACGTTAGGACCATCAAAAATTGAATTGATAAATTTATTGGAATAAACCTTCAGCTATTTCAGTTTGAATCGTCGGCAAACTTTTGTTGGCCCGTTGTTTCAGTTATAATTACTAGAAACTCCAAATTCCTAACTCGTCATAATGTTTCTTTAAAGCTGAACGAATTTTTTTTTGATTTCCAATATTTAATATTAATTTCGCACCTTAATCATACATTGTTGTAAAAAATGTATGTGATAAATTCAAAATGGGTCAGAATGTACCAGAAATTTCGATTCAATTCTGGTTTTGAGCTATGTAGTTCTGGGCCAGTGTGGAGTACAACTATTAACTTAGGTTTGTATTTTCTTATTCTTTTTTTTTTTTTTTTGTTTAACTCGAAGTTTCATCATTTTTCGTAGAACAGCAGTTCACAATAGTTACTTACACAGTAACCGATATTAGTGAAGCAGCATAACAATTATCTAGGTTGTAGGTGAGAAACAAATGTACTACCCTGACATTGAGGAGACAGCTGGTACGTTACACGAGCCTCCATATGAATTACGAGATTTTTTGTTCAAAAGACAATTGCCGAATTCCTTCTCATCCTTTGCTCCCTCTCCACGTCCCATTTCCTGGCATGAAGAACACTGACATCGATAAAGGAAAATAATCATAATCCAACGTGTGAACTGATAGATCTTTTCAAGGAATATTTTTACGACACTAAGCTCTTTCCATTTGAGCAATGGTTATTATTCTAAATGAGCGGTATGTGGCTCAGTTGGTAATGCCTCTGACGGGAGTTATAAAGGTCTCCAGTTCGAATCCCATTTTTGGACGGGATTTTCATAGGTGGCTTACCCTACCTTCACCTCTGACAAAGTTGCTTTGTAATGTGAAGTACGCCAGAAAGCATCCGTAGTTCTATTTCCACAGTAAACTACAGGTCCCCTTTACCAAGTGGAATTACCGGATTAGGTTTAGGAAAGGAACTAGTAACCCTACCTCCAATACCAGGCTAATTGTACCACCTTCTGGTGTATCCAACCAACTTTCGGATTAAATACCAAGCTCAGCTCTTATCATTCGAGAGACTTACATTGTGCTCATTACGAAATGTCCTCATTTGAATTTGGGATAGCTTTACAGTCGATTTCAAAGACACGTTATACAACGAAACCACAGAAATAACCTTAAAAGCAATCGTAATGACGAGAGGCTCTGTTTTTATAAGTGGACGTTGAAGTTTGTAGCGTAGTATTGGCAGTGCTAGGCGTGACGAAATGGACTCCGTGCGGGAGTTTCTTCCTCGGAGAGACAAGTCGAGCCGAGGCCTGTGATTGGCTCTGCCGCTGACAGCGGATGTTCGATCCGTCATCACGGTCAGGTCCAGCCTTACGGAGGCGACACGGCAGCTTCTACTCTCCTCGCCAATTAAAAAACCTGACCCCGAACATTCAACAGCCCACAGGACCTCGAACCACAACCATACACTTACGAGTATTAAACAAGAAAAAGTTATTAAATAATTTTCTTCTACAGCTGTTAAGTTGCTAGTAACAAAAATTACCTCAGCTAAAAGATTTTTGAATGGAGAATAAGAACTCTTTCTTGTATTATGTTCGGAGATATGTGAATGTGGCTGAAAAAGTGAAACCATTAAAAACAAAATTAACATTATTTTCGTAAACTTGATATCATATGTCAAATTATCTGGTTGGCATAAAAATATTCTTTCTATTGAACAGGTCGTTAGCTTCCAGTGATTGGCACAGAACAAAGTAAAAATGTTGCAAGCCCTGTTCCTCTAACGCTAAACACAGCCTCTTTTGTCCTCTAGAAATGCTACTTAATAATACATGTTTTATTTTAAAACTTTTTCTTGTAGGTTAATCTGTTGTGTCTCTTTCGGTTTTGGCTTCCTTCAAATAGTTTTTACTACATATTCTGTATAAGAAGATATAGAAAATTATTCTCTCGATCTGATGTCATCGACGAAATGCAAGCAAAAAATTTCACCACGTTTTTAAAATCATTCTTAAATTAATTTATCATTAAAACATTTAATAAAATAATCTAGGGCTGAGAACGAAACCTATTGAGAGAAAAATCGTATAAATGTGGTTGTATGTATATTTTCTTTGTTTTTCTAATAAAGTTTTGCTTTTTGCATCTGACGTATGCCACCGAGCTTCTAATTTTACGTAAAATGTAGGATTGCTGGTTGAGATTACAATGCCACCACAGTCATAATTCGCAATGAAATTAAATTTTCTCACGTACAAGATGGATGAAATATCCTTCGGGATCTCCTCACCTGCTAAGTCTTACGCTTGTTTTTAAATGGAAAACACGGTATTGTACAGTATTTTTAAAAAATGTATCGCATCTCAGATACGTGTTGAATACACAAACGAAACTGAGAGAAAGGAATGTTCCCTTTATTTAACTGCATTGAACAGCGGTTGACATTATTTTTGATATTATATTCAGTACCTTTCAGTTTATAGAAAGAAAATGAGTGGTTTATACCTTCACGTTAATAATTCGTGAATGTTCCTTGGTCGCTATTAGTACGATATACGAATGCCCTTAGGTGTGAGTGATAGTATATTGTGAAACTAAAATACAAATAAAACTGGTAGTATCTACATCAATTTTTTCACTCAACTGCACAGCTGTAACAATTCGACATGATTGGGTTTCGGTGTTTGAGCTTCCATCTGCAGATCATTTATCGTACGTTTCGAATCAGATGTATTGTCAAACGGTTCTGTTAAAGCGAGGAATTTACACGAATGCTGACAATAACATGTGCATAACAGTTAAATAATCGCTGCAGCTGGTTTGCTTCTTTTTTTCCTCATAGGAACTGCGTTACAATTTGCGCATTTCTCTTTGCTCTCTTACGTACCATTCTAGTTCCAGTTTTATACTATATCATATTTTGTATTTTAGGGATATCATCAAAGAACTAACTTACAATTAAAATCCTTGGTGGTTATCTGTAAGAATTAAGATAGTTTAATCTGAAATTATATGTTCATGTCTACAGGTAAGCGTCTGTTTCACACACGGTTTTCGTAATGACCTGCCATTCTCTTCAGATAATTATTCCGCACTTATAACTGAAGTTCGATGAATTGTAACTGCTTGTAGAAATTGTTTCTGTAAGTGTTTTTGAAGAAACATCTAAGATATCCGCAATTGAGACTACAAGGGAAAACATGTGTGCTACGTAAAATGTTTTGTTTTAGATGGATTGATATTACATTCAACTTTGCGAAATCGCTGATTATTACTTAAAACTAAAAGCAAAACAATAAACAAATGAAAATGCAGATGTATACCACTGCGTCAAGAAAGCGAAAAAACATGTTTGCACTTCCAAAAATCACACCAGGCGAATGCCAAAATGGTTTCTTCCAAAGCCATGGCCAAATTCGTTCCTGTTACTTGTTCCTAGTCCTTTCCCAACTCTAATGATCTCGATGTTGGCGTAAAGCTAGAAGCAAAAAACAGTTTGCACTGTTGTTTATATGCTTTTTGACTATCATTTGATTGCTTATATAAACAGTTAAATACTCCATTTTCTGCTTTATACTACTGCCTACTTACAAACAAAACTGTTGTAGCCTATCTGAAGATGAGATTTTCTGCTATTGAAGCCATGACCGCTAAACTTTTATGAAATTTAATATGCTTATTGATTTTATATCATACCCTTAAAAACATGATTTCTGCGAACAGAAAAGTGAGCCATGGCTCCAATAACAATTTCATATAGTGAAGTACAGTGAAAATATGGTGAGTATATACGAAACAAGCAGTTATCATGTATTGAGGAATATCATGTTTTCCATAGAAGTAAACTCATCGTTAGGCTCTATGCTGGCCATATCATTTCAAATTACCATTTAGCCAGAGGTACAATCAGAAATAATTTTACAGAGGGTATCAGACAACAACGAGGATGTTATACCTTGCATGAATGTGAGAGACTAACACTTTACAGTGTTAGTTTACTTAATTTTGCTGGTTCGGAAATAAATGTGATCCACTCCGCACGTAAAAATCCCAGAATGACGTAATATTTTTAAGGAATGCCGAGAAATTAAAATGAACAGGATTTTTTTCAACAAAAGTTTTTTGGAGGGTCTACGTATGCCAAAGAAATGAAATTGTATTGAAAAATAAAATTATGCGAAATACTTGTTGAATTTAACTTTTTTATAGCATTATGGTTTAATTTCGAATGGTCCTAGTATGCAAGAGTGCAAATATACCCGTGCTGACTGGTTATTCTGGAGTGTAGTATCCGATGGTGGGCGATAATTTGGCACACGTATTTCTCCTGTTTCACTGCAGCTGATTTGCTGTTGCGATTGATTCCAGACTACCGGTGGATTTACCCGCTAGCGCGGCTGCCCGAGCTCAGATTAATCAGCTACATATTATTTCAAATGTGTGCTTATTTACGAGCACCGCAGTCGAGTCAACAGGATGCGCTGGCACCGGCGAAATACTCGCTAGCTGAGGAGACGATATATAAACAGTTGGAACGTTTCGTCTTATTCCTCTTCCGAATAATCGCATGCTCAGAAGCTCTCATTTATTTGCTGCATGCATTCGGTTCCGAATTTTACACAGTTCTAAAACATTCGGCAGCTAGGCTGAGCGTAGTAAACAAGCGGAAATACAACTGGCATGGTTTTAAATGTTGAATACTGTACACTAAACCCTCTGTACTCGCGCATGCTCGTTACGTCATAGTCCTTACTTCTCCTAGTACCAAGACTGGTGTGCCAGCGGTAACACTCTTTCCTTGCATCCGGGAGGATGCGGGTTTGAATCCCCGTCCTGCCATCCAGATTTTGGATTTCCATGGTTTCCTGAAACCACTTCATGCGAACCTAAGTTTATGTGGTGGCAATACTAGTCGATTCGTGTCAGAACAAACAACTCAAACATAACTCTCTCTGTCAACTTTAACTTAATAGTCTTTCAGGGCCAATAATTTTGGATTCATGGAGTTCGTATTACATGAATTTCTGACGTCGTAAAAGACAAATTTGATTTAAAAATTAGTTAAGAAAAAAATGCATGAAGATAATGGTGAACACTATTACTTCTTCCGTTCCGCAAACAATGTGGACGAGCAAGATTTCTTGGAGGTTGGAATACTTGCGTGATTTGGAGTAGCTCTGTAACTTAAGTAATCTTTGCGGATGCGGATGTTCAATGGTTGACTTCGGCGGATGCAGATGTTTAGCGGATGCGAAGGTGAAAAAATAAATTTATAATTAGCTAGAGTTTAATATTTTATCAAAAATAAATTTAAAAACAAAAAGTATATTTTTTATGCCAAATTCTACATTTTTTTCATCAGTTAAGTCTATTTCTATATAATACTGCCGTATTGATTAATTTTTTGCTTCATCTTTCAACATCAAAAAACGTCACAAGTGTATTAAATTATTTACATAACTACATACGCGTCTAGAAAACAGCATTTGTAATACAAACTTTGTGGAGTCCGCGGCTCGACTAATTCAAGCGTCAAGCACAAGGCCACGCCACCGCAAATCTCCGTGCCTACCACCCGCCTTAGTAGCCCATTCACAGTCCAACTTGTAGGACCTACGATGATCCGATTTTCCGATAAAGCACTCTTGAGGAAAGGCGTTACAGGACTACTCGTAGGACGTGGTGGATATTGTTGGACTCCCAGACAACTAACATGGGTTCTTGGCGTTCAACAAACTATGACGTTAGATCATGATTGGAGGAAACATCCTGCGAGTCGCGATAAAGACACTAGTGTGCGGCGAAAATTACGAGTAGAAATTATTGCTTGGAAAATTTTTGGACCCCCTTCAAGTAATGTGACTGGGTAAGCGCATCCTACGGTAGTTTTACACGGATGTCCTATAAGTTGGACCATAATAGGCCGTTTTACTTTATGTACAAGTTCAAACTTGTAGATTAGTCGCTTAGGTAATAACACCATTCAGTTCATTATTACTTTTATTGCAAGATCGTAAGAAAAAGACAAACAGGTTGGTGTTAGCTAATCTACGATGGGCAGAATCTTGTATAGATATGAAACATATATGGACAACCCCCGGCCCCCGGGCCGGATCCGGCGCTCCATCGCTTCAATCCGGCCCGCGAGAGATTCAGAAATTTCAAATAAGCTTCAAACTCAAGTCTCTCATTAGTTTTCATTTGATTTTTCTGTTGTTTTTTTTAAATTTTCTTTTTGTATGTTTTATTATGCTATTGTAATTCTAATAAATTAAAAAAATGTGAATTTTTTATCGCTTTTTTACTCTCTACTACCTACTTATTTCTTACCTACGGCCCGCGGCCTGATTAAGTCCCGAAATTACGCCCTCAGCTAAGCAAAAGTTGCCCATATCTGATATAAAACCTAGCACAGATCACTAGTGTTTGTATGAGGTAGTAGCATTGAGTTGCCTGTCATGTACAACGTTGGCCGAATGCCGATAGCTGTGTCGTAGTGGGTTAGTGGTTATAGGCGGTCGATATAGGACATTTTCATATTCTGACTATAGATTTGTGTGTCCTTATATTTCTCTCTGCTTCCACAGCTACATAGCGCAGTTAATTGGTGTTTGTGTGTGGTAGTAGCATGTCGGTAGCTATGTTGGTTGACCTGGGACACTTTCGCATTTCGACCAAAGACGTGTGTGTCCCTATGTTCACTTTCTAGCCAAAACTATATAGCGCAGATCACTGGTGTTTGTGTGTGGTAGCGGCTTTGAGTCTCCGTTGGTGCAATGTGGCAGTTAGATGTCGGGAGCTATGGCGATTTGGGATATATGGTGGTTGAAAGTGACCGACGTGGGGAATTTTCCTATTTCTACCAAAGACGAATGGGTCCCTATATTTCAACTTGCAGCCAGAACTACCAAGTGCAGACCACGTGCGTTTGTGTGTTGTAGTAGCTTGGTGTCTTTTACCGTGCACTATGGTGATTGCATGTCGGTAGCTGTGGGGATGTGGTAGATATGGTGCTTGAAATTGGTGCGACGTGCGTCCCTATATTGCACTCCACAGTCAAAACTACCCAGCGCAGTCCACTGGTGATTGTGTCTGGCATTAACCTCAAGTCTCCCAACATGCACCATGGTGGTGTCATGTCGGTAGCTATGGGGGGACCGAGCGTGGTGGTGTAACGGATAGCGTTCTGGCCTCGCATTCGGGAGGACGGCGGTTCGAATCCCCGTCCGGGCATCCAGATTTGGGTTTTCCATGGTTTCCCCAAATCACTCCAGGTGAATGCCGTGATGCTTCCTTCAAAAGGCCATGGCCGAATTCCTTCCCATTCCTTGCCCCCATCCTTTCCCGTCTCTAAAGACCACGTTGTTAAAAAGGGACGTTAAACTGTTACAAAAAAAAAAAAAAAAAAAAAAAAAAAAAAGCTATGGGGGTGTGGCAGATATGATGGTTGAAATTGGTCGATGGAGGGTGATTTCATATTTCGACCAAAGACATATGTGTCCCTACATTTCACTTTGCAGCCATAAATACGCTGCGCAGATCATTGATGTCTGTGTGTGGCATTAGCCTCGAGTCTTCCACCGTGCACTATGGTGGTTACATGTCGGTAGCTGCTAATCAAAAATCTTTAAAAACACGAAAGAAGTCTTGAGCCCCAACTAGTCTTGTGCAAAAGGAAAACAATACTGTACATTGCAATATAAACAAAAAATCCGCATTTAAAATTACGGGCGAAGAGGTAGGATTTCACGCGATTGGATTCCCTAAATTGGAGTAAACTTTTGTGTTGATTTCAATATTTCGAGCCATGTAAGAAAGGAAACTAAAACTGTTGACGGTGATACGTTATCGGTAACAGGTGGTTATCCTACCGTAATTCTGAGATACTTGAAATTTCATTTAAATCTGATAAATGATGGTTAAGGCTGAAAACTTTTTAGATCACTCTCATACCTACCAGCGCCACTATTTCTTACTATTCTATGAATTTTAATACATTTTGGGCTAGAAAGGTTCATATGAATCCGGAAGTAATGTTAGACGCATGTGCGCAGCAAGTCCAACTTTCTTACGGGTCTGTGAGACATTTGCTATTCTGCGCGCTGCGGGTTGCGGCTGGTGCAGGGGTCGGGGTGGAACGTGACGGGAGGGCGAATGGCGCCATCAGCAGGAAAAACACTGCACTTAAAGTTAAAGCTCCTTGATAGCCCCAGTGTTGAGCTTTGCTTCGGCAATGGAATTTATTTCTGTTTTCGTTCAGCAGAGAAACGATTTCAGTCGGCAGGCCCGCTTGATTCTGCCTCGTGGCACATCCAGTATCAAATCAGGGAGGCCAAGATGGAGGGAAAATGTGTAACTGCTTACAGATTGGAGGAAAATGATGTCCAGATCATTGTTTGAATGAAAATTCCAAATATGTATTATATTCTGACTGAATATTGGTTTAACGTTACCAGTTGTATTAGGATTGTAATGAAATTTAATATTACACACACATATCCTAAATCTAACAAGTACAGGACATTCTTCACTTAAATCGTAACTTCTTGTAATGGTTTGAGGCAGAATATGTTTGTTTAGTTACTGTTCGCAGTGTTCAACAGCACATTTTAAAAAAAAATGATCAGTCTCTCGACTGGTTTTATGTAATCCACGTTCCCTTCCTGTCTTGCGATAACATCTTCTTCTCAACATTTCCCTAGCAACTACGTCCTCGGTTATCTGCTTCATATATTCCAATCTCTGTCTTCTTCTACATTTCTTACCTTCGACTGTTCCTTCCACTAACAACTTAAACAATCTGTATGTCTTAAAATATGACTCAGTATCATGTCTCTTCTTTCTGCAAAATTCTTCCAAAAACTTCTTTCCGCACACATCATTTCCAAAACACGTTTATTTCGTTCTATTACCTAGAAATAGTTTATTTTGTGTTTGATATCCATGTTAGAATTGATTTCCATGTTTAATTATTTCAATGAAGTGTTATTATGCAGTTTTACCACGTGTCCAATTTCTCCATTATCATACAATGGTATTCTCTACTGTGTGTTTCTATTTAGGAAAAACCCATTAGTTGCTATAATCTGTACAATCAACCTCATTTAGTTTACACTATACAGGTCAAATTTGCCAAATGTATTAATTTTCGATTATTTAAATTAAAATTGTAATCTGTAAATTAATTACTCAATTAAATCAGACAAACAACAGTTATTACCTCAAAATGACTTAAGAACGTTACGTTTACTAAGATGTGGTAATATGTGATTAAGTATGGATGTAAGTAGTTTCGTTCAGCCAGTGTACTTGATTTATGGTTTAATTATATAATATTTTCATACGAAGAATTGGGCTGACAAATATTGGGGATAAAGCCTGAAGAAAACCTTCCATTATAATATCCACATCAAATGTTTCAATACTAGTCTATCCTGTAGAGATACTGTAAAAAATATGACCATTACAACCAGCGTCCTAAAGACCTGCATCATTGGAAATGCATAAACTCTATACTACTTGGGATCCGACGAAACTACCGAGAACAGATTGCATTATATGATGACAACACAGCCACGTACACAAGTGGAATGAGAGAAAATCATTTTAAAACCAAACTGCAAAGAACGTGCAATTAAGTCTAGTAGTAGGCGATAAAGTGATTCTTCATTTTAATGAAACCAAAAGCCATCGCAATAACAGTCGCCAGAAGAAAATATCTCGACTACATTGGTTCTTTTTGGACGGAGACAGCAAAATAACTTGGTGTGAGATTAAATAAAATGCTAACGTGTAACAACCACATAAATGTCGTCACGTTCTGGAGTATGCGACAGTGGTGTGAGGGAATGCAGCCATAAGAGTCTTCAGAAAACTCCAAATGATCCAAAACCGTGCAATGAGGTTCGAATAAAATTTACTGCAGGAAACAAGTTAGATGCGTTCTTTCTTTGACTCTAGGACTGGCTGTCAAAGTCTCCGAATAAATTCAACCGTAAGATCTAAGAGTCAAACTAACCTCTCATATCCCAGGTAGGCTCACGAATCAACCTAAGTAACAATTTAAAGTAACATTTAACCATATTGACGATAATAAGATAATACAAATCCAATAATGAAATACCAAAAGCGAACAAACATATAAAAATAAAAATAGAAGGAGATACGCAAAGGTGTAAGAACTTCCTCAAACTCGTAGTTCAAGATACCCGATGATTTATGTCTGTATTTACGATTTACTTTAAAAACATTTTAACAAATGGAAAAAATTCTGAATTTGAGGTTATTTCACAAATTCTGTCAATCTTTGTTGAATGTGTAACTTAAAGCAAAGCATAATTTGTAGATTGTATATTTCACCGTATTTTACAGGATAAATATTTTGCAGAACAGTATTTTAAGATTCTCGAATTAATTACTTCTCCACTTACTTTGTATTAATTACACTAATGATGAAGTATACCACTAGCATTCTGGAACAATTTTTAAAAAATATTTAGAGCTTCAGCCAAAAGCATTATCATCTTCCATATTGCCTTTTTTAAAGCCTACTAAATTCAATAACGCTTCATTATTGGCAATCTGCTAATTGCACCTCGATGGATTACAGAACACTGAAATGTCTGGAAGGATTATTATATGAAAGTGTTCCATCATCGATTTTCAGTGCCCTGTAGAATCCAAAAATTAAAAGAACGTAGAAACATTATTTATGTGTAATATTAATTATTTGTAATAGTGTCAGAACTGGATTAAACTGAGTTCCAAATGAGAGTTAATCATTCTGCGGTGTATATATGTAATAAAAAAAAAAACTATTGTACACGGTCTTCGACACATGCGATACAAAGTTACATGCTTGTAACTACATTATATCGGTGTCAAATGTCGCACACGATACTTCACTACGGAAGCCGGGACTCTTCATCAGCTATCACACATCCATCTTCTCCTGTGACATTATTCAGCCATATCTGTTTACATCTGGCAAGCAAATAAGATATACACTACCTGCAAACTATATATGTTTACTTACCTGTTATTTTTGGTCATAACTCATTGCACTTACTGATCATTCAAATCGCTTGATTTAATTTATAAATTTCTCAAATTTTATTGAAGATTAGCCATGTTCATTTAAGAAACGTGCAACTGATCCAAAACATTGAAATACAACTTAAAACTAAAGAAAGTCATATTTTAATTTTAACGCTAGGAAACATATATTACTAAGATGAGGAAATCAAGATAAATACTTACGAATTGCTGGCAGTAACTGTCAGTAAAAACTATATTCGTTTCAAATGAGATTTTCTTTATTTTTGTTATGTGTTCTGGTGAAAGATTCCTTTAATGTAACTAGAGAGACGTTATACTTCAGTTTAACAGAAACTAATATTGAGGAAACTATCAAGTACTAGTATTATAAGTAAAAGAATGATTTGTGACACTAATGAGTTTACGTGTCGATTGTATTAGTTGTATTAAATTACCGTGCATTGTTCAGTAATATAGTTTCTCGTAATTTCACAAACATCATTCACCGAAATCATTCTATGCAGCGTATTACTTTCTCGTAGTATTTTAATTATATCCCTAAATAATTATTTCATATTGCCAGTTTCATAAAAAGAAGTAGGTGTAAATACCATCGATAATGAACGAATTTAAAAATCAATGTTTATAAATGCAACTACTCTACATAAATTAAATGGCAGTCACAGTCCACAATCAGCCACTAAACACAGAAAAATATGAATAATTATTTTACTGGAAATAGCTTTTTTTTTGCTTGACAAAAACATGTAAAAGTACTATAAACAATTACAAGTGACAAGTAGTACCATCAAACACACATCGAAATCAAGGACTCACAATTTGACTGATGGCTGTGAATGTGCGTGCGCGATATGTCGTGTACCGTTGGCGAAAGTCGTAACGTGCATTCACAATGGAGTCGGATGAAGCCGTACGACTCCATTGGGGATGCACGTCACAACTTCCGTCATACCTCTGCCGGACACTGCCAGGATGCGATCTAACTCCATGTGGTGCTAGCGTTAGGGAATGTCTCGTAAAACAACTATCTTTAAAAACGAGCCAACTTTCCATCTTGACAAGCACTAATTCTATAAATTAATGAACAAGAAACGTGTTTACGAATTTCGTTATCATATTACCTTTAATCTACAGCCCCAACGGTTCAACTTATACAATTTTAGAGTGAAGAAAACATGGGATTCAATATTTTGAAGCAAACATCAGGAACCGAATTTCACGTTCCGAGATGAATAAGTCGATATATTAATGTTAAAATCATCCCTAATATGAATAATACTCTTCACCCCCACCTCCAAATAGTACATTAAATGTTCAGTAACATCTGTATTAAACTCAGCTTTCTTAGAAATTCTCGAGCCCAAGTTTCAGATATATTAATATGGTGGGGATCGTAATAATAGTAAAACGATAAAAAACAGGACAATAATTTATTAACAGAATTACATACTTAAAACATTATTAATCTCCTTCCACAGAAATTTTTAACCAAACTTCCTGCAAAATAAAAACACTGAAACTTCAATTTAAAAAAAAAAAATTAAGTATTTTATTTAGGATAGTCATAAGAAAATTTTTAATCGTTCTCCTATTGACCTGAACTACCGGTTACATTTCCCCATGACAGCAATTAGGATTTTGATAAAAAATTAAGCCAGCGAATGAGGTACATCACATTAATGAATGAAACCAAAATATATTCCTATTATGGCTAGTAAATATGCTTAGATTGCCAATGTTAACAAGTGACGCAAATTTAGCCAAATCAAAATTAACTCCTTAAAGGTTATGGAACGAATAAGTGCAAACTTCTAGAGTTACATCGTTCTAAAGTGCAACTTTGTTCAATAAATGAGAAGACAAATGTACATTGTTTTACAGGTGATCAACTGGATAAATTCTGCTGTGCATAACGTTTCGACAGCTTCGTTTGCTGTCTTCATCAATAGATAATTCTACGCAAATTACGACACCAACTATGATAAGTGTTTGGTTCTAGAGAATGTGTTCAATTGGTTTATAATTTGCAAGCTTTTAAAATTTTAATGATTTTAGAGACAAAAGGCTTTTAAACCACGCCGTACAACAGGAAATGAGTTTTGAAACTTTTTATATACTGCGTGGTTGTTTTACATTTTATTTATTATGTTGGTGCTGTGTGGCATTCCAACAATAATGGCCTGTTTCGCTGAAAACGTTGTTGTTCATATTTTCTTGCTGTTTCATCAACAAGCATATGATTTGCGGTTCCAAAGTAAGTCTTCTCGTTGATTCCATGTATGACCCAACTTGCAAAGATAGTTTTGAGTAGGCATAGAGAGGGAACAAAAGTTAACATTGGTTTACATGGTTATAATAATGTTTATGATTACATATACTTGCTAATTATCTTATAAAGAATTTTCAGTAATCTTTCTAAATACTATCGAGAATTTTATTGTTAATCGTTATATGGAGCATGCGCAAAGGAAATGTTTGATTAACTCAGGGTCTTCTATTTTGGGCTGATTCTTTGGCTTGGGCATGGTATCTGCATCTCCTTGAGAATCTTTTTAAGTAAACTGATTATAGCATATGGAAATATACTAACAAATTATCTTTTTTACTATATCCCATTATTAAAAAGTTTACGTTATTGGCTTTCCGTATCAATTCAGCGATTCGGTTAAATACAAAATAAAAATGAGTGTCTATTTACAATGCGAAATGAAGCAAACTGCAGCTACATGTTTTGATAACTAGATATTTTCATTTTTTTAATTTTATGGAGAGAAATGTTTGTTTGAATCAGTTACATCGAAATTAAAATACTCCCATAGAATTTTATCAAATTTGCTCCCTTGCAATAAAGTTTTTGCGTTTAGCTATTTTTTCGCTGATAATTCAGCCATCTCAAGAAATTACTAAGATAATAGTTTCTCTTAATGCAGGTCAGAATGTATTGGAAATATGAACTTTAGCCCAAAACCAAATTTTGGTTTTTATGTAGTTGTTTACGCAGTAACAGCTGCGTCCACCTACCTCGTACTAAAGATTAGACCCGAGTGATATTTAGTTATGTTCTGACTGAAAATTCAAGAATTATCTGAAATATGTTTTTCACCTTCTCTCTTTTTGATAGGCTTCAACATTTTTTATAGAAACTTATAGAAACAAAATATTTAGTGTTTGATTGTTAATTTCATTTTTTGGTCACTGAACGAAATGTTGAATTACTAGAAAAATGAAACATTTTCCAGTCTGTGGATGTGTCATTTCAGTTCTCTTAATGAAGATTCCTTATTTGTCATTTAAACATTATATTTTATCCACATTTGTTTGGAGAACTGGAAATTTTTTGATCATCCTGCACAATTTCTAAGGTAATCATCTTAAAAATGATTTACCAAACAACAATATTGACGATCACATTTTATTAAATCGGTAAAATATAATTTATTGATATTCATTTTAAATGAAATTGACTTTCTTAAAATAATATTATCTGTGCTGGGATGTATTAAGAAAGTTAAGTGATGTTCAACATTTGCTACAGTATAGGTGCAAATGACATGTAAGGGGCGCGTCATCACTTAGAAAAGATTAATACTCATAACTTTTGAAGATCTACCAACTAGAGAAATCTTCAACAGTTCCGAAGGTTTCATTTTACATGATAAGAGTCGAGAAAAGTTTCTTGGCCTTGAATTATAAGGGTGCAGTTTCGGGAAAATTGTGACCCACCTGTATAACATTATAACTGCATGAAACGCTCTTTGCGATTAGAACACGAATGGTTTTTGACGCTACACTGAGGATTTACATTTTTATCAATACTTAAAGCATCAAGCATTATTTTCGTGAGCAAAATGTTGTGTCATAAATTATATTATTAATGAAGTAGAAAAAAAAAATTATACCACTGCTGCGGTATTAATTTTCAGGATTCTGTCAACAAATGCTCTTTAGTATTCGATCCAAAAGTTTGTTTTAAAAAAAATATTTCGCTACAGTTAAAAACGTTTACAAAACTACCGGTTAAATATAAATAGAGATGTTTCATGTTCAAAGTTCTCGAAGAAGTTAGGTAAAGTAAATCACCTTATTATTGGAACCCCCAGTACTTATCGTATAGAGCCGTAGCAATGTTGTGAACTTAGTGTTTGCCTGTATGTTTGTAGTAACTAGAAAATGACTTATTTGATCGTTGCAGATCTATCTCTTCTGTCAACGATTCCAGCAAAAACATTTTTATAATGTTGACTTCACAACAATGATACCAATGTCTGTTTGCATTTGTTTCGATAGATCATGCATTAATAGAATAACCTTAGTTAAAAACACTTTCCACTGTTATCATAGGTTGGTAACTTAACGATTTATAATCAAATTTGTGACTAGCTTCTTTCTTTCAAATCGTTACCAGCTCGTTTTTTAACTGAATAAAATATAACATACAATTGATAAAATAGCAATTTGTAACAACAAGTATTAAGGTATGTGATATAAAAAGTACATCGAGTAAATGTTTGATATAATGGTACGATGTTTAAGAAATTGTAATATTTTCGATTTCGAAACAATGTTCAATTATTAATCGAAATCCCTGTCTCAAAAGTAATAACGAGAAATTAACATATCGTTGACGTGTTGATTGCAGTAAATGTTTGGTGTATTATCAAACGGGAGCTATGCAGTACATCTCTGTTAATTAAGGTGTTGCTGAACTCTTCAAATTGTAATTTAATCGTTTATTTCAGTAACCCGCTAAGTGCACTTTTTTAAATTTTTGGTAAAGCAGAAAAATATATTTTATTTGAATAGAGCTTTTTGGCTTGAAAGAAACAGATGAATACATAATATCTTATCAAAACAAATGTTGCTTGTATTTCAGTTTTATTTCGTTTACTCTCTTCAAAACAATTTTTTTTAATTCACTTGACGGGTTTCTGCAATAAACTACCTCACACTATTAAAAACTGTTATTTTGAAGCTAACATTAAATTTTCAAATAGCAGGAGGGTGTTTGACAACAAAAACATAAAATTATAAACTTAAAATATTCATTAAAAACAACAAAAACTCCTTAATTACTGCTGTGCATACAAAGACTTTTAACGGATAAAGTTACAACATTACTCATTTTTCATTTCTCTCTATGGGACTACTCATCTTCGTACTGCCTATTAACGATGCACTCCGCTCCTGTAGTAGGCCACTGGAGGATGTTGTCATAGATAGCTTCATATCCTTTAGTGTATTTGCTAAGCTTCCTCAGGTCATTGATCTTCTTTACGTTGATTGGTACTCTTCCAGACGGGTATGCTTGCACTGTTGGGATTTCAAGAGCAGCAACATACTTTTCAAGGTAAAAGTTGAAAATATAAATCAGTCGATAACGTTCTTGACCACAACTTTGCCTGGTGTAGATTTGTTGTACTTAAATTCTTTGTAGGTTCAGACTTTAAAAGGAATTTTTTCTTCCTTGGGAACACCACTTCCATTTGTTGTTTCATCCGAGTTCACATTTTCTTGGTTTTTTGTTTTTTTTGTTTGTTTGTTTTTTTTTGTTTTGTTTGTTTTTTTTGTTTTTTTTTATAAAACGGGTACCACGTATTGAAACTAAAGATCATGTCACTGGTTACTTGGTAGACAGAAAAACGCCCTGTTTCACTAGCACTAATAATCATCTCAGCATACTGCTCTAGAGTTTACACTCTGTCCACTTGTGGCACAAGACGTTTTACACAGCCAAAATCACGGTCGCAGGGTAAAAATGAATGTTCCCTGACTGGGAAATAGTGAGTCGCTGTCTCGAATATTCCCCTATCACACAGGTTCATCAGAAACCAAACAACACAATGATTTTTATTTTGGCCTGATGGCCGTCACTGAAGAGAACAATGTGTTTAATTCAAACAGGAACTTCAGTTTTCGAATAATGTGATAACATTGAGCACACCTCGTCCGGAGATTTGTTGGCTTGACCTTCGTGGTAAATGTACATACTTGCTTTATTTGTCTTCATATCGTGAAAAAAAAACATTAAGCCAGAGCTGACGCATGTAGAATACTTCCTGAACTGGAATATTTGGAAGCGGAAGGTTTTGCATGAAGTCAAAACATAGCGCTACTGTATCTTCATCCTTGTTTTCAGTCATTTATTTTTGTTTTGTATAAAACTTTTTCACTCTGCACTTGTGAAGTATTTGCTCAGTGATTGGTGAAAACAGGTGGTGCAACATAATAACAAGCAGGAGTGCCACAAGACGAACACGAAATTTAGTGGTCAATCCCGGCACCTGACGCCGCTTAGCCGGTTTCTGAACTAAATTCAATATTCATTGTTTGAAAAACCCATACAGTGGCTTGGCCATTGACTGTTTTCTGCTCAAACATTTGGATTTACACATCATGAGCCATAATATGTATTTATCTCAATTTTGACAAAAATGTCAGTTAACGGGGTTATGAATTAAACGATTCAATTATTCCAATGCTAATTCCATAATTTTCGATTAACTTTTTTTTCTTTTTTCCAATCTTCCTATAACTATTTTTCTACCTTCAGGATTATACTTAATAGCCAACTCCAGGAAGTGCTAGTCACACGTTTTCCGTGTTTGAACTACTTATTTTTGTATTCTCCTGTTTTACGACTGACTGTGAAAATCTCTAATTTCTGATTTTTCTTCACTGCTGTGCTTAATCGTATAAAACTACGCAGAACTACATTTCTGTGGCTTGCACTGGACTTAAACTTCCCTTCCAAAAACCACTTGTGTCAGCTTACTCCACTCATCAATTTAAAAATTAATTTCATTTGAGTTGGATGGTTCGCGAAAATCTATTTATCAAATGGGACATGATTATTGTTATTACTAATTGTACTATGGGAGAAATGATTCTAAATGTTACTGTAGAGGACGTAATTTTTTAAAATTTGTTTGCCCTTGCTTGTGGAATAAACCTTTTGATACTTTTGAGTTTAGCTTTCTGCAAAAGACATAATAGCTTCTCAAGGTGTTCCACCGAAGCATAGAAATAATTTATCATTGAATAAAAAAATAATGAAATTCCTGCTAGATCAGCCGTTTCTTCAGTACATAAGTAAGAGTATACTGTCAGTAAGGCGGGAAACACTTTGCATAATACAGGCGACAGCTCGATATTTCAAATTGTTATTGACAGTCCATCAACAAGCGAAGCGCCTGAAGCTCGGCTGCTCGGCAGAGCAGGTGCGGGTGGCCCCGGGCAGACTCCGCCCCGCCCCGCCACGGCGACCACAGGTCGATAGACGGAGGGCGTCATTGTAATTCAAATTTAAGTATGACCGCAGCCTCACCTCCCGACACCACATGCCACATTTCTTGCAGTCGAACGCGAGTCCGATTAAATATACCGCATTTTTTTCTGGAATCCAGCGGCGAGTTACGAGAGAAAAATAATCTGTTATACTTGTTTGCGTCTTTGGAAGAATTCAAAGAAATTGAACTCGAAGGTTTTAAGGTTCCTAGTCATTTCAAATCAACCTTTTAAAAGTGGAAAATTTTATTTCAATACATTTAAAGTTAAATGTTTTATTGATTCCATCTTCAGAAATGTTGATAGCATTTAATACAGTATTTATTGATGTAACGTTTTACAGATAGTATTATATAGGCCTAACGGAATTATGACTGCAACTGTATTTTAATATTCAAGATTTAGAAAGGTCGTTAAGAATAGTTTATGTTTCCATTATCAATTATAAACTTGTAAGTAAAGTCGTGCTGTCAGAACCTTTATATCACTAACGAACAAGAAATTTAGGCAACAGTTCATATTGAAATGAACCAAATTGTTAGTGAAACCTAATCATATTGTGTCATATCAGAGGCTATAAAACAGCTGTTTCTAAACTTTTAAGGTTTCGGAGCGCTCAACAAATCCCTTTTATATTACGTAACTCATATCAAATGATAACAAATGAAAGACACTGCAGCTTAAAAAATAAGAATAAAAAACCATTAACAGAAACTGTGAAGGTGAAGAATTAATCTTCTCCACTGTTGTATTAATAAATGTTTTAAAGATTGGTTTTATGCGCGACACTTGTAGGCGCATATCTGGGGCAGCATCCAATCTCGACGTAAATTGGTATTTTGTATAGGTTTAAGCCATAAAGCCTATTTCACAACGATACGTTGTAACAAAAGGAAGCCATGTTTCTGGCGACTTCAGGATATTCATTCCTAACCCAAATCTCGTTCCGTGACACCACTCTGAAGATCTATGTGTGATTCGTATTCCAGGACGGTTAACATAGCAGGCTGACTTCTAATGATAAATGGACTTTGTACCCACTTGATGTCGATATCATTGTTCAGAAAGAAATCCGACAAAGATTTTAGCAGGGTTAACAAATGTCTTGTCGTGAAATTTCAAATTTCATTTCGTAATTCCAGCCTGTTTGCTTTCAGAAAATTTTATAAAAATTTAAAACATTCAATATTGTCCTCTTCTATGCAGGTAATCCATAATTTTAATTATTTTTTAAGGCTGTTAATTTACCTCTCCCTAAAAATGCGTTTGTTGATTTTCCCTGCAGAGGTGTAGTAAATCCGTTAACCTCCCCAAAAATTTCGGCAAGATAAGCTAATTTTATCAGCCATTGCTCATTATGCAATACATTGAAAAGGTTTACGGATATGTTTTGGCCATTCTGAAATCCTTCAACTTATCTTGAAGTTCATCTAACCTTGCTAAGGCTTTTAATAATTGAGAGAAAATGTATATTTTTAAAAGAAACAATTCAAATGACGTCGAAGCCTTGAAGCTGAATATTGGGTGAAGGTAAAGAAAAATTACTGATATTACAGGGCGTCATCAAACAACCCGCTAATCGCGGTACGTCAACCTGAAAATAGGTACAACGAAGAACCAGGCAAACAAGATTCTCCAAAGTTTCCCTTGTCTTGTGTCATATCCAGAAACCTTTGTTTTTAGTAAAAAAAAATATTCATAGTGCAACAAGTCTACGAGGTACCAAACATTCCTCGAGAATCATCATCTCGTGACGACTACCTACAATGGAACACTTGTGAATGTCTAGAGGTACGCTGAAAATACTGCGCGATATGTGTTTCAAAGAGAGTATAGTACTGTACGAGATCGAGATGGAGACAGTTCTTGAGAAATCGTTGATGGCTGTCCGTACGGGATGTTCATAGATGTGTTATGTCCTTTTTTCGATTACGAGAACGGATTGCGAAAAGGATCTAAGAGGACAGTAAATGAGAAAATACCTTACTGGAGCATCATCGTCAGTGTTCTGGTTAAGGCAGGCTTTCACATCAGTACTCTGCCCTAAGGCAGGTTTTCACATGGCTTCTCTCCATGCTCTCCTGTCTTCTGCCCTCCTCTTCATGTTCACGTAGTTTGTTGTTAACTGTTATCTTGTACCTCCTTCTTCCGCTCACTCTCCTCCCACAAAATAATCCTTCCACCGCATCCAGTTCTTCTATCTTTCTGTTTCGATTTGGAGTAGTTTCCTCATCTCACCAATCCTTTACATCACTGCAACATTAATCACTTTTTCCATCTGGCTTATATGCTCCATCCACATCTCAAACGCTTCTAACCGGTTTTCATCTTATCGTCTCAGTGCCCACGTCACTGCACAGTTAAGTGCCACACTCCATACAGAAGATTTGTCAAAACTTTTCTCAGCACTTTATCTACTTTCCCAGTTAATAATCGCCTCTTCCTATTAAATGCTTCCTTCGCTACAGCAATACGAGTCCTTAGTGATTATACTTCTAAGATGTTTTAAATCTCTTGCTTGGCTGATATTGGCTTCTCCTATTTCAATATTTATCAGTTTCCTTCCTTTATCGATCACCATACTTTTAGTTTTTGCTGTATTGGTTTTTATTCTATACTCTTCACAAGCTTCATTTAGATCTTCCAGCATTTTGTTTAGAGTTAGTTTGATTTTTGCTATCGAGTCTATATCATCGGCAAATTTTATACATTCTATTCTCGTGCCACCAGTAAGCACGCCTCCTCCTCCAAGATGGAAAAAAGATCTTATTGAGTAAATGTGAGGAATTCTTAAATTTTAGAAGTATCTTAAAGTTGTTGAGTGGCTGTGTATATTACACTGAAGAGCCAAACAAACTGGTATAGGCATGCGTATGCAAACAGAGATATGTGAACACTCAGAGTACGGCGCTTCGGTCAGAAACGCCTATATACGACAACAGATGTGTGGCGCAGGCGTTAGATCGGTAACTGCTGCTACAGTGGCAGGTTATCACGATTTAAGTGAGTTTGAATGTGGTGTTATAGTCGGCGCACTAGAGATGGGACACAGAATCTCCGAGGTAGTGATGAGGTGAGGATTTTCCGATACCACCAATTCACGAGTGCACCGTGAATATCGGGAATCTGGTAAAACATCACATCTCCGACACCAGTGAGGCCGGAAAAAAGATCCTGCAATAACGGGACCAATGACGACTGAAGAGAATCGTTCAACGTGACAGAAGTGCAACCCTTCTACAAATTTCTGTGGATTTCAATGCTGGGCCATCAACAAGTGTCAGCGTGCGAACCATTCAACGAAACATCATTGATATGGGCTTTCGGAGCCGAAGATCCACTCATGTACCCTTGCTGAGTGCTTTTCGCCTCGCCTGAGCCCGTCAACACCGACATTGGACTATTGATGATTGGAAATATGGTGCCTGGTCTGACGAGTCTCGTTTCCAATTGTATCGAGCGGATAGACGTGTATTGGTATGGAGACAACCTCATAAATTCAGTGACCCTGCATGTCAGTAGGGGGCTGTTCAAGCTGGTGGAGGCTCTGTAATGGTGTGGGGCGTGAGCAGTTGGAGTGACATGGGACCCCTGATGCGTCTAGATACGACTCTGACTGGTGACACGTACTTTCGCATCCTGGCTGATCATCTGCATCCATTCATGTCCATTGCGCATTCCGACGGACTTGGGAAATTCCAGCAGGACAATGCGACACCCCACACGTCCAGAATTGCTACAGAGTGGCTCCAGGTACACTCTTCTGATTTTAAACATCTCTGCTGGCCACCAAACTCACCAGACATGAACATTATAGACATTAGCTGGGATGCCTTGCAACGTGCCGTTCAGAAGAGATCTCCACCCCCTCGTACTCTTACGGATTTATGGACAGCCCTGCCACACACTTTTAGTGAATCGCAGAGTAATCGTAATAGTGTCAGTTCCCTGCAGCACTACTTGAGACATTATTCGAGTCCATGCCACGTCGTGTTGCGGCACTTCTGCATGCTCGAGGGGACCCTAAACGATATTAAGCTGGTGTACCAGTTTCCTTCAGTGTAAAACTGAAGTACTCAAATTCAGAACCAGACTTCCCATGTACCACTTTACATTCAAGGCTCTCATAAAGACGTCCTAATAAAAAATATTTCCTCTAACTAAATCATTTGCGAAAGATTAACAAATTAGAATTGTAGAACTTGTGTAATAGTATGATGGAGGAGTTGGCAGATGTGATACAGTTTACTGCTTGAATGGTGGGCTAAGGTGCTTTATACTCATTAGCAGAATGTCTTGTATTTAGTGATTACATGATTGAATATCTCACAACAAAATTTTGCAAGGTATAAAATATTTAGTTCCATACCTCTATAACGGTTTATATTTCATCTTGAAATTTCATTCAGTACTTACACTTATTATATGGAACTGATCCGGATATGACAAAGCTATTAAATGCATAAGGCTGTTCCTAAATACATGCAGTTTCGTTCTTCTGATTCCTCGTAATGTTTTGATTATACCTTCATATGCTAAGAGTTGACTTATGAAACCTTTATGAAAATGAAAGTGACGCTCAGTGTAAGGAGATTAAAAAAATGTAATGTTAGTATACTTATTAACAAATTTCTCGTAGATACAAATCAACTTTTGTAATATTGAGATAGTACTTAAGTATCAGAATAAAGTTAAGATTGAAGTAGTTTTGCGACAACTGTATGATCATGGACACAGCCAATTATTTTCATGTAAAATGATCATCAATGAAAAAATAACAATCCGGATGTATATATGGTTGCTCCACCAACTTACCATACGTTGATGAAGCATTTAGATTAATTATGACACACTTTTAAAAGAATAAAAAATTCCTTACGCAGAAAAACGGTTGTCTCCAGTATGTTTTTTACAGAATATTAATAAATTGCCTCTGAATGAGAGGACAGAGAGTGCCGTCGATTACATCAAAATAAGTTTTCCTGTCTTATATAATCCTTACTGAGAAACAACAGTCTGTAGAGAGAAAGTGTAACGATTTATACGGGTTTGATTTTATAAAATTAGTTAGAATTAAAACTTGATAGTAACTCCCGAAGATGCGAAAATTTGGTCTTTTAAGTTGATTTTAGCTGAAACATGATTGCATAGAAATCAATTCGATGAAGAATTATTAAAAGCATTTGAATTATTAGTTCACGGCACCTCCAAAGCAAATAATCAAATTTCGTGCTTAGATATGAATAAAAGGTGATAGAAATTTGAAAACGAGCGTGGTGGGTGAGCGGTTAACTCCCTGGTCTCGTATTTGGAGGACGTGGGTTCGAATCCCCATCCGGGCATCCAGATTTGTGTTTTCCATGGTTTCCCCAAATCACTCCAAGCGAATGCCGGGATGCTTCCTTCAAAAAGGCCATGGCCGAATTCCTTCCCGTTCCTTGTCCCCAGTCCCATCCCGCCTCCACTGATCTCGACGTTGAAGAGGCGTAAAGCCATAAGTAAAAAAAAAAAGACTAATCTAATACAAGAATAACAAGATGTTATTACATTTATGGAGCCCAAAGAGCAAGTATTAGAGATAAAATTTGGACTCCCAAAGATGATCACCAACACTGAAAACAGGTATTTTAGCAACAGGATCTACCCAGTTTAATAACTCAATGCCTGATACCCTAAACGGGGCAGTAAAACTGAAGGCGATCAGAATTAAGGGGATGCGGAATCGGATTTTGGGTGAAAAAAATCGATTTTAGTTTGATTGGCTTATTGTATTCCGCCAAGTTTCCTCCTTAAAATGATGTATCACACATGGCTCTACTAGAATTATAACTATTTATTTTTATAGATTTGTGAGATCGGGTATTACGCTTTTGTTATACACTTATTTACTATGGATCAGGAATGTTTTAATCTTCTTTCTCCGTTTCCCGTAAGGTTACTTTTTACCACTTCTAGGAACATCTCAGGTACTGGTGAACCTAGAAGTCTGAAATTTTTATGACATAGTCACGTGGGTTTCTTTATTACACTGAAACAATGATTACTTGATTTGCAAAAGATTTAGAGGCGATAATCTAGTGATGGAAGAACTTTACTTTAAGGTTAATATAAAATATCTCTGTCAGTAAATACTTTGACAAAAAAACTTGTTATTTCAGTATTGTTGAAACTTATCAATGGACATACAGTAAAAATTTTCTCTCTCTAGCTCGAGCAGTTTGTGAGAAAATGTTCCTTATAGTTAATTTAACATTGTGGGGATAGATGATTCAGTATTCCCTTAACTATTCTTTACTATAAAGAACTGTTACATGAAATTCTGGCGTCTGACTGCGACGACCGGAGTTCGATGCCCGACGAATCTGAGGATTTTTCCTCGAGGTTCAACGTCTGGAACGGCTCCCCAGGCCCACTCAGCCTGCTATCCAACGAGTACCGTGGAGAAAACTCCACGGGAAGATAAAGAATGACCAGAACGTGGCGCTAACCCCGTCATATTCATTCTAGTGCCGAAGGTTGTGCTGGGAGTGCGGAACTGTACCTCCGCGAATCCTACTGGAAGTGGCAGGAGGCGTCGGATCCCCGTGACTTTTACCTTTACATGATATTCGGTAACTGTTAAAGCAGTAACAATTTAATTGAAAGATCAGACAACATAGGATGACCTATGGAATTTTTTCGATTTTGCTGTAGCATTTCCTGAAAAGATGGGAAAATTAATATTGATTTATCTGAACGCTGGCCTGACGTATAACTGAATTTGAGAGATCCTGCACAGTTATTATGGGTTATTTTTTGTTTTTATAATCAAAACTTTTGTAAATTTGTTCCATGTTATACACCAATATGCCAAAAGTCCTGGATTTCTCCTCTAGCAAAGTGTGGAATTTCCTTCAGCTCGACGAAGTGTAACAACTCGACTTCGCATGGTCTCAAACAGCCGCTGGAAGTTACAAAAGAGATGGGCAACCAACACTTTCTCAATAGCCACCAATAATTGTGAGGTTGTGATAAGCACTAGATCTCGTGCATGAACATCTTTGTCAATCGTATCCCAAAACTACTTCATTTTTGGTGATGTAGGTGTTAAACTCGTGTGATGAAGTTGTCCAAAATTCTCCTCGAAGCAATCATGCGCAATCTCATCTCTCATTATCATCTTTGAACTTCCCATAGTTTTTGGGGGTACCTGAAGTCACTAAATGGCTGCAAGTGTTCTATTGCAATTTGACCTAAGAATCCAGCCAGTTAAAAGGCCCGCACTCAGTTGTAGAATCCCAACCAATATAGTAGTGCCTTACTGACAAATTTGATCCATGGTGTTAATTGGGTGTGCAACACACTTGAATCCGAACATTAGCGTGAAAACGTGGCCCATCCAATGAAGCTACATCATTTCAATCATCTTTGATGAATTTAATGTGTTCGCAAGACCACGTGAGCTGTTGATTTTGATGTTGTGCTATCAGTAAAAGCAGGTGAATCGGTCTTCTGTTGCCAGACCCCGCAAACCAGAAATTTGGTTCCACGAACCACATAGTATCTTGTCACTAATGCATCTTTCATCGATTGTGGCAGTCAGATAAGGCAGTATTGCCTTCCTACTAGCACGGACGCTGATCCGTAGCATTTCTCTATTACTAAACGGCCATTGCGCTGTCTCGTGTTTGATCCAATATCGGCTACAAGATATTCCGGGGACATTCTTGGTACTGTGGAGCGTTGGATTTATTTAACTTAACCTCAGTTGCGGTGGAAAAGATATGCTCCGGTGTACACCTTCACCTTCCAATAAATTTATTTTTCACCACTCACTTAGTTTTAGTCTTTACGATTTCCAACATTAAATCTTTCAGTGCTATTCGTAAATTATTCATCATTTCTGTAGGTAATTTATTCCAGTCTTTGGTTTCCATTCCTATAAAATAAAATTTTCCAACTCCCTTTCTCTCCCTTTAGTCTGAAATTAAGGAACAGCTTGTTAGTCATGAACTTGTCTCCTCTTCTATGTACAACCTCCTAATACTTCTACCAATATCTATCACTGCGTTATAGCAATTATAAGCCTTGTACAATCCAAATAAACTCTTCATTCACCTTCTATCTTCCCCTGACTCCAAATCCAGCTCTTATAGTATGTCAGTTACCCATTACGTTCTGCGTTAACAAATCTAGCTGATCTACATTGTACTACCTCCAGCTTCTGAATTTGATATAAAAAAGTGGACCCCACACCACTCGACCATCTTCAAGCAGTGGTCTGACTAAGGTTGTGTAATCCATCTCTCTCACATCCAACCAATATCGAAATGGTGTGCCCTATGCGTCAAATTACTAAACGCATTGTAGGATAAGCACCATTCAAACTGGCAGCGCTGAAAATCATATTTATACATAGTCAGAATTAATCATACACCTGCATATATTATTTTACGCGATGCTTGCGCCATCTGTACAGTTGTATAATAGTGTCGCACGACTTTTGACACCTCACTTAGTATCTGATTCTCAAATTTTTCCAACTCATATCAGAGTATAAAGTGCCCTTGCATATTAATTAATTAATGCGGCCTAAGCAATTGAATATCTGTTGGTTTATTTACTTTCCGAACACGTTTTGATTCTTAACTGAAGCATTTTCAGCGATTTTCCTGTTGATTGTGTATACATATTCCAGTATTGTTATGTTTTACATGATGAATATTGAAGCTTTTATGAAACATAACAATACTGTAACGTGTATACACAATCAACAGAAAACCACTGAAAATGCTTCGGTTAACAATTTTTTTTTTTTTTATCTGCTTAACGTCTCTCTAACAGCGAGGTGTTTAGAAACGGGAAAGGATTGGGGGGGGGGGGGGCAAGGAATGGGAAGGAATTCGGCCATGGCCTTTTGAAGGAAGCATTCCGGCATTTGCCTGGAGTGATTTTGGATTCGAACCGCCGTCCTCCCGAATGTGAGGCCAGAACGCTAGCCGTTACACCACCACGCTCGGTCAGTTAAGAAGCGAAACGCGTTCGGGAGGTAACTAAACGAAAAGATTTTCAATTGCTTAGGATGTATTTATTTATTAATATTATCAGCAACTGAGGAAAATGATCCACAGCATCCATATACTGTGCATAGTTTAAAATATCCTAAATATGATCTATTCTGCATAAATTTTTTGGTAGCTACTATTCAGTTAATGAATTTTACTGAAGTTTATCTTGAAATAAACTTTCGTCGTTTTATATTAGTCATGAACCAAACAGAAGTTTTTAAAACGTTTTAAACCTCCAGAATTTATAGAACTAGAGACAACAAAGCCAACTTCACAAATTAAATCTAAGTGTAATTTCAGATAAAAAGCAAAGAGGAACCAAACAGCTTGTTCTACAAAGTAGCTCTCTGCTTCCTCAGCCCTTATACGAGAAGCCAATTTATAACTGCGATTCTTAAACCAATCAGTCTAGAACTGAGAATCCTTTAAGCCAGTTATCTGTAAGTTGGTTAAGCCCCCACTTGTTGCATGTTGTTGCACCGGTCGCTTCTTGTTTTACCGGTGCTGGTTTAAAATAGCTTTATTTATTTATTAGTCCTTTTCTGTACTAAAAACATCGATTCATAAATAAATTTAGTATACATTACGCATTAATTTTGCTTATGAAGCTTCTAGGGATTAAATTAATAATATATTTTTTCAAAGCTGCTTTTGCTGTTAGTTATTTTCTATTTAACTTAATTTATCTACCACGATCAACCATAAACCTTATGATATTAATTTTAATTTCTCATTGTTTCTTAAAAAAGAGAATATTATTATGCTCGAAAACAGAAAAGTATTTAGAAATTAATGGTGCTATGAAATCCTAGAAAGATTTATTTAACCAACAAAGAGAAATAATTAATTTAATGGTTCATGAAGTTTATGAAAGTTAAACTCATTTCGGAAAGAGTTTTGCCGTATGTACTTAAAGCTTCATAGTTTTCGTTATGCGAGAAGAAGAAGGTAACGATTGAAATCGAGAAATGATTAAAAATGTCGCGATAGTAAATGTTAAAATGGTTGAATTAGCAAAAATGTATTAATTTTCTTCAAAATATGTACAATTTGTTTTTACCTTAAGAAATAGTTTCATTAATGACTGTTATGTACTAGATACGTTTCAGTCGACACTGGCAATGATACTGTGTTCTGGGAAGAGGAATTCAATTTTCTTACTTGCGCTATGTGCAGCTGATTCAAAAGTGTTCAGATCATTATCGGAAAAAGCGTGATAACTTCAGTGTAGCGTGCAACCATTATGGCACTAATAACCATGGAAATGAAGCTGCAAACTGTGGAAGATAACGCTAATGATGTCAATTAAACACCGGTGCTAACGCACGAATGCCATGAGATCGTTTTATTTTTACCTTTAAAATGCTTACTAAGAGACAAAATTCAAAAGAACAGTCTCAGATCTCATCCGCAAGATGCGAATAAAAATACGGTAACTAATTTATTATTTATGTACTTTTGTTCTTTACTTTAAGCGAAAAAAAAAATCTACAATTGTGTCAAAACTTCAGCAAGCTTTAACTACATATCTTTTTTGTTTCAAAATGATCTGAAAATAGTTTACTTTTTGTGTTATTATTAAAGTTTTAAACGCAAAGATTCAAAATTACTTACGTTTCTGGTTCAAGTTATAGGTATTAATTTTATTTTATAAATTAAACAATTAATCAAATATGTGTAGGGGGAGGAAAATCCAATAATCATGCGTGATTGTAATGCTGTAGTAGGAGAATGAAAAGAGGGGAATATTATAGGAAGTTGTGGTGTAGGAGAAAGAAATCAGCGAGGAAGTAGGCTGCTAGAATTTTGTGAAAAATATAAATTCTTCTTGTCGAACACACTATTTAAGAATCACACACTAAAGTTAAACACTTGGAAGTGTCCAGGTAAAACAGGTAGATGTCAGGTAGATTATATCATGATTCAAGAATCTAATTCTAGACTGTAAAGCATATCCAGGAACTGACATAGACTCTGACCACAATCTGATAGTTATGAAATGCAGGCTGAAATTCAACAGAATAAACAAGCAATACAAGCAGAACAGTCTGGAAGTGAATAAATTGAAACAATCTAATACGATAAAAGCAAATAAGACAGTTGGAATAAACGCGATTCGTACAGAACTTCTTAAATTCCTAGGAGTAGAAGGAATCCGAAGATTATTTAAATTGATATTAAACATTTACGAAGAATGAGAGATTCACCACTGATTTTAATAAAAGCATCATCTTAACACTTCCGAATCAAATACAAGCTGATGAATGTGAGTATAATGATTCTAAGATCATATGATTCAAAATTACTGACCGAAATAAAATACAGAAGAATGGAAACGGTAGTGGAAGAGATAGAAGTTGAATATCAGTTTGGGTTTAGAAAAAAACGCCACTACAAGAGAAGTAATTCCATTTTTCAGATTAATACTTGAAGGGCGGATAAAGTAAAACAAAAGTACTTTTATGATGTTTGTTGCTTTAGAAAAGATTTTGATAATGTTATTTGGGACAAGATGTTCAATATTTTAAATAAGTAATGTCCAAAATACCGAGATAGAAGAGTATAGACAAACAAGAATCAAGTGGCTACATTAAAAAGTTGAGAACATGAGAGACAACCATTAGTTTAAAAGAGTGTGAGATAAGGTTGCAGTTTATCTCCATTTAATAATCAACTTTTTATATAGAGGAAGCAATGAAGGAAGTGAATTAAAGATTTGATTGTGGCATAAATGTTCAAGGAGAAAAAATCAGTATGCTACGATTTGCTGATAACATAGTCCTGTTAACAGAATGGACTGAGGATATTGAGAAGTGACTGAATGGTATGAATGAAAGGAAGATTTTGGTCTAAATAAAAACCAAAGAAAAAAATGATTAAATGTAGCAGAATTGACACCAATAATAGTAAATTAATAATAGGATCTGTTGTGATAGGATTAATAAGTGAATTCTACTACTTACGAAGTAAAATTACAACTGATGGCTGAAGATGATGATTATAAAAGCCGAATAGTGGCAGCAAAAAGAGCGTTAGTGAAAAAAAGAAATCTTTTAGTTTCAAAAAAACTTTTAAAACTTAATATGTGGAGCACACCACTTTATGGTAGCGAAGCAGGGATTTTTGGAATACGAGAAAGAAGGAAAATTTAAACATTTGAAATGTGCTTCTGTAGAAAATGCTGAAAATTAAGTGAACGGGTAAAGTACGAAATGAACATGTTTTGAAAATGGTTGGTGAGGATAGAAGTTTTTGGAGGAATTTAACAGAACGAAGGGACAGGATGGTGGATAATGTTTTGAGATATGAGGGATTGGTTAATTTGTTAGGGGCGGGAACAGTCGAAGTAAGAACTGTAGAGGAGGACAAAGTGTGTGTTGAGATGAAGAGGTTAGGAAGAGATGGAGGATTGCATCAAACCTGTGGAAAGATTGATGACAGAAAAATAAATAAAGTATTACTTTATTGGATTGTCAGACGCGGTATTTACGTTTTCATAAAATTATAATTGATAATCCAGTCTTCTCTATATCAAGCCTTCACATTTACCTACAGCTCTGGAAAGTAACGTATCTCTTTCTTTGCACTAAATTAAAATTTATATATGTTTTAGGTTCATGCGACACAGAAAGCGCAGATCTCGTTTTTTTTTTAGAACTTCACAAAAATATGCAAAACTAGGAATAGGATAGTGATGAGCAATAGAAATGAGAAGACGTTTGAAACATTATGCATTTGTTTCTAACCATTGTTCCGTACTGTCTAGTTGTGCAGGATAAGAACTTATTGGAATATCCACTGAGGTGATTTAAATTACTGACAGAAACATTAATTTCTTTCGTTTTCAGAATACATGTAAAGAAACGTACAGAGAAGTGAGCCACTGAATACTGTGTCAAATATGTCTCATTGGTGAAATTCCGTGTAGTGCTATTGGTTCCTCCGATATTTATGGATGTATTTCAATGAAGTTATTGAGGAATAGCCATCCAGCTGATTCTAGGGAAGGGATTGTTTTCCTCTTCACAAATAATTATGTTCCCTTCACTGCTGCAGAGTCAGACATTTGAATACTGACAACTAACCTGATTTCGAACAACAAAGAATCATTTGTTATGGAACATTCATCACTCACAGTGGAAACCTTCATATGGCAAAATCACACGCTATATGCTAAGAGGGACAAGAAACACAGTTTTACTTTATGAATATACAAAAAAAAAGTCATGAGATTAAGAGTTGCAGAAGCTACACAGAAATTCTTTACTCAAAAACGTATCTGCAGTTCAGTCGCCCTTATTATGTCACTTAATTGTTCCCTTGTTATTATAAATTACTAGTGACGTGATTAAGGTTTGGTTAAATTTCATAATTGTGCTGTTACGTTCACTGATACACTATTTAAGAAATATTGGCAAGGTATAAAAATCAGCTGAGCAGTCCTCTTTCTTGACTCTCCATTCCCTCTGAATTGAAGATTTACGTAAATGTTTTCATAACGTTTTGAGTACGTCATTTGTTTCCACAACTCCTTGAAAATTCTTCTATTTTGCAATATTTTAACACCATAGATTATCAACAAGCTCAATTCTTTACTATTATAAAATGATGCACGAAATATACTCTGCATCTAAAATTCTCCTATTTGTTCTACGATCTTTAGACAGGCCCCCGAGACTTCACCACGCTTCAAACATCCTACTTAGTCCTCTGGAGGCTATTTATGTATATGTAAGGGAAAGAAAACTTTATGTGCACACGGAATGGTGAAAACAACCACCATGTTTTTTGTTATTGGTATTGTTTTTATTTGCATCATTAGATTTCATTATGATTAACGTGGGAACTTATTGTTATATACGGCACATAAACTATTATTATGCTACATTTCATTATCATTGCGTGCAAGTTCCGTTCCAATCCATTCTTTGGGTTTTGTGTGATGCGTTTACGGAGAGACAAATGTTACAAAATTTACTGTTATAACGCATGTATCACCGTGAACAATGTTACTAATCTGCATAAAATGTATTTTTTATGATAACCGGTAACATAGTCTACAGACAGACAGACAGATAAACAAACCGTTTGTTCCATACTACCATTTCTTGCTATCGATGTAAGAGACATGCAGTTTAAATCAATATCATTAATATTTGAATCTTTTCTTTAAAACTGTCTCATTGTTTAATTCTTTGAATCTATGTCGAGAAAATAATATCACAATGTATGGTCAATTTTTTTTTAAAAATCTTAATTTTTTCCAATGGGATATGGATTTTTTTTTTCAAAATTTATAGGCATTTACCAAATGAGGTGTAGTATATATTTTCTGTAAATTCAACCTCAAAGTGTTGCTTCGGTACTATACGGTTGTAATGTGTTTACAGCCAGCGGACAGTAAATTTGTTTACAGATTAACACTGTAAAGGCTATACCACCGCTGTTATTCCAAAATACAAAGTCGGGGCGGAACTTTGAGGTCAATATCGTACAGAAGAGATTTGCACGTTGTAGCTTCTTCGCATCACAACTCGTGGAGTCTTCTACATGTTCCTAAAATTAGAAAAAAAATCCGTAATCAATACGTCTGGCAGTCCCTTTTTAGAATAGTATTTTGTTTTTTTCCTTTTGATCATACCTCCAATCCGAAATAATATGCAACAGAGAAACCACACAAAAGTAAGTAACGCCCAATGAAACAACTAGCTGCTGAAAAAACTAATTTTGGGCATTTGTTCACTTCATCTTCTTCGCTGATTGAGCGGTTGGTTCATTCCGGTACTTCCACCACCTCTCGCGAGTCTTCCTATTTCTCTTTTATTTCCAAGCCCATACTTCACAGCCACAACTGGGAGGCTTTCGTAACTCATTGTCAGTACATGTTTGTGTTATTTATTGCTTCTATCTTGTTATTAGTGTGGCAATCAACAATTTCTGTCGTATTTCAACATTGACAATATGGTCTGCTTTGTAACACGTTGTAACACTTATGACGAAATCATTTCGGTGGCCAGTGTATGGTTTCTTTCTTTCTTCTTAAGAACCTATGTTTTACTTGTATGTAACAGTGTTGTGATGCCAGTGCTTCATACAATTTCGTCTGAGTTTCTTGACGGCAAGTTTAACGCGATTTCTATTTAACCATTCCTCACATCCTTTAAAAAATTGTGTTACTTAGAATGAATGCCGCTGTTGTAATTGTGTTTAACATGATATACCAGATACTTTGATGTCTGCTCAAGGCAGATATTCCTGTGTGCCTGAAGATACATATTTGCAAAACTTCTTATTATTGTCTGCGTTTTTCTTGTGAAAGTTTAGACATATTTCGCAGTATTTAGTAGACTCATGAGGTAAGTAGTTTAACTACTTCTGATTAATCCATTTTGCTCGTCTGTTTAATGATTATTTTAGGAACTCCACTTGCAAAAGTTTCCAAATAATTTCATTGCAAAAGAGATTCTCATATCATAACAAACAATTTGCTGAATAAGTTTGTCTGAAACAGTGAGTTTAATCGAATTCTTTTAAATACTGTCCTCTAATAGTGCTTTCTTAATGTTGCTCAATTTCACTGACTTTGAAACAGAATAGAAATATCTCTAAAGATAAGAAAATCATGCACTTATATTTTGCTACTGAAGAAATGAGTCACTTTAGTAATGAGTCATCGACTATTATTTCTTGCTGTTATTTTCGTAGATAAAATGAAATGGAGAAAACGCAAAAAAATTGCTACTACATGTGAAGTAGGAAAAGAAAATTTACAGAAACGTTTTGACTTCCCAAAATTGGAAGTGTGAAATAATTCCCACCTGCGACAAAAGGAAAAAGAAAATCTTGCGTTATATCAAATAAGACAAACTACCTACAACCAGAGCTGACATACACGAGAAAATGTTCGTAGTGGCGGGAATTAATGTGGGTATTCGGTTAGAATGATTGAAAGCAATTTTTCTTATTGAAACAATTTAAAAATCACGATAGCACAAAATTGCAGGATATCTGAAGAAGATATCTCAAATTCACATCTCCCTTAAAGGAATGAACACATCATATGCATACATTCTGCTTTTCCGTTTTGATAGAAATTTAATATCCGTAAACTACAAATAAATGTAGTGCTTCTGCTAAGGACATAATTCCATTTAATATTACTATGTCTGTATTAAAGGTAAGTAATATTTTAGTATTAACTTAACATGAATTGCGGTAATCTGTAAAACTAAATACTTTATTTGTTGCGATATTATCTTAAAATTTACTGTTATTTGGTGACCATGATTTGGAACGATCAAGATGCATTTTAATATGTTTACGATAGAAAAACTCGGAAACGAGTATGGCCGACGACGACGACGATAGAAGAACATAAGATATCTCTGGTGGAACCAGAACCCTCGGAGATGTTTCTCTGAAATCAAGTTGTGTTAACAAATAGAAATAACATCTTTTAAAATTATTTCTTATACCTCGTAATCGTTATACCTGTTCAATGCGAAGTTACTATCGTTTTATTCAGTTAAATGTTTTCATTGTTCTCAGAGTCTTAGGATTAGACACCAGAGAGTTCAGTGCTGTTTTCATGGTTACTAAAAAGCATCACATGTTCTGAAGATAAAGTAACTAAGTAATCTGCCTTTCCCATCAACTCTCATTCACTACAATTGCTTTCCGTAGGTAGAGATGTGTACTCCGGTACAATAGAAGTGCTATTTGGTGATTTTCAATTGTAACGACAGATAACAGAACGTGGGTCCGAGAAAATTAGCACGTTATATTTCAGTCATGTATATGAATGTTATTGGAATAGCCTTAACCTTTGTGGTATTAGAATAGTAAAAAAATGAAGTTGGGAAGAGAGTGGTTTTAATTTTTTTTATGATGCTTGTCTAGTTTTCATAGCAGTAGGTTAACACTTGACTTGGTAACAAGATATTACGTTAGAACCTACAAAAATTCTCCTATCGGTCTGAAATTTGGCACACAAGTTCCTTAGGCGGTAATAATTGACTAAAAGTGTAGAATGTAATATTCGAATATGTGGAAATGAAGTAAATTCGCTGGAATTGTTGGTAGAGGCATACATGTTATTACGCAAGAAATGCACGTTATTATCTCTTGATATTTATTCCACGTTTTTCTTAATATTAATCCTTGGTCCAGGTTGCATTCAAATCAAACCATAAAAGCTACTAACCAAAAATTAAACTAACTTAAATGCTCTGTATCAACCAACGGTTACGGTAGAAGCCATCTTTCATCCTGAAAGGTAGGCTGCCATAAGATATATCTTAGCACGAAATCTAATATGTCAGCTACGCACAGACAAATTTTAAATGTTACCGATTTTACACTTTTTGAGAACCTGAAATTTGCATGTGGAAAGCAGCTTTTATCCAACAATGAAGACTTAAAAACACGTGGAATAAATATCAACAGCTAATAACGCATATTTCTTGGGTAATAACGTGTATGCATCTACCTACATTTCGAGTGATTTTACTTCATTTCCACATCTTCGAAGTTTAATTTGTACACTTTTATTCAAGTATTACCGCCTTAGGAACGCATGTACCAAATACTGACCGATAGGAGAATTTTTGTAGGTTCCGACGTATTAACGTGGAGCGCCAAACTGAATGCTACACTTTGTTAATTTGTGTATAATACAGAACAATATTATGCTATTTTAATGGTTGAATATAATGGTGTGATACCTTAAAAGACACTATTTTTATATTTTCCTACAAAGTGTCGGGTTTCGCCGTAAGTGTGTGATAGAATGAAACAGCTCAAGCTTAGGCTTAGTTCCACGTCAACGTTTACATAGAACGGACCATGATACGAGCCGTAACGTATTTTAGCGATTATGTACAGCACAAGGAAATTGAAATCGAGGATTAAATTATAGTGCTATGAAATCGGATTTCATTTTCTGATGATAAATGCATTGAACCATGCTCTCAAATCCTCTTTACCCGTCTCCTGTTGGTTGAAAGTTTTAAGTAGCTGACAAAGACATTCTTTTTCTCATTTCGTTAATACGCTGTTATGACGTTATTCTGAAAATTGACGGATAGAGTGAAAGATAAAATCTGATTGATACTAAGCGTCTAAGGAACTGAGATTGGTTGCTCAGCGTATGCGACAAGTTTATCTTAAATAAATTTTGTTAAGAAGTTACATAATGAAGAACATTTGTGGTGATGTAAACCTATTATAAACTAATTTGTTGTAAGAGAATTATGACAAATTCTTTTCTAACATTTCATTGTCATCTCGACTCGTTTGATGTTATCCTCAATCTTTTCTTATCCTCATATACATTTTTCATCTTATTATATATATTTGTTAAATGTTTTCTAAATCTGTCGCACTACAAACACATTTAATTGTACGAAAACAACAAAAAATCCACTTTTGATGTTTCTCAGTAGTTGATGTTTGAGCGTCAGTTAGTAATTTATGACGCAAAAGGGAAGAAGTGTCTGAAGACCACCGCTGATGAAAACGAACAATGTAACATTTTTCTGACAGCACATGCCAATGACACCCACAAACAACCGCTAAAGACATCCAGAATACAGTGAATGATACAGCAAAATGAAGGTATTAGCGAGGAAAATCTAATGAACATGAATAGCACTGCATCAATCACACGGGAAAGAACGGTGACGTCAGTTATTTTGTTCATTATCGTACAGTGAATTGGGTCCCAGGTATGACGTGTAGGCTATAAAAGTTCCGTTCATCAATGGAGAGGTGGTATTTATAACTGCAAACAGCTAGTAATACCGATATGCTGGAATTAAAGTGTGTTATACGTTTAGGTACAAACAGGAACTGTGATGAATGAAACACGTAAAAAAATATTGACCTAGTTCCGTGCTATAAACTATGTAAAGATTTGTAGATGTTTGTAGTAGCTTATACAACAGTCATCTAAAACACTGTTTTTTTTCTTTTATGTAACCATCTGATTATAATACATAGGTATTAAACAAAACATTTGTAATTTCTATGGCACTGATGGACATTTATAATTCTTAACAAGTATTAATACTTAATTGACTGCAGTATCACTGACACCAATTATAGGATACTTCACATTCCCTATCAGCTATTAACATGTCACAAAAAATTTCAGTTATAAAAAAAAAATTTAAAGCCCACGCTACATTTTCCGTACACAAGTATCACAGTTTGCTGTTGACGAGGATGTTAATCATAGGATACTAGAGACTCTGAATCGTTCATAGTATTATTTGCTACAGCTGCTCCAATACAGGCACAACATAAGATAACTTTTGGTCTGAATCTAACAGAATTATTTGTTTACATTGTTCAGTTTATTTTTCAGTACGATCGTTGCTTAAAAACATAAAAATAACATTTAAGATTACTAATAAACAGACCGATAAGAAAGTTTACGATTACTTTTTACGCGTAATATGGATTTTGATAGAAGATATTTGGCTTTTCCTGCATAAGAAGGTAGAGTTTTCTATACAATATTCGTTCATAACTGCCAAACGGCTCAAACAAGTAAGCGATATGCGAAATCGATCTGCGACTGAGTTTCTATACTGTTTTATTAACTTACTGTTTTTCTCACCTGCTGAGCTGGTCGTTATTTCATTGCCGATAATTAAATTTTTTCAGTAATATATCTATACTACCACGTCCCAATATCAGGGTAATCAATTTTTGAATGTAAAAGACAAACCAAGTAAAACTTTTTTTGTTAGTTTTGGAAATAGTATTGCTTTAGTTGTATGGAGTTTATTGGTTTAGTACAACAATATCTTAAATGATAAACGTAAAGTCTCAGTCTTTTTGGTGAATCCTTAAGACGAAACTTGAGGAGAAAATACGGCGCAGAAAGTTTCACTAACGCAGTTTCATTAAAAGTTACTTCTGTTTCATTATTATTATTATTATTATTATTATTTATTATTAATAATATTATTATTTATAAATATGAAAACGTTACAAAGATTGTAGGAAATCGATGAAAAAGTGACGCATTTCTCTCTTCCACTCAGTTTATTTTGATTCTGAAGAACTCGTGTGTTGCCTATCGTTACGCTGCTTGTTGTGGGCACGCGTGACTTGCTTCACACGCCCTAGTAACAGGTGTTGGCCGGTTTTCATCAACACCATCCTGCTGACCCGCTGACAGAGTTTCGCCATAGAGCTATTGCGCTTTTGCAGTAACGTTTTCAACGGTTGATTTTGTTCATCACGCGTGTTGGTAGAGAATTGTTACGATGTATTTTTTTTCTCCGGAACCTTAGTTTATACATCTCCGTAGGCAATTACGTTCTCTTATTTGATTACTAATTAAATTTATAAAAGTAATATCAGCGAAAGCTTGAAGCGATTGCATTCTTTTATTGAAATTATCTTTTTCAGCAGTTTATTTAATTCGTACTCATCTGAATTAACAGATTTAACAATCTTACTGGCTGTTTAAACTGTATCAGAAACAATCATCTATATAACTCAATTCGCGTGCACTCAGGAACTAGTGCATCATAACACCCGTCCCTTCAATTCATTTCTTGATAGTCAATTGCTGTTTTACAAAAGCTGTGTTCAAATTGTGAACGTAAACATTTACATAGTAGATAGTACACAGAACTGTAATTATATATTAAAAACTGTTAGTATTTTCACTAAGTATTAAGCATTTATTACTACGTCGACTAATCAATTTTTTTACTATTCTCATAAAATGTAACATTCAGTGTTGTAAATTCATGACTATGCATCTATGGTAAATATTAAATGCACACTCTTACCTCAGTAGTCAGCATGTCAATGTACTCACATCATTTTTCACAGACGTCAACAACAAAATCAACAGATCTGACAGAACCACTAAACAACAACAGTGAATTGTACACAACGTCTATTTTAACCTCTGGTTTGTATCCGCCATGTAAAACAGTAGATGCAACATGCTTTCATACGACACAGGTTACAGAAATATCTCATGCACACCCATATTCACAAAATTTTTGGAATAATCACAACAAGATTTTTTTTTTCAGTCAACTTTATTTATTCCACAATATTCATAAAACATACAATATGATCTTAGAAATACCTCGCTTTAATTTCAAAGTTGCTGCAGATATGTTTATATACAAACCACATTCTTACCTTTTTATTTAACTCCCAAATTCGTCTTTACTGATAGCGGCGCAACATTCTTATTCTGTAATATTTCAGTTCATCTATTTACCTGTGATTTGGAAAGAATGAAAGTGCCCACTCTGTGGTGAGTTATGTGAGTCCGTATGGCTTGTTTAGAGCATGGCAGTATTTATTTTGGATCTGTATGGTTTCAATTGTTTTTTGGAATAATCTAGTGCAAGATTTGGTGGACGTATATTGTCGAAGCAGTGCAATGCAACACTCGAATCAGTTACGTCACAAATATTTTTTTTAAAAAATAATTGTTAATTGCTTTAGCAACACAGTAAGTGAAATTTTCCAAGTCGCAACTAAAAGATTGCGGTTAGAATCCGAGAGCGGGAGAAAATACATTTTTTTTTTCTCTTTAAAGTGAAAAATTATGAGATAACTGTTATATGTAATTGATTTATGCCATTTCAGATCTGACTGAGAAATATTACAGAAGTTTTTCTTAGTACACGACAGATGCAACACCGAATAACTGTTATCTTAAGCAGAAGTAAGAGAATGAAAAGAAGATCCGCTATGTGGCAACACACAGAACATCTTCTAGCAAGCACACTGCCGGAAATCTATCCGAATAACAGAACAGCAACAGGATTTACACTGTACTAATGAATACCGTGCGCTCTAGGGTTCTGAAGCTTTGTAGGTATAGTAAAGTACTACTGCTGATGTGTGTGGACTTACATGGGTCTGTGTGTGTAGGTGCGATCGAGTCTGGTGCAGTGCAGTGCAGTGCTGTAGTGTGGTTACATCGCGCGACGCCGGTTACTACTACCGGAGCCGCCGCCGCCGTCGCCGTACGCACTTGTTGGTGGCCGCCCGGCGCTCGCAGTCGCTGCTGGCGCGCCAACCGACACTTTCTGCAAGTAAAAACTCCCCTCCCGCCCCTCCACGGCCCGTGAGCGCCCCTCCACGGCGCCAGCCGGCCCCCTCCGCCGCGCCTGCCTCCCACTCTCCCTCCCCGCCCGCGCCGCAGCCGCCCCCGGCGCAGGCCTACACTGCCTCCGGCGGGGCGGCTGCACCACCCCGGACAGCTGCGACGAGTCCGCCCGCAAATTGTTGTTGGGAAACCTTCACCTTGCTATGACCGGATAACCTTCACCGTGACCGGCCTGATTCGAGAAGTACAGGACAAACCCTGGTCCAAATAAGTTACATTACAAGAGTTCCTCCACCGATCAACGCACCTGTCTTTAGTTTCGGTAAAGAAACGAACACAAAACATCAAAATTAATACCGTAATACACTTCAAAAGTTATAATGTCAGCTTATAGTATCAAAACGCTCTAAAAAACGAACCAAAGATTAGAATGACGTCAAAATTGAACGGCGTATTATTGAATAAGGGGGAAAGAGTATGAACAATATATATATATATATATATAAATAAAATAGTTCCAAATTTTAGAGACAGATGGCATCAGAATTTCGTCTACAAATGACAAATCGTAAAACATATCCCGTCAGATGTAAATGTGCTTCGTCTGTCCACTTCCATGCGAGCAAGAAATTCCAAAGCAAAACCCTCTCTTGCTGGCAGGTCAGAAGGAAACACCTCCTGAACATGGCAAATTTTGTACGGATAGCATTGCAGGATGTTTCGTAGAATGTTATGCATCATGCTCTTAGGCCTGTCGTATGTTCGGGCAATTCTCCGTGCACTGCATGGTTGCACACCTCCTGAACTGCTGTGGTCACTTCTTCAACTACCGCCGAATCACATCTTTTCCTTCCTCTACCAGACTGCACATCAAACGAACCTGAATTTTCGAATTTTTTCATCATTTTCACTACACCCATGACAGTCATTGGTCCAACGCCTTTTTTCATTCCCTTGAGGGTCCTGAACTTCTGCAGAGCTATTGGTGCAGAATCGCCATTCATGTTCTTTCCCCCTTCTTCAATAATACGCCTTTCAGTTTTGACGTCATTAGAATCAGTGGTTCGTTTTTTAGAGCGTTTTGAAACTTAAACTTTAATTATAATCACCTTTTATTTTCCCGTTTTTTTTATCCTTCCTTGGCTTAGATCCTGGCGCAATTAAATAGATTCACTACATGTGGTCGTCAAGGAACACAATTATCCTTCGTTGAGTCGTTGAGTCTTATTCTATTAAATGTATTCGTAAGAATAAATAAAAGTTTGATATGCTTTCACAGTAAAAAAACACTTTTACTATAGTCTGTTCAACAGTACCAAACTACAGCAGAGGGATTCTACAATAACCGTGGCCCCGCAATTTGATGATAGATTCTTATGTAACTAGACGAGACAAATCTAAAGCAAAGAGTAATTTTTTGGGTGTGTATCTCGCTTAGTTCTCGACTTATATTGTCTTAAAAGTGAAGTAATTATGTCGAAACGCGTCCTGGACCAGAAGAAAAATTTCGCCAAATCCAAATTCTATGATGGATTGATCAATAACTCCAAGAGATAAATCGAAAGTAAAGAATAAGAAAATATTTGATATCTTACTTAGTTCACGAGATGTAGTATCTCCATATTAAGGTAGTTAGGTTGAATGCAACCTGCACCAGAAAACTTGTGCCAAAGCCACAAGGAACAACACGATGGACATGCACAATAGGAGTTTTTTTGTTTTTGTTTATCTCCCTAGTGGCTGTAATTAAGCTGAAATACTGCCTGGACCAGAAGTAAAATGTAATCAAAGAACAAGGAACTATACATATAAATGTTTTGTTTTTTTTTACATTCGATATCTCGAGAACTAAGCGAGATGTCAAAGAATATTTATTCTTTACTTTCAATTTGTTTCGTGGAGTTACATAAGAAAACATCATCAAATTGAACTTCTTATTCAGAGAATGCCAAGTCTCCTTAAAATATCCTTACAGAAGAAATTTACACATAAGTCCATTTATAGTTCGCTTCGCACATTCCTTCAAACTACACATTATCATTGAAATTCCATGAGCACCTTTTTGTGGTTGTATTAAAAATTTAGGCTTGTAATTACTCCAGCCAAAAACCAGAATTCCAGGTATGCACATTAGTAGAAAGCCTTGTTAATATGGAAACGCAACATTCTCTGTAAGACTAAACAATCTGGCATATATCGAGAGAAGATTAAATCAAGAGTATTAAAATGCTAAATATGAGCACCCTTTTTGTGGTTGTATTAAATATTTAGGCTTGTAATTACTCCAGCCAAAAACCAGAATTCCAGGTATGCACATTAGTAGAAAGCCTTGTTAATATGGAAACGCAACATTCTCTGTAAGACTAAACAATCTGGCATATATCGAGAGAAGATTAAATCAAGAGTATTAAAATGCTAAATATGACCGGAAACAATAAAATTTTAGGATAACGTATCGATTATCCTACAAAGTTTTCAAATACGATGAGTGTTGAAATTTAAATTACATGAGTGTAATTCTGCAAATTGATTGGAGCCTTACTATCTCTTCCAAACATATGTCAACAATCGAAAACATGGACATGTTTGAAAGCAAGAGGAATATGCTTCTCAATCCAAGCTATTACGGTACGGACAAACCAAAAATTGGAAATCGCTTTTATAATTCTGTACGACTACTTCAAATATACTGTCTCTTGCTGGCTATAGACATCAGTTTGTTCATTTTGTAAATAGTAATACAATAAAACAGTGCTTTATATTTATACTATTTTTATTTGCCTCTGACGATAACTGTTAATCCTTCGAAGATATTTTGGGCTGACATTCAGGGACACATGTATAATTATATATATTTACTTTGGGCTATAAGCCTCGTCGAAATCTAGATCATTAAAGGGTTGGGGAATGGAAACAATTGGGGTATTGCAATTCGCCAGAAGTGATTTTGTAAAACTATGTAAAACCTAAATCTGTATATCTGGATGGGGATTTGAACACGCATCTTCCATAATGCCACCGAATGAGTTTATCGCTCATCTTCCAGGCTCGGTTAGTTATGTTTGATTTCCAGTATTGTCCAGTGTAAGCAAGAAATTAATTGGTTGATAAAAATCACATGCAAAGCAAGATATTTAGGAGATAGGGAGCGAACTAAATTCTTGCAGAAATAAAGTACGAAGAAGATAAAATAAATGGTAAAAAATAATTATCTTGGAAATTGTAATTGAAATTAAGGAAAAGAAAAATTAATAAATGACAGTTCGAACTCGTATTTCCCTGTATGTTGTTTCCCGATCTATTATTTTTATAATTGTAATCTGATAATTTAAAAATTAAGATATAACATCATTTCCGATCCCGAGAATTTTTGTAAAATTATACACTATGGTGGTACTGTGATCATAAAATCAGTTAGAGGTGACATGGAGATATATGTATCAGCAATAGATCACCAAAACCATGAAATAGGGTCAATTACCTGAAGTTCAGTTAAAAATTTTCAATAGAAAATGTTGTGTTTACATGTTTTAAATACATAAAAAATTATCCTATGTCTTAACAGACTGAAACTTTGCACGAAGGTACAAATTAGTGGGTAGAATTTTACTGCACTTTGGTAATAAGTGACTAAGTTATGCATCGCCAAATAGTTTATCCCGATACGCAGGAGAATCTCCCTCGGATTATGATACTGGATTCCTCGACTAATCTGTAGTTAGCAGCTCGAAACTTCTCAAGCAGTTCATGCAAATTTCTCTCGAGAGGTAGATTATTAAGAGCGCAATCAATATCATCGCTGTTGCAAATATATTTCTTCAGCGGCCGATTATAATGCGGTATATTAAAGAGTGGCTATGTTTTATACATCGATTCTTGATATTGCGGCATTTTCGAAATTTTTGGAAAATCACGCACAAGAGACTACATGACGTCCAAGATATATGTAGAACTCATAGATTACCTTTAATTCTATTTACAGTGATTTCACCGAGCGTGGTGCATTAGTGGTAACGCTCTGTACAAATCCAGACGCGGGTTCGAATCCCCATTTTGGCCATCAAGATTAGGGTATTTCCAAAGTTTTCCCAAATCATTCCAAGCGAATGCCGGAATGTTTTCTTTAAACAGGCCATGGTCGAATTCCTTCACATTTCTTGCTCCTAGTCCTTTCCTGCCTCTAATGACGGCGCATAAAAAATATATCTATCTATCTATATCTATAAAACGAAAACCGAATAAATTTGTCTTATAAAATATCGGAAACTACTTAGCAGATTTCGATGAGGTTTCCACTGTTTTAAAGATTACAATCTCAATTCGGTTGTTTGGCATGTCTTATGTTTCAACGTTGAATAACGCAGTAGCATTGAATGAAATTCTGAATGTATAATGACAAATCCCAAAGATAGAAGAATTAGATGTTCTATACTTCGCACTAAACTCACAACTACAATGTCTCTGACCAAAGCCTTTAATGAATGCAATAAGATAACTTTACAATAATAACTATTTTTCAGTCTAAACAAAACTTGTTCTTTCCTTTAATTGGGCATATTCAATTTTTAAACGCCATAGATAGCCGTAAATTGAAGTATTATTTCCTTTAATTCAGGATGTTCAATTTTTAAAAGCCATACATTGCCGTAAAAACAACAGTGATTTTCTTTAACCACGATCTCTGGCAGTAAGCCTACAACTACAATGTCTCTGGGCATCAGCATTAGTCTCCTGTTCACAAAACCATTTATTTACGATAATATTAATCTGGATTCACTTTTGATATTTGTATAAAATGCTGAATCAGCGGATTTAAACTATCTGGCGTTTCGAGCAAAAAGTATACCCATTCACTTCGCAATTGAATCAAATGTGAGTTTCTAACATAATCTAGCGTTCTTTAGTAATGTAGTAATGCAATTTCTTAACCAAATTAGGGAAACTTGATACACATGAATCTTTTCGGACGATTGAAAATAGTGTACGTGCAAATAAATTGCAACCCACCCATTTCTTGCTCTAGTTTGACACTTGACAGACAAACACAGGTTTTAGATTGTTGATTAGTTTCTTATTGAGCCCATCACGACAAATGACTATCCTCTTTTCATTTGTAAGAACAGAGACATTCCTGGCGTATGATTGCAATGAAGTCTTCACGGCTGTACCACCCGATCGTGTTGTGAAAATACTATATTTCGACTGCTAGCTTCGCCGTCTTCCTCATGTAAGAAATCTGTCGTGGTGTGCTGATCGACACATAATGAGACAGCTCTTCGACTATGAGATCATGGCCTGGGATGAATTTTGGGACAAGAAAAACGAAGGAATTTGGTCAAAATCTTATAAAGGTACCATTGCTTGCTCCTACAGTGGTTTCGGAGATGCGTGACAAACCAAAATCTGTAACGCCGGATTGGTTCTAACCCGTAAATTCCAAAATGTGGGATATATCCACACACGTGACTGGTTGTGGCCAATCTCATTGGATTTAAAAGATATCTTGTCGTTATCACTGTCAGCTTAAATCAATTCGTTTGAAATATAGGTATAATTTTATACTATAGAAAGGATCGGGATTATTCATAGACAGTGTCACCGGGCGAGCGAATCCCGAATACTTCATTTTATCCTTAGCCAGGTCTTACAGTCAACGTTTCTTTGTCACTTCTGCATCATTCGCCTAGGTCTCCATTTGCTTTGCACCATGTAACAGTTCCTTATTCCGTTTAGCGTTCCCAAATTTGTGATGTGATAATATGAAACCGATACGTCCAAGTAATCGTACACATTACGCGAAGTCAGTTTTCAACTTTTACAGATTTTGATATTGGCTAAGAAGATATTAAAAAAAAAAAAAAAAAATCCTAAGGAAAGAGAAAGGTTTTTTTTGTTTGTTTATGATTTTATGCCTCGTCACATCGAGGTGTTTAGATGCGGGAAAGGACTGGGCGCAAGGAACGGGAAGGAATTTGGCCATGGCCATCCCAGTATTCGCGTGGATCGATTTGGGAAACCGTGGGAATAAACGGTGGGATAAGGCCACAATCCGATGATGTTTAACCACAGCCGGTGTCACAAATGGATTTTTCGCATGTGTTCCGACATACTGCTTAAAGACCCAGTTCGAAAAGATTCAGTCAGTTTCTTCTTTGAGGAACTATTCTTCTTTTTATTTTTAAGTTCAATTGGTGATAGTAAAAAGATGTATGGACATATAAATTACAAATATTTATTAAAAATATTGAGTGATAAGACCTAATAGTAAACCTGCAATTGATCTTCTTGTTTTGTTTTTTATCCTTTATAACGCCTACTGTACTCAATAAGGCATTTTCGCTCTGAATACGAAATGTCTATCACGCCGGAAGAATATATAATGTCCTCAGCTTTCATACCCTCTGGTAAAAGATTAGTCGGTTAGTATTATACAAATTTTTATACTTAATTCTAACGATTAATGCTATTTCTGTTTATAGCAGTTACAAGAGGTGAAAGGCGGTGCATGCGGTCGCATTTATAGGACATTGGCACGTATAGTAATGTATACAAGAATGAATCCATCGATGCCACTCCGGAAAACGTATCTCTTTTATCTAGATTTGAAACTAGATCTCGCAGGTTGTAGATAATCGCACAGGTAATAGTCGCCCTTAAGACTACTGTGGAAATTTCCTACATTTCAGGCCGCAAAGGGGTATATATGGAAACACATCCAACTGACCAATACAATCAGTTAGTTATTTTGACATGCAGTAAAATGAGTTTTGTGCGCAAACGAAATATATTAGTGATTATACGAACTAAACCAAGTGTAAACAGGAATAATAACGGTGCTAACAATGTTATTTTGGCATTAGTATGCCATGATGTAAGTTGAAGTTGTAATCTGTTGTAAGTACTTCTTCTTATACTCTCTCATCCACTCGTGGTAATATAAAAAGTTTGCGTCTCCGGAACGTCATAGGACGCCGTTATAATAAGGCGGGTAAAAATGCGATTAACCTATTAATTTTTACAGTCATGAAACATATATTTTAGTCTATAGTTATTTTTGTTTACTTACAGATATCGAGTTAAGTACTTATTAATATGGAGGCTATGACTTTACAGGTTACTGATGACTCTTCATCATCTAATTATTTTAGCGTATTAATACATCTAGACCGCACTGAGAAATACGAACATTTTATGAACATTCATAAATCGCTTTTTGCGGAAATGGTATTTCGGTATGCAGTGCGCAGCTATTTAAAATCCGTAATTGGCATTCCTTACTCTTAATTACGGTGTAAAGTTTTTAAACGATGCAACAAAATTATTCATTTTTGTTTTTGAAAAATGAATCACGACTCACTCATTTTCCTCCTCATCACATCACGTACATTTTAACTGAGAATATTTCTGACCCGTTTTGTCTTAATATATTTCCTTCTGCTGTCAGAAATGATAAACTCATTTAAGGTTTTTGTCTGACAAACAAAAATGTTTCGCAAGATTTGTTTGCAACATTAAGTAATGCTAATCATTTTATGACACACATGAAGTGGTGAAGTGATTATACATAACAAATGAACAGGGATATCGGATTCTTTATGTTGGAAATGAAAGCTCCATTAATAACACAAATTCATTCAAAATAAATTGTTTATTAGTAGTTAACAATGTTTTTATTGAATGAGACAATCACAATTCAAAGCGTTGACGAAAGTTTATCACTCACGATTTTGTGTGTTCTATGGAAGGAAGAGTGTAGCTTCCAATAAATCTTCTGCCATCACAGTAACTGCGAACAGAACAGATCGGATATTTCAAGCAGTTTAATAATATATTAAGGTTAATGAAATGTGTGTTATTTACCTTTTAAAAAAAGATCCATTTTTTCAGTTCTTTTAGCCTTCATTACCTGCATTACATACGATGGCTACCGAATCCAGAGACCATTTACTCAGATGAAATGTCCAAGGCGTCAGAATATTCTAGAAGTCCATTAGTTGGTCACGCTTCACTGTAAAAATAAACATTTAGTTAGTAATACATTTTAAAGTCTTCTTACAGATATCAATTTAGTAGAAGACAAATGTGTATTTCGCGGAAGTATGAAGTAATCCATTTACAACTATGTTAAAGGCGCATGGTTCGGATACTGCACAGTTATTGTTAGTTCATTTCGTAGGAATTAATGGGTGTTTTGCTATTATGGTGAAAAGAGAAATTAAATGAAGTCTTTAGAGAGAAAGAGGGTAATATAATGAACGTAATCTCCCTTCATTATATGGCAATGGCGCAATATTCGGACCATACAATCAGTATACTATCCATCCAGGTTTATGACCGAATTAAACATTTATAATATTGAGTTATTCTGATAAGTGACTTATCCTTGCAGCGTATCTTGAGTCGCTTTTACACTTATCGGTTGTTGTAATGTTATCCCTGTGTTTCTGTGCGAAATTTACATAAGGCGACAAAGCTGCATATTGTGATATGCGTCACGAATATGAATTTATAGACATTATATTCGTAAAATAGGTTGATTATTACGATATTTAAAACCGGAAATACTTAATTTATATACTACTGCAGATAATACATACGAAAAGCGAAATTAGCGCTTATATAAGCTACATATTATATGTGTTGAAACATAAGGCGTTTCTCTGTTTGGAGAGAACTATGGCATCTTTCCTCAGCAGGCAAGGCCACACTTAGAAATGGTAAGGAAGGATTTCAAAGTCCTGTTGTATCCGTTGTATAGGGTACTGAGATAATGTATGAGGGTAGTATGGATACTGGACCACAAAAGTTTCTTTGGTCAAGGCCTTGTTTGATAATTGTAAGACAGAATGTAACAAGTGATGCCAAATGCTATAGTTTTTTGGATGTTATGCAATAAAAGGTGGATAAATACTGTTGAAAATATATAGGATAGCTAAAAGAAGATGAAAAAAAAAAACAGTAATAGGCGTAATTCTAGCACGAGTAATCATAAACAGTATCTGAAGCTGTTTAGACCTTAGATTGATCTCTCATTTCCACTCGAAAAATAGCTGATTAATAACATCCCGTCATTCGCCTGAAGTGATTTGATGAAATCATTCAAAATCGAAATCTAGATTGGCTGGATGGGGATTCGAGCCTAAGTTCTCCGAAATGCGAAGCCAGAGCGTTACCGCTCATCCTCCACTCTTGGTGGTAGGCATGTAATTCTGTTGAATTTGAAACCTGTAACTATGCTTGAACGCATAAATGTGTAGAATATAATAGCTACTTATTTTATGAGAAATATTTCAGTATTAAAATACATGATTGGACGGTTTAATCTCATACTCTGTTAACAATTGCCAGTTATGGGGGAATCAAAAAAAATGACGTGTGCAGGGTAAAGTCACAGGATTATGAACTGGTGACAATTCCAGAATTTTGACCATTAGTTACCACAAATCTTTTGGGAGGATGAGGACGAAGGTATGAAATGTTTGAACCTTGCTTAATTTCCAACTGGTGTTGTCGCAGTCTTTTGATACATCGGTCCTTGAAATTCCAGTAATTCCTTTCTTTACCTTATACAGGGTGTTACAAAAATGTAGGCCAAACTTTCAGGAAACATTCCTCACACACAAACAAAGAAAATATGTTATGTGGACATGTGTCCGGAAACGCTTACTTTCCATGTTAGAGCTAATTTTATTACTTTTCTCCAAATCACATTAAACATGGAATGGAAACACACAGCAACAGAACGTACCAGCGTGACTTCAAACACTTTGTTACAGGAAATGTACAAAATGTCCTCCGTTAGCGAGGATACATGCATCCACCCTCCGTCGCATGGAATCCCTGATGCGCTGATGCAGCCCTGGAGAATGGCGTATTGTATCACAGCCGTCCACAATATGAGCTCTAACATGGAAAGTAAGCGTTTCCGGACACATGTCCACATAACATATTTTCTTTGTTTGTGTGTGAGGAATGTTTCCTGAAAGTTTGGCCGTACCTTTTTGTAACACCCTGTATATCTTGGTGTCAGATTATTTTGCTTGGAATTAGCTAATAATTAATCAGCAACGTAAAATTCCTTTCTCTGCTTCATCTAAATCCCGGTGTCAGACTATTTTGGTTAGAATTAGGTAATAATTAATTAGCATCGAAAAAGTAAGAGTTTCTGCTTGTATAGACGGTAATTTTTGAACCTCCGTTACATTAATGCAGTAGAGGTTACCGACGTAAATTTACCTGGGATTATCTGAGAAAACTTTAATTTTGATTATTTTTTTTAGTTGTTAAGGTTAAGATCATAATATTATTAGCAAAGCAAGATGCGAAAGAAAAAGATGATTAAAATGCTAGTGTTGATCCTACTTAACCTCACAAAATATTGAAATCTACATCAAACCAAAGGGATATTCAGAAATCAAAACCACTTAATTCAGAGGAAGTAAGAAAGAAAGGTTTCATCACTGACTGCTCAAAACGATAGCTGTTCAGATATTGAGTAGACTCAGGAGAAAGCAATAATAAACAGGAGCCCATTGATCATGTGCGATTACAATTCGGACTATAGGAAAATATTTCATGGTATAGTTTACATTAAATTCACAAATTAGATTCATGTAAGATGTGTTACTATCTAGGCAGAATGTCAGACGAAGATACAGTAATCATGAAATGTAAGCCTTCCAATTAGCACTGCAGTTAAAGTATTATTTAATATTTAGGCAATGTTCCGCGTACGTTTTTTCAAGGAATGACGAATCTTATTAATCTAATTGATGCCAGAGATGGCGTCATTTCCGCTGAAATCTGAAGTTATGATACATTAAAGATGAGAAGAACCGTTGGTTGATTAACTAAGGTTTATTCTTTACTAGCAGAGTTTCCGGCGTTGACGGATATAATTGACTAGCTTTATTCACGCAATGGGAAACATGTGTAAAAAGTTTTTAAAAATTCGCGGCAACCATTTTCGGAATTAAAGCAAACCTAGATTCATCCCAGCCCCCTACGAAGAAAGGGGTGGATTGAAGTTAATTTACACGTTCACTATTCCTTGTGCTTTTGGTGACTTTTTCTTCTGGCTCAGGCCGTATTTCAACCTAACTGCCACAACTAAGAAGAAAAAAACACCTATTTTGGATGTTCGCCGTGTAATTCCTAATGCAAATTTTTTTTCTGGTCCAGGCAGCATGTCAACCCAGCCACCTCAATTTTGAGATACGATATCTCGAAAACTAACACAGGTATCAAAAAATGGTATTCTTTACTTTAAATTTGTTTCGCCGAGTTACAGAAGAATTCAAGATCAAATATGGCATTTTAGAAATTATTCCTGGCCGCTTTTCAACCTAACCACCTCAGTTTTGACATACGATATCTCGAGAACTAAGCGAAATAGCAAAGAAAAAAATAATAATAATTGTTCTTTACTTTCGATTTGTCTCAGATATATACGAATCGACCATAAAATTTATCAAATTTCAGTGGCTCAGATATCGTAGAATCCGCCAGATTTTGAATGAATTTGAAAGCTTGAGGTCGGAGTTAAAATTTAAGGTGCGTCTTAAGACGTTACGACATTTTTATTTTACGAATACTCTAGCATTACCTGAAAATTTCTGAGTCGTTTTTGACTGAGTTTTCATAGTATCAACATGAATTATAAATTATGACAGCATGGTGAAGTAACTTCATTAGTACGTTACTAAACACGCTAGATTATGTTAGAAACTTACATTTGATTCAATTGCGAAGTGAATGATTATATTTTATATCAAAAGTGAATCTAGAATAATAATATCGTAAATAATTCTGATGGCCAGAGTCATTTAGTTTTACTGCCAGAGATCGAGGTTAAAGAAAATCTCTGTTGCTTTTTCGTTATTAATATTCTCGCATTCAATACTACCATCCATGTCGTTTAAAAACTAAATCTCCTGAATTAAATGAAAGAATATTTCAAGTTTTGTTTAGCGTGGAGTTTACAACATAAGTATTACTAATAATTACTTTTGATGCTTTCATTATAGATTATGGCCAGAAATATTGTAGTTGCATTTTAAGTGCAGATTATGCCACATATATTGATTCCATGTTTGGTATCTGTCACGACACATGTTAAGAATTTTATTTAATGCTCCAGCGTTATGTAACGTAGAAGCATAAGACATACCAAACAAATGAGTTGAGATTCTAAGCTTTAAAACAGTGAAAACGCCATCGAAATTTGTTCTGTAGTTTGAGATTTTTTTTTCAGATTTATCCGGTTATCGTTTTAAAGTTATTTTTTTATTTATTTATTTAACCAATATATCCATACAATCATAAGATAGTTTTGACTTCCAAAGTATGTGAAGAGAAATGTAACTATTCACGGAAGGTTCTGCTGAGCACTTCACTAGATATCACGATACGCCTATGATGAAACTACTTTCTTCTACCGTTTTGACCACGGTATGAGGATCTTCTTAAGGGATACAACCTACTGCTAAGTCTATTGTGGGCAACGTAAATCAACTATATTATTACGGATGTCATTACACATGTCAGTTTTCTCTGCACATTTCGAACAATATAGAGGTAATATTTATTTCTGTAGTTGTAAAATAGGTCACTGTTACTTGTGTTTACTAAATAACTTTTGAAAAATGTACTGTTGCTTTTAAAAAGAACATGTGAAAACCAATAAAAAACGACTAAATTTTAAAAAAGTTCTTGTTCTATGATAACTACCTGATTGTGTCTATGCGCGGGATAGTGTTTAAATAGCAGAGTTAATCTTTGTGGTGCAGAACAGTGTTGGTACTCCCTGGCTCACATAGTATAACCGGCCGTCACACCGTGTAAGCAATATCCGAGCAGGTAACACCTGATGCTCTCATACTATTACTGGCCGATCGTATAGCAGTTTACTACCTAGTAACGGTAGTGTTGCTAAATACCTACCAAACGTATATCATTCCCTTATTGTGTATAATTCCTTAACACTACAGTTTTTATTTTTTAAATTATTCTTCTTCTGACTTGCATTTTACTATAAGAGTTTTCTAGTGGATGATGAGAGACTAAATGTATATCGAATACTGATATGTGATGCTTTTACCTCTTACACGAGGAAATTATTTGTTGGTTAACTGGTGCTGAATCATGATAACATTATTATAAACCTAACAGAATTTAATAAAGCTCTGAATGACTTGAAAGCAAATAAGGCAGTTGGAATTGATGAGATCCCTGCAGAACTTCTTAAATCTCTAGGAGAGGAAGGAATCGAAAGATTATTCAAGCTGATATCAAAAAGTTATGAAACAGGAGAAATTCCAACTGATTTTAATAAAAATATCATCTTCACACTTCCAAAGAAAGCACAAGCCGACAAATGTGAGAATTATCGCACCATTAGTCTAACATCACATGCTTCAAAATTACTGACCAGAATAATATACAGAAGGATGGAAAGGGTAGTAGAAGAGATAGTAGGTGAAGATCAGTTTGGGTTTAGGAAAAATCGCTGGTACAAGGGAAGCAATTCTGTCTTTAAGATTAATACTTGAAGGGCGGATCAAGAAAAACAAAGATACTTTTATGGCATTTGTTGATTTAGAAAAAGCTTTTGATAATGTTAGGTGGGACAAGATGTTCAAAATTTTAAAGAAGTCAGGTCTAAAGTATCGAGATAGAAGAATACTCTATAAACTATATAAGAATCAAGTGGCTGTAATAAAAGTAGAGAATCACGAGAGACATGCATCAGTTAAAAAGGGTGTGAGACAAGGTTGTAGTCTATCCCCGTTAATATTCAACTTGTATGTAGAAGAAGCAATGAAGAAAGTCAAAGAAAAATTTCCATGTGGCATAAGTTTTCAGGGAGAAAAAATCAGTATGCTACGATTTGCTGATGACATTGTCTTGTTAGCAGAGAGGGCTGAGGATATTGAGAAGTTATTGAATGGCATGAACAAAATACTGAAGGAAGATTTTGGACTGAATATAAATCAAAGTAAGACAAAAGTGATGAAATGTAGCAGAAATGATACCAATAGTAGCAGATTAAATATAAAAATAGGATCGGATGCAATAGGAGAAGTGAAGTGAAGTTCTGTTACTTGGGAAGCAAAATTACAACCGATGGCCGAAGCAGGAATGATGTTAAAAGCAGAATAGCACTAGCTAAAAGAGCCTTCATGAAAAAGAGAAACCTTTTAGTTTCAAATATTGATCTAGGAATTAGAAAGAACTTTTTAAAACTCTATGTGTGGAGCACAGCACTTTACGGTAGCGAAACATGGACTTTAGGAATACCGGAAAGAAAGAAACTTGAAGCATTTGAAATGTGGTGCTACAGAAGAATGCTAAAAATTAGGTGGACAGACAAAGTAAGAAATGAACGAGTTTTGGAAATGATGGGTGAGAAAAGAAGTTTATGGAAGAAGCTTACAGGAAGAAGAGACAGGCTTTTAGGTCATATTTTGAGACATGCTGGATTGGTTAATTTGTTAGTGGAGGGAACAGTCGAAGGTAAGAACTGTAGAGGTAGACAGAGATTAGAATATATGAAGCAGATATATGAGGACGTGGGTTGTAAGGGGTATGTAGAAACGAAAAGGTTAGCACAGGATAGGAAGGGATGGAGGATTGCATCAAACCAGTCTGAAAGACTGACGACAGCAAAAAAAAACTAACATACAATAGTTATTATCTTTCCTCTACGACACTAATGAGATACTGGAAATGTATTTCAGGCCAAAAAATGTGCAGACGACTTAATTAACTTTCAGAATAATCATTTTATTATACATTTAAATCTAAGAATCCCTTCCACAAGCACATACGGCACTATATTGAGATTGTCGAGTTTGATATATCTGAATTTCTGTAGAAGGCCATCAACCAAATGTTTTACAAATTTAGATTTGTTAGGGAATTGAGTTGATGAAAACTTAAACCCACCTTCAACCAAAGATGGCGATTATATCGGCAAAATATGAGTATTATTTGATAATCTATGTCTACATGTAGTTACAATCTCGTTACTACATCATGTAAATTAGTTTATCTTGATAAAATAAGTGATGCTTAAACGTATCAGACAAAGTATATGTTACGCCACGCTTTCGTGGCTACTGTGGTGGAAAATACTGTACACTGTTTTTTCTGCTTGTATAATGTTTTCCTTGGATACACTATTTATGGAATTATACATTTTAGGCCCTACCACAGTATTAAGTGCTGCCCATATTAAGTTTCCTTGATAATTCGCGTATACTGGCACTTTTATCGTATATACCACTTTTGAAATAAACTTCATTTAATCCTTTGCTTCAAAAGATTTTTTTGTAATCATATACGTGCGGACATTGGAACATATACGCTAAGACTAGTTTTTAAGTATTAATTTTAAGTGACAATAATCTTTGGTCAGCGGGCGCGGCCAAAGAAAATTATATATAGTAAGAGAGATGTGTGTGATCGCTGAGAAACAAAGAGAGCACGGACTGTATTAAGATTTCGAGAGGTAATTATTACCTTGGTTTGGAATAAACGTTTCATTTTGATGGCGTATATGTGTGGTTTTTTCATGGTTTATTAAACATCATATCCAAATAAATACCTTACATTAATATGCACAACCTGCCAAAACAAATAAAAGGCATCATCGACAGGTTATAACCTGTCTTTCCTGGTGAGGTTGATAAGAATATTGCCGGGTTATATTTGGCGACCCAGTATCAGAATTTACGGGTGTTAATTACTACTGATGAGCATAGCACCCTAAACGACTGGACTTCTGATGATGCAGCGGCAGCGGCGAGTTCCAGATTTTCATTCTACGCAGCGCGGCAAGTAGAGAACATTCCATTTATAAGTTCTGAGGTGGCAGTAATCATCAGTCATATAAAGAAAAAAGAAAAGAAAAGTAATTAAAATTTGTACATTGAGTAAATAACGTACAGTAAAGAAACTTGAAACTGAAGCAGTGATTGTTGTTGAGACTGTATTTCTTCAGTAGTAAATTAGTTTTTGATAAGTAGTGAGTAGTGTATAGTAAAGAAGTTAAATATGGAGCAGTGATTTTTGCTGTGGGGATTGGCTCTCTTGAGTAGTAACACTTGTAATATATATATTATATATAATAATTGTATGACACTAGCTAGAATGAGTGCTGAAGGTAATTTGGGAGAATTTGAAGGTAGTGTTTCCGAAAGAGAGATGGGAAGTTCAGAAATAGTAAGTTTTGATGACAGCTATGTAAATTTAATGGGAGTCTTTGATAGTTCTATTATTAGCGGGAGTAAAGTTAAGCTTTCCGGTTATGTTGCAAATAGTAAACTTCATAATAATACTGAAAATAATGAATTAATTAATGAAGAGAATAATGTTAATGGGGGGGGCAATTTATAGAGAGCAGTTTCACCAAAGCCAGATCGACCGAGAGATATTCGAGAAATGAGTACGGATCTTGAATTGATATTAAATGCCATCCGAGGATTTGATCAGATCCAAGAAAAAACCAGACAAGACATCCGAGGATTTGAACAGAGCCAAGAAAAAACCGGACAAGACATGGGAATAATTAATGAAAAAATCACGCAAGTTATACAAAGGAGTCAAGAATATGAGAAAAGGATTACGGAAAGTATTAATCAGAATATTAAAGGGACAGAAGAACTGATAGTAAGTGTATCTGGAAGAATTTTGAAGGTGGAGTAGGAGACAGAAAAAGAACTGAAAATAATGAGGGACGATATTCTTGAAAACAAGAAAGTTATGGAGCAAGATATCGTTGTTCTCGTGGTTCGCCGTATAGGAGAAAATTAATGTTGAAACTGTAGAAATCTCATTAAATGAAAAAATAGAAGAAAGTCAGAAAAATGTGGAAAGTAAAAGAAGAAATTTTGGAAGGCCAAGTACGAAGTCATGAAGAAGCTGTTGAAGAAAAAATGAGTATAGCGGAAGCAAGAAACGAGTCGTTAAAAGATACATTCGAGGAAGAAGAATTAGTAGATAATGATAGCGAGCTACCTTTAAGTATTAACGAAAGTGAAGAAATTGAAAATGTTCCTAGCAGCGATGGAGAAGAGTACGAATGCAGAAGTATCGAAGGTGGAATAAGAATGTTTTTCATAAGGAGTTATGACGAAGAAGAAGATGAAAATGTATCGCAGATAGGAACCGAAGAAATGAATATTCTACCAGGTAGCTATAAAGGAACGAATGTACTTTCCCGGCACGGTAATACAAACGCCGCTAATTATGTTTTTTTTTTTTTTTTTTTTTTTTTTTTTTTTTTTTTTTTTTTTACGGGAAAAAATGAAAGGGGAGTGATGGAAGTATTGTTGCAGGACACAATCGATGACGGCCGACATCAATTTGCTTCAAATTATTTGAGAAAAGAGTACCCACCTGATATAAATACAAGAGATGTAGTTGAATGGTCTCACAAAAAGGAAAACTGGAAAACAAGAAATAAATTACATGAAGGACTGGAAGAATATGAAGAAGCAGCAAAATGGAATTGGAAGAGGCGGAAGAAAAAGCTACGGTATAACTACGTGTATGCAAGAAGCTTCAATGTTACTCACGGGGGCAAGTATTTCCATTATCGATTCGGTTTGGGAGATATGTTTTTGGTTAAAACTAGACAAAAGTCTTGCGAAATAAATTCAGAGATTAAAATTTGTTTTAAATATATCACGGACCTTTTAAGATTGTTGATAAACCAAACGCGAGTGCCTATTTGCTTGCTTATCCTAATCTAATAAATTATAGGATTAAGAAATGTGGTCGATTTAAAATTGTATAGAACAAAGGACTAAAAAGATAAAATGTTACGTAATTGACAAAGTAATATTGTATTGATCTTAAAACAGAATAGTATCATAAAAGAAATATGAAAAGCAATCCAAGAGTTCATAGTAATAAGTAATTTTATTGTTAACGCCTTGTTGTGACGAAAAAGTAGCATGATAAATGTAATGGTTAAGACTGAAATTTGAGCATGTTTAATCTGAACTGAGTGTACGTGTCAGTGCGAACGAACAATAATAGAATTGGACGCTATACAGTGCCTATGATGCCAGATTTAGTGGCAAGCAAAAATGTAAATAGTGAACTGATATAGACTGTGAAAGTACTTTGGATTTTCAATCGAAATTATTAGCATAGTGTGGAAAAAGTAAGGCCATTGCAAAGTTAATTTGAGAAGAACTATTGGACATTGTATTCAAGGAGAAAATGGTGTTATCCATTATGTATTTCAATAACTTCTCGGCAAATTAAAAATTGTGCTAAATTCATTAATCTGCCTCGAAGTGGGGGCAGGAGTAACATATACGCTAAGACTAGTTTTTAAATATTAATTTTAAGTGACTGTAATCTTTGGTCAGCGGGGCGCGGCCAAAGAAAATTTTATATAGTAAGAGAGAAAGGTGTGTGTGACCGCTGAGAAACAAAGAGAGCACGGACTGTATTAAGATTGCGAGAGGTGATTATTATCTTGGTTTGGAATAAACGTTTCATGTTGATGGTGTATATGTGTGGTTTTTTGTTGGTTTATTAAACATCATATCCACATAAATGCCTTACATTAATATGCACAACCTGCCGAAACAAATAAAAGGCACCATCGGCAGGTTATAACCTGGCTCTCCTGGTGAGTTTGAAAAGAAAATAGCCGGGTTATAACATGTGACAAAAGGTAATATATATCATTGTAAATTTGATTGCAACAATTCAGCTGCGCCGATCTTTATAAGTATGGATATCATGAAACCCGGATTCAGGATGAATTCAAACGAGATCCGTGTCCCTGAAACATTACTGGCTATGCTTTCAGCTGCAGTAGACACAACTTTCGATTGTTGCTTATATCCTGTTTTGTGTCATTTTTATGTGCATAGTAAAATGAAAATAGACAACATTTTTATTTCGTTGAGAACGCAACTGAACCAGGAAGATGGAAGTGAATAATTCCTCACATGGTTACTATCTGACTATGACAAGGTTCTTAAAGAGGTAGGATCACTTTCATTTTAGCACAGACTTTTTCCGGGAGACATAATGTGTTGATATTATAGACTATAATCACAAGTTTTACTCCAGTTCATACCATAATATGACCATACTTAAATCAGAAAAATGTAAAGGTGGCTTATCACATCAAAACGACACTATATTGCAATATAATTCACCCTAGCAACAAAAATGTTATGGCTCTAGAACGCGTTACGTGGGGATTGGAAACTGATTAATTTGCTGCCAATTCAAACAATTGTAGCATGAAAGAAGGTGCACAAGCATTTCACGAGACGGGTGAAACTGATTCTAGTGAATAACAGTTCAGACAGTATGTGGTGAAATATTTCGAAACCGGAGAATATTGGCTCATTGAGTTGTTGTATTACGCTCTTGTTATTTTGTGAATGATTGCCTTAGTGACAAACAAACCAATTTTCTGCATTATATGCAGAGGTCAACATACTTTCACTGTAAAAATGTATGTGCGTTCATATGCTCAATAATTCCCAAATTTTGTCAAATTGCTTTACAGTGACGCAGTAAGCCCTGCAATTCTTACATAATACTCTTACGACGTAACATTTAAATTTCTTACTGGTACAAACCGAGAAAATCCTACATTAGTCAACTTCGAGACGTCTTATGTTGCTCACATTGCGAGCTTGACATTGGTCGCCAAATTGAAACTAACAATTATCCTGTAAGTGGTCAGCCTATGTGAGCTAACTACATATGAAAGATGTTGGCACGGATAGCTTTAATTATAATTTTTTAGCATATGACCGCCAAAGAATTGAGAAGTATTATGAAAGTCTGGAAATGAAACACTGTTCTGGTGGAAATATTACTTTGCAACATAATTCAATAATAATAAGTTAATAATAAAAAATTTGGTGTGTTAGTGATAATGTTACATCATCAGCTTATCAGGACTTAATTTTGGTTTGAATTTTTTCTTAAAGACTAAGAAAATCTCTCGACTTTGGTGCATCGTGATTTGTGACCCTTAGCACGTCCAGTTATTCAGCGCAAGGTTTAAATATTCAGTTTGCAGCATTATTTCTTTTCTAATTAAAATCTGACGCCCGGCTCGGCTGCCCATGATTAAGAGCCAACCTACCGGAAGTATAAGCGTACATAAGATCGGTGGGAAATAACAGCTTTTTTTATTATTTGTTTATATGGCTTTTGGTCTCACGACCATACAGCAAGATTACAATTGTTGTATTACAATATTATTTTGGCGTAATAGTTCTATACAATTGTTGTATTACAATATTATTTTGACACAATAGTTCTATGCAATGTTATTTTGACATAATAGTTCTAAACAATTTTTATTAGTAACAATAGTACAAATGTTGACATGACTATTGATGATTATGTTACGTTATTATTCGGCATACTAGTTCTATACAATTTTGTAATAACACTGATAGTGCAGGTGATGTAATAACTCTATTTTGCTACTATATTTGGACATATTGTCTGTGTACAAGTTTTCTGATACTAATAGTGCAGATGGTGTGGTGTCAGTTGTTAGTTATGTTAACGTATTATTTGACATAATAGACATTTTAATACCAGTGGAGCTAATAGTTTACTAACAGCTGGTGCTTTAATCATATTAATTTTAGATAATAACCTCATCTATGTGGTGAGATCCGTATTGTCTGTTTGGTAAGAAATAACAGCTCGTCGGGGGAGTAACGTCGACTTGATTACCCTTTTTAAGCTTATATTCGTTATCGTTTTTGAGAATTCTGAGCAGGTCTTTAGTTTATGATTTAACACTACACATTTCACAAACACTTCAACGTGAAAGACACTCATGAATGCTAACCCCTCCTATAAAAACCGATGTTGGACTGAGAGACAGATAACGTAGTATATATTGCGTGTGATATACTTCTATTCAAATACGTTTAATCCATCTTCGAACGTTGCACTTGTTTTTTTGGTATAAAGTGATTGTTCATTTTTGATAGAAATTAATGAAAATTAATTAAAGATGTATTTTATTATTATTTACTAGCTGACCCGGCAATGCTTCACTATTGCTGGACTTGAGTAGGCACATAGATTAAATGAAAAAATATTTACAATTAAATTTTAAACTGCTGTTTCATTCATTTTCAGTTGGAAAGGGTGAGAGGGGATGCGCTTTGGAAAACATATGCAGGCAGTATTTTTCTGTTTGTTTCAAAGTATAAGTGTGCAAATTCACATTAAAATCATATGAAATATGTGGTTTTGTCTAAATTATGGGGAGGAGGGGTGGGTTTTTTAATTTTTTGACAGGAATCATTTTCGACATCCCCTCGACAATTCACCATAGCTTCGCCGTAATCGGACGAACGGTTTGCGGGTTTGTTTAAATTATGGGGTGTTATGGGGTAATTAAGGTTTTGGAAAGAGATGAGAGGGATTGGGTTTTTGTGAAATTAATGTGTACAGTATTTCTCTCTCTTTTTTAAACTATAAGTGTACAAATTCTTATCTAAATCGGATAAAAAATGTGGTTTGCCTAATTCATGGGGTGAAAACGTAATGGGGTTGGAAGGGGGAGAGGGGATTAATATTCGGAAACCATACGTAAGCAGTTTTTTTTCTGTTTGTTTTAAAGTATAAGTGTACAAATTTTTATCTAAATCGGATAAAAAATGTGGTTTGCCTAAATTATGGGGTAAAAACGTAATGGGGTTGGAAAGGGGGGGATGGGATGAATATTAGGAAACCATACGTAGACAGTATTTTTCTGTTTGTTTGAAACAGTAAGTATACAAATTCTTATCTAAATCAGATAAAAAATGTGGTTTGCCTAAATTATAGGGTAAAAACGTAATGGGGTTGGAAAGGGGGAGAGGGGATGAATATTCGGAAACCAAACGTAGGCAGTATTTTTCTGTTTGTTTTAAAGTATAAGTGTACAAATTCTTATCTAAATCGGATAAAAAATGTGGTTTGCCTAAATTATGGGGTAAAAACGTAATGGGGGTGGAAAGGGGGAGAGGGGATGAATATTCGGAAACCATATGTTGGCAGTATTTTTCTGTTTGTTTTAAAGTATAAGTGTACAAATTTTTATCTAAATCGGATAAAACATGTGGTTTGCCTAAATTATGGGGTAAAAACGTAAAGGGGTTGGAAAGGGGGGGATAGGATGAATATTAGGAAACCATATGTAGGCAGTACTTTTCTGTTTGTTTGAAACAGTAAGTATACAAATTCTTATCTAAATCAGATAAAAAATGTGGTTTGCCTAAATTATGAGGTAAAACCGTAATGGGGTTGGAAAGGGGGAGAGGGGATGAATATTCGGAAACCAAACGTAGGCAGTATTTTTCTGTTTTTTTTTAAAGTATAAGTGTACAAATTCTTATATAAATCGGATAAAAAATGTGGTTTGCCTAAATTATGGGGTAAAAACGTAATGGGGGTGGAAAGGGGGAGAGGGGATGAATATTCGGAAACCATATGTTGGCAGTATTTTTCTGTTTGTTTAAAAGTATAAGTGTACAAATTCTTATCTAAATCGGATAAAAAATGTGGTATTGCCTAAATTATGGAGTGAAAAAATTATGGGGGTGGAAGGGGGACAGGGGATTAATATTCGTAAACCGTATGTAGGCGGTATTTTTATGTTTGTTTTATAGTATGAGTGTACAAATTCCAATCTAAATCGGATAAAAAATGTGGTTTTGCCTAAATTATGGGGTGTTATGGGGAATAGGGGGTGACATTTTGGAATTTTTTTTTCACAGGAACCTTCGCAGACGCACACTCTAAAACTCTCCAAAGTTTCTTGCAATCTGATAAATGGTATAGGAATGCATAGAAGACGAACAAACAAACATTGATTTTTATATATAAGATAAGATTGGATAAAACTATTGTAATGGTAATGTAATACAATAGATCGAGGGAATTTTCAACAAAAAAATTACCAACAGAAAGTTTACTCCTCCACTAACCTGACAATCGGGAACTATGTTAAATCTCACCTTCGCTGACGCTAGTTTTTAGTTATTTAGTTCTTCTACGGTGCCAGTTTTACCTATCCATTCTTACACACTGACACTGATGCTACTTTGATAAAATGTTGTTTAAAATGTAAGGTTTTTATTCACACACCTATCTCTTGAAACGTAAAATCACATCGCCATTACTTTCTCTAGTCAGTCCGAATGTTTCCCTGTTGGATGCGAAGCTGGTGGGCGTAACGTCTTTTGTTAGAGCCATTGAAATGAACGTGAAAATGAGAACTATATGTTGTAATTATACGCTTCAACCACGTCAGTCAAATTCTTACAGTTGGTAAGAAAATGCTTAACCAATTCTTGAAAGTGAACGCGTGAAGATGGAAAAACAGTGCTGTGAAATGTAGATCTAGAAAAGAGTAATGAGATTTTTGAATAAGATAATAAGTTGTATTCCACTAAAGCTTCCAGGCTTCATTTGAAGTAACGCTATTTCGTAAGATTGATTGGTGGCCATTTTTTTACAGATTTCTTAATCATATTCTAGAGGAACTACATATTTTGTTGTGTTTAGAACATTCTGAATCATCTTTTCAATCCACTTCTACACTTTCACCTCATCGATCTGTAGACTGAATTATTTTTATCTGTCATAATATTATGATAATATTAAAACATGAGGAAAATAGTTTTTTTTTTTTTGTAACAGTTTTTAACGTCCCTTTTTAACAACGTGGTCTTTAGAGACGGGAAAGGATGGGGGCAAGTAATGGGAAGGAATTCGGCCATGGCCTTTTGAAGGAAGCATCCCGGCATTCACCTGGAGTGATTTGGGGAAACCATGGAAAACCCAAATCTGGATGCCCGGACGGGGATTCGAACAGCCGTCCTCCCGAATGCGAGGCCAGAACGCTATCCGTTACACCACCACGCTCGGTAGGAAAAATAGTGCTACTTGTGTTTTATTGGAGTTTGTTAGTGAAATAAATTAAATTGACATTCGTTACATGATTAATTCCTGGAAACTGAAGATATATATATATGGTTTTAAACCTGAAAATCAGTAAACATACACCGATATCCAAGCATATGTATAACAGAAACCTTTCAAATAATCCTTTAATTCTTAAAATACTCAGTGTTGAAAGAGATGTAAACGTTAGGACTGGTATAAAAACTGGCACATAACGCCCTCATTCTTAATTTGTATTGTTAGTAATTTTTAAAACAGTCGCTATGGAAGAAACACATTGCTTTACACGTTAATAATCTTCCTATGTTGAACAGGAATCGCTATATTATTCTCTGTATCTGGAAAATGAATCATAAAAAACTGGATACTTACATTAAATCGTATGTGGTGTAAATGCATTCACATCGTGAAATAAGTTTCCCACTCTCTCAGTTATAGACGAAACAAACTTCACTGGCAATTATATCTCATAATATGTTGTAACCTTCTATGAGGAATATCATGTTTAGCGAAGTCGTGAATAAGTATACTATTCTTTCGTGGTGTTTATGACCTTAGATAAGTAATGCTATTTATTAAAGCATCTGTACTATAAAGTGTCATGCGGAAGTTAAGCCTAGAACATAGTTTCATTTACGTCAGTATCATTTCGGTCGTTCTAACATAGATTTTTTCAATTTAATAAATACCTATCGGATGGTTACAAGAAAATTAATGAGTATTAGAGCGCGACTAGAATTCAATCATGGAATCTTTCACCATAATCTTTATAGACTGTATTAAATCTTGAGAAGTTAAATCACACGCTAATCTCTTGTAAAAGTCATTGATAACAATCTTCCAAGCTGTTGGATGATCTACAGCAGGGGTGACCAATCCAAATGATCTTGCGGACCACTTTGGAAATGCATCATAACTCCTCGGGCCGCATATAAAATTATATATCCCTTATTAGATTTAGTCCCACTATAGACATTGTTTTAAAGTGAAAAATTGAAACATAATGAGTAATTATTAATGTGTTTACTGTTATTCTTACATGTAAACATATATATAATATAATAACAATTATGCTAACAATATCTGTCATATATTCGCAAGAATATTATTTTAAAATAAAAATTAATTTTTCTCGTAATTTCGAAAGTTAATTTTTTAATGTGTGGATGCAAAAATAATTTATTTTTTAATACATTGGTTTTCTCTATTTTGGCCATTATAAGAAAAATATATTTTGTAAAAATGTGATGATTCTCGCGAGCCTGAAAAATGTATAATGTGGGCCGCATGGAGCCCGCGGGCTCTGGTTGGGCCACCCCTGATCTACAACATTCAGGCATAAACCTACCAACAAATGTTGCTAACTTATTATTAGCCATGGAGGACTAACGCGTCTACATAGTCGAAGTAAAATTTCTGTCATACAAAAAATAAAAGAAATATAAGCCAACTTCTAATGTCAAAGAAGATAGTTAAGAGTTTTCTCTGCTCCTAGCAAGAATAATAATGACAACTGAATATAACCAGCTTTAAATTTTTTATGTAACTCAGAACTAAATAAATTTCTTTTAAAAAAATCCAGTAAAATAATTGTTTACTTTCCTTTGGTACTATGGTCTTAGTACCGAATGTAAACAATATTTTAAAAAAAAATAACAGTGTTTAAAAATGTTTTTCAACCAAATGGGTTTATTCTAAAAATCCTCAGAAACCATTCACCACTGAGAATGTAACAAAGTGTAAGAGATATACTGTGCGTGTACTGTTCGTGTGCATGAAGAAAAAGTAAATTTTAAGGTAAATTGCATCGCGTGGAATGCATGATAATCGCCCACACGCCAAGGTTTCTTGAAAATTAATATTATCCATCAGAAATAAGAATTTATTGCATTTTTCAGCCGACTCCCTGGTATAGAGGAAATTGTGTTCGAAACTACAACAAATAATTTAATATTCTATTGTGTGAGGATACTTGGCGATTCTTTTACCTTTTTATATACCAGTAAGCCGTACACAATGCGTAACATGACTAGAGAATACCTATCAAACAATGACGGTGAATTAACATTAGAGTCAATTACAGCAGCCATCATTGTGGAAATTCCCGGTGAATTCAAGAGAGAAAGAAGCGGAAACTGATATGAAATAAAAGCGCAGAATTCTCTTTGATAAATATTTAACTGATATTGCTTTTCATTTAATCGTTACTTTTTTGTAATTATTTCCAATTGATACTCACAGAATTATTTTTCTCTGATGTTTAAATTCCAATCTTCCGTTTGAAAATTTATACCACGTACAAATTGTAGCTTCAGTTGCTAAATGCAGAGTGAGCGCGCGTTACAAGTTAATTACTGTATTTGCTTGCAGAGCGTTTTGTACTTGTTTACTACTCTCAGCAAAACTATCCGTCGGCAAAAACTTACAAGTGGTTTAGAATCATACTAATTTATCGAGTGAAATTGATAACTATGTGAAATAAATTTTATGTGCTTGGTTTACTACTGATAATTGACACAAAAAGACCATAATACAGAGGACACGTGTTAAAAACATGTGTATAAAGAACTGAAGTTTCGTCCATGTTTATCCTGTTTTCAAGAAAAAAAATTTGCTTACTGTATCAACAATGAGGGCAGATATCTCCGCGAAGAAACTCTGAATAAATTAATTACAGCAGAGCGTCGATAATCCGAACGTCAATTACCCAAAACTTCAATTACCCAAAACGTCAATTACCCAAAACGTCAATTACCCATAACGTCAATTACCCTTAACGTCAATTACCCAAAACTTCAATTACCCAAAACTTCAATTAACCAAAACGTCAATCTTCCGAACAACGTTTAAATTTTACTTTACACTAACAAAGAACTAGGTGCAATGAGTTTTACACCTTGCGTTTGTTATTGTGTTATCACCACAAAATTTTCGTGACCAACCGCACACTGGCTTTGATGCTGAATGTTTGTAGTAACCGTGACGAGACAACAATTCTTTCAGTGTGCCGGTAGTTTTGAGCTTCTTTTCAAAATCTGAAACCCACTCTATTCGTCCTGAGCCTTTCTTATTGATTTGCTGTGTTGGTGAGTTCTTTTGACTTTAGTATCTCGTGCCAACATTATGCACATATAATGGCTTCGAGTTCATCTTCTAAAAGGAAGCGTAAATGTCTCCAAAATGAAGAAAAGGGATTCTTTTGATTGGGGTATCTAAAATTATAAAGTACCAAACGCAATTTTAATGGCGAAATGAAAACTCTACAAGCCGAAACTGTACAAATAAAAAATCCGAACAAATTGATAATCCGAACCATCCTCGGTCCTAATTAGTTCGGATTATCGACGCTGTACTGTGTATGATGCAAAAGCCTTGAAGCAATGTAAATGAAACATCCAATTAAATTTTAAATTTAGAGGCCACAGTAAGCAATAAATTTTCCTGCAGATCCGCTTGAGGCAGAAGAATAGCCGTCATACAAAATATATCTTTTTCTAAACCACCGGAGACTATGTTCCTCCTATAGTGTATAAAGGTTATTAAAAAATTTCTTTGGTAGTGTTTTGTTTTTACCACTACTATCCAGGGTCTACTTTGGTTTAAATGTCAATCAAGAGTTCTTCGGATTTTTTGTCTCGTTATGCTGAAGCTGAGATAGAATTTAATCCCCGATTTAATTTACTTTGGCTTTATTAAAACATGGTAAAAAATTTTACCAGCTAATTAGTTTGATGAAAGAATTATTAAAAGTGATGCCGCAAATCCTGGGTTGCTGGATAGATGTCATGTACGCAGGTGGACCCATAAGTTCGTACCCAAGCGGCCGTAGCATTTGAAAATATGTTTTTTCAAGTCTCCACTGGGCAACACAGATTTCGGTTTACTATAGCATCCCGAAATTTCTCTATGCGAAAGCCGGGTGGTTCCTTCAAAAAGCCGCTGTGTAATTCATTTTGGTTCCTTGTTCCCCGTTCTCTTCTGGCTCTAATGATCTCGATGTCGACGTTCGTGGTTGAAACAGAAAAATTAAAATGTGCGCTTTTACAAGAACTACTTCCAATTATTTAATGGTTTTGTAGGATACCATTCAGATTACTAAAACTTGGATCGAACCGCTATTTTTTACACGTGCTGAAAGTAAACGAGAGGTATGATTTAATCTGAATCTCACAAGAAAGAAATACGTTCTGTGATTAAACACTGTTTAAGAAAAATCTCTCATCAAAGAACATTAATGAGGATATGCTACATTAGCCTACAACACAGTAAAATTTTGGTATTAAATTTAAACGGTGGAGAAGCAGGTTTTCTAAAAATAACAGTAGACAGCCTGCTTGAAGAAGAGATATCTTTGAAAGCTGAAACTTCTGACAACAGCTATCTGCGGAGAACGTAGCCCTATTTGTAAAACCAATTCTGAAGTTGTTTTGAACGCTTTGTGGCTGTATTTGAAACCTTGTTCCAGCATTCTATCCCTAAATGCAAGCAACACTCAATGCAGGGAAAGCACGCCCATTCTCTCCATCCAAAGTGAGTTAAAGCTGTTTCTTTTGCAAGGAAAGTTGGGTTATCAGTGTTTTGTTCGTTAGTGTGTGCTGTTTCTGGAAAAGGATGGAGAAAAATTATGCTAATCTCTCTAAACAGCTGAGGGAAGCCTTCAAGGAAACTGTGGGTAGCCTTCAAGGAAAATAAGAGGCAACTTGTCAACCGAGGTACTGTTTCACCAGAACAGCCTCTTATTGCCGTGGTTACCATTTGTGAATGTGATATTCAATCGGTAACGCCTCAACTCGATCTTTCCGCCTGAGAGTTCCGGATATTTACAAACCTCGTGTGGATCTCAGAGTGGATTATGTTGAAAAATAAACCTAACTCCTTTCTTTATCCGTTTATCTGCATCAGGCCATGAACTTAGTGGAAGACATTTTTCATCGAACGTGGTGGGAGAGCGGTTGACGCTCTGGCTTGGCATCCGGGCATTCAGATTTGAGTATTGCATGGTTTCCCCCAATCACTCCAGGGCGAATGCCGGGATGCTTCCTTCAAAATGCCATGGCCGAATTCCTTCCCGTTCCGTGTCCCCAGTCTCATCCCGTCTCTAATGACCTCGACGTCGACGAGTCGTAAACCCTTAAGTAGAATAAAAGGAAGACCTTCACAGGAGATTTAACAGAATGACGGTCGCATTAAAATTCTACAATATTTACATAGATTAAAAGTCGTTTGCAGCAGATCCTGGTGAGGAGTGGTAGCTTACAGGCCTAGTACACGAGAGGACATAGGTTCGATACCCGCTCCACCCACATATTTCGTTGTTCGGTAATTCCCAGAAATTACTGAAGGTGAATTACTGGACAGTTCCTATGTAAATGCCAAATCCGTTCCTTCACTACCATCCTCCCTCAGTTCTAATCACTTTATAGAGAAAGAAAGCAGCAAAGAAAAATAAACGTATAATAAAATAAGGGTATTGTTCAAATCTTTGTTTTTTTATGTCGAGATTATGAGACCCATAGAGCACTCTAGGTGGTGAATGGGCATCGCATTTCCTTTCTGGATTTACTCACTGCACAAAGAAAAAATATTTATCTTATGTCCTAATATAAATCTCAGTACCTGTCACTTAGTTCTTAGGAGGCCCCTGTGCTAACCTTTCCTATTTGTACAGACGACAAGTTCAAAATCAATTACCAAGGTTACTTCGTGTGTGTAAATCATAAATCAGAATGACACAACAACTTAGAAAAATAAATAGTGTACTTGGTGTAGTACAGTAAAGAAATGCACAATTACAGCACAATTCCTGTAATGATCAGATTCTTTCTCCCCCTATTCTTAAGGTCGTTTAAAAATATGAGAATAGTTCCGCATCATTTATCCGGACGGTAGAACAATCACTGGAGCATGTCTAAAATCTATGCATTTTTATAACAGATATTCAATCAAATTTCAAATACTTTGAGGGATCTGGTGAAAATTGTGGGAAATTAGTGAAATCTGTTGTATACTATATCACAGTAAAATATCAGAAATACTTAAATGGGCATCTGAAAGAGCTGGAAATAAATGTTAGAAGGCTTATGAAATTCATAAAACATTTTCAAAATAGGTTTTGACTAACTAAAGATGCATTTAATATTTCTATAAGTTTCTTCTCTTTATCACACTTTTCCCATCTCTCAGTTCTCTTATTACCTATATTTACTGTTACCATTTTCTCGCAAAATTACTGGAGTGCTCAACAATTGAAATAAGATTATTTTGAAAAAAGATGAAAATGCAGCTACATTCATCCGTGACCTGACAAAAATAACTTTATACTCTAATATTTATGGTAATACGGTATTGTGTTGGGGATACAGTTCATTATTCATGATAACGTAACGGTTTCAAGGACAGTAGTACAAATAGAATATTTGACGCGATAACCAAAGGAGCGTGCTAATCAATCGCCCCACTGAATAGATGTATCTTACATTCCAAAATTACACTGAGAAGTGCTTCTCCTGAAAACGTTACTCAGATATTTGCGACACCCGGTGTCTTGCCATGCCTACATTAAAACATTCTGACGATACTGTAAAGGTCATATAATATAAACCAGCGCGTATTTATAATGAAGAAATGCGGTGTTGGACACAAAAATTGAGAACAGAACGTTACGACAGACAATACTTGCAGCACAAGAAGCGCACAACTATGATATAAAATAACGGATAAAGTAATTAATCGAGTTTATTAACGTTTCGATAACTTTGCTGGCCAAAAGAAACAGCATAGCAGATGTGAACACCACCTGTTACACGTTCCATGCTCTTACCTAAGAACATTTTTATTTCCAAGTCATCATAGACTAAATGTCACATCAACGTGAAAACGAAATTATTTGTACCCAAGTATTTAATTCAGTTGCTCCCTGATAGAGCAGTATCTTCATATTGAACATGTAAATTGTTACAGGAATGAAATCCGTGACACTAAAATTATCTTCCTTCGGCCGGTATAAAGGATTATTCCAAGTAGTACGCTACCATCTGCCAGCCCTCTTCGCATGGAAGAAGATTGAAGCAGTAACGAAATATTTCGCTTTTAGCAATTCAATTGTGAGTACAGGAATAGACATTTTTGTTTTTATTTACATAATCATGCAGTTTATGTATTGCTACAGACTTTAATACTCTTAAAAAAGTACCACATTTACAACAGTCTCCAACAATTCGTTCTCAAAATTGCAGTCATCTATCCATACTTTGCCATTCATGTCAAACATCGAAAAACATTTATTTAAATTGCATTGTACTTTTATAAGTTATTGTGATCCAATAAACTATTTTGACTAATGTTTTTGCGATGTTTCATTGTTGTGTGGAGCATGGATAGCAGAAAGTTTCCTATTTTACTTCAGATACTTTTACCATTGCTGATGGCCTTAGCTGTTTTGAAATCTAGAACATATCCCGACCTCTTGTTAAAACTTGTATGTAAATTCTTACAGAACTCCTTCTTCTATCGTTTTTTTATGGTTTTTCATCAGTCGCCACAATCACTGTCTCTTTCTTAATGTTCATCAGGCATGGATGATACTCCTGAAAAAAAGAATAAAAAGTTTGAACACATTGATCAAGAGGTACAACGTGTTTGATAAGTATAACTAGCAACAATGTTTAATGTTTTATTTGTCATGCAAAGTAACACATATAAATTGTTATTAAATAATCGTTCCCGTAGTCTAAACACCTCCTCCACGACTTCCCTTCTTCTATAATGTGTTCAATTTGTTTCTTGCGTTTTTCAGATATTGCTGAAAATTTTTTATTTTTTATTTTCTCGGTCTAAAACTACACAAATAAAAATCGTTTGTTGTAATATTGTTTAACTTATTTTAATAACAATATTTCTGTTATTAAAAACTGATTCTGTGTCTTCTATGAAATTTAAAAACAGAAATTTAATTTCTTAATAAGACTGATATGATTTTGACATACAATGTAAATGTTCTACTGTTTTATCGGTACTCTCTCTTGAACATTCCTATGAAACATCGCTTTCAGTAACACGGATGTAAAGGAGGAAAGCTAGTATTTTAATTTATTAAAAGTATTTGACAAAGTCGTCCAGACAGCCGTCTGCAAAATGTGCCTCTGTTTCTTCAAATCTGTAACTATTATTTAGTAATCATTATTGTTTACTTTCTATTGTGGATAACACAAGATAGGCACAACACTTACCTTGACAGTAAATTAGAACAGGTATTAGATACTATGAAAATTTGCCGGGAGTCAACGAATGGAATGATTTAATGATGGATGTGTAAAAGTATACATGACAAACAGTATGAAAGAATTTAAAATAAGAAAGGACGTAAAACAAAGAAAGATACATGCAAATTTCCACCACAGCGCGAGCTATATAGGGTTTGATAATAAATACAAGAATATTATACATGTAAATTGCTAATATCTTACTATGATTGCATTCCTTCCACATTTACTTTTGAGCTTATGTGATATTCCGTAATCTTGAGTGCTAAACCACATTTTACTTCTACAACATTAAAACTAATTTCAGTCGCCCATGTGGCGTCTTATCTCAAAAATTGTTACGGTCGCTAACAAATACTGCTACATTAGGAATTAAGGTCGGTCTGACTGGTGTTAAGAGGGATATTTATTGTTCGTGTGTCATGAATCATGAAGCACTACGCACAAGAACAGTGTGACGTTCTGCTCTGGAAGGCTGACCACGCCTTTAACGAGGCGCGTAGGCGGCCCACAGAACGTGTCATTCGACCGATGCGAGCGAGCGCTGTCTACCATACCGCAACTTGCTAAATTCTACTGTCACACCACACTCACTGTAACGTGGTCTCGCAAGAGATACCTTAAACTGTTCTGGTATGGAGGCTTCTTTCTCAAAGGTTGAAAGAGGGGGGAAAGTGGTGAATTGCCAATATTTGCGGTACTAAAATGTACAAGATTCAGTACGATTTTGCATCTTGACATTTGGCTCAATAGCAGCTACTGTTTGTAGTTACAAAATTGTGCTTTTTAATGTTTTTGCAACAAAACCTAGTAAAATGTAATATGTATTTAACATAACGAAGTATCACTAAGGATATGTGAGTGTAGGTTTTACCGGCGAATAAATGACAACAAATCTTCTCGGGTTTGCAGCCGGGTTTTATTAAAAAGCGACAAGCTTTCGCCAACTAACTCAGCAGCCATCATCAGGTCTATTATGAACCGGTGATCTTGCCGTTACGAATACCCGAGAAGATTTGTTGTTATCAATAAGGAGTTATTGGAGACCTATTTTTGTCAGTATGAAACCATTTAAGATTATATAAGCCGAAATTATGATAAAAATTAAATAAAAGAAAAAGCATGTGAAATGGTTGAAAAGATCTTGCTATCCGTTCCCTAAAGGAACTAACATGACTGTCTGCGAGCAGGATAGTTAGAATTTTCTTTAGTATGTCCTATATTAGTTCAAGAAAGCTTGGACAAATAAAACTTGTACGAAAAATTAGCAATTGATTATTGATACTCCATTAATTACAAATTATCCTTTGTAAATTGATTCATTTACATAAATTAGGTGAGTCTATTATGCTTTCTAGTATAGCTACTTCTTCACTTACGTTGAATATGTTTAGTAATATCTGTAATAAAAAATTCTACGTACAAACGAGATACACTTTTGAATAGGTTCCACTCGCAGCTCACAGTAAATAAGTGTATACTGTTGTTACCACAAGAGTTTGTTGAAATTAAATGAGTACTTGATCCTTAACAATCCAACTGGGCTGGCTTGCAGAATTATTATATTCTTTACTACCATTCCATTTCTTTATTCACCTTATCTCCACAACTCAGTCCTTGTCCACAAGCTGCCATCACTCACAAAATCCTTCAGCACATGCATTCAATGTCTTCTTCCACCAACGTTCCCAGTGCGTTTTCCCTATTTAGGCGTTAAAAAACAGCTACCTACCCTCTATCTTGCCTCATAATCTGTCAGGCTAACCACCTCTATATGGTTACACTAGTGCCAAACGCCATTTAAAATTTATGTACATAATTATGCTAATAAAAAATTTGACTACATATCATCATTAATATTTGTTTCAGATGTTCACCTCTTACATCTTTCAGTTGTTTGGGCCGAGGTACGAATATAATCTTCTCCAATTTTCTTGCGGATAAGCGGTGCGTGAGGGAACATTTACAGAGGACGTTTCTCTGGTTTTTCATTTTACGGTGTTGTGTTGATCGTTGGACGTAACTCATCAGAAGGATTGCAATGAAGTTATACGTAGGTAAGTAGGATGATATTATGTCAAAATATGTGTTATTATAATCTTTCAGCTTCTCAATACTATTTAATGAAAGTGAACGAAATGGTTATAGTTAGTGAACTAACATCATATTTCACCGCAAGACGTATGAACAACCAAAGAATTCAAACTGGTTGGTCTGGTTCATAGTTTGTATAATCATGAATTAAGCATCTCAAGGTGGAAGGAATCTGTAATGATTCTCAACAAAATGTTAAAAATGACCCTGTAAGTGACCGTTCACCATTGAAGGCAAGGATTTCAAGACTGGTCGGCAGGTAAAATTTCTTTTCCAAATATTTTTGCAAGGAATTTTAGAGAAGAAGAATATTACAAGAAGCTTAATCAAGCAACTAGCTCTCTTTCCGCACCAGCTCCACCCAACAGAAACTAGGGTCATATTCCTTGCGCTTCATCACTTCCCAGCCCTGAAGCGCAGGAAAATGATAAGGGCGCAGAGCTTAGTAACCCGACCGAACAAGGAAGCCCGCAAACAGATAACCCCAAAGGTCATCCTAATAGTGAAACGGAAGAACATCCAACAACCGGCCACCAAGAAGTTCTAGTTCAGCTTCTATCCGTTTCGTACTCCAATCACTATGGTCTACTGACCGAAGCTCTGTATAAATTAGCCAAGCTCCCAGTTATAATATGGCCTCAACAAGATGGTCTACGGGTGGTCTGTACGAATCCGACAGATCTTGAGTCCATCATCCACCACCTCAAGAATCAAGACATCGACTGCTCAATCAAAGCTCCAGACAGACCGCGACTTTTAGTGGTCAACGTTTTTCCCGAAGATACAATACTACAACTGATGAAGTAACTCAGGGATTCAAGGAGTAGGCAGTGACTGTACGGGACGTCAAGCTACTCCCGTGTGCCGACTCCGGATCAAACCTGGCTCTCAGCAATCCCCGCCCCCCTGTGTCCGTTGTGGAAACAATCATAATATTAAGAACTGCACACGACCTCGAGACTTGAAACTAACATGCTCCAAACTGCGGTGGTGACCATGCAGCCTGTTACAAAAGCTGTCCAGAATAGCGTAAAATCCATCATTCATCAATCAATAGGCAGAGGCCAAGAAGGCATCAAAACACGGATACAGACACCATAAAGCCCAAGGACCGTTCCAAGTTGATCAGCTTCTCCAAGAAATGTCAGGGCCCACAAGAGTCTCATCTTCGGAGCATAATAGAACGTCTCAAATAACCAAGGAGAGCCAACTAACTTGCAATCACATGGCAACATATTCTGCCACACAGAAAGTAGGATTTGCTATAATCATTGTAGCGAATGTCATGTTAGAGTGTAATAAGAAAATGAGAAACAATCATCCAGCTTCTAACAGAGCTGGTAACTGTTATTCTACCTAATAACTTTGCACGTCAGTAATAAACTGCGTCTTACTACCAATAAGAATATCAAAAGGGGTTCCACACAGGTCGTAATCATTACGGCAATAGCCGGTTTGCCCCCAAAGTATAATGTAAAAGAAAACAAAATCCATAAAGAACTTCAGTGAAATCAGAGATTAAGCTAAAACTGTAGCGGGGACTGTTCTTAATGACGTTGAGGCACTAAAAAAAAAAACCTGCCCATAGATGCTGCACATGAGAACAGCCACTATCATCGAGGTCGCAACTTGCGAATGGTAGCGAGAGCCGTGACAAGAAAACCAGATAGTAATAATCATCCATCTGCACAGTTGTTAACAACGTTCATCCCTACCAGGCGATATCCTTCATATAAAGATGTCTTAGACGCCCACAGTCCTTTTATTCCCCCAATGAGTTGAAAAAGAGAGACCCAAAAACCAACCTAAAAGAGACAAGTAGTAGTAGAGTCACATCAGTAGTGGAAGAAGAAAACAAACAAAAAATACACATTCAGAACAACACCGAGCTTTTCCAAGAATTATTCTTCTGAAGTCAGCGTTGAAGGCTGAGTCATGCTCTCTACGGAAAAACAAGCCGGACCAGCCGCATCCAGAAGAGACCCAGGCACCTAGAATGGCAAGAAACTCGACACCTTTATCACTCTGGTCTCAAGCCAACAATCAACAAGGAATCCAAGCTGCTCTCAACCACATCTGCCGATCACCATTAAAAATCAGCTACAGCACCGATGCTGCAACAACGAGATGACACGAGATCACCAGTTGGGAATCATCGTCTTGATCAGCTGCTCAGCTCCAAACTGACTATTAGAACCCTAAGGAGGATTTAATATAAGAACGCCATTGGCGTCCATAGCCTTTTTGCTCCCCTAAAGTGTAATAAAGTGAGACACCCAAACTAACAACCCGTCATATAGCGGTAGAGCTGCCTAGGTAGCGGGACACACCACCATGGTCATTGAGACGGCGAAAAATAAAACCACCACCACCACCACAACAACAACAACAACAACAACAAAAAAGTTGTAAAACAGCTTTCTGCAAGCTGGGATCAGCCTACTCCCTTGAGGCAGTCTCTGATGGACGCGTTGACCATTCCGAAACAAGAAATCCGTAGTCAGTAAACATCCCTGCAAGATGCTCGACAGTTATAGCCTGCAGTGAAGATGTACAAACAGAGAAGAAATGTTACATCGCATCCGACGTTGGAGTAAATGTCGCAAACAAACACTCCCCTAAACACTGCTTGCAGGAGTAGTTATGGCTATGGCTGCTGCTACTGATCGGATGGGAGAGCTGTAACATTTAGGCAGGCATTCAGAAGAATCAGCGTTATATATCCATTTCCGTCACCCGAGGCTTCCTGAATCACTCGGGGAAAATACCACATACTTCTTCCATCATGTATAATTTTCCTCCTCTTCCAAATTATGAATTCTACACCGACTTTAGTGTTCTCGATGTCGATCGACCGTTAAGCCTTTTGTTTATCTATTGAACCGTTCTATCTCTTAACAACTTATTCAATACTTCTCAAAATGTGACACACCACTACTTCTACTTATGAGATTCTTTAGCAAAGAATTATTTTCACTCATAATGTCAAGAACATGTTAATTTCGTAATTCATCTTTCAACGATTACAACCCCCCTCTGTAGCACTTCACAAATCTTTCACTTTTTCTTCTATACCAAATTTCAAAATTTTAAGCGTCATTTGCACAAAATTCTGAACTTTTTAAATATAGTATGGGAATCGTCTTTCCAAGATCAACACGAACATTGGGTATAAAATGCTGTTTACTTTCAAACAACTTTCCTTTTGCTAGTGATACACTGTCATTAATATCATGCTTGCTTCGCCTCAGATTTTGATTTACTTTCGAAACAATATAATTTACTTATTTCTTCCTTCAAACTATTGTAGTTTTGCTATTTAGTGACTCCTCGCCAACTTAGCTGTAAGGCATAAAAATACAATTCTTAAGGTAGTGACATATATTCAAAACATTATATCCTTATTTAAAAAATAAGAATACCTGCGAAATTGAGGAAAAGACTGAATAAAAACGAACAAAAAGATCAGGAAGTGTATAAGGTCTATTTGTTACAAGGTGAAGGAACACGACACTTATATCAAAGCCGATTACAACAGTTGTTGCTGGAAATTCCAAGCAGTACTATATCAACAAACAATGGGAAACTACAAACTTCATCTATACTGAAAGTAACAGATGAAGCCATCGATAAGAAAAAGAAATTTGGAAGAAATACTGGAATCTAAATTTACAATGAATAAATTTTGGAAGCAGTTAAACAAAAGCATAAGTGTTTTCTAAAAACTATAAGGATCGAACCCCAGAAAGAAGAAATTCTGAGAACTAAGAAGCAACTAAGAAGCTGAAACAAGAACCATAGAACAGATTAATAAATTCAGTAGAAGATGACGTCCATAGATGAAAATGAATGGCTTATAATCTTATAAAACATATTAACAAAGATCAAATGGAAACTGCTAATTGCAGAATAATCGTGAATAAAGCACTATAAAAATTATTGTATAATACTCATGGGTAGAAGAGCATATATGTGCAGATCATGCTGATTTTAAAGAAATTGATCTTATTGGCATAGAATAAGTCAATGAAGCATTAATAGCATTAAAAAATAGAAAATTTCCTGGACCTGATAAAATTAATTTAGAATTGATTAAATTTGGGGGAATGATTCTAAAATTCAGGTTCTTACACTTAATTAACATGTGTTGGAAGAGGAGAACCATCCCAGAAGAATAACGGAATGTTAAAATTATTTCACTCTTTACAAAAGGAGATAGAAGTTCAGAACTACCAAGGAATTAGTTTGATAAATACTGGATATAAAATATGTGCAAAAATAATAAACAACAAGTTCTGCGTAGTAACCCAAGCTCTTCTATCAGATTTAGGAAAGGAATATTCTGAATGGAGAATATATTTTGCCTCAAACATATACTGCAGAAGATAATTTAACGTAAATACTAACATTGCTTTTTTGGATTATGAAAAGGCGTTCAATAAACTAAATAGGGAGTAACTATAGAAAATAATGCAAATGAATAGACTTCCAAAACATTTGATACAAGTTATTTGCGATATGAATAAAAGTACAAAAACTGTATTTGGGATATAAATTAACAGAAGAGATAACAATTAACGAAGGAGTACGACCAGGTTGCAGTCGCTCTCCAACGTTCTTTAATATATATATATATATATATATATATATATCTGAAATTGAAGGAATATGTCCATCAGGCCATAAAAATCATCGCGTATATAAACACTATGCTATTTGGAGATGATCAATTTATCCTATAGGAAAATGAAAATAGACTGTAAAAATCAATAAATATACTAAATATTATTTGTAAAGATTATAATTTGAAGTTGTCTCGTATAAAACCAAAAGTTATGGCATGTCAAGGTAAATATCCTATCAGAGACAAAACATATAATTAACCGATTGAACAAGTCTCAAGATTTACTTACCTCGCTTGTGAACAGTTATTTATTGAAGATAATGAAGTAAAGAAGAAACTTCACCGATTTAAATACATGTTTGGAACAATTCGACAAACAGTGAAAGGTAAAGTCCAATAGGAGACTCAACAAAAAAATTATAAAACAATAGCAGTACCGACCCAGCTGTATGGCAATGAAACTCGGGTAAATAAAACACAATACAAAAATAAAATTCACTAATCCTACATGAAGTTTCAACTGTCAGCAAAAGGATATCAACCAAACGATAGAAGAAGGAATGAGGAAATAAGACGACAACATAATACTCCCACTCTGAACGATAGAAATGGAAAATTGGAAAGGCTAGGTTTCAGGGATGGGTAATGACAGATTTCCGATGATTCTCCTGCAGTACCATCCTACAGGAAGAAGGAATATGGTAACTAGAAAACTGAGTTCGGCTTTTCGGCTATCAATGAAGAGGAAGTTAAATTCAGATGAAGAAAAGTATTTGGGGTACAAATTGAAAAATTGTATAAACACCTGCAGGTTACGTGATTTAACAAGTAGCCTCAGCAACCACGATTCAAATAAAGAATACGGTTTTATTTTTCGGTTTGGTCTTTTATTTTCAAGTAATTAGTTTCTGTGTTAATTTCATTTATTTCTCTAGTTCCATTATTTCATAACATTGCTTTTATTTTTATGAAGAAGCAATACATTTTATCTCTTTAAGAAACAAACCGGAAATTTTTTGTTCCATTAATTAGGAAGGTATTGCTGATTTTCATGTCTAAACAGGGTAAGAAACTGTTTAGACGGACGTGTGCACAAATTATGTTTTGTTGGGAAACTGCCAGGGTGTGAGTGAACAAGGCTGAGGATCGTAAGCATGCATTAAGACGACTCGCTCCTGCTCCGCTCTCGCCTCGTGTTCTGACTAATGGACGACGTCTGTTGTGGAGGTGCAGGGCTTGTACGCACTCAGATCTGCATATGCTACTCCATTAGTATGAGAACCGGATTACACTCAGAATGAGCATTAGTTTCCTCCAACCAGCTTACGTTATTTTCTTTTAAAGTAGTTTTAAGTTGTGTCTCTAAAGAACATAAGCCAACCCTAAAATCAGCAGTTACTTAACGTCAGCAATACTAGGACCGTCTAAATCAAAACTTTAATTCACTATTTATTTAAATATAGTGTTATCAGGTGGTAGAAATTCTAGTGCACTGAGGGTTTTCGAACAAGTATTGTGTACAAAATTTACTACAAAGAATATGTAAAAACATTTTTAAATCAATAACATGTTATTGTTAAATGAGTGGATTATATGTTTTAAGAAATTAGCTTCATAATGATGTAAATAAATCAAATACAAAAAAAAAAGTTCGAAAAATATTGTGGTGTCAGGAAGATATTTGAAAACCTTCCAAAAAATTATTTTCATAAGATATTTATTGCCAAACCAATTAAAATCTCCATTGAATGATACATATAATGTAAGGTTGAATAATTATCTACTTTAAGTATCAAATTTGGGAAAAACACTTATTTGGTTATATTGCGAAAACAGTAAAGAACAGAACGATGGCTATAGTTTTCCTGTAGACTTCGATAGGAAACACTAGAAATTTTTAAACACTTTGAAATGCAGTGAGGAATAGCATCTTTTTCAATAGATTTTAGAGATAATGTTCTAAGAAAATAATTTTATTTATAGTCGACTGGTTAACAGATTTTATTTGATACCTAATAAACCTCCTATAAAAATGTTTTTTTTGTGACAGTTACTTTTTAAAATTTGATTTTACCATTCTTTTTTACCTTTCTAGGAAACTTTACTTCATATGTAGCAATTTTATTCATGCTTTATTTTAGGAAATTATATGTAATATCTTGCTGAAGCACCAAAAAACCTGACACTGAAGGTTTATTCATGTTTTGACATGCACAGAGCTGTTAATTTGGTATTATGACATGTTACTGTTGAGCTGACTGCGAGCTTGTTAGCAGGAATATCACTAGTAAAATATCCTTCTTTTCTTTGAGTGTGTTCTGTACGTTGTGTTGTAGAGTTTACTTTTGTCACCATGCCACGAAAGTGTGTAAATCATGTAGAAAATTTCTGCTATATTTGTGGTAAGCTGACCTTCGTGTCTCAGAGGCGACAGTTTACGCTACTTGTGAAACAGTGTTATTAAAAATTTTACTTTCATTGTCACGTTGGTGATTTTGATAAGAGGTGGGCTCCAAATGTATGTAGTGTTTTGTATGTTAGACTGTTGACTTGGTGGAAAATTGGCACACATCATATGCCATTTGAAATTCACATCATTTGGAGGGAACCGAAGGATCATCTAACTGATTGTTATTTTTGTTTAACAAATATTAAAGGAATGACATCTTAAACAAAGGTTAAGTGTCCGAATTTGCAACACAATGAACGTTTCCTTGTACCAGTATATGCTGATAAGACCTTAACTAGTTTCTCTGATTCTGAACTAGCTCAAACTGAAAATGATTCAAATGATCATGATTATAAAAATGATCCTACATATGAAGGCAGTAGCTGTTCATCAGAACAATACCTCCCCAATCAACACGACCTTAACGACCTGATTCGGCATTTAAACCTGTCTAACCAACAAGCTGAAGTTTTAACTTCCAGACTCAAAGGCTGGAATCTACTCTAAAAATATGTATGAATATGTAGTTATCATAGCCGCCATATTGGTTTTAAAGACTGGTTTTCTGCTGAAACTGATGCTGTTATGATAACTCTTGGACATCAACATCGGCCAGATGAGTGGCGATGGTTCATAGACTCATCTAAAGTTAGTCTGAAGTCTGTCCTGCTACGTATTGACAATGAACTTCCATCATTACCTGTAGCGCATGCCGCTGATATGAAAGAGAGATATTATGAAACTACTGTAGTTTTAGAAAAAATCCGACATGAAAAATATAAATGATGTATCTGTGGCGATTTAAAGGCCATTGCTTTATTGTTTGGTTCTCAACTTGAGTTCACGAAATTTAGCTGCTTTTTTTTTTGTGCGTATGGGGCAGTAGAGATAGGAAGTCTCACTACGTTTTAAAATCATGGTCTAAACATGAATCTCTTATCTCTGGTGAGAATAATGTGTCACATGTCCCTTTAGTGAATCCTGAAAAAATATATTTACCTCCATTGCATATTAAATTAGGACAAATGAAAAATATCGTTAAGGCTATGGATAACTTTCTGATGGATTCTTGTACTTGAAATAAAAATTTCCGAATTAAGTGATGCTAGTGAAGTAAGGAATTTTTATATGACTACAAATACGGTGTTAATGGCCGATGAATATTTTGAAGGACTGTTAAATCCACTAGAAAAAGTAGCCTGGCAGACTTTCAAAAAGGTATGTTGCAATTTTGATTGGAAACTTTAAAGCAGAATACTATCGTGAAATAGTGGCTGATCTTCTGCATTCTTATGAAGCTATGGGATGGAACATGTCATTAAATAAATCACATCTTTGACTCTCACTAAAACTTCTTCCCAGAAAATCTTGGGGCTGTCAGTGGTTAGCACGGTGAGCATCTTCATCAGCTTTTTTTTTTAAATCTGCCGCTTCAGCCATCAGTCCTCTGATAAACGCCAAAGTAGGAACGTAAAAAAAAAAAAATAAAATAAAATAAAATAAAAAAAATCATCGCGGTTCTACCCGGACAACCAACATCCAAGATAACATTGATAACTACTTCGGAAGTCTAAGCAATCAAATATCATACATACTGTTATTTTCATTACGTTACTTAAGTTTTGCATCAAAAAGAAAAATTCTTTTGTGGTCTATTTTCTCGAACATCAATTTTACGATACGACGTCGATACTTTCTAGAACTCTGTGAAGCGTTACTTATTTGCAGAAGTTTTTTAAACCAAGATTGAATCGCAAAACTGACCGTTAAATCTTTCACGAAGTTCACACGGTTACATATTTTATATTTTTATAAATTTAATAATAATTCGTGGCTGCAGATGTAGAAGACACGCCTCTATTTCACTGATTCCTGACACAAAAAAAGGAAATTATTAGGCACTGGCTGCTGGCTAATATAAAACTTGGAGCTGCTAACAGCTTCCACATTTGTTTCTTTTTTTTTAAATAATTCTAATTAAAATATTACACTTATCATTAATAAAAGTGGATATTCATAATTTTGTGAGAACTTTACAGTAGTTTAAATTTGTGTGAAGCACAGCACTTTATGGTAGCGAAACATGGACTTTAGGAATACCGAAAATAAAGAAAATTGAAGCATTTGAAATGTGGTGCTACAGAAGAATGTTGAAAATTAAGTGGATAGACAAAGTAAGAAATGAACGAGTTTTGGAAATGATGGGTGAGAAAAGAAGTTTGTGGAAGAAGCCTACAGAAAGAAGATATAGGTTAGTAGGTCATATTTTGAGACAAGCTAGATTGGTTAAGTTGTTAGTGGAGGGAACAGTCGAAGGTAAGAACTGTAGAGGAAGACAGAGATTAGAATATATGAAGCAGATAATTGAGGACGTGGGCTGTAAGGGGTATGTTGAAATGAAGAGGTTGGCACAGGACAGGAAGGGATGGAGGATTGCATCAAACTTCAACAATTCATTTAGGTGTATAATTAGAAAGCTCAGAAAGTTATAGAATATACGGTTATACATCATTTCAATTAATTAACATAACTATAGCGATGAAGCCAGGGCAAACTCCTCAACTACTCCCAACGCGAGCAGTGCAGGGCATTCCACCACAAAGACTGATCTTTCCAGATGGGAAAGTTAATTTAAAGGAAGGTTCACTGATTCTTTAAGGCACATAATAGATCGCAGTTCCTTATTATCCTGAGGATTCCGTAGCTGATCATCAGATTCTTTATTTCAGTTTGAATGTGATAACAGTTGCATCCATACGATAAACTTGTGGTAATCTTAAGAATACAAATCCATCCCCAATCAACTGACATAAGCACATATATATGCTCTCGTCTCCAAATTTTAGCAATAAGTCCAGTAAAATGTCCGAAAGTTGTTTTCACTGTGATTCACCCATTAACAAGTAGGCTGTTCACAGTCATCTCTTTATGCGGCAGTCATAACCATTTTTTACATTTTTTTCCTTACGAAGATCATTACTACCAGTTCCAACGCAATAGCAGGATATCAAGAAAAACTTTATGCTATCACTTTCTTGTGCTGTCAGAGGAGGAAAATAGCATGAATCTGAAATACCGATCTAACCTATGTTAAATATTGTGGTACGACAGATGAGAAAATACAACGTCATGCACTCTAGATTCGTCAAGCAGATGAGAGCAATAAGTATTAAAATAATCATTTAACCTATCATCGAAACTGCTTTCAATCGTCAATTCCAGCTATAACCCACATTTGTCGACATATCTTACGCTAGCGTATCTAATACCTTGCTATTATTTGTCACAAAAACTCTTCAGATTACAATATTTTATGCTTTTAGCAGGCGTCATATTAGTCAAATATTCCACTTAATTTTGCGGGATTAGCACTGCTTTGATCGATGTTTTACTTCCGACGTTTCGGCGCTCAAACTGGGGCCTTCATCAGGGCTGTTTAGATGTGAAGTATCACTTCTGACGGTTGCCACACCACTCCTTCGTTTATCTTCACACTTAGTGTGATGAAGGACTCAGGTAGGACGCCGAAACATCGGAAGTAAAACATCGATCAAAGCAACGCGAATCCCGCAAAAGTAAGTGGAATATTTGATTACTCTTCGGATTATTGACAATTGATTTTATGTTTGAAAATCTCTCGGGCGTGCAGCCAGATCAGTTGATCGTAGATGAACGAATTTTCGATGGTGTAACATCCCATCATCTTCAGGTAGCATCGGCTGGTCGGCGTGAGGAGCGCAGTCCAAGACACGACTGCTGATCCGTTCTGGGCGCGTCGGTGGCGGGAGTGGAGGGAATGGGTCGGATGGTATAAATACGCGCCCGAGAGATTTTCAAACATCAGATTCGCCGGGAAAACCTACGATTACATATGAATTGTTTTTAGTATCCAAGAAAATTGCCCTCCCTGAAATATTGACTCGAATATGATTCATGAGTAGGCCGTTTAATATCAAGGAATAGGACTGATCGATATACAGTTCCGCATGTTCAGCTCTAGAATTGTTGGCGCCATAATCTAGCCAGCATACCGAGTATGGTGGGTGGGCGGTAACTCTAATACTTGCATTCGGGTGTTGAATCCCCGTCTGTCGATATAGGTTTCAGATTTCCATGATTTCCTTAAATCTATCTAGGCAAGGGTTTCTCAAACTCTTAGCTCCGCATATCCCAAATATAATTTCCCAGGCAATGACGAACACCCCCCCCTCTTTTTTTTTAAGTATAAGGTGTTTTATTTTTCTAAAGTAACACAGTGACAAAGACCACAATGTTATTAATTAATGTGATTGATGGGCTTGTTTCTTCAGGTTGAGTCAATTTTGGGAGCATTTTGCTCATGTTGTGTCTAATTCACCTTGTGCGTGTTGGAAACTAGAGATATCCAGTCAGCCGGCCATTACGTAAATCTTGACGAGAACACCCTATGACCAACTCGCGAACCACTAGGGGTTCGCGTACCCCGCTTTGAGAAAATCTGCTCTAGGCGAATGATGGGATGGTTCCTTCAAAATGTCATACCTATCTTCCTTCCCGTTCCTTGCCCCCAGTCCTTTCCGTCCAATAACCTCGGTCTGAAGACATAAGCAAAAAAATGCTTTACTTACCGGGAAAACTCCCTCCCCTCTGGTAACTAAAAGATGGAGAACAGTTTTGAATCCAGGAGACTCTGACGGACATTCTGCTTAAAGGAAATCTCCTAGAATTAATTCGGATCATGAATTTCATTTGTATGGCCCATAGCATTACCAAAAATTTCAGTCTTTTTTAAAAATATTTTTCTGCCCTGAAGGGCTTACGTGACTTCAATAACCTCCAAAAAAAATACGATTGTGGTAGGTCAAATAAGTTACGGTGTGTCCTTTTATACCTCAGTATTAAGTATTAAGTGTAGTGGTATCGGACTGTTCTCCCAGACATGCTTGCTGCTAATTCTGACGAGGAGCAGTCGTGTGAACCGTGGGCGGGATATCGCTCACACTGAGGTGGTGTGAAGCGCAAATCGGATATCGGCAAGGCAGGGCCCTGACACCGCGTCACCCATTGTTCCGGCACCCACAGCGTTCAGTGTCGACAGCCGCACAATGCGTTCTGTTCGTGCGAATGACGGACTGCCCTACAAATGTTATTCGCATCCATCCTCCGCAGCCAGGCATCAGTACTATTAAATCCTGTTTATGATATCTGCCAAATGCATCGAATTTCCTTTCCTTATAATTTGGTGATAGATCTAAAAGCTACAAACTAGTCGATGATGGTTCAAATCCTGACGAAGCTCAGGGTGTCATTGTTAATGCTAGGCGCGTTCACATCTGGTGTCACCTCATAGCTAATAGTCAGAATAATCGCTCTATACAAACTTATAGCCCATTCAGCCAACAGAGGCGGTTCAAGGTTAGTCTGCTCCATCCCCACTCCACTGCCTTAACCCCTACATTCTAAGGGGAAATTTGCCTCTCCCCTACCTGAACACAGCGATAATCTTGAAGAGGTAAGAACGGGAGGGGGTGGTGAGGTGAGTAGTGGACCAAGGGCAACATAACCTTGAGCCGCCTGTTGAAGGTGAACAAGGTATAGCCCGCTATTTATTGAGTATCAATGCATTTACGCTACGGAAGCGATGTACTGATCATATCCCTCTCATTTTAGTGTTGAGATCAAGGAAGAGCGCTTGAATACTAAAGTCATTACTCTGCCATGTAACAATACCGGATTATAACATAGTTTGCTGTTTCGTAGCCGTCATACTGTTATAAACATCTTCACAAATCCTACGAGAGCGAATTAAACAGTAAGTTACACTTCCAAGTTATGGCCATTTATGAAACCACCTATACACAGTCAACACGGCTATGACAACATACAACGTAAGTTCACTTTTTCACTTAGTCTCTAAGAGACTGTAAAACATTTCTCGGAAGGGCCAACCAACATTTCGATTCCGGATGCGAAGAAATCACCTCCAGCGCAATGTAACCACCTGGAGACAACTGCTTTCACCTCCTCGTCGTTTCGGAATCGTCGTTCACCGAGATCCTTATTCAGTTTACTGAACACATGATAATGATTTTGTTGCACGATTACGCAACACCTCACATGGCCCGCCAAACGTTTGAACTGCTGCAGCAATTCAAGTGGGAGGTATGGCAACATCCTTGATACAGTCCAGATTTAGCGCCATGCGATTATCATGTGTTCATGATCTCGGTGGGCGACGATTCTGAAACGATGAGGAGCAGCTGTCACCAGGTGGTTACATAGTGCTGGCGGTGATTTCTACGCATCCGGAATCGAAAAGATGGTTGACCGTTCCCAGAAATGTATACAGTCTCTTCGGGACTATGTGGAAAAGTGAACTTACACTGTATGTTGTCATAGCCGTGTTGCCTATGTGTAGGTGGTTTCATAAATGGCCATAACTTAGAAGTGAAACTTACTTTTTAATTCGCCCTCGTACTAGAGACTCAGCAGGAGGCTAGTCCCCTGAAGACGACCTTAGGATTGGTCGAAACGTCGGGGAGGAGCAATGTAAGATACAAATAATCAATGCATGTTATTATAAATGATTTAAGCGATTTCACAAATTTACTGTTGCTATATTGTTTGACATACTGTCATAAAACTTTACATAATATAAAAAAAAATCAACACGTTTTCTTCATCCCACCTTCATCACGATGTTCGTGAATTCTTAAAGAGGAGATCGATAAACCGATGGATCGGTCATAGTGGGGATGATGATCAGCAGTCCCATTATGGTATCAATGCTCTCCAGACCTAACCACATACGGTTTTTTTCTCTGGTGGATGGATTAAAGATTCAGTGTTCAAGCGTCCTCAACTGATGTCGGAACGTAGAGAAATTTACAAAATTTGTATCCATTTTTGGTTGAACTTGTGCCATTCAAAAACCACTGGTCTAATTTTGATGGGTTTTGATTACTTTAGGATAAATTTTGCTTGAACCAATACACGAAAAAACCACTTCTCTAATTTTCATGGGGGTTCGATTAATGCACAGTCTTGTAGGTATAATTGGGTATGATATGTTATGTCGGAAAAAATTATAAATTATACAATACCCAGTGTGGTAAGAACTTGACTATTGTCTTGATATCTGTTTAATCGGTAAGGGAACATATACAGGCAATTGTAAGATGTCTAAAATTTTTTTGAGATTTTGTATATGACAGTAATGTTTTGCCAAACTTTATATACAGTAACTTTCTGAAATAGCTTTAATCATTCATAATAACCCTGAACAGTTTGCTTCGCCTGTAGATGAGACGTTTATTGCATATTAAAATGTGTCATTGGATAATTTATAATTTGACCAAATCATTATATATTGCCTATAATATCTAGGGGTGTCAGGAATGTAAATTTATTGCAAAGAATAAATCGTTATGATTAATTTTGATGTGATGTTGAAAACATAAGTACTGTAGGATAAAGTTTCGATGAAAACGATTCACACAAAAAGATATGGTTGGATTTTTAAGTGGTTTCGATTAATATAAAACCCTTGGTCCTGTTGTTATGGCGTGTTTCTGTCTGACGTGACTTCTTAGAGTAAAAAATTTACATTTTGTTTGAAAGTAACTCTCGCAAAAATTACTGCTCTAGTTTTGATGGATTTTTGGTTAATGCGCGATCATTTGTCTGTTGAGTAAAATTGCGTATGTTTGATTTTAATGTAATGTAATGTAAATTGTCCAAATTAGTATCATTTTTTGTTTAACGTGATTCACAAATAAAAAACTGGTCGCGTTTTGATGAGGTTTTGATCAATTTACGGCCTATCGATGGATGGAAAACGGCATGTTTAATTTTAAATGAGGAATTGACTAGAAGTTTTCGTTAAATGCGATTCTTGCCAATTAATGGCCAGACTTTGATTAAGTTTCAATTAACGTCCAGTCTATAGCAACGCGGGAAAAACATAGTATTTTCATTTTGATGTGATGTCGATAAACTAAGAAATTTGACAAATTAGTATCATTTTTGGCTGAACGTGATACACAAACAAAAAAATTCCCAATTAATTTCTAATTCAAATTCAAGACACACTACTTTTTTGCAACACGCTGTTAAGAAAATCACCTATATTTAAACATTTATTTGTAAACTGCTATAATGTTACTGTCTAAATGTTTTATTCCCAGCATTCTTCTTCAGTGTGCTAACGTGAAAGTAGTGGGCATTTATAAATCTTTTCTATATTTAACTACTTTACTGATAGAGTTATTTGTGTCTTATCTTGCTATTAGCGATTGAGGAATATATGAAAAATTTGTGGTTACGAAATGTTATATAATTATATATCACTTTACTGTGACTTTTGACTCGTCGAGGGAAAGACTAATACAAATTTGTTTTGGCTGTGTGGCATAGTAAACCATAGCCATCTTTATTTCAAAAAAATAATAGAATAGTTTCCCGTATATTACAATATATATACATATATATATATATAATCTTTTTCCTGGAAAAGGTCGCTTCATACAATATAGCATACAACGGTCCCTACAGCATGTAACGGTAGATGGTATATTATGAACTAACTACAAAATTTCGGTAAAATTTTATTTTCTGAAATAATGGTTCTGTGCCAATAAGAATCCCAGTAACAAAATAAACAACAACAGAAAAAAAACCGGTAGAATGGAAATTGAACTCTTTGACACTTTGTTCAGCAAATTCCAACACATGTATTTCAGATAACTTTTCTTGAATTCCTTAAATTCATACTGTGTTTATTATTATTATTTATGGTCAATCTAAAACATTTCCTTATTGCAGGAGTATGCAAGCGGCAAGACAAATCAACCATGTGTGTTTAAAATCAAACTGGTACGTGGGAAATTAATACACAAACGGATATTATAATTTCTGTATGTACACAGACAAAATTCACTCTAAATTCCTATTATTTAAAGATTTTTTTCTGTGTTGTGATTATTATAATTATAATTTTTAAACACTTTTTAGGAAGTTTATTCAAGTAGAATGCATTCTACATAAAATTTCTGTTGGCAATGTAGTGCATGGGGAGTTCAGTTTTTTTATGTTGTAAGCATCATTCCATTCAATAGCAGTTGTTCAACATTCCAATACTTTGTCGGCGGCACCATTTTGAAGTTATCTTTTGAATTTATTATTTAGGCACTGAAGTATCTCATGATCAGCGTACACAGATTTAGTAGCGTAAATTCGATATCGATGTATGTCAGGGTTGGAGGATGCATCAGCGGTAAATCGATTACCATTTCACAGCCCATTGTTACGGTGAGGACGCAGTCGAACAAGCCTCCGCCCACTGAGCTATGGGATCCAATCTAGCGGCCCCGGGACGCAGCAGCACCCGGATTTAATACCGAGGGAAAGGAGGACATTACCGAAACACAGTTCTTCAACTGCCTCGATATATGGTCCCCAGTAACAGATTGAAGATGTGTTTGTTTGTGCCATCATTTCATACATCTTCTATCGTCTCTTTTTATCAGCAGTTTTTCCCGTCTACTCTTTTGGAATTATAGGTACAAGGATTTATCATAGAATCATTATGTTTGGATAAGAATTTATGTATTTGATTGGGCGCACATGTTTTTTTGGATTAGTAACTTTCTTAGTTAGTCTCGTCGATTGATATCAGTAAATAATCCTATACTAATTCAAACCTTTAGCGAACTGTGTGCGTCTGAGGGTTTGCTATGCCATCACACAAAGACTAAAGTACAAATTTGGATAAAGTTTACGCAATATGAAATCTTATGGTCAACCTTAAAATCTGCGGTATATCTCATGACACTATATGACTAAGGAACGGATTAAAAAAAAGTATATTTTCGAATTGGTGCAGATAACTGTCGCAGATCACTGAGTATTTTAGATAAGAATTCCTTTGAAGAAATACTCACAAAGGACTATTTTCGTTTACTACTGTTTTTTTTTTTAAACATACAACATTAAAGTTAACGGAATAGGTTTATTAAACGTAGCAAAAGTAAATAATATTTAATTTACGTAATCATCTTTCTGGTTTAACAGACGCTGAAGATCTAGTATACTCTTTTGATTCTGTGAAAATAAATTTTTGACTTTTGATTATTAAGGTATTCAGTTTTCTGAAATACATTTCGTTGAAATAAAAGAAACCGGTTAAGCAAACCACTACATCATAGATGAAGTTCAGTAAGTGTAACTAAATACTGATACTTAAATTAATATAAACTTTATTTTGGTATCAATGGACAGCGGAATTCGCGCCTAGAAACAATTTAAAAAAAATTATGACAGTCTATATACGGAATTAGCAGAGATAATTTTTGTGGGCACTATTTAGTGGGATGCAAATAAATGCGTGGGATTGGCCGCATACTATTGGTGCCTATAATCATTGAATTTGTTTGCGTGCAAGTGGAAATGCAGGCTCAACACTGTAAAACTTAACAGTCTAATATTGTAAATACTAAAGTAACTCTGTCTTACTGTTTGTTATATTTTCAGGGTTAAACTGCTAATCCGATCTTAATAAAATTTGACAAGGAGATACTATATGCCATTCGGAAGGACATAGGATACTTTAGTCTGTAAAAGTATTATATTTTATAATCGAATTTTGAAAACTAAGTAAATGGTGATAGACAGACGCATTGCGTGTGGTACGAACAAGGGACTGTGCACTTCGAAATGTCTACGAAGCCTTCAAGAAAAACGTTTAATCAAACTTTATCCAAAATCTTTGATATTGAACAGGAATAGAAAGTTGCCGAGCAAATCTCAGTCACCCAGCCAATATATTTTAAACGTAATATGCTGGGTACATTACAATGTAAGCACGCAGTCCTTTAGTATGAATTATATTTTATACGTGGGATAATGATTCAGGGTGTGTTACAACCTAAGCATAAAGTCCTTTAGTATATAATTATGTTTCACATCGTAAGCATGGCGTTAGTCGCAATTCTTCCAACTCGATAAAATACAGGAAAACGGAGTCAAATATACTATCTGCCAAAACGTAACTGGATACATATGAAGGTGGATAATTCAGTACATCAGTTATTAGCTGCCGTATGCTGCAGGCCAGTGAAAACCAGTCATCGAGGAGAAGGCATCATGTAAATGGATATGAGACTTCGATAAGGGGGTTTTTGTGGACTACCATTTCAGTGGACACCCTAACCAGGTGATTATAGTGAAAGTTAACAGGCCCAAATCAATGGTTGCATTCGTCCTGCGTAAGTGGAAGATTGTTGTTGGTTGTGTCAATGCTGCACATTCTGGGTAACGTCTAATTTTGACCGACAGACCTCGTAGAATCTTTAAAAGTAAACTTATCAAAAATAGAGCACAATCCATGGATTACGTCAGACATATGTAAGTTTTATGCAGTAACAGAAGTATCGGTTTCCACTGGAACATTGTGTACAGAGACTCATTGACATGGATATTTCGGAAGAGCAGCTCCACATAAGCGCCACATCATGACAGGCAATAAAGCTCGGCGATTCGGGGGGTGTTTTAATCTTCGAACTGGTCAAGCAGTGGAAATCGGTAGAGTGATGACTCCAGGTTTACGTCATTCCAAACCGATGGTCGTGTATGAGGTGTGTCTTCTTTCGCAGGAAGGGATTCTGTGGGAGTTTATACTACCAGCCAAGAAATTCTGTGGTGGTGAGTGATGACTTGTCGCTGTGTTTCAAGGCCTTCAGCATAGGACCATTGATGTTTGTCCATGGTAGCATTAACACAGGGTATTGTAACTAGGAATGGCGATCTGAGATCGATTAATCGAATAATCGGTCCTTTGGACCAAAAAATCGATTTTTTAAATTGATTTATAGTACTGAATCGATCCAGCGAATTGATATTTCACCCGTGAAAATCTAATGTGAAAAACATCAGTACCTTGAGAGCGACTTTTTTTTTATTTCCGGCAACGTCGCAAGTGATGAGCGGAAACGGTTTGATCCTAGTAGATTGGACAGACTGTTGTTCCTGAAAAGCTTGGACATTAAGCACTGGGAACTTTAAACTATGTCATTTCAAAACTGTTTTATGTAACCAACAAATTTGTGAAATAAATGTCTTATTGTATACCTGATACTTTGATTTAGTTGTAAAAAAAATTTAATTAGTTTAAAAATGATAAAAGATTGACTATTATGGTGTCCTTTTTGTTTTCCATGATTGTTATAATACTGAAAATACAAACACGAAAACCAAATCGAAAAAACATCGATTTTAAAAAATCGATCTCTTAGATCTCGATTTATTTTTGAATCGATTTATCAAATTTCCATTCGAATCGATTCAAGAATCGACCTTTGCGGAAAGAATCGCCATCCCTAATTGTCACATTCTGGATAATGAAATGCGCTCAATAATGTGGCGATTTTACGTAATGGAGCAGTGTTACTTCTAGAATGACAATGCCGGGTGCCATGTTTCAAGGGCTACTATGCAGTAGAACGCCGACACAATGTTGTCCGATTAGAGTGACCCGCCCAGAGCCCTGACTTCAACACTGCAGAACATCTTTGGAACGAATTGGATTCACAGGTGAACTCGTCTGGTGCGACTAAAATCTAATGCTCAGCTAATAGAATGGCCGCAAGAGGAATGGCGACGAATCCCTCTGGAAGTCCTGCAAACGCTCGTAGGTAGTTTGCCAGCCAGGTTGGCTTCTGTTATAACCGCAAGAGGTGGCCATAAAAGAATCTAACGGGGTGCTACAAAGGAGCAAACATTGTGAATAGGTGTCCAATTACTTTTTGGTAGATAGTGTATAATTCAGTGCATATTGTATGACAATTATTTTTATATCTTCTGACTTTTCCAGCCAATTTCACAAACTAGTCAATGATAAATAAATAAAAAATGCGTATTAGTAACTAATACGAGGGTTATTTTTTAAATAAGGTCCGTTTGTGATTGTGAGGGAGAATGACGTGCGACCGCTGCAGTGCGCATGCGCGTCAGTTCCCAGCATGCTTTGCGCACGTTTAGACGCCATTTTCAGCCGCATCGTCTGTCTTTGTACCGATCTGTAGAGGTTTATAATGTTTAAGAAGATTGATTCGCCCTCCAACTGTGAGATACTATCTGTAATTCGATTCTTCAGTACAAGAAACATGGCGGAAGCGGAAATTCACCGTCAGATTTGTGATGATAATAAGTGTGATAATAATGTTTGAAATTGGAACAGAATGTTCAATGACAGGTGGTTTAATGTGCATGATGAGTCACACACAGCATGATCTTCTCTGATTTCTGTAGATTTGTTTCGCGTCGTGGACGACAAAGTTCGAGAGGTCCCATGATCCGTCTTACAATCCAAACCTTGCACCCAGTAATATCACTTGTTTCGGGACTTAATAGAGTTCCTTGATGGTGAAACGATCATTGGCGACAAAGAAGTGACAACTGCAGTCTTGGATTCACTTCACAGACGGCAGATTTCTTTGAGGTCGAAATTCAAGTGCTTGTTGAACCTTGTGACAAATGTTTGAACAAAAATGAAAATTGTTTAGAAAAGTAGACGAAAGTGTGTAGAAGGTGGAAATAAATATATTTTAATTACATTTACAAGAGTATTATTCTTATTAAAAACGAGATCTTGTTTAAAAAATAAACTTCGTAATAGACAGGGAAAATTTTAATAATTGTAAGCAACCGATATATTAGGGGGAGGGGTGGAGGGAGATCTTTTTTTTAAGAAGCTTAGTATGATTTCTGAATATGAAGAACTTGTTTTTGTTGTTATTAGCTGCCACAGTTAATGTATACCATCCGAGTATGTGTTAACTTGATTGCAGGTTTATGTCGGGTTTTAGGCAATTTTTTTTTTTAAGGAAAATATTATTAGTGTTTGTACTTTAGATTTCTTTTCTTAAGAAAAACGCTTTTAATCTCGTCGTTCCCTTGAATCGAACCAAATGGTCCTCTAATACTGAATTATTTCCTATTACACAGAATTATTAAAACGTATTGTATTTTGAGTTTCTAGATGTTCATGAAACAGTAAGAGGATATCTTGCTTGTTCTTTTACTCCATTACTATAATACTGGTTAGAAACGAAGGGTCGTATTTCAAATGATAATTGGAAGTAAGAAATTTGTGTTGGAATTCGCTATAATTTAATTTTTTCTATCACGTTCATAACTCAATGATGTATGAAAATGGTTATTGCTATATATTCGAACAATTGGATTTTGAAGATACAATAATTTACATAAGCTCCAAATAACTCTACAACTGTAAAATTTATTAAATATGCGAGGGTTTTTATGAAAATTAAGCATGATGTCTGACGGAAATGTGGCGATCATTGAGGTTTTAACGTGGTATAGGCCTATTGCATGTAAAAATCTGGTGTACACGAGAGACATTTTATTGAAGTTAAAAAATGAGGCACCACGCGGTATTTCGTTATCGTTTCACGTTTTAGAGAAGTTTGTGTGTAATAATGATGATGGCAGTAAGTTGAGCTGAATTTGAGTGATCTTTCAAGAGAGATTCCAAAGGCAGTGGAGCGTCAAAGAGACGCATACTCGCCCGCAGTCAACAGCTTAAAGCACTGCCCCACGTCGCTTTGTGAGCTCCCTGGATTAAAGTTTACCTCTGAAATATTGCTTTCTGTGCAGCATCAAAGTGCTGGTCAGCGTTTGAATGCAAATCTGTGTTACTGCACAAGAGTTATTCTCTGTACTGTCTAATCACTACTCCCTTTCGTGGAAAGATTACTAGAAATTAATCTTTCATCTGTGAAAGGTATTAAGGTTTCCGCAAATTCAGTCTGTTTTAGGAAGTTCCTGGGCATTATAAGGAAGAATTAACACGTTTAATTCAGTACAGCAAGGCTGCCCGACCAATTTTGGAGATGGGCCACAATTGCAGTTCTAAGTTAGCCTGCGAGCCACATAACACTTGCCTATAGTTACAATCATGGAGGAAGGAATATATTATGGAGACGAGATAACGCTAAATCCGTGAAACCTAGTGAAAAAATTGCGCTTGCGCGGCGGACATCGTAGGAGTACCAAAACATTGGGCTGTTTGCACTGTGTCAGCTGCTGAGAATATTTCATTTTCTAATATTCTAAAGTTTTCTATAATGCCAAGTTGTGATGCATATGGCTGTACAAACAGACGAGATAGGAAAAAACCTGGAATAGCGTTTCATAAGTAAGTCACATTGTAATTATCGTTCTTGAAGTATCTGACAGGCAACTGCAACTTTAGTGCCATTCGCTATAAATTTATTCATTGCTCTCAATAGGATCATATCATTCTCAAATTTTTGTTGCTGTAGTGTAGACAATTAGCATATGTTACTTGTACTATTTTGCACCTGAAAAGCTAACCTTATTGTAGACAAATGTTGGAAATTTAATTTAAGCGGGTCATGTTTACATCGCGACACAGTGAATATGATATTTTGCATGCATTACTCACGTTTAAGTTTACACTGAAAGTGCACGATGAAATTAATTGTGATAATTTGTGCTGTGCGAACTACTAAACGTGATGAAATAAACTTTGTTGTCCAAAATGTAGTTCGCGATGCATTTCTTGTGTTTAGATGTGTCTACATAGTTTGGTTTTGTAGCGGCAATATTAATGGAAATGTTGGCACGTTGAAATGCGGTGTATACCAGAAGAGAACAAACAATTTATTTATTATTAGCTGTTAGCTTCTGATTTATCAATGTACTGATTTTTCTAGCAAAATTATATAGGCCACTAATAGTACAATATCTTCTAAGTAAGCTCAGAAACTATGAGGTTTTATGAAGTATTAATTTTTTTAAAAGCTCTAAACTTTGACTTAGGATATTTTAAATTTTTTAGATATGACTTGTTTCTGTTTGTAAATATGTCTACAAGTATATTTCTAGATTTTGAAATCTTTCTTGTCAATTACTGAAATAGAATGTGAAAATATAACCTATTTGAAAATCAACAAAAATTTAAGGACTGTAGAAACAAACAGTTTGTTATTCAAGTTAAAAAGAATTACCTGCTCATTGAGTTACGTCCGAATTCATCATCAAATATGGATATGGCGATAGTTTTTTTTCTGGTCCAGGCCGCATTTCAACCAAACCACGTCAATTTTAAGGTACAATATCTCTAGAACTAAGCGAGATATCAAAAAATTTTATTCTTTACTTTCAGTTTCTCTCATCGAGTTACATAAGAATTCGTCATGAAATTGTGGCGCCACGGTTATCGTTGAAACCCCTCATAACGTAACAACCTCACTTTTGAGACAGTACATATATCTCGCGAACTAAGCAAGATATCGAAAAATATTATTCTTTATTTTCGCTTTGTATCGTCGTGTTACATAAGAAGCTATCACCAAATTTGACTTTGGGGACACGGTTCTTCTGAATTTCAACCAGAAACTCCACTCTTTTGAGACAGTATATCTCAAGAAATAAGTACAATATCAAAACATTTTATTCTTCATTTTTGATCTTTCTCGTCGATTTAAATAATAATCCATCATCAAATTGCGGTGCCACGGTTTTCTTATCACTCCCTTGTGGTTTTTGTGCCATTTCCCGTGTTTCTCCTGTCAAGCAATATGGCGGCCTCCCCTCCCCACTTCTCTCCACCCGGTTTCACTCCAGTATGTGGCGAAGGTCCTTTGCGTCGTCTCCATATATTCCTTCCTCCATGGATACAATAGATATTTAAATATAACAAAGATATAAGGAACGTAGTTTAATTACAGTCAAAAAGTAAAAATCATCAACGAGATTTCTTTTTAAAAAATATAATCAAAAAGGAAAAAAAACATCAATGAGATCTTTTCAGAGGTATTTGAGCTAGCATAAAATCTGCACCGCTGCTTTTGGCGGGAAAATTCAAATGCGCTGGTGGGCCACTTCATGGTTGGTCAGCCTTGCAGTAGAGTATACAGTTCCTCGCATCATTTATATATCATTTAATGTTACTGGCAACACTGTTTCAGCTGTATACATATCTTTTAAGATTTAGATACCACATCAAAGAAACAGTAACACCTTCGAATCACACACTTTCCTCAAAAACAATGATGGTCTGAAATGTAATAATAATTATAACAATATTAATTTCGTGTGCTCTCAAAGAACTATTGGCAGAGGCTCTCACCGTCTGTGAAATACAGCTGTATCATAGCCGCAGGTTTGAAACGTGTTCGGTCTAGACAAATGATGATAATATTATCGGGAAAACGCGATACTTATAATTACATGAAAAGCTTTATTTTCATCTGGTGGTTCAAACAATTTTAAAATGTTATTCAAATTTTCTTTGAATTAAAAAATTGGTTATCAACTGCCTAGATCCAGAGTGTTTCAAAACCTCTTCTTATTTCTCGTGAACACTTGAAGCATGTAACATATAGTTCATTAAGATATTTTAGACCTTATTTATTGTACATCACAACAATCGTTTATTCATTACGTGAATGTTTTAAATCGAAAATAGAAAAAAATCACAGGAGGATATGTATTTTCTTTATAGCGAGATTATGTTACTGATCTGAGGATGATGTAGAAAATTACTCTGATTGAGAAAGCATAAAAAGTGGCTTTACGCCTCGTCGACGTCGAGGTCATTAAAGGCGGGAAAGGACTGGGGGCAAGGAAGGGGAAGGAAGACGGTGATGGCCTTTTGCAGGAAGCATTCCGGCATTTGCCTGGAGTGATTTGGGGAAACCATGGAAAACCCAAATCTGGATGCCCGGACGGGGATTCGAACCCGCGTGCTCCCAAATGCGAGGCCGGAAAGTTACCGCTCACCCGCCACGCACGCTAAGGATAAAAAAAAAGATTTCGTTATTATCGTGAAGGGAGCGTTCCTTTTAACAATCCTATTATGAGCCAAAATAGATAGAATACAGGCAAAAAGGAATATGTATAGAGGTTTATGATTTATCAAGTGGAGAAGAGAGAGTATAACGCATAGAAAAAAGTTTTCACGGTGAAGACAAAAGTTCTATTTGTTAGTAGCTGGAGAAGGTATAAGGAAAGAGAGGAGCAAAATTTACAGCTATATGTAGATCCTAGAATATTTAAAACAGAAATAAAACTGTACATTTTCTTGCTGTGTTTCATATTTAAACAATTGATATAGGATTTAAAGTTGTGAAACTATGGCCAGTTTTTTATTGTGGTAATGTGACATGTGAAACAGGAAAATATTTGAGTGAATAATTGAAAATTCCCGTTTTTTCATAGGTGTAATTTTCATGTTTTCAATTAAATGTGAGCATAAACTGAAAGGAAAAAAAACTGGGTTATTAAATGAAGTCCAATTGTTATATCATCAATTCCACTACGTGACCAAAGCATCATACAATGCGAAAAATGCTTTTACCACAGACAAATATATACATCTACATATGTACATATACTTTACAATTCACAAAATTGTGGTTGGCAGAGGGTGCTTTGCACCAAAAATAACATCTACTCTAAGCATTTCAATCCAAAATAACAGGGAAGGAAGAATTCAGATAAGCATCAGTGCGGCACCTTATTTCTCTAATCTTATCTTTCCTGTCAATGCGGCCGAAACAGATTGGTTGACAAAGAATTTCATCTCGCTCGTAAGTGAAAATTGGTACTCCCATGTTTACCAATAATTTCAAACGAAACCTGCGTCGTCTATCTACCAGAGAATCTCACCTCAAACTTCTAAACAAATCTGTGGTGTTTTCATTAGGACTGCTGCAAATAGTCACGAATCGAGAGGCTCATCACTGCACTTTCTCTATAGTGTCAATCGATTTTCTACGAAACAGATCCAAAACGGCACAACAAAATGTGGGCGCACGAGAGTTGTGCATGAAATCTTCTTTGTTCGTTCATTACAATTTCTCAAGATTCGGCCTATGAAGCTCTACCTACGACCGAATTAATGTGCAAGTCCCATTTCATGTTGCTTTTAACTGTTAAACCCAAACACTTTACGGAATCGATGATGTCAATAACTGTTTACTTTCTATTTATGAACAAATGGATTCTTTCTGTTAGTTCTGCACATTGCCTTGCACATTTTACAATTTAGTGTAAGTTGCCATTCGGCGCACCATGCCGAAATAACATCCATATCTGGCTGAATTTCTAAGCAATCGGCCGCTTAACTCATTTCTCTATAGATGACTACATCAACAGTGAACAATCTCAGATTAATCTTCACGTTGTCTCCGAGGTCGTTTATAAACATTTTTGCTCAAATTATTGATGGTGAGATTATATTCTAAATCTAAAACGTCAAAAAGTTATTTTTGAAAGGTAAGTTACATTGAATACTACAGCCATGAAAGGAGGATTTTCCAAGGTTAAATGGTTACTTACCAAGAAACTTAACTTGCAATTGAAATCTGTGAAAGAATATTGGATAATATTTTGAAAGATGAATTTGGGAAATGGTTACATGGATACAGCTATAAAACACGTCTTATTATTGAGTTAGGAAAAAATAAATTTGTTACGGATGTTTAGGTAAAATTATCGAAGCGAAAATTAAACAAACCTAGAAAAAATATCAGAATATCCTCCAAAAAAGAAGTCCTTGTAATTTTTCCTAGTTATATGTGAAATACATGGTAACAAACATCCAAAAGAATCATGACCGTATTCAGTAAGTGGTTATAGCAAAACAAACATCGCGTGTTAAGTTTTCAAATAAATTTTAGATTTGCATTCGAGAAATTTATCTTACATAAACATGAAAAAACTATCTTAATCCACAACACAAAGGTTGTTTGGATACATCCAAATAAGATATACTAAACGTTTGTGTTAGAGGTAGGATGGCCAGTTCCTTTCCTCAAGAACCTACAGTTTAACGTGAAATCAAAACCGCGGAATATCCAGGCTTGCGCAAATAATCCTGTCTCCTCCAGGATTTGTACCCAGGACATCACCTTAAACGTTTTAAAGCAAGTGCCATAACCACTTAGCTACGAGACTCCTCATACAAATGTAAAAAGTATTATTAAGTGCGCAGCACATGATAATTTCTGTTACTATCGTTATTATTCAATTACTATTTTCTTTGCAGGAGTAGGAATTTTTGTGTGTTCGGTTAAGAGCAACGTCCAAGGGAGTCAACACTTGGCTAAATGCAGTATACGGATCCCAGATAAGGACTAAGCTCAGCCTGTAATCTTTGGAACTAATCAGGTGCGGAGTGCTTCCGCACTTCAGCCAGTCTTTGCAGAGATAATAACTGTAGGAAGTAATAACACGGATAGCTGTGCTGGCAAAGAGAATCTCCTTGAGGACTAATTTCGTCTTTATATTTACTCTGCTGGTTTGAGCTTACATATGGAATGTCAAAATCAAATACCAATGAGCTTGGCAAATAAACGCTCCGCTCTCGCTTTCATTAAAATCACTTATTAATCTATAGATGGCGGCAGCGATATTAACGGAAGAGACGGTAATTTCAGCAGTGATGTACGCCGAGGTTTTTCTTTAGGTAAACGAGTGGCCTTGTTTACAATAATACTTTGTTAACGTGGGAGAGAGATAGGCATGTTACTAAAAATAATTGAAAGGCTTCTGTGTACCTGAAAGTGTGCGCGTTTTACTAAAATCATATAAATGCGGTAACATTCCTAAATATTTCTGTACACATGCATATTAAAAAGTAACACAAACGACTTTAGTAAAAAATGTTTCCAGTGAACAGTCAAAGCAGTGACTCAAATAACAAAGGAAACATATTGTATGACACCTATACAGAGCTCTTTATTTGTAGCATTATATTGGTAATTTGAGTTTTGTGTCGATAATGAATCACTTTAATGTACTTGGATGGGCTGAAAATTTTTCGTTCTGAGCTGTTCTAGAAATCACAATTGTTGTGATATATAAATTTACATACTGTTGTGAAATTCAATTTTTACTTTTTTGTGTGTGTAAAAATTTTATTATTTAATAGCTGGATTATTACTACGCTATATAAGGTCTTAGCTGAAAATTATTATTATTAGATTATCCTCCTAACGTAAAAGAGATAAATTAGTCACTGTTTAACAATCTGTGAATATTACTTGTATCAGATAAATAATCTGAAAATGTTAAGAATAAATTCAAGAAAACAAGTAGTAAGGAGCCTTCTGATATTCTTAAAACAGTAGGCCTACTTATTTGTAAAATCTAACACACTTGAAGTTGTTACATGAATTCTGCAATCCGGACATAAAATGCTGAATTCAAAAAAAGGTCCTGTTAGGATTGACAGAAACACGAGATTGTGAAAACTGTGAATTCTATGAAGATATAATACATTTTATCATGAAATTCACTGAATACAATAAAATAAACAAAGGAAAATTATTCTGCAGAAATATGAGTGTACAGTACTATGAAAGCATTCAAAACTTATTAACGACGTTAACAGATGTGAAGTTAAAACAATTTTATAAATATGTTGTTAAATCTAATAGATAAAAAATGGATGATATAATTGTTTTGATAGATATATAACTATGCGTTTGATTTTAAATCATATGTTTGATGTTAAATAATGTAATACACAAAGGGTCAAAACTGGCAAAGCCGAAGACCGAGTGTAAAATAATAATAAAAAATTATGAACTAACTTTGATATTTCTTGACGCTAGTAATGACATTAGTAAGGAAACCAAATGAGACTTTAGGCCGGTGATTTAATTCTCATTTCTTGTTGACAATCTATAGAGGTGAAATTTCTATGAATCACACTTTTTTCTGTTTATTTTTCTTGTTAATCGTTGAAGGAAAATAAACTGTTATTTCAGGGAATTTGATTAAAAATGATTCTGTAACCCTACTAACAGCAAATAGTAGCGAAAAGAAATTCACGTAAAAAATACATATATTTTCCTTCGTGAAAATCTAACTCACGACCTTTTATACATTAACACATTCATCAAACTACACAACTATTCGGCTGGCATAGTAAATACAACTTTTCTATAGGTACATTTACAAAATTTAAAAAGTCACAGTTTTTAACTCAACTTCTCGTAAGCAAAAGCAAACCAGGAAGAATGCTATTAGATTGAGATACCAGGAGTATTATCGTATAAATCCACATTTATCGTTCTCTGATTCCGATTTCCAAACCGAAGACTTCTTCTTCTAAGTTATTCTCGTAAATAAATAACGATTTAAAAAAGTTAAGCTACACTTCGCTAAGTTATCAGAGACGCTAGAATGTAAAATACAGAGTATTGCATCCAGTCTTATTTTGTGTTCAGCTTTTATATCGGAGAACAACTTGGAGAAAATTATTTATAACCATTCTTACAGTCATTAGTACGCAAGAGTTATCAGCAAAATAACATTTTTTTTGAAGAAATAAAAATTATTTTATGAGATAGTATGTTGTCGGTAATGATTATTAATGTTATTAATATTAATTTATATTACTAATTATTATTAGTAGTAGTATTCTAATTCCATTGTATTTAGGGAATTTGTATCGCATACTTTTTGTAATCAAAGGTTTATAGTATCTGAAATAGAAAATATATGAATTCTCAGATTTCCGCGACCACTTTTGTTAGTGACAACTGAATTTTGCTGGAAGCCGCGTTATTTATTTGACAGTCAGCTTTCGGTTGCCGTTCTGTCGGATGAAGGAGACAGCAGAAATTTTAACGAATACGTACAATTTCAACGATGATAGCGGCCCATTTCTCTGCGATACCTGGCGCTCGTTGCTAAGTAAACATAGCTAGTATCTCTGATGAAGGCTTCACACTGGCAGCCGAAAGCTTTGACTGTCATATAAATAACGCGGCATTCTCGCAAAATCCAGTTATTAGTAGAAAATATATGTTTCAAATTTAATAAGATCCACATAGCTCCAGAAGACTTCATGAATTATCGTATTAGATTTCATAGTTGAATTTTGCCGATTATTTTGTAATGATAAATTGAAGTTGCCTCATAAAAAATTCAACCAGCTTCTTGGTTTTGTGTAATGCAAAATTGATATTAAAATCTCCGCTAAAAATCACCGTTATTTTATATTGTCTTTATGGATCAAGGCATAATACGGTAGTAAAAATCATTGTTATATTATCTTTAAGAAGCAAGGCATAATACGGTAAAAATCAAAGACGCAAATAATCAATAATGTCACCTAACTTTTGATTAGGAGAAATGTACACTACAACAATCCTAAGGTTTTTCTTATTTACTATTTGGCATTGGACCATAAACAAGCCGCCAACTGTGATTCCATTAAACCATACACATTATATTCTGCGCCTGCGCAGAACGCTGGAGCGCATGTGCAGTAACCACGTAACGCGTAACGCTCACGAATTTCTACCTCCGCGGCCAGAGAAGCTTCAATTCAATAATTTGATGTTAATACTATAAACGCAGAACATTTCTGATCCATCCAGGTTGCTGAAACTGTTTTCGTGTTCGATTTCCTTCTAGCATCGTATCACAATAGAGAGTTCATGAAAGTGAAACCGAACATGGTGGGTGAGCGATAATTCTAAGGCCTGCCATTCGGGAGCGTGCTGGTTCAAATTCCCGTCCTGTCATCCAGATATCCGTTTTCCATAATTTTCCGAAATTATACTAATTGAATGCCAGAATGGTTCCTTCAAAAGGCCGCTTAGATGAATCAATTACCTTCCGTTGTCTATAATGACCTCGACGTCTACGAGACGTAAAGCTCCTAAAAATTGGGTGTGAAACGAAGACAATCACTCGAAAATTTAAAAAAATCGCTAATACTGTAGTGTTACAATGCTTCATACTCGGGTTTTCATAGCTATTACTGCCATGTGGCTACGCAGCAACTTTCTTGAAAGTGGAGTCTTATATTAAAGTACCAAAATGATCTGAAAATACATTACGATCCTATTAGAATACTAGAATGAAACTTTGTAAGAATTATTTTCTTCGAGCAAATGCAATTTATCATATGTCATTATATACATATTATACTTATAATTGAAAAATGTTGGCTTAGGTCTATACCTTTTCATGACAGACTCGTTAATTGTTGCTGAAAGCTATATTTTGATGACTTTTTTTTTTATCAAAGATGTTCATACTGTTAAACGTCCAATGGAATTTGACTATAGATATTTGAAATTATTTGTCCCCTCTTGTTTAAAGTTATGATTGACTATATAGATTAATGTTATAAGTATACTTTCAAGTATTAATATTATTAAATGCTGAACGTACTTTCGTTCGAAGCTTGACATGTGGGGATAAGAAAAATTATTGTTTAACTGAATTTTCTTATATAGGTGGTAGGATAATTCATAAATGATTAAAAAATAAGTCCACGCAGATGAGAAATTGGAAAAGTTACGTGTTAAGGGCAGAAAATAATAGATTTCCAGGGAGTAGAATTTAATATCGTTGTTCAGTAAGCAGAGATATTGGTCGAGCTGGGAAGGAATGTTCTGTTCCCTGAGGACGAAACAGATTTAATAGTCTAGACATATAAGGTATTTTGTAACATTATCAACTAACAACAAGCAACGAAATTAAATTAGAACTAATAAAACAGAATTCGTAATCTGTTAATGTACCAATTTTGCGATTGACATCATATCCGTAGGAAATCAAAATACTATCGCGTTAAAGTTGGAGGCGAACTGTACGACAAAGATCGCCAAACTGTGAATAACGTTGTTAGGTTCGCGCTTGCTCGAGGTTACAACTTGCCACCTGTTGAACTTGCACTTGGAACATGACAGTTTGTAAATAGGAATACAACGCCCAGCTGGCGTGGAAACACAGTAACCTACCCCCTTCTGTCCGCTGTACAATTTGTGGTTGGTAGCCGAAGTTACTTATACTGAACAAACTTTAAGTATGCTAGTCAGTAAATTTATCAGCCCAAGAACACAAAATACACGTTGAGGCCAGACGTATAGTTCCCACTGCTTTCTTTTTAATTTGTCTAACACTAACGCTAGGGTGGAAACAGAAAGTTAACTTGATTGGGGGGGAGGGGTGGCGTATTTTAATATTGTCTTTATGGATCAAGGCATAATACGGTAGTAAAAATCATTGTTATATTATCTTTAAGAAGCAAGGCATAATACGGTAAAAATCAAAGACGCAAATAATCAATAATGTCACCTAACTTTTGATTAGGAGAAATGTACACTACAACAATCCTAAGGTTTTTCTTATTTACTATTTGGCATTGGACCATAAACAAGTCGCCAACTGTGATTCCATTAAACCATACACATTATATTCTGCGCCTGCGCAGAACGCTGGAGCGCATGTGCAGTAACCACGTAACGCGTAACGCTCACGAATTTCTACCTCCGCGGCCAGAGAAGCTACCCCCTTCTGTCCGCTGTACAATTTGTGGTTGGTAGCCGAAGTTACTTATACAAACTTTAAGTATGCTAGTCAGTAAATTTATCAGCCCAAGAACACAAAATACACGTTGAGGCCAGACGTATAGTTCCCACTGCTTTCTTTTTAATTTGTCTAACACTAACGCTAGGGTGGAAACAGAAAGTTAACTTGATTGGGGGGGAGGGGTGGCGTAGTTCAATACTTGGTGCTGTCCACACTAATGAAATTGTTCTCTGGAATATGTTTAAAAAAATTAGTCTGCCTAGACATATAATTGCTGAAAACTGTTAGACAACTACACATTTGTATTCGCTATAAACGAGACCAGGTACCAGGTAGACTGCAGAAAGAAAGACAGCTCATGGAAACAAAATGAGATTTATTTGGAAGACCAGAAATGCGAATCATAAATGCACTAAGTGATCCAACTGGGTCCATTATTATTATAATTCTTTTTTTGGCACTTTTATGCAATCCTCCATCCCTCATCCCTTGTAATTTTGCGCTAACCTCTTCATCTCAACATACCCCTTAACAACCCACGTCCACAGTTATCTGCTTTATTTATTCTAATACCTGTCCTTCTCTACAATTGTTCCCTCCACTAACAAAATTAACCAATCCCGCATGTCTCAAAATATGACCTACCATCTTTGGAAGACCAATGAAACTAAAGCTTAAGTATTAACTGTAATCTTTTTTCTTTAGTTAGAAATGCATTTACATTTTAAGGTTATTCAAATTATATACTTCAAACTTTTGTGTTTTTAGAAAATTCAGGCTAAACAAAACAGTAACATGATATAAATTAACACTAACGCCTACGATTATTTAACCAGCAAAGTTAATTATAATCAATGTTTAACAACCAACATCAACATCACTAACGAATGCTGGGAGCGACGACTAGATTAAATTATGATCAACGCAGTACAATATTCCATCATAGACGCTAACAACATACATATTCATGAAAAATTAATCTCCACTTTTTACTGTTATTATGTTCCTAGTTACCAAGCCTGCCAGGAATGACGGCTCGAACGCAGAGTTATGGCTATTAATTTCTTCGAGTTTATTGTTAATGTGACAAAGAATATACCGAAAAGACAACCCGTCGAAAACAAGAGGTTGAACGCGGTGCTGTAGCAGTTCATTTCCTAGCAGTAACTTAGCTACATACAGTTGTTACTAAGCAACGCTTATAACCTTAAAAATTAAATAATATGTTACAATTTCTTAGTTTACTGTTACAGCAATTTCTCTGGACAGAGAGTATAAGAAAATATCTACATCGACTGAATATAAATAAACAAAAATCAACTAATAGTTAATATGTTAATTTAAACGCAATACATACTTCTGTTTCAGTGTTCAAGCAACTCATTTCTTGTGAACGGAATTGCTATTAAATAATACCTATGATCTATGTTTTGTAGTAACAGCTCTCGCCGCAATTAGTCCCGCAACGAAGGCCGGGCGCACGTTTTGTGTACGTTTTCTAAGTGTTCAATATGATTTTCGTGAGCTTCGTAACGTGTTATTTCCTCAATCCGTCGTAACGTAGATGGTTATCGGACAAATGTGTAATAGTTAGATTTTTATCAATAAATGTTGTTAAATTGTATTTGTGTGTCTTGTTTCACCACATAACACTCTTGCCTTCCTAATGAGCTATATAAATTGGTTTTCAGTGTCAGAATGTGCTAAGTTGAAGGTAGTAGTTTTCTGTGGTTATTTTGCCCACAAATGTCTTTCGGAATATTATCTAAAGCGTAGCTCGGAGTCTCTACGTTAAATATCGACTGCCCTGGTGTCAGATTACATGTTAAGATCTTCCGGCATCCGTCACAAGAAAAGCTCTACATTTCTACTCGTCAAAGGTAAGCACTATTTCATAATATTAGTGATAACGCCCAAGCTAAAAGTGTTTGAGCCGTCCATTCGGTTTTCCATCCTGATAATAGGGGTTTAGTTGCAAACTGTAAAAATCCCGTCAAAATATGTTACGTAGTTTTTGTTTGTTTCGAAAACAACTTAATTACAGATTACAACAGTGACTACCCTATTCTACGTTTTGACAGCTTTCATAACGGATGGCAGTGCCTAATGTTCTGCCTCAAGTTCATAGCAGTTTTTCCAAATATGTGGAACATCTGATATCAGGTTTATAGTCTAGTATAGGTAACATAGGGAATGAGGTTCTCTTCGGTAGGGTGGGATGGCATCGCAGTATAGCGACTACCGGTAGCATGGAACAAATAATGGCGTAAATGGAATTAATCTTTTACTATCCATGAAAAAATAGGAACATTTTTGTTTCAATACTACTATTTAAAGGTGTTCGATTTCTTATTCAAAGATTTTAACAGTTGCTATAGTTAAAGAAACAGATGACCTGTATCTTCTAACTGAAAATCATCATTACGTTTTTTAAAAAGCATCTAGGTTTCATTGTAGTTACTTTTTTAACTTTCTTTTCTTTTTTATATAAGGTTTTACACATCGTTGATTAGAGGCAAAAAAAGACTGGTGGCAAAGAAAGTGAAGGAATTAGACAGTGTAATTTTGAAGAAACCATCCAGCATGCGTCTGGAATAATTTAGGGAAATCTTTAAAAACCGAAAACTGGATGACCGGATTTGAACCAGAGTCCTCCCGAATGCGACAAGTGCGTTACCGCTTAATTACCAAGTTCTTTTACGGTAAGTAATCTCTTTGTTTCTTTGTTGTTGTTGTTGTGTTTTGTTTTTGTTTTTTTTTACAAATTATATTGTTATTTTTTATGTAACATTTGCTCTAACTTTTCTGCATAACCCACTACTGCTATCTATGTTATAAAGATTTCTTCATCGATCAGGCTCAGCTTTAATTTCCTTCTTCATTATCTCCTTTGCGTTCTCTAATCTGCGTTGTTGTTTACAAATCATTCGGTCTCATTTATCTTTTAACAAATTAGATAATAGTTTGTACAAAAATTATGCATCATTTTCTTTAACCTTCGGACAATGTATGCTATTATTTTAAAACATTCCGTGATAAGAAATTTTAAGTTTTTTTTTCACATTTATTTTATGGCTGGAAGCAAACCATTTCGTAGAAGGCATTGGATCTTACGAGAAACAAGTACTATGCAATAATAATTTTTTCTACGACCGATTTTTTTAATGTTGTAATGATTCACTTTCCTCAACAAAAAAAAGTCTTTACCGCAATACGTATTTTCAAGCAAGTTTTCTATGAGATTCGTTATAATCGAATTCTTCAAATATAGGGTTAAGATAACTGAAATATTGAAATAATCCTTTCGTTTGTTGGTATCGGCGACTACAATAGCCAGTCCTCCGGCACGATAATCCGTTATCTGTATTCACTGCGCTACCAGTAACAGTTTGCGAGCTCTCTGGGTTCGCCCGTTTATTCGCGGTCGCAGCCAGATGTGATAACAAGATCGGCACAAAGGAGCCGCTTGGCTCGCGGCCAACACGGTTGCCTCTCCGGCTGGATGCTATATGGGAACTAGTAATTCGCCCGAGCACCCCCAAGCCCGCCATTCTCTCTGCCGCTTTTTTATATTTCACGTCACGTCAGGCTCCCTATATTAGTTACACAAATATCGGTCGCGCCATAACTCACGAGACAATACAAGCACGGTGCTCAGAATTCCGACCCAAAAATTAGCAGAGCGTTAAGAAACGGTCTGGCGCGGCTGCGCGGAAGTTATGGAAGACGAGCGCGTGCAGCGGCCGGATGGACGGCCGTAATCAGTGAGCAGAGCACAATCTGTTTGCGCTGGTGGATAATGCCGAGGCGGCGATCAATACGGGAGGGGGACCGAGCCGCTCGCGAAGGCAGCGCGCGCCCGCTCACTGCTTGTCTTTTGACGTCTGCAGCGCGCCGCTATCTGCGGCAGACACTCGGCAGCCACGAGATAGCGTGGTTAATTCCAGCTCCGCCTCACCCCCCTGTCTGACTCTGCTTATCTCGTCAAGTCGGAATCAGCGAATACTCACTTACTACCCCGAGGATGTAATAACGGCGTTTGGCCCTTCCGGCCCAATAGCACAGCCAATTTTTTTATTCTTGTTTCAAATGTAGTAAACTAGCAGAGTCACCCGGTGTGATCTTGTTTGTTTTTTCCGCAAAATAAATATTGAAGTTCATAACAGAGGTAGGTTTTCTGCACTTGGGAATCGAATTTTATGTCAGTCGCTCCATGTTGTATGCGTATTTGAACGACTAACCCACGGTGTGGAGATGGGGCTGAGCTTTCTATATACCTGCAATATTTTTAGCCGCCCTATCGAACACCAAGTTTCGTCAATATAAACTCAGCCATTCGAGCAGCAATAGAAACAATTTTCACTTGGCATTTGAAAAAAACATAAACGTTCAACAATAAATTATAAAAATGCCGGAAATACCAACACTAACGGTTTTAAATGTTCACTTTTATGTTCAAACTCATTAGATATGCATTACTTACTATTAACAGCGAATATAATTCGCCTTCCAGACATCAGAGAATGTAGCTGTGCGTCCTGAGATCGTAGCTTCAAAAAGCAAAGAAGCACTCTGAATGTTTTTTCCCCATTATATTATTAAAATTATTTTATATATTATCCTCTTTACGTAGTTTTCTCTTCGTATTCAATACGGCCATCTGTGGGGGCTAAAATTTAAGGGCGGAAACGTTACAATAATATGGCTATTTTTTATTTCTTCTTCGTGTATCACATTTGTGTCTAGTTGGTGTTTCATGCTATACGTTCAGCTTACTGCTCCGGCGTTATGTTACGTTAAAGTATAAGACATGCTGAACGATTCAGTTCAGTTTCTATTCTTTAAAATGGTTAAAACCCTATAGAAATCTGCGCAACAGTTTTTTATAGTTTTTGTTGAACCAATATGGTTTTAGTTGTATAGATACAGATTACGGTCGTAAAATGAAGGCATTGTTTGACTACAATTCGCTCTTTTTGTTCACTGAAATCAAAACATAAGACTACATTTATAAGGTTTTCCTATACTTTACATATTGGTGTAGGCGAGATCTGGGAAAAGTGGCCAATCTTATAATAAATCTATAGTCATCAAAATTATTGGTTACATACGTCAACTCTTCTAGCACACACTAGAATTTTTTAAATATCTTTGGATTTAATTTAATGCCTAAAATAATTATTTTTCCAAAAAGATACCAACTGTCCACTTTGCCCGACATGGTACCTCAAAGTGGTCATTTAGGTTCAAGAACAGAAATGTGTGATTAAAAATTCTCTGAATTAGCAAAACAGTGTATTTTGTTTAAAGAAAAGTTATGCTACTTGGGAAGCATAGAAATAATAATAGGCAAAAGGTAAATTAACATTAATTGCAATTCTGGCAAACGAAAGAAAAGCTGTTTTCTGCATCTCCGGCACCTAGCCTGTGAGGCCAATACGAAGACATTAGGCACTGGAACCATTGTTATTGTTATTCTGATGCTAAAAACTTTAGTTGCAGTACAGGCACTGAGTGTCTTCTTGATCATCTTCGTCACCATTAAATAACTGTTATCTTTGGTTAGGTTTCCTTGCACTTGGTGTTTTTATTTCTAACTTTGGTTTCCTTCTTCTTTATGTCTATTTCACCTTCTTTTTTGTCAGCTTTTGCAGCTTACAGTTCGTTTTTACATAGACTTCAAGACAGCACCTGTCTCGAGCCTTTGTTTCGGCCGTTATTTTTCATTTACCTACTGTTTTCGAACGGGGCACTGGACCAATGTATTTTGCGCTCACAATAAAATAAGCTTCCGGTCGTTGAATTACTACGACAGCATCAACTCTAAAATAAAATAACTTTCAAATAGAAATAATTTAATTGATTTTGTATTATTGTTATTAATATAATCTCTTCAGCTTCAAATTACAATAAAACTTTTATTCAATGTATTGTATATCGGGAATATTACTAATCCGAAAAGAACAAACAGAGTTGGTGCTCAGTTGAAAAGTGGCCATTGCCCCAAGCAGCTTAGCCACTCAACCTGGACTGATGCCGTTACAGAAAAATAGTTCTACGTTAACATTGAGACGAAACAATGTGATTGCCAAACCGGGAATTTGTAACCGAAACAGTACTCTTGCAAAACAATATTCTCTCAGATACGGTAAGTCACTTGATTTATTAGTAACAAATACATAAACTACAACTTAAAAATCATCAGGATACTCAAAAATCACAAATATTATAACGGCTTCTCGAGATAACACGCCATTCGGATCTTGCTTCTCAAGGTAACTAACGACATTGAGCCGTGGCCTCTTTGGCCGCCTTTATATGAAATTATATTTGTGTCATATTTTGTCATTTTCAAAAGTTCTCCTTTTTTTTTTTAGGCGTTGATGATTTCTTCAATATCTACGTCTTGATTTTTAGGTTTGATTTGAATTCCAACCGATTTACAGTCTTGTTCTTCAGACTGTAGCACAGAGAATGTCTCAAAATCCATACCTAGTTTAACAGTAAGAAAATTTTATATTTAATCAAATATGTGCTGCCAGAAAGAAAGATAACATGCAATTATTTGATATGAGTTATTTTGAAGTATTAATAACGACATTGAATGACTGTAGAATGCAAAGTAGGCCTACCACCGATCATCAAAGAGTAGGGAGCGATAACGAGGAAGAAACAGAAGAAACTCCTGTGCCTTAGAAAAGAGACCTCGCATCTTAATATGTGAAATATTGTATATGAAAGAAGTATCCAGATTTATAAGAAATGATGTTATGCAGAATTCTCGAAAGCAGTTGAATTCTTGTGTGTACCGTTAGCTAATTTGATAGGAATGTAGTGTTTGTGAAGATTGGTTGAGCTATCATTTAAGTACTAGTTATAAAAAGTGCTGAGTGTTACAAAGTCGGAAGATATTATATATATTATTTTGTAGGATGGCATAGAAGATTTAAATATCAGATGAGTCTACATTCTCCATCCTTGAGATAATAAATGGGACGCAGTGATCGACGAAGTTCCGTCATTCAAAGATAACATATAATATACTTTTTAATTAAGATAGTGATAGAAGAAAAGAAAACAAAACAGTAAAGTTAATAACACCCCGTATTATGTTTACTTCGGGGAGTATGGAGGTGCTCTTTGTAGAGTGAAAAAAAATAATCTAAAAACCTTGCTATAAAAATAAAAATATCAATAAATTGACGAGATATTTACTGGCGCTTACAAACTAACTGCACTCCTTCATTTTATCGACACCATTTACCAAAATAACTGAACAGTTAGCTAATCTCGCGGGATATACTTTATACCATATCAATAGAACTGCTGATTCGTTTTATAAATCTCGTTGTCTTTCTTTCTATTATGCAATTGTATTCTGATTTACTATACGCTGAAATGTACTAAAAGATCCTTTGAAACCCATGACACATTCTTTCGAAACAAAATGAAACTCACAACGGCTACTATCTTAGTTGATGCTATCTCCTGAGTGGCGGCCGCGTCTACGACAAAGACCTTACAACGGTCACTACTACTTCAGGCAGGCCAATCGTTTAAATGCAGAGGTTCACAGACCTTTTTGTCCTATATGCTCCTTGCCTCCTGGCTGCCTTATACTTAACTGTCCTAAACGTTTTAACGTCAAAGAATCTTTTCACAGTTAACACACTGCTTCTCACTTTGGTAGTACTCTTTTCTCCAACACTCCATACAACAGAAAAGTAAAACAATTATTGTTCATACTTCCATTGAAACAATTAAACAGAAAATCTTATTTTTATATATTTTTACGATAGCGTTTTTGTACTTACTAAAAAAATAGGCACTTGTGCAATTGTTGTGTGTTTTTGCATATTTTATTACACGCTTTATATTAGCTTGACTTGTATGTATGTATGTATGTATGTATGTATGTATGAATGTAACGGAATTTTACAAATCCATTTTGACCCACTTCCAGATGTCAGAGCTGGTTGAAATTTGGTACACATATTAAGAACCGGTGACAATACAAGAATTTCACAGCTATATCGTGCTATTCTCATTACTTTGACAGAAACAAATGAAAAATGGTTGAATGTCGTGAAATTTTGCAATTTAATTTTAACCCAATTTCAGATGTCCGAATTGTTTGAAATTTTGCTGATGTATTGATAACTGATTACAATACAATACTTTCATAGCTATATCTTGATATTATCATTAATTTGACAGTAAAAACAGAAAAAAATTTGCACACGTTTTAAGAACCGTTGACAATACAGCAGTCTCTTAGCAACGTCCTGCTATTCTCGTTACTTTGAGCATCTCCAGTTTCCCGGGTGTGATTTACGAACCTTGGTTGCTGATGACGATCGTCTTCCCTGTCTCCTATCCAGAAAGGTTTCTCTGTCTGCAGTCACTTAACGTGATGCTGAATAGTGAGTATTCGAAACATTACTTCGTACTATTATAGAAGAGTAGTCTTCCACATTTACCCTGCTGTTGGACCTCTGGCTGTGCTGCCATTTAATTGTATTTAACTCGTGGAAGTAATAATTAAAAATGAAACTACAACACAAAGATAAAGAGAGATTGGCGAAGAAAAGCCAACAGTAGGAAATATACTTTTGAAACTATCTGAACTAAAAAGTTAAAAATAAAGTTGTAGTTTAAAAAACTTAAAACACGCTTTCGTAGTAATGTGAACTAAAAGTTTAAAAATAATCTTTAAATATAAAGATTTTGTTTAACAGTGATGGGACGTGCCACAATACAGGATAAATTAATTTTTTGAATAAGCTTAAAGAATAAAGTCACTGATTACAAAATTAACTTTAATGTAAAAAAAAGCGTGGGGTGCTCTCTACACAACTTTTGACAATGACTCAACCTTTACAAACAGCGAACGACAAAAAATATAAGACAACTTATATAGCACCCCATGCTTTTTTACATTAAGGTTAATTTTGTAATCAGTGACTTTATCCTTTAAGCTTATTCAAAAAAATTAATTTATCCTGTATTGTGGGACGTCCCATCACTGTTAAACAAAATCTTTATATTTAAAGATTATTTTTAACCTTTTAGTTCACATTACTACGAAAGCGTGTTTATAGTTTTTTAAACTACAATTTTACATATAAAAAATCAGTTTCGTTAGTTTTGGTTCCGCAAATAGTGATTTTCTGAGCTGAAACAGAAATAAATAAATCTTGATTTAAGAGCTTGAACTGCCCTATAAACGTCAAATTAATTTACGATACGCCTAATTAAGGATGGCTGTAGATGGACCATAGAACTACTTTGTCGTTACACGTCAACCTCTTTGTAAATCATTGACCTAAAGCTACACTATAAATACAGATGTTATTTAGAAAGTAGTGAATTTTGTCATCTAATAAGTGGTAATTAACATAACACAATTCAGTTTAACATTAGTAATATACACCATGCAAATTCCAAACTACCGTAATTTTGATACATCAGTAAATAGCATTCAGTCATATTCTTTGCTGTATATCTACATCGTTGAGTAATTCCAAGTATTCACACTTACCGTCAGACGGAAAGCTGACATTTTTTATAAGTGGGCTGTAAACGGCTATTTGAAATTAAAATCAATCTTATTTTATGCTGTTGCTAGCCAAGAAACAGCGAGCTAAAGTTTCATACTCTACAGACTTATAACGGAAGGGTTAGACGTTTTGACAAACATAAAGTGGAATAACCTACAAAAAAATACGGGAATCGATTAATGTGAGAAGGATGAGTGTTTAGTAATGAGCAACAGCGCGGCCATACGCCTCGTCGACGTCGTGGTCATAATAGGCGGGATGGGACTAGGGAAAATGAACGGGAAGGAATTCGGCCATGGCCTTTTGGAGGAAGCATCCCGATATTAGCCTGGAGTGATTTGGGAAAATCATGTAAAACTTGAATCTGGATGGACGGACGGCGATTCGAACCCGCGTCCTCCCGAATGCGGGGCCAGAGCGTTAACCACGAGCAACGGGCAACATTCTGAATGCAGGAAAAAAAATTGTCGAAAAGTCGGTTAGTTAAAAGCTGAGAAATGAAAGATCCAATAAAATAAAGATGATGTAATCAAAAAGTCTTGAATTGAGAAAATACAATATCCTAGTAAATTTAAGTCGTAAAACTAACCAGAAAATAGAAATTGATCTCAAACATGCACATTTTGTGAACTACTACACTTTATTCCGGATAAAAGGAAGTTAACAACTAACGCCCGCTATGTTATTAGAAGAATGAAATCTCTTTCGGTGTCGTATTTGAAGAAACAAAAAATCATCGGAAAACTTTCCGTATATGTTCATTATGTTCTTATCATTTGGAGAGTTCTACTTGTTTCCTGAAACTCATTCCACATGCATATTAATTAGAGAAATTGAATTGAAAATCTTGGAAATGCAAAGTATTCACATGATAAACATTTCGTTTATTTGTCAACTGGGCTAGAGTAGGTGGATAGCGTCAAAATTCTTTTATACATGGACGTCAGCGAAACAATGATTTGACAGCAAAAGGCATATCGTTACAAGAGACTAAACTTGCTTACGTCGATCGATTTCTGAAGGAAAATGACCGAACCGGGAAGAACTTCTTACTGGATTTTTAATACTACTAATTCAGTCATAAGAAAATCTTCTTTTTAATGCTAGACTTTCCAAAGTTTTTACTACCGAGCGTGGTGTGTGAACGATTAACGTTCTGGCCTAACATTCGGGAGGACGTGGTTTGGAATTCCCATCCGGGCATCCAGATTTGGGTTTTCTTGGTTTCCCCAAATCACTCCAGGCGAATGCCGGGAAATGGCCAAATTACTTCCCGTTCTTTGTTCCCAGTCCCATCTCACCTCTAATGACCTTAGGCGTCGACAAGGCGTTAAAAAAAATATGTTATTGCAGAGGCTAATTGTAATGTAAATCGTTTTCTTTAACAAAATTTAGTTGTGGGAAGAATTGGAACGCAACCACTATTTTGATAATTTAAATGAAAATAATTTTGAAAACGAACCACTATCACTAGTGGCATTTGATCAGGCGGACTTTGATTTTCATCATAAATAATGTCGTCAACATAACCTAAGACTCCAGTCACTAATCCTTTTTTGACCCATAAATTAGAGTGTAACATAACTTTAGGTACAA
>JARYHS010013631.1:91169937-91374758 GCA_031002005.1 Vandiemenella viatica
TGTTCTTCTCTTAATGTGCATGTAGTTGCTGTTTTCTTTGATGTTATCTGTAATCTAGTTCCTCCTTCTTCCTCTCACTCTCCTCCCACAAACTAGTCCTTCCAATATGTCTTTTAACAGGCAGTTCCCTCTCAGCAAATGTCCCACCCAGCTCTTCTTTCTTTCTTTTATGTTTTGGAACAATTTCCTCCTTTCACCAAACCTTTCGAGCACTTAATGATTACACACTTTTTTCCATCCAGCTTATCTTCTCCATTCTCCTCCATATCCACATTTCAAATGCTTCTAACCATTTTTCATCTTCTCGCTTCAGTGTACACATGTTTGCGCCATAACCCGTACAAAACATTTACCAAGTCGTTTCCTCAGTCTACTTTCCCAATTAATAATCACCTCTTCCTATTAAAGTTTTCCTTCACTACAGTAATATGAGTTTTTACTTCTTGGTAGAATCTAAAGTCTTCAATGATTACACTTTCAAGATATTTGCAGGATCTTACTTGGTGGATATCAGGTAGTCCTATCTTAATGTTTATTGGTTTTTATCCTATCTCAATCAACATACTCTTAGATTTGCTGTAATGATTTTTATTTCAAACTCATCACAAGCTAGATCTAGATCATTCAGCATATTGTTTAGAGTTCAAACAAGACCGTATCATCAACAAATCCTTTACACTCTATTCTCAGACCACCAATAAGAACTCCCCCTTTTCCATTAAAACATTTCCCAATACTCTCTTCTAGGTATAAACTAAATAATAATGGGGAAAGACAATAACTAATGCTGCTTTCTCCAGACATCTCAATTCCAATCTTTATTCTTACTTTCTCTTGTAAACATAGCTTCTGTTCCAACCTACTTTCCCTCCAATTTACTCATTTTCTCTTCAAGATATCCTTCAGAGCTTTCCATTGCACCCTGTCAAAAGCTTTACCCAAGTCAAAAAAGGCAGTATAAATTTCTCTTCCAAATATATCTTTCCAATATGATTCTTAACATGCCAATAGCATCTCTTGTTCCTTTTCCTTTCCTAAATGCAAACTGTTCTTCTCCAATCCTTCTATCTAACTTTCTATATAGCCTTATGTTCAACACTCTTAACAGCAGTTTAGGGAGTTTGCATAAACCACATAGCTCCATTTTGGCCTCCTGTGAACCCCCCCCCCCCCCCCCCCCCCACGTAGCTTTATTCCATTTTGATTCCCGACGACATTTGGTACTGTTTTCTCTTGTCAGACTATTATAAATTACAAACAGAGATATTAAATGATATCCACATGTTGTTGTGAGTTCTGTTCCTCATTTTAACTGTCAAAAATGTTATGAAATGAAAGCTACGTGGCCTGGCTTGGAACCCCCCCCCCCCTCCCTCCACGTAGCCGAGCGTAGCCTTTCAGCCAACCCCTCCACCCCCCTGGACTGAGCCACGTAGTTTGTGCACACTCCCTTAGCTACATGCAAAATTAGACTGAAGGTCCTATGCTTTTCACATTTATTTGTATTCTTTTTTTCTGAATTGGTATCATTACCGTTACATAAAAGTCATATTGCCATACCCCCTTGTCATATATATCATTACAAAGGTGGACTATCTTCCTCCTTCCCATTTCCGAACACTTCTGCTGGCAAATTATTGATGCCACATGCCTTCCTATTCTTAATTTCCTTTATAGCCTTTTCTACCTCTCCTCTGTTACCTGTGTCTCCTCTTTAGCGTTACTTGGTATTTGATCCCCCTTATTGCCATCTACTCAACATCTCATGTGCTTCTTTGGCCAATGTGCCATCAATTCTTTCTATTTCGATGTTTTTCTTGTTCCTCTTACTTTCAAAGGCACTCTCAGAAGCCATTCCATACATCATTTCATACTTTCCCTCTTTCTCCAATTCCTCTATTTACTCACATTTCTCTTTTATCCATCTGACTGTTGCTTGTTTGGTTTCTCTTCTTAGATCATTGTTCAGATTCCTATTCCTCTTCTTTACTCCTCAATTTCTCACATTTTTCACTTTCTGCATTGTTCCATCTTTTTCAACATGTTTTCTGGTATCCATTCTTTCATGACACTTCTGGACTCTCTAATTCCTAGAAATCCTTTGGCAGCTGTCATGAGCCTTTCCCCCACTTTTATCCAGTTTTCATTCATACATTCTTCAACTTTTCATCCTTGATAGTTTCCAAAAACCTTTCTTCCAGTACCAAAGTTTTACCTTTCTGTTTTAGAATATCCAAGTGCAGTCTTTCTCTTGCTTCACTTTTCTTCGCTTTGTTTCTTCATCTTGTATTTCTCCTGCTATAAGGTTGTGGTCTGAAGTTAATTAATTAAAAATATAGAGTATTTTTACTTTCATAGTGAGGAAAGAACCTTTTTATATTTAGGACAGAGAAACATCAGCCCGGTGATGGAGGAAGAATTTGAATACCACATATGCCGTGCATCTCAAGGGAGGCATATTGAACACCTATGAAAAGGTATGGAAAAGGGGTGGGGGGAAATTCTTGAGTTTCCCGTTCATCAAAAAACAAAATTAATTGTATATGTTTATTAGTTTCAGAAATATAGAGGTGCCAAATTGGATGATTTTGATACACCCTGTATTACTAATGTATTTTACCCAAAACAATCTTTCACTTAATGGTTGGAAAATTAACAACCATGAACCATTTTGGGAGCTCATACTTCAAGGCATAAATAAACATTTCGAAGTCAAAATTTGTTACTTTTTGTTACTCTGGCAGTGCCGGATGTAGGGCTGAGGAGGGGGGAGGGGCAAACCAGGCAGCTTTATCTCTTCAGTGAGGTGGCAAAATTGTGTTTGAAGGGCGGCAAATTTATGTCACGGTGACTTACTTTTTTTTTCAGTGACAGCTTGTAAGCATCTTAGAATTTTAGTAAATTCTAGCCTCTCACCTCTAGGCATCAGGGGTAAAGCTTATTCTGTAGTAAAAGACAGTTTTCAGTTCATGTACAGGTTATGGGAGTAAAGCTTTATGTAGCATGAGAGACACAGTAACCAAACACACTAAATAAAACCCTTTAGGGATAATAAAAGTATTCAAAATTAAATAAATGCTCTAAATAAACCTTGGATAACAAAAAGAAGACATCAGTTTGGGAGGAAATAGATTAAATCCCACAAGTTCAATTTCAAATAATAGATTTTGATATAGGTTAACTTTGTAGTTTCTAAACCAATTTGAATGCAGTAAAGACTTTCAGTAGTTGCTAAACGCCGAATATAAACTCTGTATAAAAATAAATAAACTTTAAAACAACTGAAAATTAAATAATCATCAGTAATCTAACTTTGTAATTATGAACTTCTAACTGGGGAGCATTTTGTCATTTTAAACCAATTTAGGAGCAAGAAAGCAACTCAATACTTAATAATCCAACTATACTAATTTTCTGTAATGATATTAACACCTTTTACTAACCTTAAATGTGACAATCCAAAATAATCCAGTTTAGTACACAAGAAATTTCTAATATTTGGCATTTCACTATTTTCACACACTTTCGAACAAAATAAAGTAATTGTAGGGAAGTAATCATGCAATTAAAATATAAATTCACTAAAATTTCGTAGTTTCTGAACGTTCAAATAACTTAAATCAATTTTTATACTTCGTCAGATACTCTGCACTTTTAATAATTTATTATCTCAAAATCCTAGAGAACATTCGAAATAAAAAGTAGATTTCCGGGAAGAACTAAAAATCTAATATCACATATAATAATTTCAAGTAATTCCAAGTAATAGAACCGATCTTATAGAGATCTTGAAATTTATTTTTCATCACGACCATGAGGTCAACTTAGAAATATTTTCCAGCCGATCTAAAGTAGATACAGAGATGAGATAACTTTCAGAATACGTAATTTAATTCAGAGAATCTCTTGGTAATTTTATATTTGCGATAAAAGTAATAGAAATAAAGTTATAAAATTAAAACTGAAATTGCACTTTGGTTACGCCGTAGTTAAACTTTCCCTGCACCAATCTTAATAAAAATTACACCAATAAACTCAGGAATTTTTGTAGAACACAGTGATAATAAGATAATTTGCATAAATTGTGGCATTAATAAAATGACGAAATGTAGAAGTTTCGAGAACAAAAGTAAATCCCCAGAGTAGAGAAATAGTTCACTCCTACCCTGACAACTTTTAAACCATTGCTTAAAATTATTCACTAAATATCCATTATTTCACAATTAAATATGTAGAAACACTGCAACACCTAAAGCTTTGGATAACTGTTTAGTTACTGAGATATTTCTGGCCTAAATCGTAGAAGTGTTAGCAGAAAGTTGTGTTCTGGCTGTGACGTCAGCGAAGGTATAAATTAGGCCGCCTTGTGAAGACGCCATTCTGTTCTGTTCTATTCTGTCTCTTTTCCGGGTTTGAAGTCGTGCTAATAAGATGTTATAAGCGTGTGTGCGTTGGTAGGTTGGCAACTCCGACTTAAGTTGGTAGCTCAGGTCTTCGGTTGGCACTACCGGATTCAGCCATGATGGATTTGGTCATGTGGGGCGTGGCATTGGTTTACTTAACATGAACTTTTAATTTTCAACTGGGGTTTGGTCGGTCTCTACTTCTCTCCATAATCTGTGATTTTTGGAACGATTGTTCGATTGCCTAAGCAACTTAAGAATGCTGTTTGAACTTTGAATTTCATTCTAAATAAACTCTGAGAATTTTGGAAAAGTGAACTGTTTTATTTCTGTAGCTGCTGTAATACCTTTTCAATATTTGGGGTCTTCAAATATTGTGGCGACCTGTCGCGTTCTAGTTGTATCCTGGCAACATGGTCAAATTAAATTAAAGTATTCAACAAGTTTTCATCGGACTTGGAGGTGTGATCAAGAGAGTAAGTTAAGGCACATAGGCGATACTCTACCCCGGTATCGGTCTAAGTCCTTACATGGAACTGTAAGGCTCGTGTTTGTTCAATTTCAAACTTTGGAGAGAGTTTACCGACCATAAGTGCTACGAGTGAGCCCTAACTGTGGATAACACCTTCTTCGGGAAGACCTACATCGACCTTGGCGGACCGAGAGCAGCCGACCTGACCACATCACCGACGCCACACGACTACAGCTTCGAGTAGCTGTGAGCAGACTTCGCAGCCGACTACACCTCTTTCACTTCATCCGAAGTGCTGACCAGTGGGTCCAGGGTCTCGGACGACGCGGTATTCGCCACACCACTTCGCTCCGTTCATCACGCCGACTACGGACTGCGAGCCTGCGCAAGTTAAGTAAAATTACTCTTCATCTGACATCGGGCCGCTCCATCCTAAACTTTGGCGACAGTTTAGGCCTGCCGGGAGCATTCTTTCCTATCATCTATGCAGTTTCTTCCTTCTTTTTCGTGCTGTATAGAAACATCACACTTCCATCAATAGTTGACCAAAATATCTTATGATATTATTCAAAGGTTGCAATCACAGTAACCGCATTTTTACTATTATTTATGCCATTACGGTGGCAAACTTGTGCTCGATTTTACTGAGTGATAAGACTTTGGGGTAATCTATTTTACCTATCAGCCTAATTTTACCTGGCTTTTCATTTTTTTTTTTTCGTGTCTACGAGTGAATTAACAGTGTTTTGGAACCTTACGTTGATATGTAACTTCAATCAGCTGTTTTCTGTATACCTCCGATCAGCTGTTGTATGCAACTCAAAGAGTTTACTACTACCGAGATTGTACATCTTTGCCGACGATTTGTTGAAACATACTGCATAACAAAGATATTTTTTCTTTTCTTGTGTTTACCATCTGCTTCAGTGATTGTCTTTGCTGTGTTTACATTTGGATACTTCGATTCTTACAGTGTTTTTGTTTTCTTTAGGAGTTAATACTATTCTTGTGTATTCATTATTTTTATTTTAATTTCTTTTTTGTGTTTTGGGAATTTCTATTTTTATTTGTGTTCTTGTTTACATTTAAGCGTCGAACTTTGAAATTTTGAGATCAGCTGTTTGCTGATATTCTGCTATACCGAATTGTGATAATTTTTTTGGGGGTTATTCCATTCAATTCCTTTAATATTGTTTTCTGTGGTAGTATTCCATTATTGTTATTGTAACTATGGCATCAAATGATGAAACACCTATTAGAAGTTTAGTATCTTATATGGGGGAGGGGGGTGATATGAGAACTCATTCTATGCAAACCAGATCTAGGAGCTTAATAAATATGACACAACAACCTGATGTTCCAGGTTCACAGCCTGCTTCACAGACTGCTGAACATTTTAGTAATCAAATGCAACTTAATGTTAATGAGACTGATAATACTTCTGACAATTCACTTCAGTCTACCACTGATACTATCCCGGTTCAGGAGGAACTTGTAGAAAATACTCAGCAACCCCACCCTCTACAAGTTGCACATTCTGCAGAACCAATTGCAAATTTGACACCTATTTCTGGTACTGATCTTCCTATATTGAATTCAGATGAGTCTGATTTAGAAGACACTACAGTATTGCAACAGCAGAACTCAATAAACAATTTGGATCTAAATTACAATAGTGCTACCTCACACACTACTTCTGAAAGCGATTTTCCAGGATTCCCTGAGAAAAATGTTGGGGGTAACAACACGTCTGAAACACATACTATTACTCACCCACCACCTGAAACCAAGATTGGTAGTATACAATCTACATCCCACTCTACTGCCATGGATACTCAGTCCACAGAAGGTGAGACTATTCCACTGTTACCTAATATACCACAAGAGTTCAGTTGGATGGCTACACTCCTTAACCTACAAACACAAAGTCTTAATAATCAACTCACCCAACAAAACCAGAGTATTAATAATAAGTTGGACCTACAAAATAATAAGCTTGACCAGCAACAACAAGAGATCAATGGTAAACTTGATCAGCACAGAAAAGAATTTCATACTCTTAATGATAAACTTGATAAACACAAGGATGAATTCAATGTTAGGTTGGAACAACATAATAAAGATTTGAAACAACTAGAATCAAATTTCAGAACCACCCTCAACAATTCATACATATCTTTGGAACAGAAACTCACACAAACTTTCACAGCCCAAACTACTTCTCTAGAAACCCGCATTAACCAACAATTGGGGGGCAAAATATCAAGTCTTGAAAAGAGTTTAGCAAATTCTGAAAAGAGGTGTGAAGCAAATAAGAAAGAATTCACAAACCAATTACAAGAACACCGCACTGAAATGTTACAGACATTTAACAGCCATGCAGATAAGGTTGAAACACAACTGGAAGATTTTAATATCCAACTTTATTCAGTTAGGGACACATGTTATAAAAATTCAAACATTTTAAGCAACAAATTGGATAATTTTCAAAAAGAAATTGTACCTAGAATTGACACACAAGATTCCACAATTGCTAAAATATCAGCTGACCTACAACAGTTTGTCTCCACATCAGCTGACTCCATTAAGTCAATTCACAATACTGTTTCTGCAGTAAGTGACAATGTAATTCAAGTACAAATAGGGTTCAAGTTTTAGATACTGCTACTGAGACAAATACTCAACAAATTGCAGAAGTACAACAAAATGTTTCTAGAATTAATGAGGATGCTACCTCACTTACGCAGGACGTTGTAAATAATAAAGTTAAACTGACTTCTTTAAATGAACAGGTTATGCACATTGATCAGAAACAACATCATACACTGCAACAAGTTTCCGCTTTGGATTTACAGGTCCAAAAGACACAAACTGATATTCAGGGATGCCAAAGCAAAGTCGAACAGTTAGTTAAGCAGGGGATATCAGCTGTTGATCTGAGAACATCAGAATTACCATTACTTGGAAACAATAAAATCGAGGTCAAACCCTTTACTGAAAATGGTTCTGTTCACCCTGTGGATTTTTTGCAAAGTTTTGAAGCTTTCAGGATTTTTGATTTGTTATCTGATAAAGAGAAAATTGAAATTGTATTCCAACACTTAACAGGAACAAGTAGAATTTGGGCCGTCAGGCATAAAGAGTCTTGTGAAACCTTTGCACTATTTAAGAAATGCTTTTTGGATAGATTTTGGTCCACTCACATACAGTTCGCCATTAAGAAAAACATTTCAACAGGTCCTTTTTACCGGTCAGATAGTAACATCACAATGACAGATTTCTTTCTCACTGAAGTAGCCAAAGCCTGTCATCTAACGATACCTATACCAGAAGACGAATTGGTCAAGCATATTTTGGGTAGATTACCTATGGAAGTACAAAACTCTTTTGCATTATTAGGTATCAATACGATTGATGCAGCAGAAAGGACATTGCATAATCTAGATATGCAGCAGGCAACTCGCAATTACCACCCTGCGAACCAACGCCGTTATTGGAATAATCAGAATGACTATAGGGAAAGAAACCCAAACTCACAAACCTTTAATAATAATAATAATGATAATAGGCCTTCTCAGCATGATGGCAACAAACGTTTTGAGAACAAACCTTCCCCAGATAATCATAGTGAGCAACCTCCAAATGGGGGACAGCCTCAAACTTCTCCAACTTCTAATAGAGGAAAAACATACATTCGTGGTTTCTTTAGAGGTAGAGGCCGCGGGAGAGGTAACAATAATAGAACACAAAGGCGCAGTGATTCCCCACAATTTGACACTACTGAAGCCATAGTTCACTGCGAAGAAGACAATGGACAGCCAAAAAACTGAATCCTGCCAATGTCTTGGTCCAAACAGAGGCGAAAGTATTTTCAGGACCACATCACACACCTGGAGTTTTCACTATGTTCCATAACAATCCTAGGGAGGATTTGCTCCATGAAGATAATTTGAATGATGATGATCTCGTGCAGGTACCCATATTACCAATTTCAGTTCAAGGGCTAAACTTAGAGGTACTCCTCGATACTGGAGCTGAACTTTCCTGTATTTCTGAAGAGCTTTTTAATACTTTAAATGCAATTAAACCTGTACCTTATTATGAAGTACCCCAAATGACAGCCATTACGGCAACTGGTAAGAAAAGCAAAACAATTAAAATTCAAGCTTTACTCGAAGGCACTATTATGAATGTCCCATTTGATTTGAGAGTTTATGTGATACCAGGCCTTCAGCCTCAGTGTATTTTTGGCATTGATTGGCTTTGCCACACTGCAGCTACTCTAGACTGCGCCAAGAATACATTAGTCTTTTCATTGGACAACACACGGTTAACAATTCAGTTGGTAAAGGGATGGAAACAAATACATTCACCTTCAGTGAAGATTTTATACAAGAATGTAGCAGTCAATATGGATACGGAGCCTTCATTTCATAGCAAGGTAGTAAACTTTTGGGGTTGACAAATTGAGTATTAACGAAAGAAGAAGATATTCTTGAAAAGTTACGAAGGATGTAGACTCACAACATAAACATAAGTTAGTGCAGTTAATTGATGAGTTTTCAGATGTCTTCAACGATCAACCTGGTTTAATACAAAACTACCAATGCCATTTTCAGGTCTCCTGTACACAGCCATTCTTTGTAAAGCCATACCCTATTCCCATCGCGAAACGACAGATGGTAGAAGAAGAAATCAACCGTATGCTCCAATGGGGAATAATAGAAAGGTCACATAGCCCTTACAACAATCCACTTGTAGTTGTCATCAAGTCTGATCAGACAGTTAGACTGGTCTTGGATGCTAGACTTTAAATAAACATCTTCAGACTGAAAGGGACCATCCATTGCCTATCGATGAAATACTCCACAATTTTCATGGGAAAAAGTTTTTAACAAGCCTTGATTTAACATGCTCTTACTGGCAAGTGCCCATAGCACCAAATTCGAGGGAGTACACAGCTTTTCTATATCAGGGTAGATCATACCACTTTAAGGTGTTACCATTTGGTTTAAATAACGCCGTGGCTAACTTTATACGTGCCCTAGACAAGGTTCTAGGCCCTGAATTGTTAAGAAAAGTACATGTCTATGTCGATGACATTTTAATTGCAAGTGAGTCGATTCAGGAACACTGGGATACTTTAAAAGAAGTACTAACTGCTCTCAGGAAGGGAGGGATGACAGTGAAATTAAAAAAGTGTATTTTTCTTACATCACAAATTGAATTCTTAGGACATGTCATCACCCCACAAGGGATAAAACCTTCACCAGATAAGCTGGCAGCAATAAAAAATTTCCTAGACCTCAGAACAGGACACAACTTAAAAGCTTTTTAGGATTATGTGGCTATTATAGGAAATTTGTCCCAAATCAGGCACTCAACAGTCAACATTTTCAAATCTTATGCAAACAGAACTCTATATGGAAATGGACGCAAGATTGCGAACAAGACTTTTGCAAAATCAAAGAAGCTTTATTACAAAATATTACTTTACACTCACCTAACTGGGATTTGCCCATTTGCATTGCCACAGATTCTTCGGACTATGGCCTTGGTGTCGAAATTTTTCAAGAAGTTGAAACAGAAGAAGGTCCCCAGAAACAGACCATTGCGTTTGCCAGCAGACTCTTAACCCTTTGACTGCTGTTGACGTCTATACATGCATGCTGCTTGCGGGCCCCGAGTGCTGATGACGGGTATAGCCGCAGCCGTCGGATTTCCCTTGAGTGCTGATGACGAGATAAGCCGCACCCGCCTGCCGCTACCTGTGTGCTGATGACGAATATAGACGCGCCGCTACCTGAGTCGTACAGCGGACTTCTCGCCACATTTCTCAATAGCCTTTCGCAGTTTTGGTCGCTAGCTTATTGTACGAATGTTTGTCTGCTGGGAGCCTAGGCTTCGCTCTACAGTTCACTGTCAACGAAAATTAATCAGTGTTCTTTGTGTCCTGTATTTTATAAAGAAAATTGAAAGACGTCGTGGGTGCATTGAGGAATAAATCATGGAGATTCTTACGATGAGCGACACTGAGGATGAACTACTTCATTTTGATGGAAGTGATAGCTTTTCCACAAAATCGGAAAGCTGTATTCCTAAAACATACTCGTCAGGAGGGGTGACAATGCAGTCTCATGTTTCAACAAGTTAGTTGTTCTGAAGAATCAGAAAGTGATAGTGAAACGGCTACGAAGAAATTACGTCTTGGCGATAAATCTAACTAGAAAATCATTTTCGTCCAGTTAGTCACGCATTTGATGTTACACTATTGGGAAATGCGTGTCAAATAGGGAATGTGTCAAGTATTCTGTCAGTTTTCATGTTATTTCTTACAGAAGAACTGACGAAATATATAGCTGATGAAAAGAATCGGTTTTGTATAACCACTATGAAGAATACTCCAGAATCAGAGCTTTCTCGAATATCAAAGTGGAAAGATACTGGATATGATGAAATGTATTGTTTCAGAGCTATTTGTCTTCTGATGCCTAGCGTGAAAAAAATTGAAAATTAGGGAATATTGGACCAGAGATGTCCTTCTAAATACTCCAATTTTTAGTGAACTTATGTCCAGATACCGCTTTTTGTTACTCTGGTGAGGTTTCGTGCGATTTCGCCGCAACCCGCCCCCCCCCTCTATTTCACATCACGTAATTAATGGACAGACACTTCATAGCTTAGAAATGAAAAATCTGTTGAGTACTTATGTGGAACAAATTTCATCAAAGAAACAAAATTACGTATATAATCGGGTAATTACAAAGCGCAGCAAACATTCAGTCAACATCGAGATATTTTGGGTGTCTACATCTACAAAGATATTCCGGAAACCAAATTTCGGTGTGTGGGGGAGGCTGCTTGAACAATTATCATTTTAAGGTCTCTTTCTATGGTATTCGTGAATAGCGCGAGGAAAAATCGGATGGCTTTAACTCTCTGTATGAGTTCGAATATCTCTAATTTTACAGTCGTGGTCTGAACGCGGTATGTAAGTGTGGAATAGAATATTTCTAGCATTTTTTTCGAATCAACAATAACACTCTAATACAGTAAGGGACCTACAGAAACTGCCAAGAAAGAACTGTAAACTATTGACGTAAATTTAAGAATCACCACGCTTTCGACAAAAGCTGCAAAAATCGAGAGAAAAATGCAAGCAAGAAATATTATTAGTTATGAAAAATAGGGTTAATGATTCAGTTTTATTCTGTAGTAATTTATTTGCAGAGAAACTATGTAGTGAGAGCATTTATTCTGTATCAGTCGTGAGAGGTCACAGTGCTTCGCCAGAAACATTCAGCACAGGGCGGTGGAGCCGCTCGGACGGCTCCGTCCCCAGGGATAATCACTTAGCGCAGGTAGCAGGCCACAGCGCGGCAGGTACACGATCAGCCGTCAGCAGTCAAAGGGTTAAACAAAGCGGAACGTAATTATTCCATTACTCAGAAAGAAGCTCTAGCTGCAGTTTGGACTTTCCAACGCTTTCGATACTTGTTGTTAGGGAGAAAAGTCATTATATACACTGACCACAAAGCTTTATCCTTTCTTCACAAGTGCACACTACTACCTGGCAGACTGACTAGATGGACTTTGTTGTTGCAGGAATTCTCATATGAGATCAGGTACATACCTGGCCAACAAAATATTATAGCTGACGCCCTATCTCGCCTGCCAGAAGGCTTGGATACTGTACAAAATACCAAACTTGGTAGTGATGGTCCACACATTTGTTACCTTCGACAGGTTCCTTTTGAGAAAGAGATTAGGAATGCATTAAAGACAATGCAACACGAGCAGGATAAAGATCCAACCCTTAAAATGATAAAAGAAAAGTTACTACAGGTAGAAAATACTAATAAACTACACTCCTACTATTGTATAAAGAATGGAGTACTTTTTCAGCGTACGAATGTTTACACAGATTCCTGGAAATTATGTATTCCAGAACACTTGCTGGAGGCTTTAATTAAATATCAACATTTAAGCCATGGTCACAGTGGACCACAAAAATGTTTTCAGATTTTAAACCAGTATGTTTATTATCCTAATTTGTTAAAGTGGATTAAAAGAATTTTATTACCATGCAAAGTGTGCCAATTAAATAAAATTGATACCGTTCAAAGAGCAGGAGAGCTACAACCCATAATACCTACTAAACCATTGCAGTTGTTATCACTAGATTTATTTGGGCCACTCCCTAGATCCAAGGGAGGAGTGATATACATTTGCGTTATTATGGATGTCTTTTCCAAATTCATTAAACTATACCCCATCAAGAGACCCAACACGGAGGTAATTTTTTCTAAAATCTCACAACATTTTATACCTCAGGTAGGACACCCTCAGGCGGTACTTACAGATAATGGCCCTCAGTTTGCTAGCACTAAGTGGAATGATTATTTACAATCATTACAGATACAGACACTTAAGACTGCCTATTACCATCCCCAGGCTAACCCTGTTGAGCGCGTTATGCGCGAGCTAGGGATATGGTTTCGTACATATTGTCATGAGAATCATAAGAGTTGGGCGATCCAAATTCCTTACATTGAAGATGTTTTAAACTCAATACCACATTCATCAACTTCTTTATCTCCTTTTGAAATTATGTTTGGCAAACGCCCACCACATGTTATAAATGAGCTTATTACATTCCCATCGCCACAAGCATACTCATATGAAAAGTCTTTAGAGATAGCTTTACATCAACTACAAAAGAAAGCAGAGGAACGGAAAATACGTCATGACAAAACGATTTCACACACATCGTACAATATGGGCGACTTAGTATTGGTCCAAAAACACGTTAAATCTTCTGCTATTAATGAAGAAAAAAAGAAATTTTTTCCTCTTTCAAAATTACAGATGTACAGAATGTCAATACATACACACTAGTTCACCCAGATACCAATAAGTTAAAGGGAAGATATCATGTATCAGCACTGAAACCTTTTTATGCTCAGACCAACAGCACAACTGAAGAAATTACCTAAGGTTGCATTACTGGGTTCTACACCACCACCAACACTGAGGTTAACTCTATTGACATAATGATTCGATACACTTTGATTTTCCAACCACTATCCTGGTTCCACGCAACTATGTTGCGATTATACTACTTTTATACTTTCATTCTACACAGCAGTGGACTGCTGCTAGGAACATACGTTTCCTTACAAGATATTACCCTATACACTCGTCTAATACTCTTCTTATGGAGAATTCCTTTATTAATAAGGACTATACATACTATGATGATGACAGAATTTTGAGAGTAATGTTCTTTATTATCAATAAACTATAACACTTGAACTAACTTTCATAAACTATAACTGATTTGAGTATACAACTTTTCTTGTGACATTATTCGGAGATATTTGGTCCAGGGGACACACACCCATTATAAGCACACATAACCAGGACCTACCTCTTTTGCAGAATAAGTTGTTATAATATTTATAAAGGATATGTGACTTTTTTGCACCAGTGTACTGGTGAACACAACTAGTGTTGTGATACTTTAACATAAGAGATCTTTTGTAACATTTCATACATACATACACGACATAAATACACTCATTTTACACAGCAGTGTACTGCTGCTTGGAAACTACGTTTCCTTATAACTTATGATTTACCCCTATACATTCTTAGGATGTTTTAGATTTATTTTGGGGACTACATTTTGTAAATGACTACTTTAATTAATAATCCTTATTATGATGGTAATCAACTTAGTTCAATTAAATTATACAATAACTTGGCATGGACCATGTTCACGTTCTTATGATATGTATGTGTTTGTATTTTTCTTGTATCCCTTTCTTTATATTTTTCCTTGGGATTATTTTTTGATAACATTGTTTACTTATGGGTATATTTATAACTTGTAATTTTTCTTACATTTCATTTACTTATGTCTAATTATTTTATCTCCTTTGCTAAGGAAGTTTATTATTTCTTGTCCCATTTCCCAAAACTTGTGGGAACATTATTGTAATTGCTATGTTTTTTGTATTCTTTTGTATTTTACTTTTATATTTTTCTTGTATATGCATAGGTTAGTGATTAAGAATAATTTGGCCACCACTCATTCCCTATGGTTTTCTGTTTTGTATCTTTCACAGACCAGCTAGCTGACCGAGTTCCCCAGGCTTTTCCTGCTGCGTCAGGAACCGGGGATGATGGACGTTACTCGGCAGTTCTAGCCATAAGGCTATTGGTTTATATAATTTTGCGAGCCTTAAAGTCTGCGACCGTTACAGGACTTGGGTTTTTACCCATTTAGGGAGTTTAATAATGAAGGGTTAAAGTGTGAAAAGGGAAAGTGGTAATTTTAAGGCCTAAACAAAATCAATATAATGGTAAAAACAGAGACGTTTGTAAAACGAAGGACTTTCCTACATGGAATTGCATAATACAATTGTTTATAAGATACCACAAATTTCATTTCAATGTTTGTAAAATTATACACATTATTGGATTTTTTTTTTAAAACAAATTTGATATCTTTTGTGTAAATATATTTCAATGTAATTTGTGTAATGTGCATTTATACCACTTATGTTTTGTATTCTAACAATTGGTTTGATATTTTTATAAGTTTGTGAGAACACATATGTTTATAATTTTGTGATCATTTAATATTTCATATTTTACATTTTTTTTTTTTTTTTTTTTTTTTTTGCTATTTGATCATAATTTTTTCATCAATATTGATCCTTTTAAGAATGAATGAGTTTTTGAGAATTTTTGTAATAATGGCGTGAGTGAAGGTTAAATTTTTGAGATTGTAATAACAATAATATTTTTGCTTTGGAGTATGAATGGTGGAGAGAGAACCGAACCGACATGCGATAGTTAAATTTTGTGGGAATGGTTCATTTTCTTTTGGGATTTTAAATTTTTCTTTTATTTTTTTTTCAAGATGTTCAGTTAGTTTTCTTGGGAAAATAACTTCAATCTTCGGGGGGCATGTAAGCATCTTAGATTTTTAGTAAATTCTAGCCTCTCACCTCTAGGCATCAGGGGTAAAGCTTATTCTGTAGTAAAAGACAGTTTTCAGTTCATGTACAGGTTATGGGAGTAAAGCTTTATGTAGCATAGAGACACAGTAACCAAACACACTAAATAAAACCCTTTAGGGATAATAAAAGTATTCAAAATTAAATAAATGCTCTAAATAAACCTTGGATAACAAAAAGAAGACATCAGTTTGGGAGGAAATAGATTAAATCCCACAAGTTAAATTTCAAATAATAGATTTTGATATAGGTTAACTTTGTAGTTTCTAAACCAATTTGAATGCAATAAGACTTTCAGTAGTTGCTAAACGCCGAATATAAACTCTGTATAAAAATAAATAAACTTTAAACAACTGAAAATTAAATAATCATCAGTAATCTAACTTTGTAATTATGAACTTCTAACTGGGGAGCATTTTGTCATTTTAAACCAATTTAGGAGCAAGAAAGCAACTCAATACTTAATAATCCAACTATACTAATTTTCTGTAATGATATTAACACCTTTTACTAACCTTAAATGTGACAATCCAAAATAATCCAGTTTAGTACACAAGAAATTTCTAATATTTGGCATTTCACTGTTTTCACACACTTTCGAACAAAATAAAGTAATTGTAGGGAAGTAATCATGCAATTAAAATATAAATTCACTAAAATTTCGTAGTTTCTGAACGTTTAAATAACTTAAATCAATTTTTATACTTCGTCAGATACTCTGCACTTTTAATAATTTATTATCTCAAAATCCTAGAGAACATTCGAAATAAAAAGTAGATTTCCGGGAAGAACTAAAAATCTAATATCACATATAATAATTTCAAGTAATTCCAAGTAATAGAACCGATCTTATAGAGATCTTGAAATTTATTTTTCATCACGACCATGAGGTCAACTTAGAAATATTTTCCAGCCGATCTAAAGTAGATACAGAGATGAGATAACTTTCAGAATACGTAATTTAATTCAGAGAATCTCTTGGTAATTTTATATTTGCGATAAAAGTAATAGAAATAAAGTTATAAAATTAAAACTGAAATTGCACTTTGGTTACGCCGTAGTTAAACTTTCCCTGCACCAATCTTAATAAAAATTACACCAATAAACTCAGGAAGTTTTGTAGAACACAGTGATAATAAGATAATTTGCATAAATTGTGGCATTAATAAAATGACGAAATGTAGAAGTTTCGAGAACAAAAGTAAATCCCCAGAGTAGAGAAATAGTTCACTCCTACCCTGACAACTTTTAAACCAGTTGCTTAAAATTATTCACTAAATAGGCCTATCCATTATTTCACAATTAAATATGTAGAAACACTGCAACACCTAAAGCTTTGGATAACCGTTTAGTTACTGAGATATTTCTGGCCTAAATCGTAGAAGTGTTAGCAGAAAGTTGTGTTCTGGCTGTGACGTCAGCGAAGGTATAAATTAGGCCGCCTTGTGAAGACGCCATTCTGTTCTGTTCTATTCTGTCTCTTTTCCGGGTTTGAAGTCGTGCTAATAAGATGTTATAAGCGTGTGTGCGTTGGTAGGTTGGCAACTCCGACTTAAGTTGGTAGCTCAGGTCTTCGGTTGGCACTACCGGATTCAGCCATGATGGTTTTGGTCATGTGGGGCGTGGCATTGGTTTACTTAACATGAACTTTTAATTTTCAACTGGGGTTTGGTCGGTCTCTACTTCTCTCCATAATCTGTGATTTTTGGAACGATTGTTCGATTGCCTAAGCAACTTAAGAATGCTGTTTGAACTTTGAATTTCATTCTAAATAAACTCTGAGAATTTTGGAAAAGTGAACTGTTTTATTTCTGTAGCTGCTGTAATACCTTTTCAATATTTGGGGTCTTCAAATATTGTGGCGACCTGTCGCGTTCTAGTTGTATCCTGGCAACATGGTCAAATTAAATTAAAGTATTCAACAAGTTTTCATCGGACTTGGAGGTGTGATCAAGAGAGTAAGTTAAGGCACATAGGCGATACTCTACCCCGGTATCGGTCTAAGTTCCTTACAAGCTGACAATGGAGGTGACCAGGTAATGTTTGAAAGGGCAGCAATCTCACAGTTTTTGTCCCTGTTTGGAAAATACCAAGATCCACCACTAACTGTGTGCCTTTCATGTAAACAATAGGATTGCTCAGCGTAAGTTAAAAGCAATGAGGTCAGGTATTGAACTTCCGACATGCAAAACCTCAAAATATCTGACAGTAACACTCGACAAAACACTCACATATAAGAAACACTGCATGAAATGTAAAATGAAAATTTTCAGAACAAACAGCTTACTGCATAAATTGGATGGATCACAGTGGTGCAGTAAATCCCTAACTATTCATTCATCAGAAATGGCCCTTTGTCACCTTACTGCAGAATATGTATGCCCAGTTTCGTACTCATTATCTCACAGTAAACAGGTGGATATGGTTCTCAATAACACCTGAAGTCTAGTGACAGCCTACTCCAGTTGACAGGCCTTATCAGCTTATAGGGATTGCACCAATCAGTACTCGAGGAGAAGTGGCTGTGAACAAGGAGAGGACAAAAGTTGAACTGGAAAGTGCTCATCGTTTACACTGCCATGCACCACCAGAGACTCAAGTCAAGAAAAAGCTTCCTGAGAACATTGTCAGAGGCGGTCTTTGAAGGTGGGGAACAGGGCAATTGCCCGGGGCCTTACTCTTGGAGGGGCCTGGCGCAACAACCCAAGTTGAATAAAAGTTTATATTTAAAAAAAATATCTTTAGCTGTTAGTGATTACTATTAATTAACCAACTTTATTGTTAAGTATATATTAATAAGTACCTAATCAAAAAAATTTATTTAGATTTATTCAGTGTCACATTCATATAATAACTAAGATTAAAAAATTTATCTGTGAATAATATTTTTTTTTTAGTAATTTAATTATTAAAAATAGTCGAAAAATTCATTACTATTAGAATCTCACGCCTCACATATTAGAAAACCCACTTGAATGCTCAGTTTTGTTACTTTGATAGTGTTTACAATTTACGCTTGGCAATCCGTGTTTCGTTTCGTTCGTCATCTCTTGTCACCTTGCGCTGGAAGATCGAGTCACACTTGACCGGTACTACTCCACACCGACAGTTGGCTGAGTGAAAGGCTCACACATCCTGTGTTCACACTTGACAGTAGCTCGACTTGTTCCTTCTGTCTTCAGTCACCTTTAACATTTTCATTTGGTTCTTTCCCTAAAAGTGACTTGGGAGTCACAGTCAGGGTTGCCAACCATACTCTGTTATATGGTATTGTTCTTTATTTTGCGTAGGCATACTTTATAATCTTCGAAAGTAATAAAGTACGTTAAAATATTTTCTTTACCTGACTCACGTTATCACCTCACTGGTTGATCTTGCAAAAATTGTATGGCAAACACAGTCTTAACAAACCAATATTAAAAGTCTTTCTCACGCTATACTGGATTGAAAGATTCTCACATTTCTGAATGCAACTGCAATGAAATTTCAAAAGTCACTCACTTCACACTTGAAATGTTTGTTAAATTCCATCCATATGCTTCTCCACATTCACCAGCCCGACACTGGACCACACCGTCAAAAAATAAACCAAAAGCCCTGAATGAAGGCAGTGTTGGAGAGACAGTTTAGAAAAAACGCTTGCAATTGTAAATTTTTTGACATTTCACAATTGGACTTTAGAGGTCATAGAGAGAAATTAATATTAGACTCAGATTCAAGTCAGATTAGTGGCAACTTTGTAGATTTAGTAAAGTTAATATCCCGATTTGATCCAATGCTACTACTTCACCTAAACCAAGTAACAGACAAGACGATTAATTACCATTATCTCCAATATTCAAAATGAGCTTATATAATAAATGGCAAGCCACTTGAAGACTCAGATTGTTGACAAAATAGTAAAGAATAAATATTACTCAATTATTTTGATTGTACTTGTGATGTTTCTCATGTTGAGCAGTTGCCAATTATTATATGATTTTTAATACAAATACAGCTGACATTGAAGAACATTTTATTGGCTTCTTAGTTGTCAAAAAACCGCAGCTACCAGCATCATTAATTAAATAATCACAAAGCTAGAGCAGCATTGCAAAACTGCAGATGTCAAGGATATGATAATGCCCCCCAATAAGCCAATATAAAAAAGTGGGTTTCAGAAATGTATACTAGAAATTAATCCACCTGCTTATTTGTTACCCTATGGGAGTCATAACTGGAATCTCATCCTTGGAGATGCAGCATCACATTTCTGCCTGATTGAGTTACAAGTGTAAAATACCTTTCGCTAAAACCACTTTCTGACACTAGATGGGAATATAGGGTAGAATCGGTGCAGGCCTTTAATTACCAACCAAAAGATGCTTTGAGGGATTTAGCAGAAAATAAAACAGATTGTCAGTTAGTTATTGAATGCTACTCTATAGAAAAGGATATAACTACCTACGAATTTGTATGGTATGATATATTTGTTTTCACGTATAACCCAAAATGATTAAAGGAAATTAGTGACTGAACTTTTGAAGTTACTTGCAAGTACCTCTAATAGCAGGAGAAACATCTGATATTGATTTACAAGAATTGTATGAAGAACTAAATATGTTTACTCATGTATAAGTAGAAAATGACGGCGGTATATCGGTGATGAGATATGTACTAGAAAAAACATTAACTGAACTGTACCCCACTATTGAAGTAGTCCTAAGAATTATTGCCACCACACCTAAGATGGTTGCGTCCGCATAAAGAAGTTTTTCACGGTGAAAAGTTATTAAAACGTACTTGAGGAATTCGATGACACAGTATCAGTTTTCAGCCCTTTCTATTCTTTGAATTGAAAATGATGTAGCTCATTTGTTAGATGTTTGTTCATTAATTAAATATTTTAGTCTTAGGAAAAGCTGCAAATATCATTTTTAAATCCCTGCATATATCTTTCAAGGCATTAATGTACTTCAGTTTATCCTTAATTATTTGACGTCTTTATGTTTGTTATCTTTTAATAACTCTTCTAATATAATATTTTAAAACTCAAAATTATTTATTTATGACTTTTCCATTTTTCATCGGTCATCAGATATACCCGCTTTCCATTCACATAATTTGCGCAAAGGGCAAGGGCCTCACAAAGACCTGCTGCCCCAGCCCTCGCAATGGCTAAGGCCACTTCTGAACATTGTGAGAACTAATTGGGTAATCAGTGCAGGCAAAAGTGCAATTGTGGAAACTCAAGGTCCCCAATATCTAGGGACCACTGCAGAGATCTAGTCACTTAGTCATGCAAAGGACTGGAAGGTCTGGAGGTCATTGAATCGGTTGTAGATGGGAGAGGGTAGGTCGAAGTAAAATCTGGCAAAATGGGGTTATATGGATGCTGAATGTGGCGAGGACATAAAAAGTATGCCCCAGTGCCATATGTACCAATCTTCCTGCAATGAAGAGGAACTGTTTCAAACATCACTGAATGCACTTCCTGTTGTGAAGTATCGGTGAAATGGGTTTAAAGTAGTTAATGTGTAAAATTTTTAGCTGTATTTTTTATGTTTTTTACTCAAGAATAATAAATTAAACTGAGCCAGACATTAATAAATCTTTTATTTGAGTTTTTTTTTTTCCAATGCTTATATACTGGTAGAAATTATAAGAGCGCTGTAGTCTGTAAAATTTTACTCTAATCTATTTTTCCCTTTAAAAATGATCTCGGTGATGGTACTGCTTAAATTTCTGTATAATTGTGAAAAAATGTACAGGGTGAAAAAATTGATTGAGTTAAACATTCAAAAGAGATAGTCTATTTAATAATACTATAAAGAAAAATTTACACAGGAGAGAGAAATTACTTCATGGTAAATTCATGAGAACTATTCCAAGTTTGTTGCAAAATGTATTGAAATATCCAGTGGGGCATCTATAAACTGCCATCAGTGTAAAACTGTTTTCTTCTAGTTTTAATGGAAATGCACAACACAACATTCACAGTTTTGTTCTAAACAGTGCCTATTCAAACACTAGCCATGCCTTCAGCTTCATCCCATGGGATTTGCGATTCATGCTGCCTGATGGAGGCTGGCAGCCTCTCTCAGGCAGTTACCTCACTCTACTGTTAAAGATATGAAACCAAAAATTTCAAAGTTCTATGGGTGTACACATTTTTCCGTGTTTCGATACTGCAGCATTCTTTGTTTTTGATAAGTGAGTATAACCACCGCTTACAAAATTTTAAGATTACTATAGCATTAAAACATGAGAGAACAATGTATTTTTCCATGATTCAATGCTGCAGTAATCTTAAACTTTGGTTAGCGGTGATTAATCTCCTATCCAAATGTTTAATGTATCCGCTTAATAGCACTTTTGTTTCCTAACAATATAATCTCAATCCTTATATACACAAATATGCTGCTAGTTACCTCCATTAATAGGGAGAATGCATGCTTAGGTTCAAAGAATTCATTCCTAAAACAGAGAAGAAAAAAAAATCTCTGTTAGCATATATTTGGCAATTACTACAAATTGTCATCCTCTCTGCCCACTGTAGTTATTCCATTTGAGAAGAGTTTGAAAGGTCAATATTACAAAGGTAAAATGTTACTCATGTGTGAAATATGTATTTCCAAATGGGTATTATAAAAGAGGAGAAAGAACTTATAAAATAAATGCAGTATATGCTAAGAAAAGTTCCCTGTAAGTATCAAATATGGCCAGAAATTTTTAGTTAGGAAAATTGCCAAAAACAACACCAACTGAAGTTTTTATTACTATGGTGTACATAGTTGAACAATAAATAAAGTTTTATTACAATTTCTTACAAAATTTCAGATATGCAGTCTTCTGTACTTTATTTTGTAGAACAATGCACGAATTCCATAGTAAATCACCTCTCACTTAGTATTAAAAATCTTTTTTTAAATCATTCATTAAAAGTGTTTCCTTACTTGCACAACTGATCAGTAACAGATACTGATATAAAGTATCACGTTTTTGCATTTTAAATCAAATTAAAGCTATATTACTTCCAAAGGAACTTTTTGGCTTCAGGTAGAACTGAAATAATGTTTATTCTGTTATCATATAATTTTAATGTCAATGTTTTATAAATATTGTCTTTAATTCAATGGACTGATTCAAGAAATACAATTGCAGTATACTAATTAAGAGAGAGGCCATTCACAGATTTCATCCATAGCAGGAAACTTTAAATCTCAGTATTTCATGCAGACATTAAACAGTAACCTGAAACACACGTTTGAAATTGCAGAGAATATCATACAACTTCCCAATATATTCTATTTTAACACCTTCATGTCTTGAGACTGAACACTTACATCTACTGCACAGATAGAAGCCTCAACAGAATCTTCATCCTATTCAAAACAGTTAATATCAAATGCACTTTAAATATATGGACATGCTTTTCGATGATTTACTGATACTTTTTCTTTTTAATTCTTACTTGTTCTCTTAAACTTTCAGTGCAATAATTAATCAGGCAAATTCTTTAGATATAGATCATTTTTCCTCAAGCTATAAAAGTTATTCCTGAGTATAGTATTGCAGTTCTTGTATTTCCAGACGGGTTTCCATCATTTCCACTTCTAAATTTCTACACAACCCTAAAGGAAAAAATTTGAAATTTTGAGAGGTTTCTTTAACTATGATGAAGAAATATTATTGCTAGTATTTCACAAATTTCAGTGGAATCATTCTTACATTTATGGATCTTATGCTGTAGAGATGTAAAAAAGCCATATCTTAAACAGTCTACACACACATATTTGTGTAATGAAAGTAACAGTTTGATCACATATTTTAATATGAAATTTTCCTGAAATATTGATGAACATACATACAAACAACACATATCTAAATCCAATCTGAACTGTAAAAGTTGCTCCCTTTATTCAAGTGTCAAGTTAAAAATAGTAAAATGGACAATGGTTGAAGGCTACTTTTAAGAACATGAAACATAATGCAGTACAAGTTATAACACATATCGTGGCTCTTATTATTTCCACACAACATGGAATCCTAGTTTTCATAAACTGAATTGTTGCTGTATATCTTCACTTCTTGCTTATGATTCTCAGGAAGAGAAAATGACGAAACTTACAGTCACAAATAAGTCTGTGTGTTTTGGTTCATCTACATGTATGCTTAATAGCTTTTATGAAGTAGTCTCCAAAATACACAAATTGTTGCATTCACTAAGATATTTCTATGGAATTATGATTATGAAATTACCTGAAATGTACACTTCTGTTTTGGTCCATTTCATTATATTAAAGAAGACATCCTTTTGTAATGAAGTAAAATGAAGGGCTTGGGGAAAATAATGCAAATTTATAGTTATATTGAATTTTGCAGAAAAATAATTGATAGAGCAAAAATAGGTTTAGTGATGGCTAACTAATTTCCATGATTCTATTAACAGTATCTCTAAATTGGATTATGCAAAATTGAGATTTTATGATATAAATATGTAACAATTTTACAATGATCGAACTGAGTACTCATATGATGTAAGTGAAACCTATGTTCTTCTCCAATTTAAGCTCCAAGTTTCATAGTAACATTAATAATCTTCAGTTTAAGAAGTGGGGTTTTATTTAAATTTTCAAGAGATTGAAAGTAAATAATTACCTTTGGTGGATCTTTTGATAATTTACCTTCATAAATATACATTTCTGAACACTAGGAGATTTGTGAAAACTTGTAAAGGAATTTGTTTAAATAACTTCAGGACAATCAAAAGTGATCTTCAGATTTAAAGAGTTGTTTTAAATAAGCAAAAGTGATGAAAGGTTTGGTCTTTTGATATATTTTCCTATGCTATGTGTATCTTTTACTTAATTTCCCAGTTATTGATAATAATACAGTTATTTTTCATTTTATTCTTGCTCTCTTTATTAAAAATTAAAACAATGACATTTAATAGGGTGTATTTTTTCATCAGAAAAAATAAATGGATATTTTCTTTAGAATACTTAACCCTCTTCATTAAGAGAAAACTATCAGGGTGCAACAAGAACAAGGCTGATTCTACTTTGACAGTAGTCAGTATATCAGTATAGTTGGTTAGACAAAACAGTTTCATTTCTTTCTGAAAAAGTGGTCATTTATATTGTTATTACTCGTCCAGGGAAAATATTGTGAAATTTGCTTATAAAATGATTCTGTCAAATCTGTTCTGCAATTTAGCACTGAAGTTAGCCTTTACATGAAAATCTGTCAATCTTAGCTGTGAAATATATTAATCTAAAACATATTCAAATATCTAGAGGCAGTCTTAAATAGCTTTTCTCTGCAAAAAATAATAATAAAAATAAATAAATAAAATGTTTAAACACTTTTTTTATTTGCTATCATATTTGGAGACTTGAGAGCAATCAAGAAATTTCCAAAGAATTGTTTCCAATAACAGATTTGACTCTAAAACAGGTCAAGCGAATGAATGCAGTACATGCCAGATGACCCGCAAAAAAAATTGAAACATTCAGTCATGTTGATAATAAAAATAAAAGATTTGACTATACAAGCAAAGTGACTAAACAACAGCCAGTAATTATGAAGGTAACAATCTTTTATAAACTATACCAACAGCTTATAAAGAAGAGAAAGAATTCAAAGTAGAATGGGTCGAATGGTTTGATTTAGGGAGTAACAATTGTCTGTAGAAAATGGTTGTTAGACATACATTTCATTTTTACACCAATAACATAGAAGAAAGAAGAGATTTAGCTCTGCTATATAACTAGCCTTAATTCATTTCAAGAAAGTTTTTAGAAATATAAACATGAAATAATGTTTACACGTTTCAAGCGATAAACTTATTGTACTATGTATGTTGTGTACACAGGTGGGCACAGCTAATCAAAAAGTTAACTCTGTTAATCATTAATCTGCTACTTAAAAAGTTATATTTGATAATCATTAAAGCATTACATTTTTGAAAATTTAATGCAAGTTTAAGTTATAAGTTAAAAGTTAACCATCCAAAAATTGTGCTGATTTCTAAATATTGTATTAGGTATTACCCTATGCCTGTGCACTATATCAAGGTGTTATGTACTGTGATGCATGATGCAAGTATGCATTTCTTAGTGAAACCTAACAAATTGGGCTCACACTTGCAGCAGGCTTTGAATAGTTTCTTTTTCTCATGAGCTGATCCTGCTTTTAGTTTTATCAAAGAATACATACGTGTATGTATGCTTCCTTTTCATGTTGTTTCAGATTATTAAGGCTAGAAACATAAGTCTTGATTGTACAAAATTTAGGAAAACACTGTTTGCATTAGCAAGTAAATTGTTCTCCCAATCTTGAAGAAAATGCAACATAATCACATAAATTTAGCCAAGGATTTTTAATGTTCTCGTGTTCAGTTCTCAAGTTGCTGCTTTCATTAAAAGATTCTAGTTCTTCATTATCCATGATGTAATCATGTAATGAACATCAGTTAAATGTATTCCACTCACAGACACCATACCAACATCAACTAAAAAGTGGCACATTTTCCTGGTTGTAAAAATGTAAGGTTATTAAAATATTGAAATCAATCACAAATCAAAGTGAGCATCGATTTGCAGACAAAATAAATTTATAATTATTTAGATTTTAATATTTAATAAAAATAAACTTAAAATCAAAATAAGTATGTTTTTATGCCAAACTGTACATTTTTTTGATAAGTAAACATTTCCATATAAAACCACCATACCATTTTATTTTTTGCCTCATCTCTCAACAATGAAAAATGTTTCCCTCCTTTGTCCATTCTTCCAATATGCTGCCTCCATGATTCTCTGTATTCCTCAGCCTTTCACTTTTATTGTGTATACGCTGTTCTTCCCTTATTTATTCATTTCTTATGTGGTCTTGTTTAGTGCAGACTTTTATCTTCCTAAGAAATCTCACTTCTAGTTCCAAAATTTTGTTCTTATCTCTTACTCCAGCTATCCAAGATTAACTTTAATAGAAGTGAGTCAAAGCAGCCATTGTCTAATAGAATTCCATTTTTTTCTTTTCTTGTTGTGTTCTGAAGTGTTATTTATTGTCGCTCATATTGACTGAAATTTGTTGATCTTTTTCTCTATATCTTTATTTATGTCATAACTGATTTTACAGCCTAGGTAGTTAAAATTCATCACCTATTTTATCACTGTCATCAGTTTCTATTTTTGAGCGAATGAAGTGTCTACTGTAATGGGTAATTTCTTTCATTTTCGTTTTGGATATCTGGAGTATATATTATTTTTCTGCCAATTCATGTAGTTTATATAATGCCCATTGTGGATCCTCTTCACTTTCTTACAGCATTGTTATGTCATCTGCATAAAGGAAAACATTTATATATTTATTCTTCTTCAACTGTATTCGTAGATTGGCAATCTGTTTCTGGTTTCTAATACGATCATCAATGTATATGTTGAATAGAGTTGTAGATATGGTGCAGCATTAAGGCCTTTGTTAATCCATCTCTCTTCAGTTTCATTATTATTATTGTATCTTTATATAAACTTTTTATGATTACAATTAAAATTCCCGGGGTATCCTTTTTGCTCCTTTTGTCTCATAATTTGCATCTATCAACATTATCAAAGGTTTTGTCAATGTCAAGTTTCCATATTGACTTCACATCTATTTCTTAATTTTTCTGAATGCTGATGATGATGTCATAGCATGATTGTCCCTTATTGCGAATATTTTATAAATAGCATTTGTTATACGAATGCCTCTATAATTTTTTCATTCATTTCTCTGACCCCTTTTAAAGATAAGAATACCTGGATGACTGAGCTTTGCTCAACGTCTAACGATTTTGGTTCAGTATGCAAGATTTCACCAAAATTATGTGGGGTGATGTTCTGTGTGCATACATGCCTGGAACCAAATAGCCCATTCTCTATGACACAAATACTGAGATATTGTATTTGTGTGTCCACCTTATCTGCTTTCTCTTGTCACAGCCATCAACTTTGGTATGTGAGGGGTTAATTTCCCTTTTATTTATTATTTATACTGCCTAGAAGCCGCTTCCAATTTTTTTACTTCCATTTAAAGATATAATCTCAGTATTTTTTCAGATTCTTCTTCTTCTTCCATTGTTGTGCCCAGCTCAGGAGCGCGAGTGAACTTATTTAGCAGATGTATTTTTCCTCTATTCCCAAAACCTCTTCATCCTTTCACTGTGTTCTTTCCTTCATTCTTCCGTCCACGTGTTCCTTCTTCTGATATACTGGCTGTTGGCAAACTGGTGATTGTTGACCATGCTACTAAATCGGCATCTGTCCTGTATGATGTCATCTGTTATTCCTATTTCCCGGAGATCCTTTTCAATTTCAATTAGTCAGTTGTTTTTAATTTTCATTTAAATGGCTAGGTTTAGAATTCTTTTTGTTAGTCTGTTATTACTCATTCTGATAATATGGCCATAGAATTTAATTTGTCTTTTCCTGAATGTGTCTGAAATTTTTTCTGAATGCTGATATAGTTCGTTTGATTTCCTTGTCATCCAAATTCCTCCGGTACAAACAGGGCCAAAGATTTTTCTTTCTTGCTTTTCAATATCTTTAACCAATGATCTGCCTCCAATAATCAAAGTTTCTGATGTGTATAATGCCTCCGGTTTGATTACAGTGTTATAGTGTCTTAACTTGGCATTTCGGGATATTGACTTTTTGTTGTATCTGTTCCAGATGATTCTGTAGGCTTTTTGTAATTTAGTTATTCTCTCCTGGTTTGCTTCACGATTTAATCCTGTTAGTTGAATAATTTCTCCTAGATATCTGAATTTAGTAACTTGAGAGATATTGTCCATCTTGGTACCGTGAAGATCCTTCCATATATTGGGTTTTAGCATATGAGATTTGGAGACCACATTTAGCTGCAATTTCATGCAGTTTTTCATGTGTATAGACTGCCTCTTGCCTGTTGTTGGAGAGAATTGCCAGATCATCTGCAAAGGCCAAACACCGCAAGTGAAGTTCACTTCTGAGTAGCCTGCCAATGGTTAATCCTTTTACTTCATTCTCCCAGGTTTTTATTACTTTGTCCAGAACAAGATTGAATAAAAGAGGTGACAGTCCATCTCCTTGTCAAACTCCTGTGCCAATTTTAAAAGGTTCCGACCCCTCACCTAAGAACCTTTCTTTTGAAATGGTTTCCATTAATGTAAAGCGCCGGGTCCCGATGGTATACCGGTAAGAGTATTTTCTGAATACGCGGAGGATATTGAACCATTTCTGTCAGATATATTCCGTAAATCACTAGAAGAGAGAAAAGTACCTTCTAGCTGGAAAATAGCCCAGGTAATTCCCGTTTTTAAGAAAGGAGATCGGAGTGATCCTAGGAATTATCGACCCATATCTCTAACATCGGTCTGCAGCAGAATTCTGGAACATGTCATATGCTCGAACGTAATGAAGTTTCTAGATGAGAATGAGTTACTTACACCATGCCAACACGGATTTCGGAAGAAGCGATCGTGTGAAACACAATTGGCCCTATTTTCCCATGACATAATGAAAGTTATCGATGCAGGTTCGCAAGTTGATGCGGTTTTTTTGGATTTTCAGAAAGCTTTTGATTCTGTGCCACGCAACCGACTTTTAGCGAAGATTCGAGCTTACGGTATTTCGGCTCAGATTTGCGAGTGGATACGTGATTTTCTAACTGGTCGATCACAATATGTCGTTGTTGACGGGGAAGCCTCATCTAAGATAAATGTTACTTCGGGCGTTCCTCAGGGAAGTGTAATAGGTCCACTTCTTTTCTTAATATTTATAAACGATCTAGGTGACAACGTCAAATGCTGGTTGCGATTGTTTGCCGACGATGCGGTTATCTATAGGGAAATAAGGTGCTCCGACGACTGCTTAGAAATTCAGCGTGATTTGGATGCTATTTTCGATTGGTGCCGTAAATGGCAGCTTACACTTAATTGCAAAAAGTGCAAGGCAATGCGGATAAGTAACAAGAAGAATCAGGTTGTTCATGAGTATAAAATAAACAATTCACCTATTGACACGGTTGATTCCGTGAAGTATCTGGGGGTGATAGTACAAAGCAACATGAAATGGGACATGCACATAACTTCCGTCGTAGGCAAGGCAAATTCTAAATTACGATTCATAGGTCGTATTTTGAGGAATTGTAATGCTCAAACAAAGGAGATAGCGTATAAAACACTGGTGTGTCCGCATCTGGATTACTGTTGTGGGGTTTGGGATCCGTATCGCAAGGTTCTGATTGACTCAGTTGAGAGGGTGCAGAGGAGAGCCGCTAGATTCGTGACTTGTTGTTACAGCCCTTATGAAAGCGTCACAGAATTGATACATAGATTGGGCTGGGATAGTTTGGAAGACAGACGACGTAGCTTGCGTTCGAATTTACTGGAGAATATGCGAAAAAATTTAAATTTCGAGTGCAATGAAATACTTCTTCCGCCAACCTATTTAGGTCGCAATGACCGGAGGGATAAGATTAGGGAAATAAGATGCCGTACTGATACTTATATGTATTCCTTCTTTCCTCGCACTATTCGGGATTGGAATGGGCGGGTTTAGGATTGGTGCTTAGCACCCTCTGCCACCCACAATGTTTGTGATTTGCAGAGTATGGATGTAGATGTAGATGAGGTCTGTTTGATTAATTCTCTGGTTTTTCTGTCCACGTTGTATTCTTCTAGCATCTTAAAAAGTGTTTGTCTGTCAACAGAGTCATAAGCTTTTTTAAAGTCTACAAAGGTGATTACGTTCGTCAATTTTTATGGTTTTGTAAGATGGTTTTGAGATTTAAAATTTTTTCTGCACATGACCTGCCTTTTATAAATCCTGCCTGATACTCACCAATAAGATGATCAATTTGTGTTTCAAGTCTCATGAGAAGTGCCTTGGATACAATTTTGTAAGTAATTGGTAACAAGGAAATTCCTCTGTAGTTATTAATGTCAGTTTTATCCCCTTTTTTGTGAAGTGGGTGAATTAGTGCACATTTCCAGTCTTCAGGGATTTTTTCTTTGACCCAGATGTCTTCAATAATCATATGAATTTTTGAGCAAAATTCGTACCACCTATTTTACACATTTCAGCAATTATGCCATCTTCCCCTGGGGCTTTGTTATTTTTAAGTTCTCGGATTATTTGTTGGATTTCTTCTAAAGTTGGAGGTTTTGAATCTGGATTTGGAGTGGATTTTTCAAAGGTAAGCTGTCCTTTAGGGTTTTCACTATTTAGAAGGTCTTTGAAGTAATTTGCTGGGAGCATACAATTTTCCATATTATTTGTTTCTAGAGTACCATCTGGATGTTTGAAATAGAGGCTAAGTGCCTGGTATTTTGACAATTCTTCCTTGAATGTTCTGTAGAAGTTCCTTGTGTTGTTTTTCTTAAACTCTTGATCAATTTCTGCTAGTTTCTGTGAATCATACATACGTTTCTCTAATCTAATGGTTTTTGAAGTTTGTTTCTGTGTATTAATGAATTACTGCCAATTTTGAATGGTTTTGTGAGAATTCCAATTTCGCCAGGCTTTAATTCTAAGTTCAATAGCCTTGTCACAGGTTTCATTCCACCACCTATGTTTGCGTTTTCTGGGAGGTGAGCTGATGCTTTGAGCAGCTTTGAGGAGTGCGTCTTCAAGTTCTGGCCAATTGGTAGGATGTTGGCTGGATATACTGGCAAGAAAAGTTTCAGATTCTTGTTCCAAGAATTCAGGGTCGATTTGCACATTTTGTCGTATTCTGGGTTTGACACTATTTGGTTGAAATATTACTTTAATTAGAGACAAATGGTGATCAGAGTCAATTAATCCTTTTTTGACCTTAACGCTCAAAATTTCCTTCTGATTTTTCTTGGAGATGGCAAAATGGTCTAGTTGAAATTCTCCTAAATTATAATTTGGTGATCTCCAGGTGTTTTTCTTATGTGGAAGTGCCTGAAAATGAGTTGACATTAATTTTAAATCAAAATTGTCACAGAAGGCAATTAGTCACTCTCCATTTTTATTGGTTCTTTTATGTGCAGGATAGAGTCCTACAGTGGCTCTGAATTTCTTTTCTCTGCCAATCTGCGCATTGAAGTCTCCCATCAAAATTTTAATATGATGCAGCAGAATTTCGTTTGCCGTTTCTTCTAATAGTTCCCAGAAGTCCTCCACTTTTTGCGGATCTTGTTGGTTATAGTTGTTTGTAGGTGCTTGTGCATTTATTATTGAATACACCTTATTTCCTGATTTGATTTACAGTACTGAGATTCTTTCAGAAGGAGATGTGAAGTTTAATATTGAGTTTGTAATATTTCTTCTGATTACTAATCCAGTGCCAATTTGTGTTGGTTTGTTAGGGATTGAGATTGCTGGTTTGCCTTTGTAGATTCTGTAATTTCCTGATTCAAAATTATTTTCATCTGTGTATCTTGTTTCTTGAAGGGCTAGAATTTGGATGTTGAATTTGTCTAATGTTTCTGTTAGCTCCTTAAGTTTGCCAACTTTGAGAAGTGAATTGATGTTCAAAGTGCCAAGAAAATATTTCCATTTCGGACGAAGAGATTTGGGAAGCTCCGATACATTCCTGCATGATGTTCTTGGTCCCCCAGAATCCGATGACCAAGAAAACCTAGTATGATTACCAGGGCCTGGGGTAGTTGCTTTGTTAGCAGACGTTACCATCATGCTTTAAGTTGAAAATATGGGGAGATCAGACTCTGTTGATCTCAGTATTACAACTATGGTAATGAGCCATAGAGATTGCCTCAAGTTGTTTTCTGGCCTACTCTTTTACGGTTCTCAGCCAACCCTCCTCCTTTATCTGGACTTGGGACTGGCAACAGCAACTACTAAGTTACTCAATCCACCCAGATTATTAATATCTTACAGCTTTTTCTACACTCATTATATACATGCAATATTTTAAATTCATGCAAAGCCTGCATATTTTAATAATTCCATCTTGATACCATCAGATCCATAAGCTTTCTTGTTTTTCATATTTCTCTACACCAACTATAATTCTTCTAAAGAAATGGGATCCACAACGCTATTATATCAACATTGCTCCTCTTGAGGATATGGAATTCTTTAGTGCCACAAGTTCCTATAGTATTACTTCCATTGTTGTTCCTTAACCAACTGTATATCTGCAACATTTTTTTCTGGTTTATTCAAATGTCTCTGCAATTTATATGCAAAGTCTTGTATTTCATTTTCATCATTTTATATACTAGCTATAAATCTGTCCAATGTATCACAATGTGCATTTATAATTACCTGTTTGTTATTATTTCTTTTTGCTGTTATTGATTTTACTAAACTGGTGTTAATATCTTTGTAGCCTCGTTCTCCCCTTCCCCTGGGGCATATATGCCAATTAATATTAAGTCTTTTATCTGTTTTAAACTTGCATGACACTATTCTTAAATTAATGAGTGAATATTCTATCATTATTTTATGCAAATAGACTTATAAAGATCACACAAAACTTAAGTCATTTTTTATCTGAGTTTCTTTTGCCATTCCAGTATTCTCACAGCCATTTCCTCAAGGTAAGTTTTTCTCTCTTCTGTCCAAGTTGCAACAGTCTTTTTGGCTTTGGTTTCTGGCATGACTACCAAGTTGTGTACTTTTTTGTCTGAAGGTTTTCCAATCTAGGATTACTGATTTCTTAATATTTGCTTTTTCCAGGTCATGTTTTACTTGATAAAGCCAGATGTTAGTTATTTTGAATAGTTTCATGAGGTCAAATATCTGCTTAGTTAATCTGTGATCTGGCTTCCTGCAGAAGAGACCGTAGAAATTTAGTCTGTGTTTTCTAATGACGTTGGCTATGTTTGAGTGGGACTCTGCTGTTTTGTTTGATCTTAGTCTGTAGCCTTCTTCCATTTTGGTTGGTCCAATAATTTTCCTGATGAATCTTCATTCTTCTTTTCGTATGTTCTCAATGTCCCTCTTAGAGTTTAGAGTGAATGTTTCTGTGTTGTAGAGAGCACTGGGTTTAATAACTGTATTGTAGTGCCTAATTTTTGATTGGATTCCCATTTCTTTTTGTTGTAGATGTTGCAGGTTTGTCTGAAAGCCTTTTATCTTGTTTTTTCATTTTCAGTTGACCTATATTGTCACCTTGCCACTTTCACACCTATTCTGGGGTACACCACAGTGTATCATAATGTAACGGCTCAGATGTGTTGTTCCCTTTAATTTTTTCGGAGTTTTAGTTTTGACGGTGGTATCAATTCCTATCTCATGTAGTTAATTTTCCAATTCCACTTCTTAATCGCCTAGTCCCAAGCATTCCAAGTAGATAATTTTACTTGATCCACAGTACCTAATTCCTTGTGCTTGACATGCTTATTTCAGTGATGTCTGGTTATACATCATGAAGAGAGCCAGTAATATCACAATCTCCTGGCCATGTAGAGATTAAAATTGGTGCAAAATAACCCACAATTTTGTGAATTAGAGAGTATAGATTTAGCTGTAGGAAATAATAATCTAGGTAACAATGGAAACTATAATAATTTTTTATTTAATAAATGTCGCACTGTTAGAAGATTTTTAAACCAAATATTTATTTATAATTTTGGAGAATCTGTCAGAAATTAAATCAATGACAAGTAGAACCTGATTAGATTTTTTTATCACCACTGTGGGGCTGGTCAAATTTGCTGTTTTTTGGCCTACTTGATGCAAAGAGATATTTTTCCAGAAACTGCTTTAAAAATTTGTAACTTTTATTCAACATTAATTTTTTCTCAAAATGACATGTCTCTCATGCTAGTGACCATGTACCACAGCATTTCCTAAATATTGGGTCAAGATGTGGCCCTGGATCATACACAAAAAATTCTCTCCTCAAAATATGTCAAGAAACATTTGCTAGGGCCGGAGACTAATTTGAAGGATTGTTTTCCACCAGTTGGCAGTGGCAAAGAATAGATAAGGAGAGCATTTACATTTAACTTGGAATCAGAGACAGAATTACTACATATAGATGCTGAGTCTATATTTGAACTGCCACATGACATGTCACTAAAAAAAACTTGAGAACACCAGTGATGCATTATTAGTTTGTGTATCATTTGAAGTATCCAGTTTTAGCAGAAAAAGCCGTAAAATTTATCAAGTCTTGTGTCACTACCTATTGGTGTTATTTTTTCCTTCAGATGTTAAGTTTTTAATTGATTATTGGCCGTTCTTCTGCAGTTTTTAGTTAGTAGGAAATAGCTTCATACTTCTCATTAATAATGGACGATCATTTTTTGTAATTATTTCATACAAGACTTATGTAAGTGATTTTAAAATACATGAATGTTTTTAAATTTTTATAGACATCTCAAAATGGCAATAAGTTTTTATAAGTCATGAAAAATAATCCTAAAAATTACTGGTTCACAGAAGGAAAAGTTTGAGAAACATTTATGCAATGCATTCTGCCCACTTTTCTCACAAAATTACTGATAAATTTAGTATAGACTTAGTAATCCAATGTAATATTATCGACTTCTTCATAGATATAGGAGTTTTTAGTTTTTTTTAATTTTATTAGAATAATATTAATCATCTATTTAAACAGCTTGTACAGAATGTACTTATATTGTGTTAATATTTCTTTTGAAAAATAAGCCATAATCCTCATACTACAAAATAACCAATATCATAGCACTTCACTTAGTTCTTTACTTTCTAAATAAAAAACAAAACATTTATGGATTTGCTCATTTGTTGACCTGAGTGTCTGTCAATCTATTCATTTGTCACACATTCATAACTTCTGACCTTCAGATTTATAAAATTACATATAATTTAGTCCTTATCAACTTTAATGTAATTTTATCAAAATATTGTGAAATTCATGGAGGAGGTGAAAATAATTATAAATTGTCCTGTAGGAGGCTGAAGTAAAAAGTTTATTTACATAATCTTCATGGGGTATCAATCTGATGCTGAAAACCTACAAATTCTCAGAAATTTTTTGATTTTCCTTTTTATTCCACAGTTTGTGCAAGCATAAAAAAAAATTCCTTCCCTTTATTTCATAAATTACTAATCTGAATGTTCTGTTAAAAATTATATCAATATGTAGTCTGGTAAAGTTTAAAGGAAAATGTGGTGATCATTGTTGTTGCAATATAATGTCCTGATACTGTGTGAATATTTCTTTTGAAAAATTAGCCATAACTACTCACTACAGTATAACCCATTCTAAGACATTCAGCTACATTTTTTATGATTTTGGACCAATAATCATTTGTATCAGTCAATGGAGAATTTTCTGAATCAGATAATAAAAATATCATAAGAAAATTTTTTGAAAGATGTTTTAGAGACATGATCCTTTTTTTATCTGTATTTATTTTTGTGTGTGTGTATGTGTGTGTGTTTGATTTATATACACCATTTGCTAAATAATTTAATAAAACTAATAACACACTCTATTTAAAAATCACTTGTTTCTGATTTCTTTTAAGAAGTTTTTACCATTTATTTTATTGAATTTAATTTAAAACACATGTGTAGAGTAAGGATTGCAATCCCGCAGTGTTTTCAATCCTGCGGGATCCACGCAGGATTTGTGCCACTCCCACGGGATCCCACAGGATGCGTGCTGGATTGGCGCAAACAGTTTTTTAACGCTTATATTTAAAACATAGTTACTTAAAACGTTAATAAATTAAATAATAATTAAATTAATAAATCAATTTTAATGTTAAATGATAAAAATTTATAGTTAACAATATTTTAATTGGCAAAATGATATTAAAACTTTTTAGCATGTCTTAACTACATTTCGAGGTTTTACATTTTTTGTTTTTTAATCTAAACCAATTTTTAAATAAATAATAAAAAATTGAAAATATTCAATGTTAGGTCATATTATGTGCCTTACAATACATCACATGAATTTTGATAGCTGCTAAATAAATAGGTATGCGATTAAAATTACGGTAACAATAGTTTCCTATCAACGAATAATCAAATTTTCAGCCGCAAAAAAGGAAATTGTCACAATAACTTTATCTGCAAATACAGAAAAAGGGAATAATGAAACTGTGAATAAAAAGCTGTAACTTTGTAGTTCAGATAACATTTGCGACACATAAAAAATAATTATATAGTTACAAAATCATACTAAATACGCAACATAATTCAAATTACAGAAATGTGTTCTCGAAAATGAATACATAAAAGTGTATCTATTTACTTACAAATGACGAAGCTTGACAAAAACAAACGTTTGTTCACACATGCCAAATGACAACTGGAAGGGTATAGGCAAACAGTGCAATACATCTGACAGAGACCGAGTGGGGCATCGAGTCACGCACTGACACGCATGTTATCCGCATTTTGTGGATTGCGGATCTGCTTAATTTTGTGCGGGATCTGCCAGACTGTCTAATGATGTGGGATCCCGCGGGATTGTGGGATCCAGCTTTGCTGGATTGCAATCCCTAGTGTAGAGCTATCCGATCATGAATAACTTTAGACTTTCCAGGTTGTTTATTGTAACCTAAATATGTATCATTAATTTAATTTTACCACATTGGAACATATGCTCCAGTGGAAATGTTGCTACATACTTATTTTCCTGTATCTTCTTTTCTGTCTTCAAATGTTTGAGTGAAATTTCATAAGCAAATTACTATTGCATTTTAAGAATTTTATTTTTAAATTCTTTCATTATTTTCTGTACATTATCCATCACTTCCCTTGGCAATTTGAATCCCAAATTCCTTTACTTACAGAATTTTCCTACACCTTTATTAAAATCGAGTGCTGGCTTGTGGTCATGTTACTACTCCTAAATCTATCAATAGCCATCCAATATATGTCATATAAACTCACAGAAGTCTTTACATCCTGTATTTCAGTAACTATCAATCCAGTTCAATTATCATATAAGTAAATGATTGTGTTCTTCAGTAAGTTCCTCAAACAAATGTCACTACACTCATTTGCACCTCCTCCAACTCCTGTAATTAATACCCAAATTTTGGTCCCATATTGCAGTTAAGGTAGGAGATGCAGCATCAAAAGAAATGGAAGTGCCACAGGATAGTGTATTGAAACCATTGCTATTCATTTGTTCTAATGAATGGTTGTGTTGATAGTTTAATAAATTTAATTTTAATTTGTTTAACATAATGGAGCACATGCTCCAGTGGCAATAACCCTACACATGCATCTTCACCCTTTCTTGTGCTCACCTACTTTTACCCTACAAGCGTTTTACTAAATTATTCATCATTTTTGTTGGTTTATTACAATCCCTGATTCCCTTATCTATGAAAGAAATCTTTCCCAGATCCTTGTGTCTGACACTGCGTGCCAGCTTATGATCCTGATCACCTTTTCCTTTCCATGCACATCTCTTAAATCTCTTAAGTTTTCCACCAATATAGCTACACACCACATCACAAATCTTTCAATGAATCCTATTCCAGCTCCTTTGTCAAATCAGTTATGAATTGTGTTCTGCTGTAATTTTCAGAGACAAATCTTTCAGCCTTTATCTTCTCGAACTCCTCTTTTCAATAGTCAAAATGTAGGTCATATACTATGCGACCATATTCAATCAGTGGTATGACCAAAGTTTTGTCACCCAATTCCATCACTTTTCTGGTACATCCCCTGATTACTCTCTTCAATAAATGAAGGATTCTGGAACCTTTTACTACCACCTGCCTAACGTATCCAGCCCAGTTGAGAGTACTATCAAATTTTATGCCAAGGTATTTATACTTCAACCCTTCAGCATGCAATTCTGTCCCCACGCTATAATTGTAACTAACCTTTAGCTTTTTATCTATGTACCTAATAAGTTGACACTGCATTTTCCTTCATCCCTTGTTGAGTTACCCAGCTAGATATTCTGTCCAGATCAGTCTGCAGCTGTTCAATCTTCTACCATTTCGATTCTATTCTAAAAAATTGTGTAATCTGCAAACAACATTACTTCTGACAATAAACTATCACCACAATCATTCATTAGAATAATGAATAGCAATGGTGCTAATACACTATCTTGCACCAATCCTATTTTCACTTACACCTCTTTTCATACTGCATTTCCTACCTTAACTTTTTGGTTTTTATATTAATTGCAGAGATACTGAAAACTTCACTATTCTATTGAAAAGGCAAATAAATGAAGGAAAAAAGAAAAAAAGATATAAGGTAACACATTTTCACCCTCTGACAGCTTTCTCTCAGTAACTTTCTCTTTTGTGAAAATGAGAAAGTCAATTACTGGAATACAACAATCTCTGTAATTTTGAACTGAAAGAAAAATCTTTTGGGCAATTCCGATTTGAAGAAACATGGTTCAGTGTTAAAAGCATGCTTTTGTTTTGTTTTAGATATATACTAATATGGTAAAGTAAATTTTTATGTGAGTGACATTATCATTTTTTAAGTTATGATCAGTGTGATGTTGGCACCAAATTCAGATTAACAAGTTTCATATGTGAAGTTACTGTGCAGTTTATATTTTTGAATACTCCTTTTTTTTAATGGTTTTCTAAGACAACACTAAAATTAAACATTGGCCACATGAATGCAAATCAAAAGGTAGACTCTTACTATGTGATAACTGTTCTTTCAATAATAAAAACTGTTCGAAAAGAATGTTATGTTGGGATTACATATGTGCAGCCTGATTTTATTAACCTGAATATCACAACTAGTAAAATCAACCATATTATAATGAGATACAATTCCCATAGAAAGTTTACAGGAATATGCTGAAATTTATGGCACATGCTAAAGAAATTAATTTCAAATTTACATCATGAATTCTTGTGCAAAACTATTTCACAACATTTAACTAATTACAAAATTATTTCGCAAACAGTCAACCAGACCGGCAGGTGTGTTTTCAATCCATCATACTAGAGTGATAGATAACCTTTAAATCTTCTATTTATAAGTGTTTCAGGTTAATTCCATGTTTCATATTTCTATTGGTATAAGCAATATGGAAACATTTTCAAAAAAATATCTCTGTGGTTTCAATTTTTAATCAATTTTAATTAGAGTTTTTTTAATAGCAGTGTTAAATATGCAGATGCTACAGGACATATGGTTGCTTAGATGGTAATTATATCACACCATAGTGATTCTTTAACATTCTCAAAGATTTAAGGAGAGTATGATTTGTTTGTGTCTGCATGTTTTTTTAGCTGTTCTTATTCCTTTCTTAATGTACTGGGAAAATCAATTATGTTTTATATTATGCAGAAATTAGGAGATTGTGTTAGGACTGCAGTAACACAAAGCATAAAAAGGCCTCTGTAAATTATTGATGTTTTAATCTGTCTTGGATCTTAGTAAACAGAAAAGTAACAAACATATTAAGTGGTTATATTATGCATGTTTGCTATTGTTTCCATCAGCTGTGACAAATCAATCCTCATCTTGTGGGACAATTGTTATGGGAACTTGTGAATATGGGGATATCATAAAATCATTTAACTAATGAAACTTGACATTGTTTTTACCCATGCCCTTCAGATTTGTTTGTCACCTGGAACTGTATTTCTGTCTCTTGAACAATATAATAATATTCAGTCAGTTGTGGTGTATGCATGAAAAGTGTAGATAATATTGCTAATAAGGTTCAACTTTAACTTTATGTACATATATATTTATCATTTTATAGTGTTTTTTTTTCTCAAATAGACAATTCTCAATATTCAACATTTACAAACAATATATTTTTTTACTATTTTCATATTTCATTATACAAACTGATCAGTATTTTATGTACATTCATATATATAATATCTATTCAGTAAAAAAAAATTATCTAAGGTGTTTTTGAACTCAGAAATGCTGGGTCGACTGATGCTACTTTAGCTGTTAAAAATGCATGCATACAAAAGAGTAGGCTCTGAAGATTTGAGGTTTCTAATTCCTGAAACAAAAATTAGAAACAACATTTTTACACACGTAGATAAAATCTGGAGCTATTTACTAAATGTTCCATTGTTTCTCCAGTGTATATAATTAATCAATGAGGGCAATTTTGAATAAAATTTGTCAAAACTTATCAAAAGTAGTTATTGGATGGCACATAATCATAGTATATTTTAAAGAAAAAAATGGAGAAGATATCCTTTACTGTAATAGTGGGAGAGAAGTCTGGATAATAGACAGGAGATATGTCATAAGGAAATGGAAGGATAAGATGAAAAGTTCTTGGCCTGGCACAGAAATGGCATTATTATTAACACTTTTTTGTAATGTTGGTATAGTCTTAGCACTCAATTTGATCTGTGAAGTAGTTTTCTTTATACAGGTTTTTAAAGTGGTTGTGTGTTATGAAAATGAATACCACGTCAATGTGAAATTCTTCATTCTAGATGGTTTATTCCCCATTTCAATTCATCCATATTTGGTTAAGCTTTGTAAGGTGTGAGCTGCTTCATTTTAAACAGTGAAGAAATGAAAGCAGAATTTAACTGTTGTCATACATCTATTCAAGATGATTGTCATGAAGACTGTAAGTGCAATCACACATGACATAAATTAGAAGATGCACAATAAATTATTAGATTATTAGTCATTAAAGATATATGACATAGCTGAGGATATATTTTGGGATATTTTACACCAAGAATTAAGCATGAGAAAACTTGTGCAAGAGGGGTGCTGCATTTACTAAATGCAGAAAAAAAACTTAGTAAAATTGGGACTATTTTAAAACAGATTCTCCCAAATTTTCATGCTGATTTGTTACTAAAGATGATACATGAGTCCATCACTGCTTGCCAGACAGTAACAACTCAGCCTGGAGAATGAGCTGTAATCTTCATGCATGGGGGTTTGAGTCCCTGCCTAGTTATCTAGGTTTTTATTTTCCAAGATCACACAAGATTAGTTCTGGGATGGTTTCTTTAAAAGTTTACAGCTCTACTCCACTTCATTTGGGTCTAGCCCTTTTCCATATCAGTGTTAATGAACTGTAAAGCCTTAAGAAGAAATATGTAACTGGAACAGTAATAAATATAGCAGGTGGAGTCTATTGGCTTTGCATCTTAAAAAGCAAAACTGAATTCATCTGCTAGAAAGGCCATGATGTTAATGGGATATTTTTTTTATTGATTACAGTGCCAGATCTATGGGGGAAACGGGGAGGGTAACAAACCAGGCCACATGTCCCAGGCGTCAACGTAAGGGGGGAGGGGGGGGGGCAAAATTGAAAGGTGACAAATTTATATTGTTTGACAGTGAATAGTGGCAGCCAAGTTATTTTTGAAGGGGCAATCTCACCGTTTGCGCCCCAGCTCAGAAAATTCCTGAATCTGCCACTGACTGATTATGCTGCAAATGATAAAATAGTAACTGGTGATACTACACAAATCTACTGTACCAGCTAGATAAATAAAATAATAATAATAATAAAAATTGTGAAAAAGGCCTTTCATTATTTTTTTTATTTTTATTTTTTGGTTATGGCATGACATTGTCATCAATGTTGTTAGAGATGGAAGAGGATTAGGGGGCAAGGAACTGGATGGAATTTGTCCATGGCCTTTTGAAGGAATCATCAAAACGTTCACATGGAGTGACTTCAGGAAATAATGTGAAACCCCAATCTGGATTGCCTGATGAGGATTCGAAATCACTTCCTCCAAAATGCGAGTACAGAGTGTTACTGCCGCCTACCACACTCAGTAGGGCAAAGTGCCTTTCAAAAAGTTGTATTGGCAATGGAGAAACAGAGGGATCTGAAGTACACATTGTAAGAACATCACACTCTATTCATCAGATTGTCCCTTATACCTTCTGCCTATTGATAAATTTAAAGATATTTATACATGGAAAATGTTTGAAGTCCAAAGGGGTGAATGCAACTGTATATGGGTATTTTTTAAGGGATTCTTGAAGGTGTGAAGTCAATTCATTGGATGAACATGGGACAAAGTGCCTTGAGCTGAAGGAAGACTGCATAAAAAAATAAATGCATTTTTGATCTATAAAACTCAATCTTTCACCAACACTCCAAGAGAATAATATTTTAAAAATAAATTCATAGTTTACATTATTTTAATTAATTGTGCATATTCTTTCATTCATTTTTTTCCCCATATCAGCTTAATTACTCATGCTTAGCACAATTAAAACTATTCCTGCTTTTTTATGTTTAATAACACCTCTTGATCACCAGCGCTCAGTTCCATCATTATATTTTTCTCCAACTCAAGAATGAACTTCTTCCCAAGTTTTTCATTTCATCGCCTATATTGTGGTTGTTACAGATTGTGAATAACTTTTCAAGAAGTTTAACAAATTTTCATTTTCATTGTAGAGTTGAAAGTTGTGAAGTAAATATCAAATGTTTTTTTAAAATATTTTTAGACATTCCAAGTAAACAAAAATTTTATAGCATTAATAAAAAGATGATCTGACATGCAAACTAGATATAGTAGGTAAAACATTTCTCACATCTGTTACAGCTAAGATACCATACTAAAAAGAAGTTAAGAAGTCAGTTATTTCCTTACATGAAAAACTGGTATTAATAGCTAGCTGAAGAAAACATCAGTTCAGCTTATAAATGATTTGGTGACTACAGTAATGTGTATTGTTCTTTCAGTTTTTTGAAATACAATATGTTAGAATACATAGAAACATAAATCGAACCACTAAATCAAAATTAACCTTCAATAAATTGTGATATTTATTTTAGGGGAATGGTTATAAAGATACTAGATTATAAACCATAGATAACCCAAGTCTCTGCTTAATATCAAAATTAAAACTTGACCACATGCTTTTTGGTTGTTTCATTATGTAATCTTCAAAGATATCTAACCTGTCTGCATTGAAGTCAAGAGCTAAAAAATACATCTCCATTGATTAAATGATAATTCAACCAGCAAGTTTAAAATTTGGTCTTTAACGGCAGGGCTGGTGCTAGGATTTTGGGGCCCAGGGTAAGCGTTCTTAGCAGTCACGTAACTAATTGGGGGGCCCATGGCCAATTCATTGGTTAGGGCCCTCCCTCGCACCAACAGGTGACCTTGACTTTTTTTTTTTTTTTTTATTTTTGCTCTTCAACTTGTCGAGTGGGGAATTGCAAATAATTTTCTTTTATGGATCAGAATAATATTGCCTTCATATTTAAAATATAAGTTTCACACAGTTTTATGCACATTTGATTACTCAATTTCTTAATTTTTCTAACTACACCATATTAAAATATACATTTTTTTTTTCTAGCTGTAGTAACATCCAGTACAGGATAAGCCATGTAGCAAGAGTTAGCACCTATATATAAAAATACCTAAATCTCAAATTATTTTCTTAGAAATATTGATTTCGCTAGTGTTATCACTAAATTTGCCCAAATTAAATCATGAAGGGTAGTTTTGTAAATGTGCCGTTTTATTTTATATCCTAAATTTTAATGCCTGTTGCAAACCAAGGGCCTCTTGTTTGTGCTCTCTTAATCTGGCTCTGGGAACATCATAAATAAGAAAGTAGCTAAAACAAATGAAACTTCTTACACAATATTCAGGTTTCTCCTTCTCCAGGATAATTGCTATTTGGAAAAATAAAAAATAAAGGTAAATACATTACTCCACAAACAAAGGGCTGTGCAAGCAAAATAGCAAGCTAATGCTTGTTACAGATATTTTTTTTTTTTTTGCTGTCGTCAGTCTTTAGACTGGTTTGATGCAATCCTCCATCCCTTCCTATCCTGTGCTAACCTCTTCATTTCTACATACCCGTTACAACCCACGTCCTCAATTATCTGCTTCATATATTCTAATCTCTGTCTACCTCTACAGTTCTTACCTTCAACTGTTCCCTCCACTAACAAATTAACCAATCCAGCATGTCTCAAAATATGACCTACCAGCCTGTCTCTTCTTTCCGTAAGCTTCTTCCATAAACTTCTTTTCTCACCCATCATTTCCAAAACTCTTTCATTTCTTACTTTGTCTGTCCACCTAATTTTCAGTATTCTTCTGTAGCACCACATTTCAAATGCTTCAAGTTTCTTTCTTTCCGATATTCCTAAAGTCCATGTTTCGCTACCGTAAAGTGCTGTGCTCCACACATAGAGTTTCAAAAAGTTCTTTCTAATTCCTAGATCAATATTTGAAACTAAAAGGTTTCTCTTTTTCATGAAGGCTCTTTTTGCTAGTGCTATTCTGTTTTTAACATCATTCCTGCTTCGGCCATCGGTTGTAATTTTGCTTCCCAAGTAACAGAACTCACTCACTTCTCCTATTGCATCAGATCCTATTTTTATATTTAATCTGCTAGTATTGGTATCATTTCTGCTACATTTCATCACTTTTGTTTTACTTTGATTTATATTCAGTCCAAAGTCTTCCTTCAGTATTTTGTTCATGCCATTCAATAACTTCTCAATATCCTCAGCCCTCTCTGCTAATAAGACAATGTCGTCTGCAAATCGTAGCATACTGATTTTTTCTCCCTGAAAACTTATGCCACATGGAAATTTTTCTTTGACTTTCTTCATTGCTTCTTCTACATACAAGTTGAATATTAACGGGGATAGACTACAACCTTGTCTCACACCCTTTTTAACTGATGCATGTCTCTCGTGATTCTCTACTTTTATTACAGCCACTTGATTCTTATATAGTTTATAGAGTATTCTTCGATCTCGATACTTTAGGCCTGACTTCTTTAAAATTTTGAACATCTTGTCCCACCTAACATTATCAAAAGCTTTTTCTAAATCAACAAATGCCATAAACGTATCTTTGTTTTTCTTGATCCGCCCTCCAAGTATTAATCTTAAAGACAAAATTGCTTCCCTTGTACCGCGATTTTTCCTAAACCCAAACTGATCTTCACCTACTATCTCTTCTACTACCCTTTCCATCCTTCTGTATATTATTCTGGTCAGTAATTTTGAGGCATGTGATGTTAGACTAATGGTGCGATAATTCTCACATTTGTCGGCTTGTGCTTTCTTTGGAAGTGTGAAGATGATATTTTTATTAAAATCAGTAGGAATTTCTCCTGTTTCATAACTTCTTGATATCAGCTGGAATAATCTTTCGATTCCTTCCTCTCCTAGAGATTTAAGAAGTTCTGCAGGGATCTCATCAATTCCAACTGCCTTATTTGCTTTCAAGTCATTCAGAGATTTATTAAATTCTGTCCTCAAAACAGGATCTCCTAAGTCATCAATGTTGATATCGCCTTCCTTTTCCAATACACTATTGTTCAAGTCGTCCCCATCATACAGTTTCTCAATGTATTCCTTCCATCGGTTAGCTCTATCTTCTGAGCTTAAAAGAGGTTTCCCTTCGGCAGTTTTAATGTTCATACCTCTTTTCTTCATTTCTCCAAAATTCTGTTTGATCTTTCTATATGCAACATCTACTTTTTCTACGACCATTTCCTTTTCTACTTCTTCACACTTTTCTTGTAGCCATTTTTCTTTTGCTATTTTGCATTTCCTATTTATTTGATTTCTATATTGCCTGTACTGCTCTCTTCCTGCTTCATCCTGAGCATTTTTGTACCTTCTCCTCTGATCCATCAGTTGCAAAATTTCTTCTGTGATCCAAGGTTTTCGGGCAGCTTGTTCCCTAAAGCCTAAGGTTTCTTTGCCAGCTTTCATTATTTCGGTCTTTAATGCATTCCATTCGTCCTCGGTTGAGCTCCTTTCACAGTTAATTCTTAGACCTAAGTCTACCATTTCTGCAAATTTTTCTCTTGTGCTAGATTGTTTCAGTTTATTCACTTCTAGTCTGTTCTGCTTATACTGCTTCCTTATTCGCTTGAATTTCAGCCTGCACTTCATTACTATCAAATTGTGGTCCGAGTCTATGTCTGCTCCAGGGTACGCTTTACAGTCTAGAACTTGATTCCTGAATCTCTGTTTGACCATAATATAATCTAGCTGATATCTGCCTGTATCCCCAGGACGTTTCCAGGTGTATATTCTTCTTGCATGGTTCTTAAACAGTGTGTTCGCCACTACTAGCTTATATCTTTCACAAAATTCTAGCAACCTGCTTCCTCGCTCATTTCTTTCTCCTAGACCAAAACTTCCTACAGTATTCCCCTCTTTTCCTTCTCCCACTATTGCATTCCAATCACCCATGATTATTAGATTTTCCTCCCCTTTCACATATTGGATTAATTCTTCAATTTCAGCGTATATTTTTTCTATTTCTTCGTCATCTTCCTGTGACGTTGGCATATATACTTGTACTAATGTGGTTGGGACGGGCTTAGTTTCTAACCTCATCAAAATAATCCTGTCACTAAATTGTTCATAATAACTGACCCGTTTCCCTACTTTCTTGTTCATTACAAATCCTACACCAGTGACTCCATTGACAGCTTGTGTGCTAATTATCCTGTGTTCCCCAGACCAGAAATCCTGTGCATCCTTCCATTTAATCTCACTAATCCCAACAACATCTAACTTAAGTTGTTCCATCTCCCTTTTTAAGTTTTCTAACCTACCTGCCCTATTCAGACTTCTAACATTCCACGCTCCGACTCGTAGAATGTTTCTATCCATTCTGATGACTCCTCCCTGAGCCTTCCCCACCCGGAGATCCGATTGGGGGACTATTTTACCTCCGGAATATTTTACCCAGGAAGAAGCCATCATGATATATGTAATTTGAGAGGATTACATGTCCTCGGGATACCCTTTGGGTCTTTAATGCAGTGGTTTCCCGTTGCCTTCTGCATCCCCATGCCGTTGATCATTTCTGATTCATCCGCCTTTAGGGGCCGTTTCCAACCCCAAGGACAAGAGGGTGCCCTGAACCGCTCCCCGCTCTTCCGCCCTCCTTTCGGAGGCCGTTGGCAAGCAGTGGGTGACTCCTTATACCGGGAATCTTTCAGTCGCCAGAGCCTCGTCCGTGCAAACAGGGTGCACCACGTGAAGGAGAGGTTGACATTTGGTTGGAAAAGACTAGTATAGTCTCTCCCAAACCCTTACGTTACAGATATAGGAATGATGTAATATTTTCCATTGCTGTATAACTTACATGAATATATACGTAGTTTTCACAAAATAATTTGTCCGATAGAATTCACCCTGTAGCTTGTATCGGTAAAGGCATGTTGCCCCATTTCTTCAGTGAGTGATGTATAAAAATGCAAAAAATAAAGTACTTAGAAATGTTAAGATTTAAAATCTTACAGAACTTTAATCAGTATAGTCCAGATTCATTACCACCAAAGTGGCCAGGTAAGGTCAAATCACCGGTCAATTTTTTATAAAGACAATTTTTGTGCAGACATACATATATTTTACCTGAAATAAATTCATCTAGTTGTATGTCTTATAATTAATAAGAAAATACTAACTAACCCTTATTGTAGTTTTATTTCAATATGGAAAGAATAGCTAAAATAATCCCACCACTTACAAAAGTTAAAGTCGGCAGAGCTGCAGAGACAAAATATAACATCACAAGACAGTTTTGTGATCCACACTACTAGGTCAACACTGGAGACTGTGATAAAGTTTGCCACATGACTAAGTGTTTACGACATAGTGCAAGATGGTTAAGCTTCTCTATCCTTTTCACATTAATATCATCCAATGCGATTACTGCCTGATATATTATTTATGCACTTTGATTTCATTCTGCAGTCTATATGTATTCTTTATTTATGAAACATATCTACCACTCTGTAATATCATTGGAACTGACTTGTGCAGAGAAAATAAATAATTATAAGTAAATAACTTTGGAAGGAGAGTTATAAAGAAAAAGGATTTTTCTTATTATGTATAAGTGATAGGTTTACCAGAAGTTGGATGGGAGACTGGGAATATTATCAGATGCTGATGCTGAGGCCTATGGATAGTACATATCTTTACTTTAATAATTATTTCAGATTCAGAGCAATAAGATTTTTCATTGATGCAATCTCCCCATATGAACTCTGCATGTGGGAATTGCCCTATTAACACATTTCTGACATCTCTCATTCTGTCTCAGCTCCCAAATATTGCATCCCACATCTGTTAAACCCATCATTTCTAATATAAATTTAATTATTATTAAATTTTCCATTAACAGTTATTCATCATAAATAAATTATTTATTTTGTAAAATTTATTTATTTCTATTTATTATTTTTAGTTGCCATTCCAACAATATCACTTTCTCACTTCATGTTCATCCCATATCACTATTTTTTCGAATCAAACAAATTCTCATAAATTAATTTAATTCACTTAACAAAGGTTATTGCAGCCACAAATTTTCATTCTAGTCTTGAATTATTGATGGGTTGCTCAATGTAAAGGAGTTTTTTCTTTTATTTGTAGCTCTCTTTCCTTAAATTTTGGTAAGCAGTAGGTCTACCTTTGTTTTTTAAACTTTCAGTTGTAATCACACAACATGGAATTTCATGCTCCATTATTGCATAAATTTTTCTCGTGAAATAAAACTATCAAAATAACTAACCTGTTAAAGTGATTTGTGTATTTATTGAACTTTCCAGCAGAAAACAAAACTAATTAAATCTTTATGAATAACTAAATACTTAAAAAAAACCCAGTGTTTATGTCCTTTGGAACAGATATTTGAGTATGACAACATTGCACCTTAAGGGAAAAATCAGGGGAAACTAAGAAAAAGAGGAAAACAGATCTCACATTTGGTAGGACACCGGTTCGAATCCCCTTCCGGGCATCCAGATTTGGGTTTACCATGGTTTCCCTAAATCACTCCAGGTGAATGCCGGGTTGCTTCCTTTAAAAGGCCATGGCCGAATCCCTTCCCATTCCTTGTCCTCAGTCCCATCCCGCCTCTAATGACCTCGACGTTGATGAGGTGTAAAGTCATAAGAAAAGAAAAAAAAAAACAGATTTCCACTTTCAAAGTTTAAGGCATATTGAAAAGTGAAAGAAAAGTTGAGTGGAATATTAAAACAAGGGACAAGCAATGATTTCAAATAAGATATGTAAGATGAATGAGAATCAGATAAAAGAATCACGTGATACTGACTTTTGGGGGGGGGGGGGGCGTGATTAGGTATCAACTGAATTTTTTATTTCAGAGATGACTTGGCTGTAGCGATTGTATGTGCTGTTGTGTGCATTGTCGCAAGTTTTGCCATTCACCATTTATCCTATAGGAAAGACTTTCAAGTAAATGTAGTTCTTAAGATCATCGGCACATCCCAAGAATACCAACAGCACACCTAATAATCATCCCAAACCAGCAACTACAGATATGAACACATTTACATGTTTTAAAAGTGTATTTAATAAACAATTTTTGCCTTGTAGAAAGAAAACACAAATTAAAATACATTTAATTAAATAGTAATCCTTACTTTTGTTTCTATGATCTTTGATTCAGTATCTTGGAAATGAAGCTTAAGTTTACATTTCCCATCATCAGAAGATCCCTTAAGCTGTGAAAATTTGTACTTCCAGGAATAAGTCTTTGCTTCTGTATCATACAGGGCAAAACCCATGTTCCAATCTAAAGTGAGACCAGCAGTTTTTCCTCCAGTTGTGACTGTGAAAGTTTTGCTCTGTAATAGTGGAATATGAATATTAGAAGTTGACAGTTAGATATGGGTTAAAACAAAACATCAAGTATTCTTAATGATTTAATTGGAGCTCTTAGGGCTGTTAATAATTATAGTATTTCACTAAAATATGTCAGTTGTCTGTTGAAGAGTACCAATTTAAAAATTGTACAATTTTAAAATATTCAATTAATATAAAAATGAAGGGCCGAAAAAAAAATAGCAGAAGCCAATATAGTTAAATAATGGAAAAAATTAGTGAATCAACATAAAAGTTGATACAATATCTAAAAATCAAATGTATATAAGGTAATTGTTTCAATAAAAAATATACTGTCAAGAAATCACCAGAACAAGTGAAAGAGGGATCAAAATAAAAATGCAATATTTTTTAAAGACAGCAGTGGAAGTTAAAGTAACTACATACAATGGACTAGAAATATATATATATTTCAGCTGCTCACCAGTATTACCAAAAAATTCTACACTGATGTCCTTTGCTGAACAGTATAGGCTATAATGTTAGACTAAATTTAATTTAAAAAATCACAGCCTTTTTCTGCTATACCAGCCCAGTGTTCTGCAAATTTAATTTTACTGACTGTAGTTTACACAATAACTTAAATAAATCCAAGCAAAATTGAAGCAGAAACATTGGATTACTTAAAGATTTATTCTTAAAATTTTATAGATCTTTGAACTATTCAAACTTTATGAAGCATAACCTCTTAGTACATTTATATGAAACCAGCACTTACCCCCAATTTCATTACTGCTGCACAAACAGAGCAATGCCAAGCGTTTTCTATCCTCAGAAGCTCTTGTCTTGTTTCAACAGACAAATATCTTGATTCATGCCCAGATGTTTGTATAAGGAAGCAATGCTGTCTTTCATCAACATTCTCTGAATCCTTTATGACCCTGAACATAGTCTGATAGACCTTAAATACTAAATTGCATTTTAGCCAGTCCATAATGTTCAGCTGTAATTAAAAACAATGAATTTTCAAGCTGTGACCGCAGGAAGCATGTAATTTAATAAATACTTATTTTTATATCAACTGGAATATATTTTGCCTCTCTGTAAGGGTTTACAATTTTTGATATGTATATATTTACACTCATCAAGAAGCTTCTCAGTCATTATACCATTTCAAAGTTTCTTTACTGAATAAGGAATTACATGCATGAGAGGTAACACTACCAGAATATTTGTAATTGGAAGATGTACAGGCACAACAAGTAAATTTTTTCCAGTTGTATCAATTGATTTAAAATTATAAATTTATACAAAGAATTGTTAGGTGAGGAACTAAAAACTCTTTTGAGTAATGATGAGCTACAGGAAAATTAATGGCTATAATGAAAAACACAACAACAAAATCAGATAGTAAACAACAGCTTGCAGTAGAACAGGTAACAACGAATCTACATTCAGCATCAAAAATAACTTTCTATATGCAAGAAATTGAAAATAATAAGTCATTAATATTTCGAACAATCCTCGTCTGTAACTGAGAGTTTATTTTTTAAATAAGATCCATTAGTGTTTGAGAGTGAGAATGATGCATGTGTACTCCCTTCATACTTTTGCGCCTGTTTAGATGCCATTAGGCCTGTTTACACACACAATTTTTCCAACATCTTGGAACATATGTTTCAGGTATGCACATCAATCATTTAAATGTAAATGCTTAGTGGCCTGGGAGACGTGACACATACTCAGAGTGCACACATTTGGCATGCAGGTCCTAAAACTGACTAGTGTGTATTGTCAGTTTGATGCGTAAATACTCATTCATTTTTTGTGCAAAGTTGTTGGTGATTTCATTAACACTGTATTAACACATACAAATATAAAACTTGAAAATGTGATCATGAGAAGTTTTAGAAGAATTTGTAGAACCTTACAAGAGTTTTCAGTTTGTGGAAATTTAAATCAGGTACTTTGGCATAAGCTGGACCTCAGTGTTTATTTCTAATGATTCCTTGGTGAATTAAAACAGTTTTATTTAAGAGAAAATGTTATTTAACACGTAAAAAACTCACAGCAGAAATTTATTTACTGTTGAGTCACACTAAAGTTTTTCAATGTTTGCAACATAATTTCACTTCCACAAGGTCTTTAACTGTTTGTTAACACCTATTTTGGTTGTTACATTAAAGGCAGCCAAAACCAGAAGAAAGAAAGTGAGTTCTGGCTAATACCAAATTATTAAACAAAGTTCATATGACCAAGTAGTAGAGTTCTGTGGGTAAATGCTTGTGCAAGTGAAAATAAATCACCCTAAAAATTCTATGAATTTTTGGGCGGAGCTTACAGTCAAGTAATAGAAGCAGTATAAATCTAGTGGCCTATGTAAGAAATTACTGAAGAAATTTGAGCCAGGGCAAAAAACTGAGAGATTGCGACCTCTTTGAATATTGTTTTGCCCTCCCCCCTCTAAAATTGTTGCTGCCCAGGGCTGTAGTGGAGCTTTCTTAAAAGAAAAAAATAGAAGTCATTGTGACACAAATTGCTGACATTCATCAAACATGATTTTGCCACCCAGTGCAAGTGCCCTGATTTGTCCCCGTCCCCTCACCCCTAGATCTGGAATAGTTCATGCATAATTTTCCAGAGATGGTGTAGAAACACTGGTTGAAAATTTCATATCATGTGGGAATCACAAAAAAGGGGAGGGGGGGGGAGGAGGAACAAGAGTATCAGACTAATGTTGATCTATAATTATACTCTGGCTAGAAGCTGTACAATTTTTTTTAATTATGTTTGGAGATACTGACTATAAAATATGATCAAATAGTAAAATATCCAATTGCAAATCATTTTTTTTCAAATTTGGTCATTTTCCTGAAGCTCTCACAAATGTAGCATTTCTCCATACTGATCCCTACTTTGAAGCATTCTTCTTATATAAAATGCTAATTTGGAGTCTGCATACATCGTCTATAGCTATTGGCTAGAGAATGGTCACGTGCCAGCCTTCACTCGCCAATCAGCAGCCACCGTATTACATTCATTCCTTCATGCTGTTTTTTGTTTATTTACGACAACTAGATGCAGAAATTAATGTAAGGAGAAGGGTATTCAATATTTACGCTACTTTATCTGAATCAGTTATAAGAGCTAGGTTAAACCATAACCTATGAATTTTTGTGGCAGATGATAAGAAACAATGAAGTTTATTAAAAACTCAGAGAAACATACGTAATCACACAATGTATCAGTCAAATAAATAACAGTTATGTGATTTCGAAATTATAAAAATGCATTTATTTAAATAAAATCCTAACCAAAATACTCTGATAATCTATCCAGAGTAAGGTACTCATACCATGAAAGATATAATTAAAAATGATTTCAATTTATAAATTGCAATTCAACAATGATATTCTTGCAGCCAAATAGTGGCAAGCATTAGAAATTATTTACACAGTTTAATACACACGCAACAACTATGAAATTAATTGCCATAATACAGGCATTTTGTTTGATTTTCATAACATTTTATTCTTAAAAAAATATGGAAAATCATTTCGGCTGAAAAAATGTGGAACTACGAGTACTCTTCAGTAACATGTCGCCAGGGCCAGCGCTAGGAATTTTGGGCCTGGGGTAAAATTTTTTTTAGCTCTACAAACTAGCCGAGCAACAATGGGTGGATTCTTGGCTTCAAGGCCGGGGGGCCCCCCATCAGCCACCGGGCCCGGGTACATTTGACCTGCTTACCCCCTCCCCCCCCCCTTTATTAATGCCGGCCCTGCATGTCACTATTGAAAGTAAACTTTAATTTCCCATGGTCTCTGCTATAATGTAACTGCGTTGCCAGATAAATCATAATATTATGTTTTGTAAGCATCTGCATAAACAAACGAAGAGCAGGGGAAAAAATTAATGCGAGGCAATCATACGTTACAAAGTTACAATTGGTACTTTTGTTTATTTATGACAACTAGGTGCAGAAATTCATGTAAGGACAAGAGTATTCCATGTTTGCATTATATTATCTGTGTCAGTTTAAGAACTAGGTTAAAACATGTTTTTGGCAGATGTTAAGAAACAATGAAGTTAATTAAAAACTCGGAGGAAGTTTACACAAAATGTACGAATCGTGAAATGTATCACCCAAATGAATGACTTATCCATTTTTTGATAGTATACTTTGTCATTAAAGTAAAATGCATTTATTTAAATAAATCATAGTCAAATACTCTGATAATCTAACCACAGTATGGTACTCATATCATTAAAGATGGTTGATATTTGCATTTCCATACAAGCTTTTCCAGAATAAATTCAGACTACCACCATAAGTGCTGCCTATTGTTATTCATATGAGGGTAAGAAAAGCTATGATTTTTGAATGCAATGTTGGTGGAGGTTATGGCTCAGTTTACCAGAATCGCAACTGACACATTTTGTTACAGCATTATTCACTCTGGAATCAGTTTTACAAACCATTTAAACTGTTTTCGTAAGTGCCATGTTACTGAAAGTATTAATTAATCCGGTTGAAATAAGTTCCATATTTATCATGCGTAATTGTGCCTGGACAAAGAATCAAACTGATATTACATAGATAGCAAAAGTTTTTGTGGGGTTGCTAATTTTTTAAAAATTTTATTGGTTCTATACTTCTGTTGTCATTAATTTAGTAGAAGTTACTCCTGTATTTCTATGTGAACTGCAAATGAAATATGTAGAACATTACAAAACCAAGGCCATTAGCATTATGTAATAACAATTCTGTATAATTAACCAACTGCAAAAAAAATTGAACTGCCAGAATATTGTGTTCAAACCGTCCTTTTTGAAGTGCTCGTAGCTAGTATTTTTATATTTTGTTTTTACAGTTTCCTCTGCACTGAAAAAATTTATAAAGCAAAACGTGATATTGCTCTGTTTGTCTGATTTAGTTTATGAACCAATGACAACTGCATCTCCCAAACACGAAAATTTGATGACCCCAGCCTGGAGTCAATCCACGATGCCAAAATTCTTGGAAATAGCGTTTACACAGACAATTTTGGTTCACACACTCCAACCCAAAGACCTGGTGTGAGTGACTGGAGTATTGACCATTTTTCATCACACTCTCCAGCCTCACACTCATGCATGGTAGTCTGGAATACAGTTTGGTGTGTACATTTATATGTGCCTATTGGTAGCAATATCATCTTGTCTGTGAGGTCAGCTGTGGAAGTTTATAATCTTTAAGAAAATTGATTTGCCCACCGACTGTGAGTTATCATCTATAATTTGATTCTCTTCAACAATAAACTTGGTAGCAGTCGATATTTACCATAAGGAATTAGTAATAGTAAAGTTCTAAAGATAGAATGTTCAATGAAGGGTGGTTTAAGGTGCATGATGAGCCACACCCAGGTCAACATTCTCTGCTTTCTGAAGATTTGGTTGATGATGAGGACAATAAAATTCGAGAAGAATGATGATTCAAATTTCACAGTTATCAACTGATTTTTCATAGGTTTTAGATCTGTTTTGTACACCATTGATTCAGAGAAACTGAATTATCGAAAATTGCATTGTTGGTGGGTTTTAAGGGTGGTTTCTGATGATAACATCAGAAAGGAGATGATTTCTTTTTTTATCTCAGCATTACAGGAGACGAGACTTGGGTTTCTTACACGATTCCTAATTCCAAGCAACAGTCAATTAATTTGGTAACATACATTGCCACCAACCAAACGAAGTCAATAGACAATTTCAGCATGAAAGATCATTGGAACTGTCTTGGAGAGGAAATGGCTTTTGTTAGTGGATTTTTTCCCAAAAGGCCCAATAATCAATTTTGATGCATATTGTGTGACCTTGAGAAAACTCCAGAGTACCATACAAAACAAGCGGTATGGCCTAATGTTTTCTGGTGTGATGTTGCTCCATGACAATGCAAGGCTACACATTTCTTCAAAAATACGACGTCTAATCAGACCTTTTGGACAGGAACAATTGGATCAACCACCTTATGGTCCAGACTTTGAACCCAGCTGATTTTTACCTGCCTCATTACTTAAAGGAGTTTCTTGATGTTTAAAAGTTTAGCAATGAAGAAGTGTCAATTGCAGTGTGGAGTCTGGAGCTGAAGTATTCTGACAGTTCCTTCTGCTCTTCTCATATCATACTCCTATGTGGTAGATGTGTTAGTATACTAATTAAGACTCTAATCTGGCCACTGAAGAGAGTAGTGGAATATTAGCAGGGGTGAAATATATAAATTGTCTGAAGGAAGGGATAATTAGTGTTTTTTCACAACACAATCCAGCAGTACACCCATGAATGCTCAATGCAGATGCAGAGATTATTTATGTTGTAGAAGCATCAGGATGACACTTGTCATTGATCAAGATTGTTGGCCTTTGACTGTTCTTCCATACACATGATTGGTGATACATAATAAAAGAAAGAGTACAATGTCTGAAGGGAGGCTCATAGTGTTGTCAGAACAACTGCTATTAAGAGAATGTGGTGGCATATATGACTTGAAGTGCAGTTCTAATGATCTTGCAGGTTATATTTGTGATCCAGGAGGTATTTTATTTGTGCCTGTGAGTATAAAGAAGCAAACAAAAATTAATATTGATGTATTTTGTTAAGTGGAGCCTTTTAGCAAGACAGGAGTGTAAAAAGGAGATAAGGAAAACTGGAAACTTGGTGGGAATTGTAGAATTTTTTTAAAAAATAGCTTAGTACTAACAGATCTTGGAACTAATTTAGAAAATAGACTGAAAAGGATTGTAGGCTGATAGAAATGAGTTCATCATGCATTTTATAGGCATGTTTTATATAGCTGTAAGGGAATTTGAGCCTATGTCCTCTCAAATGTGAGGATAGAGCATTACTACATACCCACAATGTTTAGTAGCATTGGTCCTAAACATAAAATTAATCTCCTAATGAGAATATAAATAATTAATCCAATCCATAATCAAACTTATTGAATGTAGATGATACTGACAATGTAATTGCTATCAAGCAATGAAAATACAGAATCATAGGGAAAGAAATCCCATCAATCATGACAGATGAAGACTGGAACAGAAACACAAAAGAAGAACATATTTTACAAAACTTCGTTATAAAGTTTAGTCATGTATAGAGGTGAGACATATGGCAAGGGAATCATATTTGTACATATAGAAACTTTTATACAACAGAATGAGTCATTTTGTATTTCTCAGTGTTTACACAAATGATCCCCTTGCCAAATGACTCAACTTTGAACATGATTATGATTTTTACTGAAATACCCTTAAATGTGTTTGTGAGTTCATCATGGCTGTTCTGCCTTCATCTGTGGTCAGTGATTTAGAGGGCAAATGTAGGTGGGTGCAGGATAGGAGGAAGTTGGGTGTGTAGGGAAATTGCCACCGGAGCGTGTGCTCCATTGCAATTAAATAAATTAAATGTTATTTTACTTATTTCTAGTTAATCTAAAGCTACAGTATGCTAACAGGTACACCAGATCTGAGTGTAAAGAATTTACACAACTTATTAAAAATTCTTACAGGAGGTGAATCAAAGAGCAGAACATCTGTTCCTTTCAGTGTTAGAAATCTTGGTTTGTAATTCTGCCATGGCTGATTGTTGTTGTTGAGTATTCCCTCATTTACCCATCCCATATATTCAATCCGCTCTGTTGCTGGGAAGTTGCGGTTGTATAGTTTCATCTGAAAAAGAACAAATAATAATAATAATATTTATAATAAATTTTCACGGAGATAAGAAAAAGACTAAACATTGTTATTCGGAGGTGGGAATAGAAATTTTTGAAAATCTGTGAAAGCCATTAGTGGCATACAATATTTGTGTATGTGTAAAGTTAATTTATTGTGTTTTATACCAGTTTCATTCTTATTTCTTATTTCATTTATGGTATAACACTAAGGTTTTTGAAATGATCAACTAAACACTTTTGTGAAGTAAATTTTGCTGTTTTATTATACAAAAAATGTGTGTAGATGAAATATACAATTAACTAAGATGTATACGACGTTGATGAAATTACTGATACAATAGAAGTAGAAGAAGTAGAATAAGTAATATAAATTAACTAACAAGTATTACCCGTATTACTAAAGTTTTTATTACACCAGTATATACAAACACAAATATAATATATAAGTATGATGGACCCTAGTCGTAACATGTAATTAATATCTGTTTCCTATTTTTATTAGTCAAACATTAATGTTTTATAATTAGATATTTCTATCATATTGAGTTCCATATTTTTGTGCCTTTGAAGCAGTTTTACATTTTTTCTTCAAATTTGTTTAATTACGATTATTATTAGAACACACTCAGTTTTTTAAGATTCTATTGAAAATATTTATGGGCGTGTTTTGATTGCTATATGACTGAGGTAGTCTTGTGTTTTTTTAACCTGGTATGAGGAAAGTTTATGTCCTTTCCTATCCTAGTGTTATATTTGCACACTCCCTTATTTCTGACATAGTTAATTAAATTGTCATTTTATACTCTGATACACATTGTAAGATACCCTTTAGCTCGCCAGAAGCATTCCCACTAGCTATCCTCAGCAGTAACACATTCTATACTTTGATTTTCAAGTCACTTATGATGGACTTAAAAATCTCGAGTAAAGGAATTTTCAGCTTGAATGGATTTTCCTGCATTCATTTCCATGGTGAAAACTCATCATAAGAATCATTTCAAAGTGTATTCATTATATCCAGAAAAATTTAATTTAATAGATAATTTAATTTAATAGATAATTTGGTTTGTTAACGTTTTGAAACATTCGGTTAGGAAAGATAGAATTTATGGTTTCAAATAGCTCTGAATTGAGTAAAGCTACAGCTGAACGTTTATCATGAGCTATGGTCAGCCCTGACCAGAATATTTTGATAGAAAAATTAACTAATTCAGCAAAGTTTAATTAGTGGTTTTAATTAAGAGGAAAAACATTAACTTTTTAACTAAAAGGAATATAATTGAGAAATTTACATCAGCAGATAGTCTAAATTAAGAGGATCACGAATATATAATCATTCTAGTAAAATGTTTAGTCATTTGTCAGATAATTAAGATTTAGAAGACAGATTGTCGTTAATTGTTGTTGAGGAGCGTAAAATTGCGCCTAACTGGTGACCTAAAAGACTTCAAGTTTAATCTTATACAAACCCCTTTGAATGCTAAATTAAATTAAAACAGATAGAATATGATCATATGAAGCCATTGTAGAAATTGCAAATTAAACTATTCAGTATGTTGGGAGATATTAATTAATGAAAAAAGTTACTGACGTCATGGGCCTTGGCAAGTTTATAAAAGTCCAGGCAGCCATCATGAATTGCCTCAGTCTCTCAGTGATTTTGACTGAAGTAACTACATATCATTGTGTAGGTCACTCTCTCACTTGAAATTAAACAGTTAACTTCGCGTTAGTTGGTGGAGCGAATGGATCCACGAGGTAAAGTTGCAGCACACGCCACCATGCCAAAACTGTTACTCACTAATTTTAGGGGAACTTAGTGAGTTTGTCTTCTCATACGAATGTGCTTAACCTGTAAATCTTCAAATGGAACTGCCTTATCCAGAATTCTGGTACCGATAATGAAAAGTGAACTTCCTCAAGAATATAAGCATTGTGTGATTCCCAAACTGTGTCAAGTGAACTTACTTATCACACCCTTCACATTTGGGGCTTATAATACACATGCGCGGTGGCCGTCTTGTTAAATATTAAGGTACCAGAAGGCTACACAGTTCAAGAACTTAATTGTTCACAGTTTAGGCAAAGTGATACAAACCCCCATGAATATTTAGACATAACATAAAGTGAAAGAAGTGTCATTCCCACAAACTCCTGAAAGAGGGATCTACACTATTTCCTATCTGACCATTCCTATATGAATCCAACAGCTTTTTCTGCTGCATTGAAACATCATGTGCCTCAGTGCCATTTCCTCAAAGTATTGTTCCATTCATCAACTGTGAATACACTGAGTGGTTTCCAAGCATATTTTTGTAGTTTTCATAACAAATTTCTTACAATAAGTTTGGTACATTCGTATGACATTACAAGGTTCCAATTCTCTAATCTCAAGATCTGGGATGATGCCACTGGCCAATTTCTGGCAATGGACATTTCACTGTCAGCACGAGGGGAATAGCACCCCTCCCTCCAAATGTGACAACAGCTGTGGTAGCAGCTAAATGTTTTACTTCAGTTGGTTGAAAATGAAGTCAGGGAATTGGACATTAAAAAAGTCCCAAGTGGGCAATGTTTTGACATGGTAGGCGTCTTGAGAACTTTTTATCAATTGGAATGTAATTGTCGTTTTTAAATAATCTGGAAAGACTCCTTCCCTGAGTGCATTACTTATGGAGTTGAGTTAGGAATAATACCATTAAATCAATAATTTCTTTTAAAATACAAATATAGTTTGAGAAGCCATGAGAGCACTATCTCTTGAAAATACTTAGTTCTGTCACTTCAGAAGACCTCCCTCCCTTCCCATTTAGGATGTTGGGGACAATGGTTATAATCCTCTTTTTGCTATTCAACCTATTTCATTGTTTATAACTGTCCAAGCAGCTTTAGAATTACTTTTAGAATTATTCATAAAGTTTTCACTGCCTCTAATTTTTACTAATGTAATTGTTCATCCTAGATATTTATTTTATATTGTTATGTCTTTCTCTGTTTTCTGATTTACACTGCTTTGTTGTTTTAAAGAGAAGAGTCATTAGAGATGGATCTAAGAAATTTCTGAGCTGGGGAAAAAACTTTGAGATTGGTGCCCTGTCAAACACAAGTCTGCCACCTTGGTCAGGAGAGCAAAAAATCATTTGCCACCCCTTCAAATATGTTTTTGCTGCCTGGGGCACTAGTGGAGCTAAAAAATAAAGAAAAAGGTCACCACCACATGAATTTTCAATTTGCCATCCTTACAAACATGATTTTGCCACCTCGTAAAGTTGCCACCCAGAGCAAGTGCCCCTGTTTATCAACCCCCCCACTCCCCCAGAACCATCACCACTGAGTGTTATTAGATTTCTAACATATGTAAACATATTGTTTACTGTTTGTATTAGATTAATTCTGTATTATCTTATTTCGTTTGGGGAATACACCAGAGTCCCGGTAATCCGAACATTCAGTTAATCTGAACATGGCAAAAAATTAGTCAGGTATGAAAAATGGTAAAAGAATTAAAACCTAGTTCATGAAAATACAGCTCATACTGTATTTGATTGCGCAGTTAACTGCTGTACATACACACAATTTTAATTTACACAGTACAGTACACACATATTAGAAAAATTATCAAGAAAACATTAAACAGTGCACATCAATGAAAGAAAAACTGTCCAACTTATGATAATATTTACAATGTTTACAAGCGGCCATTTTATTCCTACCGTTTTGAAGACAAAAACTCATTGTTTTTTGGCGTAGAGAAGACAGTCTGTTATATGACGCAAAGTTGCGCCATTGTCTCATAAACATTAAATCAGCAGGTATAGCAGTGGCCTGTTGCTCCAAATAGTGTAACCCGAGCTTCTGCTGTGTCACTGTGTGGCACCAGCTCTCCTTTGTCACATTCCGCCGCATTGTCACTTCCGTCACAACAGTCCACTTCTACCTGGTTTTGAGTCACAGCAGCCATTGTCCCCCCTCTTGTTCCCAATTGTTACCATGGTGTACCTCCTTATATGCTTGGTATACTTCATTCTAAAAACTGGTCACTGTAATTCTGGCTAATCCAAACAAATCGCTAATCCGAACAAGACCCGGTTCCAATTAGTTCGGATTATCAGGACTCTGGTGTAGTTTAATCAGATACTAGCTTAATTTATTCACATATCTTTCAAACACATTGAAATTTTGGTGTTGCACATTATTTTAGACACTCTGATGTCATCTTAAATATTTTAGAGCATTGGTATTGAGAGTTTTAAGTATTCTACACTGCATTCTACATATTTCATGAGTGTTGGGTATAATTTACCTTTCGACATAAATATCACCTCGCGGCAGTTCTTTCACTCCGTTGTTATCTCCAATGAAACTATGTTTTATGGGATATTTTTATACACAAATGATATAACATCTTATTTTACATTGTAAAAGATGTAATATGTTCTACATCTGTAATAAATTGAATTTATTGGTGCAGATAAAGACTATGTTAAATGTTTCTGACAGTGAAATAATTATGACACAAGTACCTGAAGATTTGTCAGTCCGACAATATTGTCTGTAATGTACTTCAGCCACTGAGAAAGTATAGCAGCATCATCACAATGAATGATGCCTGTGCTGACTCCATTTAGTCCCCTCACTTCAAAGGAATTAGGCCGTAGTTTGTCCGTACCGAAGATATAACGAGTTACATATGCCATCATCAGCGGAACTGTCAACACAGTAAATTGATTTGTATGTAATTAGAAACTTGTGCTACATCAAAACAGTGTCATATCAGTATTACTGTAAATTTAACAACACAATGTTCCTAGACCAAAATGTGTAAAAGAAAGAGAGTAGCTCTGAAATTACACATTATTTATTATATGTGAAAAGTTTGAAAATATTAAGAAAAACATACAGCCAACTACATTAATGTACACTTTAATTTCTGTTAGAAGACTGTATGCATTTCAATAAATTCATTATGAACTCAAACATCAAATGGAAATTGTCCCCACACCCAGAAAGTAAGAACTATATATATATATATTATACTACATTAATACATGGTCACCATTTTTATTGAAGCATTTATCATATCATGACACCAGTATTTTGTATTCCATCATTGAGAAACTCATGGCCAACCATTCCTGCAAGTCTTTTGTTTTTTGATCAATCTCTCAACTCTGTCCACCCAAAAAGTCCTTTACATGAAGATAAAAATAATTATCGCTGGGACCTAGGTCAAAACATTTCAGTGAAGTTCAAAAATTTCCCCACAAAACTGTTTAATTATGCATGGGTGTGGACAGATGTCTGTAGCCATACATTATTGAGACAAGCTACAGCAGTCACTAACCCATGCTGTTGGCTTTGAATAATCTCATCTTCCCCTAATTCATGACATTTTCACCATAAAATTAAGTAATTTGTCTCAAAATTTCTGATGCACAAAAAATGTTTTATGAGAAGTCAAAATTTCAAAGCCAGTGGGGCTCCTGATTATAATATCCATTTTAAACTGATGCAGCAAAGTGAGAAATTTCTGTAGATCAATATAACTTCCACAATTGTTGCAATAATCATTCAGTAACCAGATGAAGGTGGTGTAACTGAAATGGCATGAACTGCGTGTATCGTAACACTATCAGTTCTTACTTTATGGACATGCCTAGTATCTTCTCCCTCAAATGAATATTTAAACAAAATGAAAATAATTTCTATATTTTAATTGAATAGCAAGTTTACTTTTATTAGTATAAGTTTCTGAAAGTCTTAATTTTTTCATAGATTGGGACGTTATTCTTAAGAAACATGAAAACAACAACAAAAAATGTTGTTCATTTAACAAATAGCATTTTTTTTGCCAATTTGATGACATTTATCATCAATATAAATCATATTAAAAAATAAAGGCCATAAAAACTTTGTATACTACCCACAAATTTTGTTTCAGATAAGAAAATTTGGTGAAATTAAGGTTATAGTTCACAATATAACAAGTACATAGTAGTTCCATTAGGTTCATAGCATCTTATTCAACTTGTTTATGTATTAATTTATTAAATTTTGAAGGGTGGAAACAAACTTAATACACTGTTAGTAACGTCACTAGGTATAACTAATAAAATTACCATTCATCTAAATCTATGTCACAGCTGTCACATAAGCCATGGGCATTTAGAAACCCAGTGGAATTGTTGTATAGTTCAGCTGCAGTAGCGCAGCCAGGTTAACAAGGGCCCCGGTGCAAAATATTGGGGCCCTCAGGCCAGTTGGATGACCCTTTTTTTTTAAGCTCTGCCAAGTTTTGCGAGGGGTGAGGTTTACTGGCAGAATCCCCCCCCCCCTGTGCTGAGCTCGTGGCCCCCCTGAACTTGGGGGCCACAGTGCATGGCACCATCGAGCCCTCCAATAGCTGTGCTACTGTTTAGTTGCCTATCAACAGATTGTTTAATACCTGTAAGACACTATAGCACAATCACAATGGAACACTTTTCTATACTATTGTAAACACTGACTTGTACAATAACTTGTAATTTTAAAGTGAATATGATAGAAACAAACTACATGTTTCACAAATAAAGAACACACTCATTATACAGAGAAAAGTTACATTTTTCACAACTTGAGAACCCACAGAACCACACTCAGTATAAAGAAAATGGGCTTTTCTTGGACCTATAGTGGATTTACCATGTAGATATAAGTAAGAGTAATGTTGGTGAGAAAAAGTGAATGTAGATATATAAAATAATATGTACAAATTTCAAACAGAATCAGGCATTAGTTAATCAAAATCAGTCAATTATCCTGGATACAATCTTGCAGAGCATTTATCTTGGATTCTCTCTTTTGTTTGCCTTCCCTGTCCACATTGGAAGAGTGATCTAACACATCTTCCAGATCCAAATGTCAATCTGTTAATCTTACTCCATGTTGCTGTTACTAGCCGAGATCGTCAAGGCTAGACATTGGGTCCTCGGGCATTATAATTTTCATAGTTTTGCTTTGGCTTCATTTGTTTCTCTAGTCTCTATTGAAATTGATGTCTCTCAAATATTTATAAAATGTGAATTACTAGGAATAAACTTTTCCTGTTTACTGGTGGCTATTTATCATTGGGCACTCAGAAAAGCATGTTATGATTACTTTTATCCATTTAATATGGTCGACTGCAAATGGATCTGTAGCTTTATTTTAGTTTCTGCAGATGGGATGCGGGTGAGTGAGAGAGAGAAAAAGTGACAGCTGGTAGGAGACTGGCTAAGATTTGAAGCTGTGAACTTCAGGAACTTAATTAATAAAGTTCTCCCATAATAAATTGCTAGTTTTATTCTACCTGTGATGACATCAACCCAACGTCGCTGCTGGTTGGAACCATTGGGCGAATAGGATCCTGACGAGGGCCGGCTACTGGCTGGAGACCTCCAACCATCTTCTGCCCGCAGTTGGGATGCAGCATCATTGTCCAGAGGCTGATCCTCACGGTGCACTGTAAATAACACAGATGTAATTAATTAATAACTTATGCTTAAGAACTCAAGGTAACAACAATGAGAAATTCATTGCAACATCATTTGTGACAAACAAACTGCCAGTCATAACATTTTTAGTGTTCCAATCTAATGATGAAAATCTATTAAGGGAAACAAATATAACTGGCCAATAATAATCTACTGCTGCATAGTGATCATGTTCGGTGTCTCTTGTAATGGTTTTGCCATTATAGGCAGGTCATTGTAACTTTTGCGGACTTCATTGTTATCTAAATTGTAGCCACATAAAAATCTATGATATTACAACACACATTGACAGGAGGAAAAACGTATAACATACAGAACTCTTGAAGTACATTTCTATTTTTGCAATGTGTATTCATTTCATACTGATACAAAAATGGTTGACTACACCGTATTGACTTTTATCTGATATTCAGTAGTAATGTCTCACAACATCAATTATCGCAGGACCCAGTTAATAACTGATGTGATAAAGGCGCTGGATTGGGAGTCGTTAGAGGACAGGAGGAGGGTGAAGAGAGTGCTGGGAATGCACAAGGCTTATGTTGGCTTAAAAGGGTATTTATTGGTTGAAGAATTAGGAATAGTGCTTGGAAGGGGAAAGATGACCATTATCACAAACTCTCACTCAATTTTGTGCATAAATGAGTGGGAAAATTTTCTTTTCTGGGTAAGGGTGTAAGGGTTTGGAACAAATTATTATCAAATGATGAATAATTTGCCAAAAATGCTAAAGGAATTTAAAATCAAAATTTGTAAATAGCAAAAGTGAACTGGGGAGGAATTTAACACTCAAATTATATAAGATAATATGCTGACATGTATGCAAACTCTGTAAAAGTAGTAATCAACCCACTGAATAATCTCTAAAATGATGAAATTGGGAAAAATTATTCCAAGTCATTAAGGTAAAGCTCACAGAAATTATATTTTGGACCACTCAAAATCTGAATTTGTTTTAAGCATCAGTCCTTACCGATAAGAATACAATTTAAATCAAAATAGTTAGTTGAATGACGTGACTGGAAACAATAATAAAAAAAAGCAAACATAAGCTAACAAATGATAAACTGTGTAGAAATAAACCGTACCCACATAATTTTCAGAAATTTAACTGAAAGGCAATGTGAGCACAATTGTTAAATTTATGGATGACTGGCTGATGGAACAGGTATCAACTTTGAAATGTGGAGTAATAATTATATGCGAGTTATTCTTGTCACTAGGGTATATCAAAACTCCTCCCAACTGAATATTGGGGGTGTTTATGTTATAATAAGAAAGTGGTTTCCAGTGCTTTATCTTCATCATTTTCCAGCCAAATTTTGAAATAATCAAATTTAATTGAAAATATCAGCAACCCTTGCTTTTTCTGTTTATTATTATTATTGGCTATATTGATTTTATCATTTGATGTTTTTTGTTTTCTTTTGACTAATATTGATCAAGTCTTCACTGATTATAACACATAAATTTTGTTGGAGTTTTCTAAATTCCTTCTGTAATTATTTTTTTCCATTTACTTCTTACTCTGAAATCTTGTTACATTATCCATTGCCAAAGTGGAAAGTCAAAATAGAATCTCTTGGTGAAACACTGAAGATTAATTTCATGGCACTGATCCACATCTGACGCTATCCTAACTTCATCTATTGGTTCATGACAGTAAGTATGAGTTATTGATTTGCAGACAAAAAAAGGTATATGGTGTGAGGGTAGAGGTACATAATGGTGAAACACTGTACAATTAGACCTCAGAATATTTTATAAAAAATTACAAAGTGCAACTTTCATGAAAGATAAATATTCTTATTGATACACAACACTCCTATTCCCAAAACTGGTTTTCAAAAAACTTTTTCCATAAACATTAAGAATGGTGTTTAGCAGTCACAAGGTTTCTCAACTCTAGAGGAGTATTAAGTTAGGTAATAGAGGATATTGTCACTTTATGTTAGAGTAGTGACAGTGAAGGATGCATGGAATATTATTGATAGAAACACTGGTTTCAGTGTAGGTAGTGACCTGAGAAAAGTGGCAAAGGAGGCACAACATACCAGGGCAGAGCTAATGTAGGTCCTATGCACAGCTGGGCAGAAAACCATTAATCCATTAATCGCTAATTAATGAAGTTAACAAAATTGCAAAAATGTAACTTTTAAGTTAACATAAAAATCATTAATGTTCTTCTTAACTTCCATTTAATTGAACAGCCATTAATTTTAGTCCATTATGTTGGTTGTTCACGTCATTTCTTTTGTTTGAATTGCATTCCACGAAACGCTGGTACGTTTGACAAGTTGAATAGTGAACGAATTTGGTAATGCGAAGTGTGAGTGTGATTCATATACACATAACTGTTATAGTAGGCATGACGTAAGTGTGAGCAGGAATGCTAGAATTGTGGAGGGTTTGTATTTTAAGTCCGCAAACCGGCACTCTCTACACAATTCAAATGTGATTAGTGATTAATTTTGATATTTTTATAACTTATCATTTATACTAAGCAGAATATAGTGCCAATTTTTAGTTTGGTTTGGTGTTTGATAGTAACATTATTAGATCATGGAAACTGAAGATCTAGAATCTGTCAGTGAAATCACAAATGCTAGCAATAGCAATGATAAGATCAAAAATTACTGTCCACATTTATGCGATTATATTGCATTTGAATCAAGATTGGGAGAACAGTTGATTTATGAATTCAAACTGTGCTTGTCTAAACTTTCTACAACTATGACTTTCGTTTCTAGCCTGAATAATATTAAAAAACATATGAAAAGGTCTGCAAAAAATGTAGAAGAAGGGTGAATTCATGGGATAAGGGAAAAAAAATTCAAAGCCTATGGATTCTGGTGTAGAAAGCAGCAAAAAAAATATTTTTTTTTTATCTCCATCTGCTAATAAAAGGTTATGTCAACAAACCATTGGTGAATATTTTGGCATCGCAGTCACAACAACAGCTTATCTCAAACTGGTGTGGACCAATGCACTGTAAACCTTTTCATTGCCAACATGATTTTACTACATCTTGTAGCATCCGATACATTTGAGAAGCTGATTAAAATGTTGAATCACAGTAAGTACTCAATTTTCAGAGGAACATTTGGTAGACGTATGGCAGATGGTAAACTTTTAACGGATAACTGTAACTTGTGTTAAATTTGCAAAACTGTAACACTTTAATGATTATCGAAGTTAACATTTCAAGTAGTGGATTAATTAATTACTAACAAAGTTAACTTTTTGAGTAACTGTGCCCAGCTATGTTCCTATGTCACGAAGTTCATCTACTGTTAAAACACACTGTGAGGTGGTTAAATGCTGAGAGACTGGTGCTGTCTGCAAAAAGCATTTGGTTTGTCTTGGTGGCTCTGCCTGTGGGCACCAGTGGTACGTAGAGATTCACTAGGCTTGACTTACACCTAAATAGGAGTAGGAAAGAGATGCTTTCTGAGTTGTTAGCTAATGCCTTAAGGCAACCTACTTCCAGTTATGACAGTGTCTGGTAGGAGATAAAAATAACTGACCAAAGAGATACTGAACGCGGATGCATGATGCAAAAAATCCTAACTACTACAGAAATAATTGAACCTGATGAAAAAATAAAAGAGGGAGTTACAACAAGAAAGGTTAAAAGTGATGTTGAAAATATCACAAAGTCTGTTAGTTATAAGAAATGAACTGTGAAAGGTGAATACTTCAAGTGTATATAAATCCCATGTATATATTCAAATGTCTAGTAAGTAGTTATGGTATTAATTATTATGTTCGGAATCAGAGGTTCCCTGGCTTAAAATAAATGTGTATGTAATTTTTGGTATTGTTGGCACTGATGTAATAACAGGTAGCTGGCTTGCCTGACTATGAGTGCGTTGCTGAGCCACAGAAACACGAAAGCGAGACGGAGTTGAATTTTAGTATATGGGCAGAAATCACACACCTGCCACATTTGCTGTAGAAGAAATTGTATGATATACCAAAGGCTCGGTACTATTTTGTTTTGCAAGTGATGAAAATGGAGCATCCATAAACTACGTGGCTTGGTCTATGGGGTTGGCTGAAAGCTACACGGGGCTACTGGGGGGGGGGGGGGGGCAGAGGAAGTTTCTGAGCTAGGCCACATAGCATTTCATTCATATTATTTATCACAATTAAAATGAGGTACAGAACACACAACAGCATGTGAGTATTTATTTTTGTCATTTAATTATCTCCGTATGTAATTTAGGATAGTCTGACAAGAGAAAATGGTACAAAATGTCTTCAGGAATCAATAAGGAAAGAAAGCAATGTGGGGGAGAGGGGACGGTTAGAGGGAAAAGCCACATTGGGCTACGTGGAGGGGAGGGGGGGTTCACAGAAGGCAAACATGGAGCTAAGTGGTTTATGGACGCTCCCCAGGATAGTGAAGAGGTACTGAAATATGAAGGCAAGCTGAGTGACTAAAGAAAATTTAGTAAATTTTAGTAAAGGCCAGCTCAGTTGATTTTTTAAGATGAATGTGTTTTAAAATTACAATAAATTAATGTAGTGAAACAACATATTCTTTTATTCAGAGTGCAAGTGGAACCTGGCCAAAAGTATTTCTTGTTTGTGGAATGAACATTTTATTCCAGGTTCAATTAATAGTAATCACAGTAAAGTGATCTCTCATCATTCTAATATTACTAGAACACACAATGGTTCACTTATTTAACCAATTAACATAAATTAACCCCTTTATTAATGTAGGAGTATAATGGAGAAAGTAATAAAGTTAGTAACTTACCACAGGGAATTATAGGGATAGAGTTTTGGTTAAAGGAAGGAATGCAAGATAATGAGGTTTTTGCTGATGACTGTAGAGCATACTGCAGAGATGGGGGGGGGGGGGGAGGGGGACTGGTTATGGGGAAATCATAGTGATTAGTTCACATGTGTTCATAGATCATGGTAATGAATTACTTAGGGTAGATTTCACGGTGATTAAAAAACTATGTTCTTGGCTATCTTTCATTGTACAGAAATGAATGATGAAGTTTAATCTCTACAAATCAGTAATCAGGGTTCAGAAGTGAGTGTAGAATGGTCATTATTGTTCGGGACTTAAATTTATCAGGTGTGGATAGGGTAGATTAATAACACAAAGGAACCGTTCGGAAAAGATGTTGAACTGTAATAACAGATTCATTACTTTTGAAAAAAACTTCAACAGCAAAAACGGGATGCTGCACGGACTGCTGTGCCATTGCTACCAGAGACAATTGCTACTGAAACTGGACGCTCTAACTTCCATAACAACAGATCCCCCACCCCTACATTCCACTCCCACCACTTATACTACTCAAATCAAATCCATGCATTCTTTTTGTGCCCCCCTGTACAATGGGACAAGTAATGTTTATTCCAAAGCAGCAAGCAAAAAAGTACAGAACCTATTACAGAGTCGAAATGACTAAAGAGATTGGTAAGAATAGAACACAACAAAGAGACAGCAAGGCTGTGACGAATACCTCAAACAAGTAAAGAGGGAAGGTATAGGTGCATTTATAAAAAATACTATGGGTGCAGGAAGACCACTAAATGTTCATCTAGAAATTTCCACGACTATGCTAGAAAAGTGAGGGGGAGAGAAGGAATTAAGAAAATTGTAGATAAGGATGAAAAAGAAGTTACCATAGACATGGGCGCCAGCAGGATTGCTTCTAGGGGGGTGCACCAGGGCTGCATTGGTGCCACCCCCCCCCCTCCCCATCGGCCCAAAAATTTCCGGACCCGGGATCCGGGATGTAGGGGGGTGCACCAGGGCTGTAATTGGTGCTCCCCACCCCCTATCGGCCCAAATTTCCGGGCGACCCGGGATGTCAGGGGGGGTGCAAATGCACCCCCTTGCACCCCCCTCCCGGCGCCCATGACTATAGATTTGAAAAAGTCAGAGATATTAACTAACGGGTAATAACTATTTTTGTGTGACTTTAATAACCTGGTGACAGGGTTTCTATTGGCTGTGCATTCCGCCCTTGTTATAGCCGTCTTAACATAACCCGGCAATACTACCGGGTTCAAGGGCCTACAGTTTCGCGCGGAATCCGAACCACAGGCGCATTTTGGTATACTTCACATTACACAGCAAGCTATGCCAGAGTAGAATGTTGGGTTAAGGGACTATGAAAAAATCCCCTCCAAAACAGGGATTCGAACCGGGAACCTTTCAATCTCCAGTCAGGACACCTTAACCACTGAGCCACCAGACCACTCAACTACGAGTAACTGGTATAAAGAGATCATTATGGACTATCATCCAGGCATGGAAGGGTGTAAATTGATGTAAGTAGAAATCAGCAGGCTATTTTTTAAGTAGATCTCGAGAATAATGTGAGGGAACTTATAAAGTTAAACAAGCAGATACTGCTGGCGTGGATAATATTACAATAGCTGTATTAAAGATAGGCAGAATTGATATTGTATCTTTGCTTATAATATTAATTAGATTAAGTCTGAAGACTTGCAGCTTACCAGAGGCTGGAAAAGTACAACAGCAGTACCATAAAGGAAGAGCAGGAAATTAGTTTGAAAATTGCAGGTCAGTTAATTAGACATCAATGGCAGGAAAAATGATGTAAAGACTGTTATGTAACCACATCATAAATGTATGTCATGAAAGAAATTGTAATAATATCTTCACGGGTTTGCTGCCAATGATTATGTTGAAGGACAAACTTTTCTCTGCCGTCTTCTTCAGGTCCTATGCGCATGCAGCGACAACCGGAACTGCAATGCCGATCTCTGGCGTGAACACAGGTATACGGCAACACGCTCCCTGCCGTTCTCGCCATCTCGCTCCATCATTCCCGCTGGCTGTTGCATACTCGTAAAACTGCGTCCGTCACGCAAGGCGCGCTGGATACGGCTCACTATCACGCTCGCTGCAATTTTTCTCGCCGTAGCATGTTGGTGGTCTGTTGGGTGACTTGGTAATCCAACTGTTAGGTGGTTATTTGGGTTTATTTTCTAGCAGCGCCTCACTATACTTTCATTTGTTATGTTTTTGTCTAAGAACCGACACTGCAGATTTCTAAGTGTAACTAAGCCACAGTCCGATGTCCTTTTTTTTTCAAATCGTGCTGTTGTTCAGCCGTATTTCTACAGACTCCATTACGACTGACTCCCAAAAGAATGAACAATTTCATATTCCAGAAGTCCATTTCATGGCCCTTTTTCATTACTTTTTCGGCTTTGTCAGAATTCAACTGAAATAGCCGGATGTTGGGTTTGTACTCAACAATGCGATCCTTGATGGCGTGGTTAATTTGACCAGAATAAATCTTACTAAATTGACAGGGTATGTTGACTCTGGTGTCCTTAACCCCAAATAGTCCTTCACTGGACAGAGCCAATTACGAATTTTGGCAGGTGGACGGAATGTGTTATTAACTCCATGTCGAACCAAGATCCTTTCCATTTTTGTGGAGATGTTAATATTGAACGGGTTGAGGGCCAAAGTCTTTGGATGATGATCTTGCTCTACTCGACGATTTGGTGCCTCTTCCTGACCTGCCCACCCTGTCAGTTAATCAGAATATCCGTTCATCTTAAAGGTAAGGTGAAGATGTCCAAATTCCTCTGGCAGGCCATCAGCGTCGGAATTTTCTCTTGCTCTGTGCACCAACGTATACATCACGGTGTTCCTGTGGCAGGATACTGGTACGACATAGAATTACTAGCATAGTCTGCCCACTGGCCAAAATTCGTGACTGGCGCCGTCCGGTGAAGAACGATTTGGGGTAAAGGCGCCTGGAGTCTAGGAATGCATAAGACCAAAAGATGACTGTTTAGAACGCCATCGAAAGCTTGTATTTTAACATTATCCTGCAGCGAAACCCTGAAGTGATACGCCCTGAAGTGATACGCCCTGAAGTGATACGCCCTGAAATGATACGCCCTGAAGTGATACGCCCTGAAGTGATACGCCAGGAAAGTCTTCGTTCACAAAAAATGGTTCGAAAATCGGTGATGTCGCTTTAGGAAATGAAGTTTGTATAAATTTGAGTTAATGGGTTACATGTAAGATAGTTCAGATGAAATGGACAAGGGAAGCCAAGTGGGTTGTGCACCACTAGATGTTTCCATGGTATCTGACGAAGTGGATCATACACTGCTGTTAAATTAAGGTAAAAACCATTGCAGTAGATGAAAAAGTGACTTTTTGTGTAGAGTAATTCTTAAAAACTAGTAGGAAAAGAATTATTCTAGAGTATGCAGTACCAGAAGAGATTGGAAGTGAAAATAGGAGCGTCACAGGGTAGTATATTGGAACCGCTGCTATTAATTAATCTAATAAATGAATGTTAATGGTTTAGTGAGAAATTACTTTGTTTAAAGATTGCACGATGGTATACAATAGGGTAAAAATGGGAGAGGACTGTGGATAGCTGCAATGTGTTCTGGACAACGTATATATCGAGATCGGTCAACGCGAATTGAAGATAAATGCCAAGATGTGTTAGCTTATTGGATACCCAGATAAAAACTACAAGGTGCTTTATGATTATAGGGAGGAGGAGGACTTGCTTGTTGAATACCTGAAGTGCAAATATCTTGACGTAATATTTGATTTAAAACTCAATTGGACAGGACACAGTGGTCAGATGGTAGGAAGATTTCAAAATCCTTCATTTATTGGAGAGGGTGATGAATGATGGGATGTACCAACGAAGTGAAGTAATTGTGTTATAAATCATTGGTCAGACCGTTGTTTGAATATGGATATTTTGGATATCAAATGTAACAGATGGTACGGGTGATAAGCAGGTAGCCAGATATTTTTTAAAATTACCACAGAACACAATCAGTAACTGATATGAAAAAGGGGGGGCTTGATCGGGAGTCAATGGAAAAAGGAGGAGGTTTAAGAGAGAGCTGAGATTGTGCAAAGCAAATATTGGTGATGAGGTGTGGAATATATTGGCTGCATGGAAAGTAACAAGATGACTATAAGCACAAGCTGTCTTTCGATTCTAGGTATAAAGTAGTGGAAAAATTTTCTCATTGTGGTAAAGGATTCAGGAACTGGAATAAACTGCCAAAAAAAAATCCCGAAAAATTAAAAAAATAATAACACTAACAGAATTTAAATTCGTGAAGGACAAAATTAGATGGGTGGTGAAATTGCACTCTAAGAATTTAAGACTATTAGAAATGAGAAATGGGAAACAAGTACTAGGAAAATTACTAACGGACCATATAATAGATCGTGATTAAATTAAAGCAGTATCTGAATTTTAGTACTGACGGCTCTTCTGGAGGAACGGAGTGGCTGCCCGGTAGTGCTTCACCGTCAGCATGACCAGGTCTCCGGCGTTCCTGAGGATGTTCACCGCGTCGTCGTGGTGGCAGGATGTGATAAACTCGCCGTTCACTGCAATCACATACAGGGCAAACCTAAACATCTCGCGCAAATGTCATACATACCAGGGTAGGCTGAAAAGAAATGAACACATGCTTGTAGAACACGAATAAAAACATCGGGCAAAAAGGTCGATTAAAAAGCTTCAAAACCATATATTTATTTTTCATTCCATTATACGAGGGTGGTCTGAAAAGTTTCCGACCTCAACTTGAAGATGGCAGCACTCGTAAATAAAAGCAAGTGAATTTCGTTGTTTATCTGTTGACAGTTACTCACCAAAGTTTCAGCCATTTTGGGCGCGCAGTTGTTATGTAACAGTCGTTTGAATGAGTTGATGTGTGTTTTTGTGAAAATGGACAAAATCGAGTATCGAGCTGTCATTAAACATTCGTTTTTGAAAGGCAATGCGCCTACGCAAATCAAGGATGAGTTTGATTCTGTGTATGGGGACTCTGCACCATCACTTACCACAGTGAAAGTTTGGGCAGCTGAATTTAAACGTGGCCGTGAGAGCTTGGGAGACGATGAACGTTCGGGACGTCAAAAAACTGTAACTACCGACGAAAAAATCGCCAAACTTCACCAATTGGTGCTAGGCGACCGCGGAATTGAAGTGAGAGAGATAGCAGAGGTTATGAACATTTCAAAAGAACGTGTCTGTTGCACATTAAATCAACATTTAGGTATGAGAAAGCTGTCCACGCGTTGGGTGCCACGTTTGCTCACATTAGACCGAAAACGTGTTGGAATGAACATTTTCAACGCTCTGTTGGCGCAGTTTAGGCGCAACAAATCCGAGCTTTGGCGCCGATTAATTACTGTTTATGAACCTTGGATACACCATTATAAGCCAGAAACAAAAATACAGTCCAAACAGTGGACTGTAAAGGGAAAACCGGCTCCAAAAAAAGTAAAAACTATTTTTTCGGCTGGGAATGTGCTGGCGACTGTTTTTTTGGGATAGTCATGGAGTTATTTTAACCGATTACCATCAAACAGAAAAACCATTATAGGAGCATACTACGCATCATTACTTGACAAGCTGAAGGCAGAACCCACATATGCAGAAAAAGAAAATCCTGTTTCACCAACGCACAACGTACCGTCTCACACCTCAGCGGTTGCCATGGCGAAAATTCACGAATTACGGTTTGAACTGCTTGACCATCCACCTTACTCACCAGATCCAGCCCCAAGCGACTTTTTGTTCCCTCATCTAAAAATTGCGCTCGGAGGACAGTGATTTTCGTCAAATGAAGAGGCAATCAACTTCGTGAACAATTATTTTGCAGAGAAAAATGCCGGGTGCTATTTGGACGGGTTCAGAGATGGGAGTATCGCTGGGAGAAGTGTGTAGAGTTTGTAATGAATTAAAAAGTACAGTGCCATTAGGAACTAAGTGATCCCACGGTATGTGTGAATATTGCCGATGCGTCGTGTCAACGAACAGAAACGTGACGGAACTAAAGCGTCCAGATTTACACGCACCTTGGGGGGTGCTGACAACGTCCCACTCAACTTGGACATTAAGCGGATTTATAACCCTCATAAATAACTGAGACCCGCTTTCTATTTTCGCACGTTTCGGAAAGTTCCCGCCGAAAACTGGCGCAGACTAGCAAAAATAAACCTTAGTGATGTTTCCTAGTAAATGAGTGCTTTATGAGAGTAGGGGAAGACGATCCAGCCAATAGAGAAGCCGCCTCAATTTATTGCCGTGTTGGTGTTTTTTCTTGTCTGTTCTGGGGCCAATGTAACGCTGGTACTTTGGCGCGGATTGCGGTGATTCGCCAAGAGCCGGACCCGACATCGCATTACGACAAGTACAGAGTCTGGCTCGGAGGAGAAGAACGGACGACGAGACTCTCTGGTGCAGATCTTCATGTAGTACGGCCGAAGTGACCTTCGCTGAGTACGAGTCGGCAGCTGGGGACGCTGCCATCACGCTGGGCCGGTCGAGGAAGCTGCACGACCCCATGTGGCGCGGGTCTTGCCTGGTCGCTGACCTGGGCTGTGAATAAAGGTAAAAGCTACGACCCGGACGGAAACTCATGCAATCGTTCCACCCAGTAATGACCCTGAGATTTTGCTCTAGCTGTTTGATATTCAATGATATGTAATTGTTAACCTCAGAATAAAAACAAACTTCATGTTTGACTAATTTCACAATAATAAATTGCACACCCAATTTTCAGTTTTCCTATTCATTACAATAATATTTCATGTGATAAGCTGAAGATTAAGTATGACTTTTGATATTCCAAATTGATAATTTTGTTAATGATAAAACAGTGTGACCAAAATATAAACGTCCGCAAGGTAGACGTTACAACATGGCACCCTAAACGTGGGGCTATCGAAATATGAATGATTGCAAGAGTTTCTATGAAGCATTGATATTAAATAAATGGTGAAATTTTATTTCAGTGGAAACCAGATGAGCCAGCAGAAAATTTTATTTGATGTTATATGTGATATGTTAATTCTATGCCATTGAATTATTTTATTTTAGTCCTGCAACGGAGACAGATGCAGTTTGAAAATCATACTATATGATGTATTGTGTTGATACATGTTCAAATCGACGTTGAAAAATTATTTCGTTTGTCAATGGTGGAAATATGATGTAATGATTGTCTTTCATTCGATATGTTGTTGTGTTGTTGAAATATGATTTTGGTTTTCTTTCGATTGTGAGGTGGTTTTTTCGAATTTTGGTAGTGAATGGTAATGGATCTGTTGAGAAGATTTCTCGAGACTGGTGTGTAATGGTAAGATTGTTTCGTCGATTCAGCGTTGACAAATGGCACGTTTGATTTTTGAATGTCTTCTGGGACGGCTATTATTTTTTATCTTTTTCGTATCTTGCTTATTCGTGTTTTATGTGTGCTGACGTGTCGACAGAATATTCATTGTGATTTACCTGTGGTATCGGGAGTAAAATTACGTTTGCTGGAAATCATATGTCACGAGAAGTGTTACTGCACGTATGTGTTATTAAGTTGATGGTTGATTTTAAATTAAAGCGGGCTGACATCTATTTTTTGGTTTGATCTCTTTCCATATGATCACTAAGATCTCGCGTTATGCTGAAATTTTTTCTAATTGGTTTTATTGAAACAAATTCCAAAGACTAATGATACGAGATCTATGTGCGCAAAGGTAAATTCTGTGATAGAGTTTTTAATGTCTTGCGGAAAATGCGAAGGCTGGTCTCGGTTCATTTTCTTTGATACCGTTGTGTGATCGAAATTTGTATTGATTCTGATGATCCAGAAGCTTGTTCAAGTTGTTTATTTTATCTTCCTAGTGGTATTCGCGGAGTGTTCGTGGAGATTGAATTACGGGGGTCGTAAAGATAATTAAAGGAGGCTTGACTAACTTTCATGGCGTAAACGATTCTCTAAATTAACACTGATTTCAAATGCGATCGCTAAAAGTGAAATTGAATGCTGCTCCGGAGTGGAAAGATTATTAAAATGGCACAAAGTTTGAATCAAACGGAGTTAGGAAATCTTGACGTAGCGATGGAAGGAAATAACGCGAATTTGATAGATAACTCCGCGATCGTGAATTTTGAACAAACTCCTAGTGAAGCGGGTAATATAGATTGCGCTCCCATCAATGATTCCCGGGACGAAACAGTGAACCCATTGCAAAGCAAGCCGGACGAAATTCTAGCGCCTCCTCTAATTGATTTAGTTACTTCTAGCCAGATTTTGCGGATGTTACAACACATTAGCGACCAGCATGAAAAATCCACAGCGGAAATGAACGAAACGTTTACTGCCCAAATGAGCAACATGAACGAAAAATTTACTGCCCAAATAACGGGAGTGAATGAAAACGTCACTGCCCAAAGAACGCAAATAAACGAAATAAATGAAAAATTTACTGCCCAAATAGCGGAAATAAATGAAACGTTTGCGGCCCATAGAGCGGAAATGAATGAAAAACTTACTGCTCTTAGCGACCAGCAAGAAAAATCCAAAGAGCAAATGAACGAAATAAATGAAAGAATTGACAAAAAATTGGATGCCTTCGGAAAGAAACAGGTTGAAATAATGAAACAAGTTAAAGTTGATTTGCGAAAAGAAATGTCGGAAGTTGATGGCTTGAAAAGTAATAGTAATGGTCTGGATGGAATAAGTATAACTCTTCAAGAAAATAAAATGACTGAAGAGAAAGTTCTAAAGAAATAGGAATTAGAGATATGGATAGAAAATCTAAATCTGATGTGCGCATAATAAAATCAGGCAGAAAATTGGTTGAAACTGGGAAGAAACAGGAAGACCGCGTGTGTGAAGATAACAGTTTTGCATTTTCAATTACCGAATCTACCAAAATCAGGATGGTTGAGGAAATCAAGTCCATCAGGAAACAGCTGTGCGCTATCGCACCTATCGCACCCAAACCAGGAAAAGGAAAAGTCATAAAAATGAAACCATGGTTATATGGATATGGTGAAAGAGGATATCTGAAATATGTAAAATTTTTGCAAGTGCAAGAAACATTTGACGTGATCGGAAGGAACTGTAACTGTTGCGATAGACTCCAGGTAGAACACCACAGGTGGTCTGGTCTAACGACCCAAAAGGTCTTTCACAGTGAGCTAAAAGGAATTCCCGGCTTGACTGCAGTGCCAGAACATATGTTTCGCCAGAATGTTTGTGTAGACATAGAGACAACAAGTGACCAACAAAACCGTAACAGATCGTTGATTGTCAATGAACAGATATGTTTGATGCATCGAATGATTTTTAGTATCGATGCGCGTGAGAGCACAAATTTTGATTGCGAAAAATGGATTCAAAGATTACATGGCCGTTTAAAATATTAAAAAGATGACGGAGCCAGTTTTGAAATCCCAGATTTATGTAAATGACCGTGCAAGATATTGGTTAGGTTGTAAATGCAGTATTGATGACGTAATTTTAGAATTTTGTCCTGCTAACTAAGAATCCGTAGAGGTAATTTTAAATTGATAAAGTAAAGATAGTTTAGTCTAAGAATGACATTTTAGTTTGTTTGTAGAAAACATTTCAAACCTATGACGAGCGGCAACAGTAATAATACAACCCTAGAGTGAAAAATGAAACGTTGATTGTTTATTAATATAAAACTTCCATACGCAGCGAAAGCTATTATAAAAATAATAATAATAATCCTCGGAGAAATTGTTAGAAGTGAAAGATGGTGTTTGATTACGGTTTCAATTCGAGACGGGTTTACCCAAAACAGTCGCGAAGATTGTAAAATCATTAATATTCCGTGTCATTGAGTTGTGGATTAAAATTGGTTGAAGTTTGACCTATAAGAAGAATAAATATGAGCAGTGTGTTGATGTGTTAAAATATTAAGATCTGAAAGAAATGACGTGTTCGTGATAGCGCAGAGTAGATAAAGTTCGTTAAACGTAGATCAAGAAATGATCGTCTATGAATAGTTTATAAAGAAGAAACAAAAATATTGCGGACCGTGAAACCGAAGAAGGTATCGGCCAATATTATTGTAATGACGAAAGAAATCGTCAGTTGGAGTTTAGAGGATGACAGATAGTCATCGAACTTAATAGCCGAAGCTAGAATGAACATGTACTTAATAAAATGTGAATAGGGATTGTTACAACACGCTAATAATTTTAAGAAGGGAAAGGTCGAAACCATGAAAAGATGAAACGCTAATGACACGAAGTTATTTAAAGAGAAATGGCTAAGAATGTAATCGTTTGTTGATTAAAAATAAAGTGTTGGGTGAACTATGATAAGATAAGAAACGAGAAATACTGATGAAAATAAATTACTGCGTATAGGATCAGAGAATACGGTGTAAAACAATAAATTTTCGAATACAGGGAAGAAGATTTAATTAAGAAGTATGAAAATGTTGGTTGCCGCTAGAAATACGTCATTATCTTTAAGTCTATGGTTACAAGTGCTTATAAAAAGTAGTATTAAAAATGAACAATATGGTATAATCGTAGGAAATATTCTCTAATTACCGATATGAATAAACCTATCAGTGCGGAAGATGTTGAGGATTAAATATAATTTTTAATCTTATTGAAATAAAAGATTTTAAGACATCGTTTGACAAGTTAACGCTAAACTTGATTGTCAAACTCGGAGAATACAGCCCGAACCGAAAGGCAGGCAGCTGTAATCTGTTGTCCAAACGGCACAAAGGGAGACGACCCTGCACGCATTCTAGAACCAGTGTCTCTGCTACCTGCTACCTTTGAAAGGGAAAGCGTTCGTGGAAACGCAGTGGGGTTTGTTTACTCCAGTCGGCTGGCCTGGCAGAGTTGACCAGAGACGCTGTTAATGGAAAACATTCAATAAAATCAGTATCTATCTTAAATAAATAAATGGAAAAAGATACCAGTCTGGGAAATTATTTCAACAGAGGTTGTTAATAAAAGGAGGCTGTAATAAAATTTTGTAATTAATTACAAGCATTAGGATTTAAAATGTTAGTATTTAAAATGCTAGTTCATGTCATGTATTGATTTGACAAATATAACTGTTAGGATACTTTTGTTATGAAAAAGTGAATTAACAAGTAATTATAAGAATAATTGTTAAAAAATTATATATAATAAATAATTTTGCATATTATAATAATAAAATGATGTAATTTTATTTTAATTGAATATTTTTTTTTTTAAAAAAAGGGAAATCTAAGAAAGATTTAAATTAGTTGTATAAAGAATGATATATGTCACATGCTACTCATAAGATATGTAATATGTAGTTATAAGACATGCTGGATTGTCTCGCGAGTTCACTGAGGAATCAAGTAGGGCACAAGAGTAATTCGTGAAGTACAAAGCTATCACATGCTGTATTAAAATAGAGAACTGAAGATGGGTATATCTTAAGAAGTATTCACAAAGATCACAAACAGTTAGAGAATATTAGAACGAACTAATCTCACTCACAAGGAACATTAACCCAATGACCAGAAATAAGTGAAGTTATAGTGAAAACTGAATTGAAAATTATCCCATAGAATAATTTTCAATTGTACGGGTGATGGAGTAGTTGTAATGAATTAAAAAGTACAGTGCCATTAGGCACTAAGTGATCCCACGGTATGTGTGAATATTGCCGATGTGTCGTGTCAACGAACAGAAACGTGACGGAATAAAGCGTCCAGATTTACACGCACCTTGGGGGGTGCTGACAACGTCCCACTCAACTTGGACATTAAGCGGATTTATAACCCCCATAAATAACTGAGACCCGCTTTCTATTTTAGCACGTTTCGGAAAGTTCCCGCCGAAAACTGGCGCAGACTAGCAAAAATAAACCTTAGTGACGTTTCCTAGTAAATGAGTGCTTTATGAGAGTAGGGGAAGACGATCCAGCCAATAGAGAAGCCGCCTCAATTTATTGCCGTGTTGGTGTTTTTTCTTGTCTGTTCTGTGGCCAATGTGGCGCTGGTACTTTGCGGCGGATTGCGGTGATTCGCCAAGAGCCGGACCCGACATCGCATTACGACAAGTACAGAGTCTTGCTCGGAGGAGAAGAACGGACGACGAGACTCTCTGGTGCAGATCTTCATGTAGTACGGCCGAAGTGACCTTCGCTGAGTACGAGTCGGCAGCTGGGGACGCTGCCATCACGCTGGGCCGGTCGAGGAAGCTGCACGACCCCATGTGGCGCGGGTCTTGCCTGGTCGCTGACCTGGGCTGTGAATAATGGTAAAAGCTACGACCCGGACGGAAACTCATGCAATCGTTCCACCCAGTAATGACCCTGAGATTTTGCTCTAGCTGTTTGATATTCAATGATATGTAATTGTTAACCTCAGAATAAAAACAAACTTCATGTTTGACTAATTTCACAATAATAAATTGTACACCCAATTTTCAGTTTTCCTATTCATTACAATAATATTTCATGTGATAAGCTGAAGATTAAGTATGACTTTTGATATTCCAAATTGATAATTTTGTTAATGATAAAACAGTGTGACCAAAATATAAACGTCCGCAAGGTAGACGTTACAAGTTTCAAGGAGACAATGTTGAAGAATAAAAAAAAAAAATTCAGAAAAAATGTCTTGTATCTTTGTTAGCTCGGAAACTTTTCAGACCACCTTCATAGTCACCATTATGGTTAACATATTTCTCCCGTCGTGTAACAAGATTGTTTTTTTTATCCCATCATTTAAATATCTTTCGACTTTTCTCGAATCCAAGGATTTGACAGCTGCCTTCACCTCATCGTCGGAGATGTAATGACCCTTGAGGTCTCTCTTGAGAAGGCAAGATAGGGGAAGAAAAGAGGTTGTGGATTTGGTTCAAATTTCAGGTTTCGCAGATCCTCTGCAGTACCCATCGTACACAGATTTTACGGTATCTCAATTGTTCAATAATGAAGCGGCTCGTTCCTTGAGTGATTAGCCGTCCATTTTGAATCAAATCGTCGACGAGTTTGCGACGTTTATCGTCTGGGGCAGTGATCTGTCGTCCTATGCTTTTTTCATCACAATTATGGCTTTTCCAGGCACGCAATCACGAAATTTTACTGCCAGTCGATTTACAGTAGACCTATCAACAGCATCGTTACCATAAACGGTCTTTAAAGGACGATGAATCTCAGGAGGAATCACTTTTTCAGCAGTTTAACTCGTGTTGACGCAGCACTAGAATACGTCTCCATACTTCCACTTCTCACAATACACTGGATGATTTCAGCTACTTCAAACGTGCCCATGCGTATAGAGGGAGAACTGTACTTTAATGTACTTTCTGCCCGATCTAGCTATTTTTTTTATTCGTGTTCAACAAGCATGTGCGCATTTTTTTCCCAGACTACTCTCGCGTGTATATATATAGGATAGAAATAATAGTTTAGCGGTATTATACGCTGCAATAGATTGACTGGATTCCATGAAGACCTATAGGAAAAGTAATTAAATACACACAAAGAACACTATTATTTTTTTTTTTCCACCATACTGGTTTAAAAATAACTATACCTACTTCTGATATAAAGCTTACATAAAATCGTTAGTAGAGTCAAAACAATTTTATTCTTATTTCTAGATATATCTTCATAAACATTTTAACTACATAATTTTGAATAGTATGGTCGCAAACCAACTTTCAAATTCTGAAATAAATGAAGTTCAGTTTTTCAACATCATTTTTATACCTGATACATTCTTCACTATAGAGGAAAACGTGAGACCACAACCTTGCCAATTTCTATTTTTTCCCTGTCAACAATTTAGTTGTGTTTGATATACTGATACTATTAATGTTAATTACTTAATTTAAGAAATAATGTAATGAAATACAAACACGTCGTGACTGCAGCAGTCAACACCTTTCATAATGAATACGTTACCAAGAAAGTAATCGTAAATGAAAATATCAGATTATCTTCAAAGTGTCAATAATTTAGCCTATTATGTTATGCTGAAGAGCCATTTTCCTTCCTTACAAGAAAACCACCAACAGCACATACGAAGCTAACTACTATTGTGCCATCCAAAATGTTAGTTTCAGCCAAGCTAATACACATTTCCATATAGGCTTGACACAATTAAGTGATTTTTTTCCTTCATATTTGTTTGAATTGAACGACGGGATTAAGGACGGATGACCTTGACGACGAGGGAAGCAAGTTCAAATCAGTGTAGTGTTCATTCAAACAATTTGGATACAATGCAGGAGTGCAATGTTCAGTATCTTGGAATTTTTCAGATCAACTAACGGAAACACAAGATTGTCAAGGATATATCGGTCACGTTTTGACCTATGAGGAACGATATCACAAACACCAGGGGTTCCATTTAAATCCACATAAACATTCCCCAGACAAGAATTCCTCTTCGACCAACCAAAAGATTACCCTACTGGCAAGAAGGTTCTACTGCTTTATGGTGTTTGCATCGCATCCGTACCCTTCCATCGACATGTTTCATCATGGATCTCGGCACATCAGTCAGGGCAACAGATTTCCACATGTCTGGGTCTAGTGGCGATGCCTGCGTGCCAATCATAATATTTGCTTCTTGTTGTACATAGTCAGTAGAAGTATCCTCGTGGGACTATGGCTTTTGTTCCCCATAGCGAGGAGGCCGATTGATCTGCAGCTAGTGTATCCACTGTCACAACACGAACTAACCGGCGATGACCCTACTCGTCCATACGCGGTTTCCCACGTCAGTTGGCCCTGGTGCGAATGGTTTTACTGGAGACAGTGACTTGCGAGAGAAGAGCGAATCTTCACGACTATTCGTGATTAGATCACTCATCTTACCAATACTGGATTCGAACTTTGAACATCAATATTTACACAGTCAGATCTAAGAGAAAGTTGAGATTGTCAACAATTTCCGAGTCAACAAAAAAACTTCCAGAGGGTCTGCAGTATTGGCAACTATGGGTACGCCCATGACGACACCTGATGCGAAACTGTCGTTATAGTGTAGCTCCTACACTGAAGAGCCAAAAAAAAAAACTGGTATAGGCATGTGTATGCAGTAAACACTCAGAGTACGGCGCTGCGGTCGGCAACACCTCTGTATAACACAACACGTGTTTGGCTCAGGCGTTACATCGGTTACTGCTGCTACAATGGCAAGTTATCACGACTTAAGTGAGTTTGAAAGTGGTGTTATAGTCGGAGCACGAGAGATGGGACAAAGCATCTCCGAGGTAGCGATGAGGCAGGAATTTTCCCGTACGACCATTCCAGGAGTGCACCGTGAATATCGGGAATCCGGTAAAACATCATATCTCCGACATCTTTGCGGCCCGAAAAAGATCCTGCAAGAACAGGACCAACGACGACTGAAGAGAATCGTTCAACATGATAGAAATGCAACCCTTCCGCAAATTGCTGCGGATTTCAATGCTGGCCCATCAAAAAGTGTCATCGTGCGAACCATTCAACGAAACAACACCGATATGGGCTTTCGGAGCTGAAGGCCCATCCGTGTACCCTTTCTGAGTGCACGACACAAAGCTTTGCGCCTCGCCTGAGCCCGTCAATACCGACATTGGACTGTTGATGATTGGAAGCATATTATCTGGTCTGACGAGTCTCGTTTCCAATTGCATCGATCGGATGGACGTGTACGGGTATGGAGACAACCTCATGAATTGATGGACCCTGCATGTCAGCAGGGAACTGTTCAAGCTGGTGGAGGCTCTGTAATGGTGTGGGGCGTGTGCAGTTGGAATGACATGGGACCCCCTTTTTTTAACTGCTTTACGTCTCTCAACAGCGAGGTCTTTAGAGACGGGTAAGGATGGGGGCAAGGAATGGGAAGGAATTCGGCCATGGCCTTTTTAAGGAAGCATCCCGGCATTTGCCTGGAGTGATTTTTGAAACCATGGAAAACCCAAATCTGTTTGCCCGGACGGGGATTCGAACCGCCTTCCTCCCGAATGAGAGGCCAGAACGCTATACGTTACACCACCACGCTCGGTATGGGACCCCTGATACGTCTAGATACGACTCTGACAGGTGACACGTACGTACGCATCCTGGCTGATCACCTACATCCATTCATGTCGATTGTGCATTCCGCCAGGAACATTCTTCTGAGTTTAAACACCTCCGCTGGCCTTCAGACTCCCCAGACAAACATTTGTCGAGCATATCTGAGATACCTTGCAATGTGCCGTTCAAAAGAGATCTCCACCCTTCCCCCTCCCCCTTACGGATTTATGGACAGCCCTACAGGATGCATGGTGTAAATTCCCTCCAGCACTACTTCAGGCATTAAATGAGTCGATGCCACGTCGTGTTGCGGCACTTCAGCGTGCTCGCGGGAGCCCTACATGATAATAGGCAGATGCACCAGTTGCTTTGGCTCTTCAGTGTATGTTGGAGGTGAGAGCTAGTCAATGCCTACCTTTAATGATTGCGTCCCCGACGAAGAGCTGTCCGGTCTGGTCGGCGGCTTGGTCCTTGAAGATGCGTGAGATGAGTATGGGCAGTTTGTGCTCGGCACCTCCCTTGATGCTCAGGCCCAGACCGCCCACTTTCTGGCGCCTTACCGTCACCATCCGCTCCTGGAAATGATAGAGTCATTCACTTCATTTCATCAAGTGAATGGATGGTCAAGTCAGTACGCAGATCAAGAGCAACGCATTGATATGCCCACATGAACTCCGAAAATCTACTTATTTGTCACAAATGCTTTTCCTTTCTGTTGGCTGCATTCATTCTTACCCTTGAGAAAAAACAGAACTAACAAACAAAAAGGTGATTTCAATTCATAATATCTATTAATTTTTCTTAATTTTTTTTATAAATTAATAGTGACTTTGAAAAAGAATATTTGTGATGATTATAACGATACTGGAATAGTTAGACCGATAGTGGAAGAACGATGTGCCAGAGTTATTGCCATAGTCATAGCGACTTTAATGCGATTTTTCGTCGTCTCCTAGTCGAAGACTCGTTGCTTCCTATTGTCAGCCTAGAAAACCGTAAGTTTAAAAAACAGAATAAAACAAATCACATTTCCAAATAGTTTACATTGCTCGCAAACAAGCGATAAAATTGACTATTTTCCCATTGAAAAATAAACGCTTTTGTCTGTTATTGTAGTAACGCATAACGTAATGCTGGATTTCTTATTCTTAGTCCATGAAAATATCATTTATCTTTTCATTCTAACTAATCTATACCTCTCCTCTATACTTCCTCAGAGAGGCATGTTTGATAGGACAACTATTAAGTAAAACTAAATTAGAGTACCGGCATTGCTGTTACAGTACTGATACAGCTTCCGGAAAAAACTTTGTTTAAGAAACTAAGGATACGTAAAGATTTAATTGATCAACTTTGATATTAATTAGCTTCCTGGATTTCTAAGTACGGGGCAGTTTTACATGATTCTCCTTCTTCAGTTGTCTACTATCGCGTATGTATGCAACAGTTGCTGACAAACAGGGCCGGCGCTAGGATTTTGGGGCCCGGGGTAAGCGTTATTAGCAGCTACGTTACCAGTTGGGGGCCCTTGGCCAAATAACCGGTGAAGGGCCTCCCTCAGACCAAATCGGTGACCTCTTTTTCTACAACTTGTCGATCATAGGGGCACCTACTACAGTTGGTGGTCGGGCCCCCCATCAGCCGGGCGGGTCCGGTACATTTGACCCACTTACCCTCCCCCTACCCTAACGCCGGCCCTGCTGACAAAAACAATAGGCCATTGGTGCTCACGAAGCGATGAGAAGAACCAATAACACCAAGACAACCGACCAACCGGAAGTTAAATGATGCTAAATATTAAAAAAAAGAAAGAGGAGGAAATGCGTTAAGAAAACAACCCCCAAAATTGAGACTGGCGAAGATAGACCCAGTTAGGGTTGTAGATAACTGCTTCGAGAAATTTATTTTTGCAGTGTTTGCTGTAATGTGAGGTCACTGATTCTGAAAAATAAGGAAAATAATATTTGTTTCCAAATAATTTTCGATTTCAGAAATAACAGTTTTACTGTTACTGCATTAGGATGTCGCAGACTTGAGTTGTCTAACGTATTTAGATTTAATATTGGATAATGTTGCATTAAAACTATTTAACACATTGACTGCCACGTGAGCCAATGTTGGCTCACAGTTGCATGGGTCATGACGCAACGTGAGCCATATTTGGTTCACGTATACATTGTGCAGTGAGCCGCGTGAGCCATAACTGGCTCACATGCAGAGTTGTGTTTAGAGGCCTCGTGAGTCTCATGGGGCTCACAGATAATGCGTTTCAACTATGGGTTTAAAAGTGGTGGCTCCACTGAACACTATGATGTTCTTAGCAATCAATATTTTTGCATTTGATAGCCCTGGTGATTCCTAACTGCAACCGTCAGAGATGAACTTACGACGACTCAGCTGTAGTACTGTTTTGTTTTGCTGATTGCTCGTGTATGCTATTTGGTTAGTTTCCTAGTTTATTGTTATGGCCAAAAGAAGACAAACTTTTGAAGAACTTGAACAGCTAGTGAATGAGGCTATGCAAGATAGCTTATCAAGTTATCAATTTTATATGTAGCTAATATAAGCAAATATACTAAGAGTTTGAATCATTTCTTGAAAAACGATTTTTTTTATACCTATTGTGTTTTAAATGATGTGGCCACGTGGCCACAGATCGTAACTGTGTTAAAATGTAGTTGTTGGGCCACGTGAGCCATATATGGCGCACGCCTGTTATCAGTCCAGATCAGTCATAACTTGATATTTTATGAAGTAATTTAGTTCTACATGATCAAAAGAAGACATCTGATGCAAAAAATCAATTTGGCCTCACAAGTAATATTCGTGATTTCAATGTGGCACAGTAATACATAGTCCAAGTTTCATCATGGCAGTCAATGTGTTAATAACTATAACGCTTAGCAGAGATTGTTCTTTAAGGCGATTTTTTTCTCAAATTTCAACAGGTTTTTTTTCTTCTTACATAAATTTATTTCAATGTATCTCACATAGTTTTCTATTCCATATCCAACATCAGTTTTTTTAGTCGTAGATTATTTAGCCAATTATTTAATCATATCTTGCTTTGTACTGTTTCCTACCTCTAGGTCAGCGATTATAACTGTGAACTCAACCAGTGGTTTAGAAGCGTCTTTTTTTGGAAGGTGTACACCGCAGTCGACCGTGGTGAATGTTTGGTGTGCCGTCTCTTTGTGAGCCGAGCCGGGGGCACAATTTATTCATATGAACCCAGAGCAGCACAGCTCAGTCCGACCTGTGACCTATACTCTACTACAAGCCTGCCAGCACTGCAAGATATATAGCTTCCTGCCTCTGAAACGCAAACGTAGCCAACCACCAGTTCTATTAATTCCACCTCTCAAAAGCTACCTATTGCATTATTTATTACCAACGCTTTTTACGTCAAACACATTCATATTATTTTCTGGACTTGAAACGGACTCAGAAAAATATTAAAATAAAAATTAATTTTACTTGAATGTGTCATTTTCTCTGCATTACATCTGTAACTAAATTCGCTTAAAAGAAGAAATCTTCAGTGTGAAAATCGAAGCACTAGCATTGCATATGTATGACTATTAAGATATTTAATCCTTTATTTGACATGGAGGGGCCCTTGTTTACTATAAATCTAGAGTTAAAAACCGTAATTTTATGCGTATTGTATAGCTGTAGATTTTTTCACTTTACACCTCGTCAACGTCGATGTTATTAGAGGCGGTAAGGGACAGAATTCCGTAATGGCCTTTTGAAGGAACCATCTCGGCATTCGCCTGGAGTGATTTCGGCAAACCATGAGAAACCAGAATTTAGATGGGTGGGCGAGGATTCTAAAATGTGTCCTACTCAATTTGAGGCCAGAGCGTTACCGCTCACCCACCACGCTCAGTGAAGCTAAACAGGCGTTGTTTATGGCGTCGTGTCATATATATATATACCACAGGCACTCTGAGCACTTTCTGTCGTCATATTTTTCACACGCTTGTATTTTCTCCGTGATAATTTATATCTTGTACGGTTCAAAATTGGGAAAGAAAAACTTAAATGAAATATACTTTCTGCTTCAATGATAAAAAGTATTTTTGCCTAGTGTGGAAGCAGTTTATTTTGTATGACTTCATCAAAACATTCGGGAATCCTTTGACAAGAAACATATTAATTTTGTAAAAAAAAAAATTAAAAAAAATAAATCTTTAATGCTTTAATCAATAAATTAGTAGCGAAAGAAAATGCACGCAGAAAAAAAAAATTAAAACTAGGAACAAACATTACGTCTCGCGTGATGATAAGATACCTTAAATCTCGCTGCTATCTGACAGGTTTTATTTCAATGGCTTCTCGCTAGCTATGCACAATCCTCGTCAAATTTTACAGTTTTTAACTCTCTCGTAAATGAAAGTCTACCATACCGACCAGTAGTTTACAATGGTGAAATACCTAAGGTGTTTACTTAATGCCGGTCTACACGTAACGTCTTGACTGAAGTTTTACTTGATCAGATAAAACTGACCAAAAACTCGTGTCAACATTACGTTTTTAACTTCCGTCTTTGGTTCAGTGTTACCAAAATCATGGCTGAAGCATTACTTTTATGGTTATTTCACTAGGTCTGATGATATTGAAAAGTAAAAATGGTCTAGAAGACGGTTGCTAAGTTGGAAAAGGTTCTTTCATCTGAATTTGCTTCGGGAATTATGTCATGAACCTGAAGACTGGAGTAATTATTTACGAATGGTTACGGGCCCTTATTTAAAATTGATATCCTCTATATTGTTAACTGTTTCTCTTGGGGTAACTTTACAATTTAAGAATAAAAGAAGATCGAAGTTTCACGGAGAGGGTTTGTAAATATCATCGGCACCAGCACAAGAAACTTGTAACTTCTTAATTTTTAGCAACCATTTATGAAACACTGAACGAAAAGAATTGATTATTTTTTTCATATCCATTTCTTTTGTATCTCCAAGATACACTTCCTTACATTTATCAACCAAAGCATATGGTTGATTTTCTTGTCTCAGTCGCTCTAGTTATTTGACTAACTTTCCGTATAAAAGGATTAATAGGATACAACTCAACGAAGTAGTAGTAGTAGTAGTAGTAGTAGTAATAATAATAATAATAATAATAATAATAAGACTGAAGGGAAAACGTCAGTAAAGACCGAAAACAATGCTTACGTGGATCCGTTTTCTGGAAGTCGTCCGTCTTTATTCAGTTCAGGTAAAACGTCCGTTTTGCTGTCCACACACAATATTTTGTCTGATACGTTTTACCTGATCAAGTAAAACGTCCGTCAAGACGTTACGTGTAGACCGGTCTTTATGTGTTGTCTGATCCCGTTTTGTCCCACTGAAGACTTGTTGTGAGAAGTTAAACTACTATTACTTTCTAAGTAGCTGTTTCTCGCAACTTGATTTACGTGAAACTTTTAGTTAAACAGATGTCACTGTTAAAACATTTCCATAAAATAAGAGCTGATGGCGAGATCGCGATAAACATTTTGACAGCCAGAACTAACTAAATCCGAGCAGTCGTTTTTCCTTGAATTGCGTTCAAGGAAACATGGATACGGCTTTGCGGAAACGTTTATCTTAAATCTCTCAGCTTTCAGACTTCACATCAAAATAAACATACCCTACTTCACTCTCCAAACCGTGCCTTGTAAATTATTCTGAACTTCATTAACAAACGAGCGCCAGTTTTTCCGCGAACCCCGTTCATTCAAACCGATAGAATCGCAGTCAACGAAACGTGAGTTATTTCTCCCAGCAGAAGTGTTTACAGCCTAGATCAAAAAGGTCTTCAATGACCTTGCCTGGCAGTGGAAAAACAAGAGAAGACGTGTCGGATGCGGAGAAGAACATGGCCGCGAAAATCAAGAGAATGCCCGAAGCCAAGAGAATACAGTTTTACACATACGCAGCACCATTCTCTGCCTTTTCTTCATAGGCAGTCATAGAATAGTTTTTGTCCTTGGATATTTTATCCTAGTCGTCTAGGTAGTGTTAGGTCCTCTGTTATGGTACACTGATCAGCCAAAACATTATGACCACCTGTTTATTAGCGTGTTAGTCCATCTTTGGAGCGCAATACAGCAGCGATTTGGTGTGTCATGGATTCGAAAAATTCTTATTAGGTTTCCGGAGTTGTTTGGCACCAGATGTCTAAGAACAGCTCACGCAATTCCCTTAAATCACGGGCCGGGGGTTTACGGGAAACGGCGAGCCTGGTCGACTGTAATGAGCATCTATGCAGAGTGGTTGAAGGACGGTGAAACCACGACTGGGCGACAAGGTGGTGGATGTTCACGCCTCATCACAGAACGTGAAGGTCGGAGGCTTTCCCGCTCTGTAAAGATCTGTGGCAGATCTGACAGCAGAGTACAATGCATGCTTAAATTTGCCGCATGCCATTTGGTGTTTCTACTTTATTACTGCACTTAAAACACTGAATAAAGACAAATAGTAACATATATGTATAATTAATGCCCGTAATATTATTGCTTTTCAAGAGCGTAGCTGATTAACGAGGAATGCAATGTTTTGTAGCACCACATGGCAGCCAATCTGCTAAGACAAAACGTACTGTGCACACCACATTGATACCAAAAACTATTTACTTTATCAATTTTACTGATTCAGGGATAGTATTACCGTATTCTGTTTGACAACAGTATTCAATTTTCATTCCGATTTAAAAATAAAAAAAAGTCAAAATAATTTTAAAAATGAATGGTGTAATCTTTATTTCATTTTTTAAATCTGTGATAGACCACCATAAGACGACAACACTACTCCCCTTTACTTGTATTCTTTTGAACGATAATATGATAAACAGTGTAACAATAGAAACTTTCTCGGCATTTGGTCGCAATAAAATTTTCACAAGGTGTACTGCCGGATTGTATTGTAAAACCGTAATCCTTCCGTACACCTGTAAAGATTTCATTCGTATGATAAATTGTTTCTCATAAGCCACTCAGCAACATTATTTCTGGTGTGGCACGTAGGATGAATGAGGCAGTTGCTCTATCCCAATTCCAAATTTATCTTACACGATTGCAGATTATCATGCATGGAAATTTATTGACCATTTGGCAGTGACTACATTGGTCAGTTTCTTAAAGATTAATTATGTTTAATTTGGAGTTAGTCTCGACTACTTTTTACCGGACCGAACGAACAGATATCGACTACATTTTGGATGCTCACCAATAGGTTTTTACAAGTAACGAACGCTTACTTTGTTTATTTTGTTGCAGTGCGTATTGTAGTTCAAAATTTTGTAGATTGGTTTTGTTGTGAGAAGGCAGGTATCTATCGGGAAAAACTTTAGAAAGCTATATTCCAGATAAATTAGTTCCAAGTATTTGTGTTCATTCAGTATCCTGGCTACTGAGATTGGTAGTAACACGCTTTGGGCATATGGGAGTCAACTGTCATCCTTGTGAATTCGTGCTTAATATCTGTAGCATATTCCTGTCGAAGATAGCTTTACTCTTTTTGCAAACATCAATAAAACGAAGAAATACTGCTTGGTAAATGATAACGTTTCTACTCTGATTTCAAAAAATATCGCCACGATGTACGAAGTAGCCGACGGCAGATAAAATACTTGTTGCCGAAGGTGGAGTAACTGGAAATACATATACTTGGGTGACGTACCAAATATTCCTAGGAAGTATGTATTAACCAGCTGAACTCACCGTGCTATATTCAGAGGTCGCATAGAACGTTGATGAGGGCAAGCGCTAATTGTTGCTAAGCAAGTGTAGCCTATTTATTGTTGCAGTTTTCTGCACACATTTTCAGAACATATTTCTCCGGAGAGACTGATTTCCGAACATTCCCAATATAAAGAAGTCTTTACCAAAGTCAGACATACACCAGTGTCGATGGTTTTTGAATTTCTCATATTTGACACAGCCCCGGATAATTGACTACAATTACCTGCGATTTATTTGGTGATTTATACGTCTGACATGTTGCTGAAAAATAATACATCTTCATCAGCATACGATTTAAAAAGAAGTTTTTGCATTCCTATATAGAATCCCGTCAACGTCATGATCATATCAGTAGCAGTTCGAGCTGGATATAGGGCAGCGTCGTCTTACTGATTCCTGAAGTCGTAGCACTCCATTTACCTTCGCAATAATTTTTAATGTGTCACTGGTTAGTAGATTACTTATCAGGTTCGCTATTGGATAAAATGTTCTTGGGTGACGTGGTGTTTAAGTTCATCGAAGCGAGGTACGTTTTTAGAAGAACAAGTACCGTAACAATTTGAGTTACATTTTATGCTTTTTAAGCGACTTTTGTGTTTTGTAGGAACACAGTATCTTTTACAAAGACATTTTAAACCCTTGCTAACCTAAAAAATTTATAACAGATGCTAAGAAAAGAGTTAAACTAGTTGAGAATACGTCCTGAATGTCTCTCTGAAATTGTAAATTCATTACGACCATTCGATCAAGAAGATCTTTGTTTATTAACTGATAGAGACCTGATGGATTAATGCTCATAACAACAGGTAAAACAATTCTGGGGATGCACGTTCTCTATCAACTTCTGATACCCTAACTAAAATATTAGAACCATCTTCAACTGCAGGAAATTTAGAGTTGGATAGTTAAATTATTTTATACCCCTATTTCTCTTTGTCGGTTTTGGCACATTCTCTCTCAGCACTGATGTTGTTCACCAATCTTTTTAGATATCATAGCGTTTAAGATGACGATACTGCTTTGTCGATAGAGACTGCATTTTTTAAGAATCCGAGCCTGTTTTGTTTCTTGAAATAACGTTTCGTATTGATCAACACACATTAAAAAACTGCGATCTGTACTTCATTAACTCAACAAATCATAAAATATGTTAATTTTACCAGACATGACTAACCCACAGGCAAATTTGATATTTGTGGGAAGAGTAAACTACAGGAAGTAGGCTCCGTATTTCCTTCATTCACCTCTGCACTAGAATTAAGGTAGCAGTCCAGCACCACGCTTCAACTGTTTTATCCCCGATCATTTGAATCCCTTCTCACTTCTCCAAAGGAGCTCGTTCATATTAGAGGGAAAATCCTCGGTTTCATTTGAATTAGAACACCAGTCCAACAGTAAATATCTGAAATGCCGATGTTTTGACGAAGAATTAATCTATTCGATGCATCGATTTTTTTATTATAAAAACATCGAATCAATAAAAAAAACTAATTCTGGCTAATAATAACAAAAATAATAGAAATAAATGTTGAGATTACTAAATTTATTCAAGATTTAATTTAATTGTTTCAGTTTAAATTAACTGTCATTACCAATTAACGGTGAAGAATTTTTCTTGCGTTGGCTATCCTGTCCCTATGAGTGAATGAATAAAATCAATGTCTTAGATTCACTCCTACTGTTTGCCGGTGTTTGCTGTGACTCGAAATAAGATATTATTTAAATTAAAACAACTAAGTGTTACCTGATACTACTCAATATTTACATATAAACCGGGATGGGGTAACATCTGATTGACTATTGTTGGGACTTCTGTTGCATCCGAATAGTCAGTCAGCAAAGGAACAGAATGAAATGAAAACGACTGATTAAACTTTTGTTTCTGCAAAATTTGCCTAAACACCATTGGTGTTAAGTGCTTAAATTCTTAAAATTAATATTTTTAGGCAGGTTTTAGACTTTATTATTTAATGTCTGTTTTTTTTTATTGTAATGGTCTGGTATCGTAATAAAATATTTCTGTTAATTTGTAGTTTCGGTTTCACTCACAAAGCTATACCTCACTCATACAACACTACTTAACCAACACACAGTATCATAAACTTAATTTTTTAATGTTGGGTGAAAGGTAATGCTCTAGCCCCGCATTCGGGAGGAGACGGGTTCGAATCCCCGTCCGGGCATCTAAATTTGAGTTTTCCACTCCAGGTGAAGGCCGAATTCCTTCCCGTTCCTTGTTCCAAGTTATTTCCCGCCTCTAATGAGCTCGACGTCGACGAGGCGTAAAGCCATAAATAAAAAGAAACAAGATAAAATTGATCACATCGTTACAGCTACTGCATGCACTACTGGTATAGTGTTACTCTGTGTTCAAATGAACTAAACGAAACACAATGAACTATCTGCGTTCAACTGGAAATGGCGAATATTAAACTATTGTCACATGTTCTCTCAGTGATTTTAAAGAAACAGGTAAGAGATAAATGAAACGACATTTACCAACGAATAATGTTTGTTGAGCTAAGAAAAACATAAAACTACTTGATGTTGAAAAAACATCGATGTTTTTAAGTGATGCATCGAAAAACATCGATGCAGGGTTCCGATGTTTTACATCGAATAAAAACATCGATGTACTTTCTAAGTGGACACCCCTAGTTCAAACCACGTAATAGCTTTTCTTAATAACCACAACGCATTAGCGGTCAAATATCAGCAAAACCACGAAGTGAATTTCTTATAGTGGTCTTTCTTAATTATATACAACGCGTTCCGGCTATTTTTATAAGTGCCATAACACGAATAACGTGTTACGGATGTTTTAAAGCTACCGAAACGCGTTGTGGAAGGTTTTCTTCTTCGCTCAATGAGCGTATTCGTTCTTGAGCCTAACATATACAATATCCTGGTCATTACATTTGAAGAAGTGCACGCGCACTAAGCAACTTGATGTGTGCAACAATTATCGTAATGTTAATTTTTCTCTGATAATAGATAATTATATTGTCAATCTTACTCGCAGAGTCCGCGAAACTACGGTCATCTATTGGTTTTAGAGCTGAAAATCCGATATACAGAATCGATAGAAGGTGCTACGTTACGATAGCACAACATTCTTCGTTACTGCTCCATCCCAATTAAGGCAGTGCAATAATGTAAATATCAGATACTAGGGAAAACTTTAAGCTTCGGAACTGAGAAAACTTCCTCGAAATCTGTTTAGTAATTTTATTATTTTTCTTATGGCTTTACACCTCTTCGACGTCGAGGTCATTGGAGGCGAGAATTGATTGGACGCAAGAAACGCAACGGAATTTGGTCATGGCATTTAGAACGAACCCTCCCGTCATTCGACTGAAGAAATTATTGAGAAAGAAATTGAATTGGATGGGCTGATGGATATTTGGACACTCCAGAACGCTAGGTGCAAGCGTTATTTTAATTTTATTTTGTTTGTGGCTTTACGCGTCGTCAACGTCGAGATCATTAGAGGTGGGAAGGGAAGGAATTTGGACTTTTAAAGGAACTATCCCGGCATTCCCCTAGATTGATTTCTGGAAACTATGGAAAACTGAATTTTAGTTGGCAGGAGAGGAAAGAGTTAATGCTCGTCCGTCAGTCTTGGTGGCTGTGGCCGTATAAATATGCAAATTAGTACGTAATGCGGACTCAAAGAGAAACAAAGAGTTAATATTAATCTTTACATTCGACAGATTTAAATTAATTTTTGATCAATGTTCAAACCTGTACGTTAGTGCCACAAACAGTAAAATAAGTTTTGATGGAGTAGGTGATAATCAAGTATGCACGAGAGGTGCTTTCCATAAAATCTGTGGAACATTGATTTATTAAAATATGAATGGAGGCAATAAAGCACATTAAACAGCAAGATGCGGCTAATCTGCCGGGAAGTAACGGAAAGTAGAAGTTCAAACTTTCGCTACTATACTTGCAAACACGCTGCAGATGGGGAGGTTTCGGAAAATTAAAAAGTGACTCTTTACTGGGTACAGCCCCTAACAAAGGAAATAAAAATTATGAGCGATTACTAAAGCTGGCACGAGTATTTTTTACCAACCTGCAATTAATATTCAGCAGTTAATCAAAGGTAACAAAAAACAATCTAAACTATATATCTTGCAATGCACAAATCGAAGTTAATCATTAATGCTGAGATATCCGTTTCATTTTTTAACACATTGCGCTGACTAAATAATGAAAATGGCTGAATTTAAGAGATCATTTCATAGATTATTGATAAGGTCGCTGAACAACAGTCTTATTTCGTCTCAAATTCGGAGACCCTTGCTCGATATCCGGTCCTACCATCCAAAGTCTGGTTCTATATATGATATCCCGAAAATCATCCGATAATTTGCAGTTAGTTGCTTCACGAGAATGCTAATGTTCACAGGCGATTTCTGTCCCGGTCCTTTCTCATAATCCTGAGCGTGGTGGGTGAGCAGTAACGCTCTGGCCTCACATTCGGAAGGACGTGAGTTCGAATCCCCATGAGGCCATCCAGATTTCGGTTTTTCTGGTTTTCCCAGGCGATTTCTGGGATGGTTCCTTCAAAAAGGCCATGGCCGAATTCCTTTTCGTTCCTTGCCTCCAGTCCTTTTACACCTCTAATGACCTCGACTTCTATAAGGCGTAAAGTTAAAAAAAACTTTTCCAAAATCGTATCTCGCTTCTAATTACCTCGTCGTTGACGAGCATGAAGTCTCAGTTACATATATATATTTTTTCATGTTAAGGAAAGTAAAATTTTAATCATTATTTACGGCACTACCTTATTCATCATTCAGTATTTAAGAAACATCCTTAACTAATACCGGTTGCCAGTTACTACCAAACAAAAGATTTGTCTCTTGCTAGTGAGCCTTCGGGGTGTAAGGGTTTGGGAGAGACTATACTAGTCTTTTCCAACCAAATGTCAACCTCTCCTTCACGTGGTGCACCCTGTTTGCCCGGACGAGGCTCTGGCGACTGAAAGATTCCCGGTATAAGGAGTCACCCACTGCTTGCCAACGGCCTCCGAAAGGAGGGCGGAAGAGCGGGTAGCGGTTCAGGGCACCCTCTTGCCCTTGGGGTTGGAAATGGCCCCTAAAGGCGGATGAATCAGAAATGATCAACGGCATGGGGATGCAGAAGGCAACGGGAAACCACTGCATTAAAGACCCAAAGGGTATCCCGAGGACATGTAATCCTCTCAAATTACATATATCATGATGGCTTCTTCTTGGGTAAAATATTCCGGAGGTAAAATAGTCCCCCAATCGGATCTCCGGGTGGGGACTGCTCAGGGAGGAGTCATCAGAATGGATAGAAACATTCTACGAGTCGGAGCGTGGAATGTTAGAAGTCTGAATAGGGCAGGTAGGTTAGAAAACTTAAAAAGGGAGATGGAACAACTTAAGTTAGATGTTGTTGGGATTAGTGAGATTAAATGGAAGGACGCACAGGATTTCTGGTCTGGGGAACACAGGATAATTAGCACACAAGCTGTCAATGGAGTCACTGGTGTAGGATTTGTAATGAACAAGAAAGTAGGGAAACGGGTGAGTTATTATGAACAATTTAGTGACAGGATTATTTTGATGAGGTTAGAAACTAAGCCCGTCCTAACCACATTAGTACAAGTATATATGCCAACGTCACAGGAAGATGACGAAGAAATAGAAAAAATATACGCTGAAATTGAAGAATTAATCCAATATGTGAAAGGGGAGGAAAATCTAATAATCATGGGTGATTGGAATGCAGTAGTGGGAGAAGGAAAAGAGGGGAATACTGTAGGAAGTTTTGGTCTAGGAGAAAGAAATGAGCGAGGAAGCAGGTTGCTAGAATTTTGTGAAAGATATAAGCTAGTAGTGGCGAACACACTGTTTAAGAACCATGCAAGAAGAATATACACCTGGAAACGTCCTGGGGATACAGGCAGATATCAGCTAGATTATATCATGGTCAAACAGAGATTCAGGAATCAAGTTCTAGACTGTAAAGCGTACCCAGGAGCAGACATAGACTCGGACCACAATTTGATAGTAATGAAGTGCAGGCTGAAATTCAAGCGAATAAGGAAGCAGTATAAGCAGAACAGACTAGAAGTGAATAAACTGAAACAATCTAGCACAAGAGAAAAATTTGCAGAAACGGTAGACTTAGGTCTAAGAATTAACTGTGAAAGGAGCTCAACCGAGGACGAATGGAATGCATTAAAGACCGAAATAATGAAAGCTGGCAAAGAAACCTTAGGCTTTAAGGAACAAGCTGCCCGAAAACCTTGGATCACAGAAGAAATTTTGCAGCTGATGGATCAGAGAAGAAGGTACAAACATGCTCAGGATGAAGCAGGAAGAGAGCAGTACAGGCAACTTAGAAATCAAATAAATAGGAAATGCAAAATAGCAAAAGAAAAATGGCTACAAGAAAAGTGTGAAGAAGTAGAAAAGGAAATGGTCGTAGGAAAAGTAGATGTTGCATATAGAAAGATCAAACAGAATTTTGGAGAAATGAAGAAAAGAGGTATGAACATTAAAACTGCTGATGGGAAACCTCTTTTAAGCTCAGAAGATAGAGCTAACCGATGGAAGGAATACATTGAGAAACTGTATGATGGGGACGACTTGAACAATAGTGTATTGGAAAAGGAAGGCGATATCGACATTGATGACTTAGGAGATCCTGTTTTGAGGACAGAATTTAATAAAGCTCTGAATGACTTGAAAGCAAATAAGGCAGTTGGAATTGATGAGATCCCTGCAGAACTTCTTAAATCTCTAGGAGAGGAAGGAATCGAAAGATTATTCAAGCTGATATCAAAAAGTTATGAAACAGGAGAAATTCCTAATGATTTTAATAAAAATATCATCTTCACACTTCCAAAGAAAGCACAAGCCGACAAATGTGAGAATTATCGCACCATTAGTCTAACATCACATGCTTCAAAATTACTGACCAGAATAATATACAGAAGGATGGAAAGGGTAGTAGAAGAGATAGTAGGTGAAGATCAGTTTGGGTTTAGAAAAAATCGCGGTACAAGGGAAGCAATTCTCTCTTTAAGATTAATACTTGAAGGACGGATCAAGAAAAACAAAGATACTTTTATGGCATTTGTTGATTTAGAAAAAGCTTTTGATAATGTTAGGTGGGACAAGATGTTCAAAATTTTAAAGAAGTCAGGCCTAAAGTATCGAGATAGAAGAATACTCTATAAACTATATAAGAATCAAGTGGCTGTAATAAAAGTAGAGAATCACGAGAGACATGCATCAGTTAAAAAGGGTGTGAGACAAGGTTGTAGTCTATCCCCGTTAATATTCAACTTGTATGTAGAAGAAGCAATGAAGAAATTCAAAGAAAAATTTCCATGTGGCATAAGTTTTCAGGGAGAAAAAATCAGTATGCTACGATTTGCTGACGACATTGTCTTATTAGCAGAGAGGGCTGAGGATATTGAGAAGTTATTGAATGGCATGAACAAAATACTGAAGGAAGACTTTGGACTGAATATAAATCAAAGTAAAACAAAAGTGATGAAATGTAGCAGAAATGATACCAATACTAGCAGATTAAATATAAAAATAGGATCTGATGCAATAGGAGAAGTGAGTGAGTTCTGTTACTTGGGAAGCAAAATTACAACCGATGGCCGAAGCAGGAATGATGTTAAAAGCAGAATAGCACTAGCAAAAAGAGCCTTCATGAAAAAGAGAAACCTTTTAGTTTCAAATATTGATCTAGGAATTAGAAAGAACTTCTTAAAACTCTATGTGTGGAGCACAGCACTTTACGGTAGCGAAACATGGACTTTAGGAATACCGGAAAGAAAGAAACTTGAAGCATTTGAAATGTGGTGCTACAGAAGAATGCTGAAAATTAAGTGGACAGACAAAGTAAGAAATGAAAGAGTTTTGGAAATGATGGGTGAGAAAAGAAGTTTATGGAAGAAGCTTACGGAAAGAAGAGACAGGCTGGTAGGTCATATTTTGAGACATGCTGGATTGGTTAATTTGTTAGTGGAGGGAACAGTCGAAGGTAAGAACTGTAGAGGTAGACAGAGATTAGAATATATGAAGCAGATAATTGAGGACATGGGTTGTAAGGGGTATGTTGAAATGAAGAGGTTAGCACAGGATAGGAAGGGATGGAGGATTGCATCAAACCAGTCTAAAGACTGACGACAGCAAAAAAAAAGTGAGCCTTCTTCTCCTGCTTCTCGAGGGAAGTTTTAATAGTTAGATTCTTTAAGACAAAGCAAGAATGAGAAAATTAAAATTTCTTCTAACTGGCACTCGAACAAGATAAATTGATAAATTGTGTTGCCCTTTGCGATATCAGACCAGCTAAAGGACAAAGTAAATACCACTTTAATTTAATGTTTCACAGTTGCTTATCTCTTTTACAAATAAACTATGTAATACATGAAGTAATGTTAAGCAGATACGATAGTAAATGAAAATAAAATTCATACCTGTCGACGCCGTATTGTTTCCCGAATTAATCACATTGCCCATAGAGGGACTATCATCCGCAAAAACATCCACATGAATTGTGTAATTCTGTGATCATGTGGATATTGTTATTTTATTTGAAAATATTTTGTTTTTTAAACCTCAAACAGTAACTTCAAGTTTTTTAACTACTGAATGAAAACTCATGTTAAAAAAATTTGTTACTCATATATAAGCGTTTTTTTTTGGCTTTATGCATCGTTGACGTCTAATTCATCACATACGGGAAAAGACTGGGGACAGGAAAGAAGAAGAAATTCTACAATGAACATTTTGAAGGAATTATAGCGACATTTGCCCAGAGTGATTTGGGGAAACCATACAAACCCAAATATAAATGGTCGGACAGGGATTCGATTTTTTTTAATCTGTTTAACATCTCTCTAACAGCGAGGTCTTTAGAGACGGGAAAGGATGGGGGTCAAGGAATGGGAATGAATGCGGCCATGGCCTTTTGAAGGAAGCATCTCGGCATTTGCCTGGATTGATTTGGGAAACCATGGAAAACCCCAATCTGGATGCCCGGACGTGGATTCGAACCTGCGTCTTCCTCAATGCGAGGACGTTCGGTGACATACAACTGAATGAACTTTGACTTAATTAAAAAAGAAATAAAAGTGCCGTTTACTCGTTTAATCTAGACCTCTAAGCATACAAAAATACAATCTTCTGGGATGAAGTGAAATTCATCACTATTACGTTTTGTATATCGAGACATTCATCACTGTGAACAATAAAAGTAAAATAAAGAGCTTAGGCATTATTACTACAATTTACCTTAAAAGTATTTGACATTTTACTGTTCCGTCATGGCTTCGTATTCGGGTGGCTTTCCTGGCGTCGCTAAGGATTAATCGCGTAACAGCTTATAGCAGCACAATATATCACAGAGATAGAAATAAACAGTGCGGTTTTTGCACAAGAAGAAGCTTTTCATATATTTTTTCTGTTAAGGAAACATTTGTGTTCTGCTATACGATTTCTACGTAAACATTTTATTCGAGAAATATTCGCAAGGGTTAAGATCGCATTACCGGTAGATAGCAGCACCTCTGGCCGACAATCGGGGGCCCCCTCCAGCTGGGGGCCCGTGACATTTTGTCCGTCCTGACACCCTATTGTTACGCCTCTGGCACTGCAGCGTTCGCACAACGTTCTCATTCACAAAGCAGACCTTGATTTTTAATAAAAAATAAAAAAAATAAAAAAATTTCGTATCACACAAGAAGAATGTCTTTTATTTCCGGAAACACCTTTTCTTTCGTAAAACAAAAGAAATACTTTGACACTTATCTATTAAATTAATTGTTCAGTTATCTGGCATTTAACAGGCTATTCTGGTGACGCATATACAGTTTTAAAATTCGACACTTGTCCTCGTAATGGTGGTGGCAGCATCAATGAGGGAGGCAATTCGGCAGCCGCCCGAGGTCAACATGGTCAGGGTGCTCTCAGATATCGATCTCTCGCACCTCGCTGCACCTCGCGATTTATCAAAGAGAATCGTTTCCGCAGCGCTGCGCCAGAACGCAGCAGCAGCGTCCTCATCAATAACTCGCAAGGAGAGATCAGAAGAACGCAGCGCGAATAGGAGAACAGAGAGAAGGACGGAGGATGGAACCTATCTCACCTGCGCTGCATGATCGCATCTTCAGATAAATTTGGGCGGGTTTACAGGAACGTGTCAAATTAATAACTCGTGAGACTGTTTTGGAATAAAAACATTTAATTATTATGTTATTATCAGTTTATAATTACTGTAGCCACGGCAACATTGGTGTGTTCAGGAGAAAATCTTCATCCTACATCCAGTATTAGATTTTCTTCAGCTATCTGAAATCAGATCGCAGTCCTTAATGCGGGGATCCATAATTTCCACCCTGTTAATTCCCAAAAATGTACTACAATTGGCCACAGTTGTACCCTAATCCACAGTCAGATGTCGAAGAAGTACAAAATAAAAGAAACATCTTATTTTATCTGTTCCTACACTGAGTTTTCCCCTCATTACAATTTCATTATTTTTGAGTCATCTAGAATTACATTTTCATACTCTCCTCCGCAGATATTAAACCAAGGTATAGAATTAAACCCAAATTTCCTTGTTTCTTTCTTTTTCCCTCTCTTTTCCTTTTTCTCCTCCCCCCTTCCCCCTTGATATGGTAGTTCAAAGTTGTTTCGTGTTTGGCGCTTGTTGTAAGATTAACTACCACAAGTATTCCAGCATCTTGCACTGTTAATATCATGATTTCGTATCAAGCGGTGGAATTATTTGAATCTTCTCTTCTATGCGTATGCAGTGTGGTCATATGCTAATATTATGTAATTGTTGACATCATTTTGGAGCGTTAAGCCTGGTTGTCCGCACTGACACTCATCAAAAAGCTTCTTCAGTTGCATTCATTTACTTATGGAAGGATTAATTTTAATATGAGAACACTACAGTCGCAAAAGCTAAAATACGATATAGAAAAGTATGCGAGATCATGTCTGTAGCTTTACATCGTACAACGACTGCTCCAGAAACTGTTAAGGCTCAAGATACAATAAAGACGAAAATAAACGATGGAGCCATTGCCGCAAGAACGTTGAGATAGCGCATCGTAATGCTTATTGTGATTATTCTTCCAGATGGCACTTTTCAATGTCCGACTACTAAACCCGAACAGAAATATTTGCACTGGTCAACAAATATAGTACATTTACACGGTCAAAAAATAACTTGTTAGTAAGCAAACCTTAATTTTATCACTTTTGTGTTCAGCAGATTATGCTACTGTTAACTAGATGCAATACATGACCTTGTTCTATAAGATTTTGACGCACGGACCCATGTCTTTTACAAGTAGTGTGTTAAATAGTGGAAAACATCCATAGCGAAAAAAAACAATGAAGTTGTTTTCAATTAAATAAAAAGCTTTATATCTGAATTACTGAAATCTACTCCATTCCAATGTCTCCATCAGCTTAGCGACATCTGCAAATGAATGAATGAAAATTAACTATCCTACAACTTCTGTCAAACATTTAACGGTATCCAACCACCTCGATTAAAATTAATTAAAAAAAACCAGTATGGAAAGATAGGACAGTAAAAATTACAAAACTTTTAGATTTAAAAAAGTGATGAAATATTATCAGTTAAAAAATTAAGAAAAATTATATTAACCTTGGATGCGGTGGAAAAGCGTGGTGCACGATTAATTTTAACATATGTAACCCTGGTATATATAACGCATTGTTACAAAATGGGCTGTTTACGATGATACAGATTACTTTTATGGAGATTCTGAACAAATCGTTTGTATGGATGATGGGGTAAAATTTCTGAAATCTCTAAACGTATCCTCGTAGGAAAATCTTAATATTGTTCAAACGATTATATTTTTTTAATGGGTTTAGTTAATGTCATAGCGCATTATGCTCCTTATATTTTTTAAATTTATTATACAACATATACCGACAAAATTTATAAAAATATCTAGTAAACAATAATATTGAAAGTTACTTTATATATCGTCAATGCGTTAAATACATACAAAGACTCTAGGTATAATTTAAGCATTCACTGTGGAAATGACCGACTTTGCAAGCAGTGACGAGTAAAACGAATCATGATTTGAGTACGAATGAATTACTTTCTACCCTACTGTAATATGAACTGACAGAAGGGATGTGGTAACATTTGCCGATATTCAGCAAATAGGTTTTTCTTTATGTGACTTAAATACTCAGAATTTCGTTTATAATTTATGGAATTCATTTCATAAATTCTATTCTCATTTACTGATTTGTGAAATTGTATTAAAGTTTTGTCTTTTTTTTTTTTTTATTTTTATAAAACCATTATTTTATCTTAACAAATGAATCCATAAGGAGTCTGTGATCATAACTATGTCAGATGTTTAGAGACCAGATTTCCGTTGATAAAACTCAAAGCCAAACAAATGTCTATCCAATTTCGTTCAGCGCATTAATGATGGCAGCTTCTGGATATTCAGAAAGTTACAGTGATTCCTGAAGCCATACTCCTGATATCGTTCAAGCGCTATAGGCCGAATGTAAATGAAATAGTGCTCCCGCACCAACCATTCAATTCATCGCATGCTACCATTAATTAGCAAGGTGGCTATCACCAGATATAATTTCAATCTTGAGCTGAAATTTGATTTCGAAACACAACCACATACATAATGGCATCTGTTTGACAATACAGTTAATACGCCCCGTCACAAGATATTAACAACGTCTTACGTATAATTTCATTTTTAAAAGTGTTTCCATAATTAAAGGAAGTTATGTAGATTCAATAACGCTCAAATGGTCTAACGCACACTGCAACTTTCGAACAACTGTCTAAATGTGTATGGAAGCACGTTTGTAGCACCTGATACTACACGAACACTTTCTCAAAATTGCACTAAAAGAAATAGTTAACCTCAATCCCCGATGAGACAGACATCTACAATTTATTTCGTTTCCTCAAGCTTATAGAACAATTATTTTCTTTTCTGATTTGTACAAATACATTAGTAACAAAATTAAGTCATGTTAACAATTAAAAATAAGATTATGAAAGTTATAAAAGTAATCAATTAGTAATTTCCAATAAATATAAAACAGATAAATGCAATTAAATTTGGTAACAATTGGGTAATTAACAGCGTAATTAGCGAGATGGTATTAAGTAAATTGCTAAATTAGTCCCTATGCTATACTCCTTAAACGCTTGGCAAATACCTAAGCCATCGATTACGCGATGCCTAATACACAGATTACAAGACTCGGGAGAGCAGAAACCTATAATTGCGTCGTTAAATATGAATCATTTCGTGACCAAGATCCAAACTGAACTTCAAGCTAATGTATCGTCATAAAGAATCGAAGAATCTGATATTGTGAGAAGCCTACAGACAGTCTGAATGCCCAGAACTGTCCAGTGGCACTGCTGAAAAACATAGAACCATTGCGAGATCGGTATACCTCTGCTTACGTTTTACCAACAATGTTTCACTGCCGCGTTGTTTATAAACAAGGTCATCATCAAAATCAACAGTTTTCGGTTACTCTGCAGGTCTGCTTTGTATACCAGCATCTCCATTTTTCTCTCTTCACACCACACAAATAATTTGATAATCGTAAAAAGAATAAATTATATGGAATATATTTAAAGAAATTAAAAAAACGATGTACGTTTTTGAACCAGTTGAACTGTAAATACTAGGAAAATAAAACCAACATAAAATGTTGTTAATGAAATTGCACAAATATAATAAAAATATTGTGTAAACAACGGGACTGCTTCATTATAATTGTTGTGCTTGAACTTACTGTACTGAAAATTGATAGCGGATAATTATTTATTAATGCAATGTCTACTGTGCTGCGCAGGTGGCAATTTTCCCCACACACCTGCTTTACCATTTCATGATATTTTTCTCTTTTAATCTTAAAATTCTGTTTGTAAGGAATATCACCATTCGTCTACTTGCGTGTTCCTCGTAAAATATTGATCATCTCTATTTTGGTAATTTATTACAACCTCTGTCTTTCTCATATAGGGAAGCAAATTTTACTAATACTTTACTGGCACTTTACTCAATTTATTTTTATTCAATGATAACTTATCCAGAAGGATATTATGTCCAGACACCCTGTAGCTGAGGACTGTCCACTCCCGTTTTAATACTATTATAAATTGTTATGTCATCAGCTAATAACTTTCGTCCTGACTATAAAGACAAGAATTCATTAGAATAAAGAAGAGCAAGTCGCTATCCTGTGGCACTCCTGTTTTAACTTCTACGTCTTTTGATGCTATATTTTCTACCTTAACTGTTTGCTTTCTATTTCCTCTACACAGCAAGTCAATTTTTCATCAACCATAATGGTTTGTACCTTACATAACAGCATTTTATGACTCAGTTTGTCAGATGGCTTGGAGAAGTGCTACAATATTCCCTTGATCATTCCATTCGTAATATTGTGTGGATAACCCTCTTTGTGAGATTCACATTAATATCTTTAGCTTAACAAAGTACGGAGAAATATCCAGCAATAATCTCACTGATGATGTACCCCAACTTCATTTTGGTTACGACGGATTTTTTATAAGTTTAATGAATATTAGATCATTTTTTGTGTGTAGAAATCTCGAGGTTCTTTGAAATATGTTTACTTTTGCTCCTAATTATTGGTTTCAAACATAATAATACCAAAAAATTGCAAATTAATTTGCTCTCACTTTCAGCATTGTTTGGCATCACGTAAGCGTTAAGTAAACAGGAACTATCAAAGATGTTATGATTTACTGCCGTAAATAATAACATCATGCGCAAAGTTCTAGATACGGCTAACAGTCTGGAAATAAACGGAAAAAACTGCTTCTGTAGAATAACATTATCGTTCATATACAATCATTGCAATACGTTCCAAAATTTGAACATTTCCTTCTATTTTTTTTTGTAATATAATTCTGTCCTGGAGAATACGAATAAAAGCAAAGAACTGATAAAAAATTGGTAGCATGTTAATAATAACAGCTTTTGATTCCACATGAATAATATCAGATGTTATTTTTTGCAGTTAATATGAACTTGTGAACAAGTATCTATTATTTTTTACAGCAAAAATTACGCGCTTCTCGCCTTCCTGTGAGTAGTGTAAGATACAGTATTCATGAAGATTGTATGATGTTTATCGCTGTTTTCGTCTCTTATTCCTGCTGTAAATAGTGAACAGCTCCGTTTGAGTTTTACGGCTCGTCAACGTTGACTATCGAACCAGAGTCTCCTAAATTCGAGACAAGAAAGCTAACTGCACATCCAATACTCAAGGTATGCACTGCTCCCTTTACGGTGAGATATTTATTTGAGTCAAAATAATCTACCCTCTTCTGGAAAGAAAGTTGTAATTAAAAGACAGATGGTATCAAGCTTTGAAAATTCATTGAAAGCTACAAGCTTTCTCGTCGCAGATATCTCACGCACCGCTATACCTTGTTCACCCTCGACTGGCGGCTCTCAAGGTCATTTTCCCACTGGCCCGCTCCTCATCTCACTACTCCCTCTCTGCCTACCTCTCCGAACTGAACTCTCTTAACTTATAGGCGAGTGTCAAATTTCTCCTTCGCATGAAGGGATAAAGGTAGAGAAATGGGGATACAGCAGAGTGACCTTGAGCCACCTCTGTTAACTGAACGGACTATAAAACAGGGTGGGGAAGGCGCCACTACTTGAAATGTCAGTGGAGTGTTGGTCTTACCCTGGAGTCGAGCGGTGACGGTGACGGTGGCGCTGTGGGCAGCCTGGGGGGTGTTCTACCGTTACTGTGCGACCCCGACGCAGGCTCCTCCCTCTGCAGTCTCAGCAACTCCATGGACAGGTGCAGCCGCATCGGCGTCGGCCGGCTCTTGCCATCGCTGACTGTCACCATGCCACATCGCACCTGCAGAACAACAACACCACCGTGAGCTCGACAACTCTCAGTTGGCAAGGATCAGGATAGTTCCACTAACTTCAACAATATTGTAATACGCGTCGTAGTGGTATGACCCACAGCATACTGTTTTTGAGACATTTTCAGGTAGCGGAGGTGTAAGTGAAATATTCGATGTCTCTGTGATTGCCGGAAGCAAAGCAGTACCGACTTTCATTGTACGGCCCGGCCGTATGAGCAGGAATGTCTCCGAGGAAGGGCGGCTACAAATACAGCAAACGGACGTTCGGTAAAACTAAAAAAACAAAAACAAAAAAAAAAAATCAGAGCACTTAGTACGAGATGACGGTGTTTGTTATAAATATTAAAGAGCAGAGTGAATGGAAGGAGATGAATGGTTTGCTGGGTTAGTATCGAACGACGGCTACCGACAGTCGAGTTTCTTCGTTGCAATAAGAACTACAAGGCGAGATACATATGCTCTTAAATAGCTTATGAGATCATGGCTTCTAACAAGAGTCCGTCGAGAGGGCCGTGATCTTGGTGGTCACTCTGGAAAGCCTCTCTCTCTCTCTCTCTTTCTCTCTCTCTCTCTTTCTCTCTCTCTCTCTCTCTGTGTGTGTGTATCAACACATAGCGGCATCATTCAACGAACAATTTGCTAAATTTAGGCCCATATGTGAAAGACTATTTACAATAATTCTTGGCCCGTCCATAGAATCCTGAGTTACATAAATGCTTTCCATTGAGACCTAAGCCGGACCAATCAATTAAATGTACTATTTTGTTACTGCAATTAAGACGAATTAATTGGAACAATAAATCTGTTGTCTGTGAATGATCCATGACTAATGAATATTATGAACTCTTTTCATTTATCCCTTAATTTTCCCAGATGATTGTCATGTGGGTTAAAATTATAAATATTTGTGTTCAATGCAAAAGTCTTAGCGGCAGTATGATCAGTAAGTTAAAATCTAACTTCCAAAAAAGTAGACATTACAATATACCATAGATTGTTACTCGAGTAAAGTTTTCTTTCATTTTTGCTGCTAAACTGTGCGACACTCTGCAAAAGAAAAAAAAAAAAACATGATGGTAATAAAATCGGGGATATATTGTTTCGTACTTAATTTTTGAATCTGTCGTCTACATTCCAGATCCAATCATATCACTCGATAATCAAAGGATCGAAGACTTTATTACTGGAAGTCAGGACCACGTTTCACACAGTAGAGAGCTGTACGCTACAATTTTGGGGTTGTTTTGAAGTATATGGAAAATTACACGTGATATTACAAGATGCTCGTTATGATGTCAAGACCCATCGATTTGGTGAATAGTATCGACTGGTTATAAAAAAGCAGTATACGTCTAAAGTTTTGAAAATTCAACAGAATGATGACCTAAACTCGTCTTATAGCCAAGTAGAACTATAGAAATCGCATACAGTTAGAATAATAAACAAAATAAGAGGGGTTTGGAACGCAAAAAATTTTCTGCGACAGTGACAGAGCACGTCAACGAAAGTACTGTACGCATCGTCGGCGGCGGAGCGCATGCAAGTGGATTATTGAATCACTTCAATATCATCTCTTGATTGTATTCACAATGCGCTGATTATGGGAATAGTCGCAAACGGTAATGTTCTTTCAGCAGACATCGTAAAAGTATTCACTTTATTCATCCAAAACCGTAATATAGTATGGAGAGATTCATTCAGGTGAGTGAACAAACAGGTAAAAAAATCTGGTGGAATAGAACTGACTGGCAAAGCCATTGTCGAACAGCCGATACATCATCCAGGTTAGTCTGCAATAAAAGGATGGAAATCTCGAACTTGGTAAAAGCAAGCATTTTTTTCATCCCTTGCATCAAAACAGAAACAGTACCCATCGAAATTTTCCTAATGCCAGGTATTATACCACACTGCAATATCAAAGAAAAGTTGTCCAGTGCATTATAGGAAACACTGTTCTTCACTTGGACCTCTACTCACTCAATTTTTCCTGTTTAATAAAGCAATTTGATCATCCTGTTATTGGATTCCGAACAACATAATCTTTGTGTGCTTCTTAAAGATATACACAAAAAATAATATATAACTGATGATATGCTGTATTTCCCGCGTGTACTTAAATGAAGCGATAATATTCATCTGTGTTTATTATTTTGAGGATAATGATACTCAGTTGTATCGCATGTCAGATGCTTACATACCAATATACGTTTTAGTTTTGAATATCGCTCAAAGCGATATTAAATATCTATCAGCCTGGTTGACTATAAACTATGCGTGGTTAGTCTATTGTTATTGATGGTTTCTCACAGCATTTCACACTAAGTTGTAGCTGCGTCTTATGTGTAGTTAATTTAGATGATTTTTTTATTTTTATATTTGTGTATACAGTCAGTATATAATATTTAACGAAACTTAAACCTGAACCTAAGGAAAGCGTCCTATGTCAGTTTTCCAGAGCCAGGATAACCAGTTCCTTTCCTCCGGGTCATATACTTTACAGTGGGATTTGCATAAGCATTCTGTCTTTGCTCATACGAAAATTCATAAAAATCCCTGGCAACATATGGAATTTGAACACAGGATCTTTAACACTGAAGGAAATTGCCTTATGAACTAATGTAACTACTGTTATCATTGTACAAAACGACATTTAATAATAAAAAACTAATATTTCGTCAATAATTCACTCACAGAAATTCGCATTTCTTAGTAACATTTGACTCACGAGTTCGGAATCATAACAAACAGTTTATTTTTGCGTTCTAAAGGAGTATGAAATTATTGCATTTTTAAAAAAAAAATAATCTTCAATAGTTTTATTAGCTTCCCTTTTAATGGCGCCTGTTACCACTATGGATCCGAAATACAGATAAAAACAATTTCTCGCAGCAAAATACGTAGTATTTGTCTCTGTCACCAGATGCTATAAAAGAGAGGCAAGGTGTCAGAAGCCTAACAATTCGATTTATCTCCAAAGCCACTTTGATATTTTGTGTTAGCTGCGTTACCTTCACGAATGACGGTCCGGATATTCTGTTCGCCGCCGTTATTCCACTGAATCACTGCCGCAGGGTTGCCGCCTGTGCAAATAACAGCATCTACTAGCTCGGCCGGCAGTCAGTTAATGGAATTGCCGCATGCCTCACCAAATACAGGGAGGGGAGGCGAGCTCTCGCATCCGTCTTGCGTTCCCGTAATGCGGTTTGTCGGAGATGGACCGCCCGCTACGCCTCCCGCGGGACCACGGGCACGGTGCGAGCAAACACTGTGTGGCCTGCTCCACCCGGCTGCCTACCTGCGCCTGACGGAGGCGGAGCACAACAGTGCAGTTTGCACCACTTGACTGCCTATCTTTCTATGTGCAGGCTACGCTGCGAAGCAATGTGTAAACCAGTATTAATGATACAAGCCTCCTATTGTTAATACGCTCAACGTAAACGCAATAAAACATAAAACATTTTCATCATTTATCATTACGTTTCAGGATTCTGTATTTTAAACTTGTTTTTTACGATTGTTTACAACCTTTCATACGATCTTGGCTTGTTCCCTACGATAGTTTATAATCTTATTGTATTTTATGGAGTTGATCATCATTCAACTTGTTAGCTCATTAGGTATTATTCTAAATGTTTTTATTTTGTCATTTGCAACTGTTATTAATTACTCCCGTATCTCTGGATAATATTTTTTTATCTCGTTTCGTGTTTTAAAAATCATATCCCTGCACTTAGAATTCTTAATTGGTCCTCTTTATTACTATATATAATTCATTTCCACGTAGATTTGCTGATGCGGATATTTCTTAAAAAAAATATTTTATCTCTTTCATTATTTTTTTCCAGAGTACGTTTAGCATGTTAAAACTTTTTGTTTTCTGATGAATTTCAGCTTCGTAATAATTTGATAAATTGTACTCTAGCAATTTTCTATACTTCATCTATTACGTAGTATACCTGTATTTCAAAAATCGTTGTTGGGAGGCAAAGGCAAGCTTTCAATGTTGTTAATTTAAAATCACGATAGCGTAAATTATTTGGAAGCGGTTATCAGCGAAAGGCGGCTTGAAGATTTTTTTGTTATCTGTGAATTCGAAAGTAGGTTCTCTTGAGTCTATAATGAATTATTGAGATTCAGTTCTATTTTAACATTTCATAATTACCATTTTGTCAAAAACATCTTGCGTAGTACATGACACGGTACAACTGTGTTACAACTACTGCAGCAAATTTTCATTTATTACCGCCTCTTACCAATACTACTATCCAATGACACTAATAAAACATATTTTTGTCTAAGATATAAATGTTTTTCTAATGATTTAGACCAAAAAAGAATTTTCTTCTTAGATAGAAATGGCCACAAAACTGAAAAATTTCCACTTCTACATTTTCTTTCGGTAAATTAATTCTTTAATGATGCCGTTGGCTTAGAAATTTCGTTTTGAAATGCTCGATCTCATAACTGTGGACGCGGTAAGTCGAAGACAGAGTATTAAGATGTTTCAGTGATAAAGATGGGAAAACTGGGATCTAGTGGTTCTCTGTCTTCGATGTAGTTTTTTGAGCCATTAAACTGACATCCACCACTGGAAAAACTTTACTTTCTTCATGTGTAGTATGCTTGATGTGAAGCATGTCTATGTGATAGGACTACTTGATAAAATTAGAGACTACATCACCAGTGGATTAGGTGCCAAATTGAAGAAGTCAGTCAGCCTGCAGACTATTGTTCGAAGCCCTGTGATTAATAATTTATTAATTTATCTGTCAGAACTAATTTGTACATTTATACTTCTTGCTGACATATTTTCAGCAGCGTCATCGAGGATAGTTTAAACTAAGTTACGGCAGTGAGTTCAGCCATGTTTTGCGAACAGTCTAAGCTTCATGCTTCTTTGTAAATGTGTATATGAAACATGGATTTTTGAAGTACTGTAATTTGTTGAACAAAGCAAGAAAATGATGAAAATATTGTTGGTTTTGAAGGATAGTTTATAGATTAACCCGATATATTTGCATAAACAATAACCCAAATACAATGTGTGTCACAGCTGCGCGCAGCTGGAAGTATATCAAATTGCTTTAGTATAAGTAAGAAGCAAACGGAATTCTGTCAAAGTTACCAATTTAAAAGCTTAATTTTAAGCTCTGTTTTTCAGGTTAATTGAATATTTGTAAACTTATTTACCGTTTATCTATGGGCACTAAAAACGTGTACCTAACAGTGCCTGCAATTTTTAAGGAATGACGTTAGAAGTGTGTGTCACAAAACTGGAGAGGAATGATTAATTCAATCAGTGACTGTATTGCTGCTATAATGTATAAAACTTGTTATTGAAAACAGTCAATACAATGATGAGCGATAGAACGCTGAAAATGCGATCAAGCCATTAGGCTTAGTAACTTGACACAAATTAACGTTTTGGTGTGGTCGCCAACTTCTGTCTCTAGGTCACCCGAAAATAAAATTTTGTATTGAGAACTTTGAAGTTTGACTATCTTCCTTGTCAGTAATTCTTCCCAAGTGAGAGAAGCTTTTTTGCTTGTAAGTGGCTGCTAAGTTATTTAAAACGGCCCTAAACCCGCAGTGATATCGCACCGAAGAAATACTTTCAATCAAAAGTGATCTATTCTTTATACACAACAATACAATTTATGCTACACTAATTACGTAAGTAAAGGACTTCTATAAAATATTGAAAGAATGAAACTAAATACCTCTTAAAAGTCAGTAGCAGACCGAGAGTTCTCATAACATGTTTACTTTCTGGTTATTTTTAAAAACAGTTACTTACAGTAGATTTCACACTCACAAAAGAAATTATGTCTGTTACTTTAGGTAGCTGGGAGACAAATTTGAAAATACATGGAACTAATGTTTTATCGTGGATCACTACTGCGTTGCCAGAATGTAGAAGGTCAAATTATAATCAGTCTCACTGTGTAATGTTTAATAAGAACATGATCGTGTGACCACCGGAGAGGAAAAGCAACTGAATCAATGATGTTAAAGCCTGGAAATCTAAGGAGAAGTTACTCTGGAATTCCATGTTGTTAGGAGAATTACTAAGAAGTATGTTCCTTATGTTTCTCTCTAACAGTACAACCGGAGAAACATTTTTCTTTCTAACTGAATTATTATACAGGGTGTTACAAAAAGGTACGGCCAAACTTTCAGGAAACATTCCTCACACACAAACAAAGAAAATATGTTACGTGGACATGTGTCCGGAAACGCTTACTTTCCATGTTAGAGTTCATTTTAGTTTCGTTAGTATATTAGTACGCTCTCCTAACCTCAACCCTCTTGACTTCCATTTATGGGGGCATTTGAAAGCCCTTGTCTACGCAACCCCGGTACCAAATGTAGAGACTCTTCGTGCTCGTATTGTGGACGGCTGTGATACAATACGCCATTCTCCAGGGCTGCATCAGCGCATCAGGGATTCCATGCGACGGAGGGTGGATGCATGTATCCTCGCTAACGGAGGACATTTTGAACATTTCCTGTAACAAAGTGTTTGAAGTCACGCTGGTACGTTCTGTTGCTGTGTGTTTCCATTCCATGTTTAATGTGATTTGAAGAGAAGTAATAAAATGAGCTCTAACATAGAAAGTAAGCGTTTCCGGACACATGTCCACATAACATATTTTCTTTGTTTGTGTGTGAGGAATGTTTCCTGAAAGTTTGGCAGTACCTTTTTGTAACACCCTGTATATTGATAATACTCATTACGAAGACGAAAATTAATTTCAATTTGAGAGATTTTAAGCCTAAGGCATGTCATCAATTGAGCATACTCTCATTATAGCCGTAAGACTCATCAATCAACGTGTCGTCTGCAAAACAAACACAGGACGGATCTCCTCTTAAGTGAATTAGTGAACGTAACGTAATCTCTCACGAACTTCAATTTATGAGTAAAAACAGTGTCTAAATATGTTGAGAGGACGCGATACCAATTTGTTTTTTATACTAACAAGAATATGTGTTGAAATGATCATTCAGTAATTATTGATAGCTTTGTCACTACAGACGGTGGTTCTTCAGTGGTTGGAAGAGAGTGCCGAAATAATCTACCAGAAAAGTAAGCTTCGTTACGGTATTTAATGTGATGTTATGTTCATAAAATTGAAACTCTGACATATAAATGGAAAATTATGGTAGAATTCAATTAGATTACTGTCGACGACAGTTGTGCACAGAACGGACGCTGCATTTGTATGAGGGTACTACAGCAATCTAAATCAAGAAGCCAGTGATAAATTTTATAACCGTTTTATCTGAAGTATCAGTGAAGTAGTAGTCTTAATCCTATTCTTGTATAGTAAAATTTAAAATCTCTAGTTTCATTTCAAGACAAATAATGTTAATTCCAGTGCCCACGAAACTTTGCACTGTACCAGTAATGTCAGGAATCAACATAAAATGTACGAGTTACCAAAATCATAAAAGAAGGCTATAATTTTTTTTAGTAAAGTACATAAAAAAATTCATAAACTCTCACGTACATTGTAAAATAAAAAAAATAATAAAAATAAAAAATTGAAGAAGAGGTAGCTGGCCATTCTCCGGGGAGAGGGACATTTGTTCCGAGCGTTCTTCGATGAAGCTGACTGTAGTCGCTTTTACTCTCAACTAGAGCTATGGTAGAAAAGACATCACAAAAATGAACAGACTTAGGACAGGGAATATGTTGGTAGGGGGCAAAAGATACATATCGTGAATTCGCGGTTACTCTCTACCCGTGGCAAGAAGAAATTTATCACTATATTCTGATACGTAATCGATATAAATCACCAGTGAAATAACCGCTAGAAACCATTTTAGAAATAACGTATACAACTGATGTGTTCGCAATAATCACTGGTTAAGAAATGAGCATGTTAATATACGAATAAGTCACTTAAACTATAGACACAATTTAAAGTTTCTAGAAATATATTACATTGCTGTTGGGAGTATTAGAACTTAAATTAAGTAAAAATAAATAAATAATGTTTTATAAGGTGCAACAAAAAGGCTCAATTAGTACAAAAATTGAATCGGGCCTAGTTGTACACTTAAAGAAGAATTAGGAGCATTTTGTTTGTTGGTAAGGGAGTCAAAAATAAGGATAAACTACCACAGGATATGCTGATAACACTACCAGAAACGATCAAATAAATTTAAGGAAAATTTGTGTAATGCATACGTAAATGACAGGAAACCTCGACCGAGGCCTATGCACTATAGCAATTGATTAATAACGTTAAAAATAATATACACTTTCAATATGGTGGCTTCTAAAAACTGTCAAGGAACATAATAGCCACATTCAGTTTTCAGTGAAAAACGATACTCATCCTCTTAAGTATTACATTGAAACAACAATTCATACACCCACGCAATAATCAGAATGTTAACATCTGAATCCCGCCAACCATTGAGACAACAAGGAAAGCGTTCTGAATTTAGGTGGAGAAATCTCTCTCAAAAATCCTTAAGACGTGTTTATCTCTGTTTAAATAAAACCTCTCACAAATGAAAAGATAAGCGCCAACTGAAATGGGCCAAATAATTTGACAGTTATCGCCAAAAGGAATTCCTCCTCTGTGGTTAAACTTGCCTTTATTAACGTTCTATGTAGCTGCGTTTAATTTCCTGTTATGAAATCGCTTTCGTTTCTTGCTGGCACGTCGCCATAGCTAACGAGTCTGTTATTCCCTTTGACTGGGTTCACGCCATTCCATTCAGTTCGGGAGTGGGGTGAGCCATTTAATTGTACTGTCAAAGACACAAAGACCAAACAACGTGTCACCTGGGAGTTAATGAAGCTCTTTGGCGTGGCTTAAGGTGCTTACTTCCAAACGATGCCGCCTTAAATCGTCCAGCTAATCGAAGGAAGCAAATAGCATTGGAGACACGATGTTTAGAAAGATCATTTCTGCAATTTGCTATCTGCCTGGTAATACACCACAGTTAATAGGGAAATAACAGCAGGTCCGGATAAAAACCTGAATAGTTTTCTAGGTCGTTTTCTGTAATAAACTAGGATAATTTTGGAACAGTATCCACATTACGACTACAAAAAAATTACATCCCACAAATTAGAATAACCGAATATTTTCAGCAATTGGCACATTTTATGAGAGCATTTCATAAATTTTCTACGCCGAAGGAAACTGCTTTCTTTTGAATTTGCACTTTGAAGACAATGTCAGTTTCCTCCTTTATAGATACTCCACCATTACCTCTGTAGTTTGGAGGTTGTAAACAACAGAACAAAACAATTCAATTCGCACCTAAGATATAAGGGAGCTAGAATGGGATTCATTTGAATACAGGAGGAGGATGAAGAGGGCGAAGGCAGTGGTGAGAGTCTACGAAGTATATATTTGTGATGACGGGTGCAAAGATATTGGTGGAAGATTTAAGAGAGTTGCTTGGAAGGGAAAAGGTAACCATGATCATTAGCTGCCACTGGATTTAAGACATAACGGCTTATGAATGTTTTATTTTGTAGGAAAGGAGGTCAGGGAGTGGAATAAATTACCGGGAGAAATAATGAATAATTTTCCAAAAACGCTGAAATAGTTTATAGCAGAAATTCGTAGTGGGAGAAAAATCGAGTACACACACACACAAAAGAAAAAAATAGGGAGGTAGGAAAATTTCCACTGAAGCAATGAAAATAATAAAAAATTAAACACCGACAGCTTCAGTTTTAATTGTTTTTCTACAAAATGGACTTCAACCTCAACGCAAAATAGAGCTTAGTAACTTCATCGAACTGGAAAACTGTTGTTTCAGATGTTTCTTTATCGTTAAGGTATCGTACTACAAAGCGAGAGATTCTAGGCTCGAATCCTGGTCTAAACTGAAATTTTTAAGTGTCTTCAAACTGACCTCAATACTGACGAGGTTTTCATTTGTTAATGTGAAGTACGCTAAGATGTTTCGTAATTTGGATTGCAAGTGAAACCATAGGTCCACTTTATCTGGTAGCATTACGGGATTGGTTTTCTTTTTCAACGATAATAAAAAACACATTTGGCCGAGTGAACCATACAACCAGCTCCAAAGTATTTACTTTTTAACTGTTAACATGCATGCATGTGTTTTTGACTATCAACTGGAGCTACAATACTTAATCATTCTTTTGGCAAGTCTCGAACTAGGGACTAGCGGCAAGCTGCATGGATCACAAAAGAGGTGGATTGCATTGTAAATTGATACTCTGTCACTTATGTAGCGAAACTATCTTGCGGAATCTGTCGACCAATAACATAGATCTTCTTTACAAAACTAGGCAATGTTAATATTTTCGGTTGCTACTATCGGAATCACGCTGAGATCGTTAAGGCTTAAGATACGAGATATGAGCTTAGAGGGTTCGTTAAAGATTACTCTTCCCTGGGGTACAATAAATGGTACGAATGTCTTGCTTCAAGTGAATCAAAGTGGACATCATTGTTTCCTTCCTGGATGCTAACAAAATAGGTACGGAAATTATGGCTTAGAGACTGTGAAGATACGGCCGTCTAAATTATAAGGTATAAATTTGACGCTCAATCCGCCTTTGATGTGGCTATTTAAACTAAGCCGCTAATGAGGATCCATATTTTTTATGTTGAATCAGATAAAGGAAACAAGTTTTGCTATTGGTGCAGGTCAAATTGAATTACCATAAAAATAATAGCCAAAATATGGGCTCTAATCTCAAACCCAGATATCCCAAACAGCAGTGTCCAGACAAATCCAAGTCTTATTTATGAATTTTTATGTTAGTACTGTGCGTTGTTGATTAAAGTATGATTGTGTGTTTGTTTTTTTATGTTATTTAGTTGATTTCAAATGTTGCTATGAGGAATATATTTTGGAAAATTGCCTAAAAGCCGGTTACTACATCCGATTCTTTGTTTTTGTTCGTGTCCAATTTAGCGATGCTTTAATACGATCGTCAATCTTTCGAATACTAACATTTTTGCATTTGTTGCTTAACCGATTAGAAACAAGAAGGTTCTTAGTTAAAATACTCACAATTTCATGATCTATAAATTCCATTAATAATTACAGGTAATGTTTAGATTGTATAACCGTGGAAATTAAAGTTACTACTATCATTCAACCTACTAGATTATTGAAATGAATCGAAAATGCTATCTATACTAATATTATAAATTCAAAAATAAGTCTCTTTGTCACATTTTCATGGCTTGATGAAATTTGCCACAGAAATACTATGTATCATTCAGAAGGACACAGGATACGTTCTCTGGATATCTAACATATTTTGTCTTGAAATTTTTAAAACTAAACGAACAGTGATATACGGATAGCGTGTACAAGACTCTTATTTCACATCGGTTGCTCAGGCCTTGTTTCTACCACAGTCAGTTTTTGTATGATCTGTTCATAAGTTTCGTGTATTGAAACAACTTAGTAACACGGATGTAGATTTGCGCTGCATCAGACTATTATTTTGTATTTACCTAAATGTTCTGGTCATTAATACGTTTTTTCTACTTTTTTGATATGGTAGAATGGTACGATTGCTTCCCGATTATATTATGACTAGTCCGGCCTTTTAGGGACACATTTTATATAATTTACAGCTTTCTTTATCTAATTCTAGCCATAAAATTCTAAGTCCATACGTACGCAGTCGCGGGTAACAGTTACTGTTGTTATAATTACGTGTAAATGGAAGTAACAGCATAACCAGTTTTCATCTTCCCGGTAAGGTAAAATCCAGCGAGTAGCCGTGTGCAGCCAACATTTCTTCGGATAACTACCCCAAATCCACCGACCGCGGGGCTGCAGAAATTCAATTCTGGCCGACGGTCGTCTTGGCGATTGATTTTCCAGCGGTGCGTAAAATCGGCGCGTTTGGCTGGATCCGTTGTCTCCCATCGGCGTTCTGGGGTGAACCTAATGGGAAACGGGTGCACTCGATTCGGCAGGCCATTAATGTCCCTTGTTGTTGTGATTTCTGTCGGGCTATTCTTATCTCCATCGATTTCTGACGGTCGATCCGAGCGCACGTGGTTGCATTGCATTTTCATGAGGCGTCGTGGGCCTGCCAGGGCTGTCTTGGTCCTGTACCCCGAATACAGAGTACTCACCAACGCCGTGTTTACAGTACGGAGGAGTAGTTCGTTGCGCCTGCTATTGAGGCAATACCAAATTCTGTTAAACGTGTCGACTGGTTCCTTTTTTCTTTCTGGCCCAAACCCTTCTGTGACGTCATTGCTAAATACATTTTTGTATCAGTGTAACTAAGGTTCCAGTACTCCTTACACTTTACATTATTCACTATCTGTGGTAACACTGGGCATAGCGTTGTGGTTCAGTGTTGCGTAGGTTGTTGGTTAGAGTTCAGTATCGGACATGGACGATTAGGTATTATTTCCGTCCTTTATCATCTGTAATTTTGCCAATACAAAAGTGAGAAAAAATTAAATGTTGAACCTAGCTACTGGACGTAAACTGAATAGCTCGGTAAATTTCAGTGAGTCCGATAATGCCCGAAGTGTTAGTTTCACTGGCTGCCACCACAGCGCTGCTAGGCTAACCATGAAATTTCAAACAAATATAACACGAAAACCGGTTAAATTTGTCTTATAAAAACTCGGAAACTACTGAGCAGATTTCGATGGGGTTTTCACCGTTTTGAAGCTTAGAATATCAATTCAGTTGTTTGGCATGTCTTATGTTCCAACGTTAAATAACGCAGGAGCATTAAATGAAATTCTGAACATATGATGACAAATCCCGAAGATGGAAGGATTAGATGTTGCATACATCGCACTAAACAGACAACTACAATATCTCTAACCATAACCTTTAATAAAAAGCAAGAAGATTACAATAATAACTATTTTGCACACTAAACAAAACTTGAAGTATTCTTTCCTTTAATTTGGGATATTCAATTTTTAAACGCTACAGATAGCCGTAACTTTATTCTTTCCTTTAATTCTGGTTAATCAATTAATAAACGCCATAGATAAGCCGTGAATACAACAGAAATTTTCTTTAACCACGATCCCTGGCAGTACATCTATAATGTCTCTGGCCATCAGCATCAGTCTTCTGTTCACGATAATATCATTTATTTACAATAATATTATTCTGGACCCGGTTTTGATATTTGTATAATAGGCAGAATCTGCTAAGTGTCTGGCGTTTCGAGCAAAAGGTACATCCATTCATTTCGCAATTCAATGAAATGTGAATTTCTAACATATTCTAGCATTGAATAAAATTAACTCGGCTAGTTACCCGAGAAAATTTTATTCATTTACAACGCCGAGAAAATCTCCAGTCTTATATATTCTAGCATTGTTTAGTAATCTAGTAATGCAGTTTCTTAACCAAATTAATGCAGCTTGATACACATGTATCTTTTCGGACGAATCAGAATAGTGTACGTGCAATTAAACTTCAACCCACCCCTTTCTTGGTAGGGGGCGGGTGAATCTAGGTTTGCTTTAATTCCGAAAAAGGTTGGCGTGAATTTTATGAAACTTTGTACAAATGTTTCTCATTTCGGGAATAAAAATAGCGTACGGGTAAATCTACGCCAACTATACCCGGTAACGCTGGGAACTCCGCTAGTTTCAAATAAATTCCTGCATTTGATTATATTTCCACTTACAATGTTAAAAGGAAATGTAACTGTGAGGTCAGCTAAAAGGCTGTCTGTTGAGGAAGTAATTGCACACAAATACCAAGGGCAGAGACAAAAAATTATAACTCGAAGCGTAGATATATGCGAACTTCTTTAAATTTATATGTTGCTGTTTGTTTATCTACGACGATTAAATGCATAGATTCATTTAAGTAGAAGAACATCTGATGTTTGAGATCAATTCTCTGTATTAGTTACTAGAACCAGGTCACAAAATAACCTCAGAGTTTTTTGACAGAATATAAGAAACGGGAAAGTTTGTTAAATACTCCGAGAAAGTTTACACGAATCGTAAGATATCATGAAAAGAAATGTAATAAACAAATAAATAATCGTTATTCATTTTTGATTATGCTTTCCTTAGAAATGTTTTCATAACAATAAAAATTTCCGTTATTTCTGTTGTGATTTGTTGAAAAATTGTGGAAGGGGGAGATAAAAACAAAAAGATGCGTTATTCATTTTCTCATGACAAGTCTGCCTTAATAATTGTGTATTCTGTTTACCTCTCTGTACCTATCCCTGTTAACTATGTTGAAAGGTATTTTTTTCCCAATAACAACTAAGAAGCCGGTTATCGGTATGCACATTAACAATTTTGCCATAGATACGCACGTGTAACGGGTTTTATCATTGAGCATATATAAAATACACTGGTTCCATATCGTTTATATAGAACTGAGTGTAGATACACAGGTTATTACATTTGAAGACATTAAAGACATAAAAAATTAACTGCTAAGTCACGGAGATAAAAATTTAATCTCTAGTAATTTAACTCTTGAAATTGATGTTACGATAACTTTTATATATATAAAAATTAATCAAGCAAGTCAAGAATTTTGTTACTTGTAACACACCTTCCAGTTCGCAATATTCATTCTATTCTAATATCTATTTTTCACTTATTCCCTACAAAACAGGAAATTGAGACCATGACCGCTGACTAAATGGAAGTCAGGAGGTGATTTAAATATGTCGATACTCGATTACTAAATATTATGAATACCTGCGATAATTCGTTTTTCCGTTGGGTCTAAAGGAATTAACGTGGACCCGACGGGTGTTAGGCGACCATTTGTTTCGATTATTATTTAATACCACCAAAATTATTACAAACAATAAGTTCGTTTAGTTTGGATCTCGAATCGAGCGGACTGTGTAAGCAGTGTGCTTTAGAAGGACGTCTTTTGTCAAAAATTACAGTATTATGTAGTTTAAGAATTTACTAGATTACCTATGTTCGAATTTGCTTAATGGCACATAACTTGATTATTTTAGAAAATATCATTTTTCTCCTCATGAAAAACAGCATATCTGAATATAAAGGAACAGCGAATGTTTTGAAAAGAAATAGGTCAATATTAATTTCTTACAAATATACAGATGTGTTGCATTAAATCATATTGCTCATTGAAAGATACGAGTACATAGTCTGTGAATTACATATTAATGAGAGTGGTTTGAAAGAATGGCTGTCATCGAAAATGTATCCTTCCAGTTTTGATACAGTGAGTTTATCGATGGAAGAAAGAATGGAACAACCTAGAAAGTCTTCTTGATCCTTTTGCATATCTTTAACATCCTCAGAGAGGAAGCATTTCAGTGATAACATTAGAGTGAGGATCAAAAAATTACAACCGGACGAACGGTTGACCACGCACAGTCGGAACAAAAATTCTTGTTGAGTTAGTGTGATGTGAACAGGTTCTTGTAAAAAACGAAACCAAACACCTAATTTACAATGTATCAAGGTTATGGTTGTAGATTCATCTTATGGATCGCGTACGCGACTTCATACTGTAGGTGCTATGCTACAGTATTTTGACGAAAAAGAAATAAGTCTAATGATATAATTGGATAGTTGTTAGATTTTTTGTTGGTACAGAAACAATATAAACATTACCGCCAGAAAAATTTTGATTCCTGTCGTGTTGTTACAAGAGACCAGATTGTGGCCGCTGATAAAATTGAGTGACAATTAACTGAATGAAATTCATCAATTGTAGTATACTCTGTGGCCCGTGCGAAAATTTCTGGAATGATATACGATGAATAGCGAAGTTGGTGGTTTGTATTAGGATGAAATAAGTGCCGGCTTATTTGTTGCAAGTGTTTATCTGAAAAGAGTACGTAACAAAATACTTACAACGTATTACAAAAAAAAATTAAAAATGTGCCCCTAAGAGAAACAAAAATATACGAAAATCTCCTTACTCTAGAAAACACAGTTCATAAATATCTGACACGTGGTGCTGTTATCTAGTAGCGATGCGATCACTGTATAAGAGCCATCAGGTCCAACCCTTGTATGAAATGTTATATGAATAATTTATGTATAGCAAGCTGGGAGTTGATTAATTAGGGATTTGTATATATTTTGTGTCATTAATTGTGAATTTGTGTATATTTATCATGTAAATGAACATTGTTTTATGAAGAGAAACTATATAAATGCTATGTAATGTGTTCAAGGACAGTATTATCAATGAATCATTAATTAAAAATTTGTAATTGTAACTGTTTATGTGAGTTACGATGTTTAGAGGACAATTTTCGACGGTTTGGACTGTTTTATGTTGATAATTTTGTGTAAATGCATGTAAACAGTATTAACTTTCATTTCAAGATGTTTTCTAATGATTGTGAGTGATTTTGTACAAATTTTAATTATTTTTGTATGGATTTAATTGTTACAGTATTGTTATAATTCGAGAAACGTCGGTTGGAAGTCTTTGAATTATTCTTTATCTTTCTGTAGCGTCTATATAAATAAGTGGCAGGGAGGAGTTAGTTAGTTGAGCAATGAGCAGCAAGTTATAATCGATGGAATATTTGTATGATTGTGGTTAGTATCTTGGACGAGTCGATGCTTATTCTGTGTGTACTGTGTAATGTTATTGTAGAGCGCACTGGAAACTAAACATAACAGATAAATGATTGTTCGGTAGTTATTTCATGCAACAAAATGCTTATCATGGCTTCCGCGACAGGACATATAAGCAAGAAATAGTAATTGCCAAATGCTTATTAACTGGTTATCGACGCCACCGAATCCTAGCAGCCTGGCTCTGAACTATCTCATAACAGTGACCTTGACTGCGGGTTGAATTTCGAAAAATTCGAGCGCAGATCTTTAAAATGATACCTAATTTATCGATTTTGATCAAGGATAAAAGGAGGAAGATGTCTCGTCACTAAAAAAAAATCACTTTTGAGGAATAATATATATGATAAGTAATTCTAATGTTATTGATACCTGAAGTATTTTTATACATCGAATTCTTTCTACTCTTGATAATTCAGAGACCGAAAAGAGATGCGTTTGGGTAAAATCAAACTGCAGTCTTTAACATTGCTTAATATACGTATCCTTTAATAACAATGTTTAGCAATAACTCATCCCCCAGCTAAATGAAAGCCACCTACGTTCACCTTTCATGTGTCACCAGTAAAGTAGCGTCATAAACCTCGCATTGAGACTTGTTAATGGATGCTCGAGGCTGCAGTTTATATGCGAGTGAACTTGCTGGCGACAGCTACCGCGCGGTCTTTGTTGGAGGTCGACAGTTCCACCGTCTGCAAACACGACCTCCGGGCGGCCCGCCGGCAAGCGTGCATAATAGAGCCATTCACGAGAGAGAGGGCAAGGCCATCGGCAGCACAGGACGCGCTCAGCCATCAGCGGCATTGAAAACCTCAACACGTCACGATATTCATTCCACCCCAGATACGCCTTATTCTTTTGAATTATAAAATACGAAGTCGCAGACGAGTTAATCTAATAAGGGTGATCTAAACACATGGGTCATCTAGAATCCGTGGCTGGGTAGTCAGATTTTTTAATAATTTTTCATGTTCACGAGGTATTTAATTACTGAGCGGTTTGGTATATCACTCATCAAGAAGTTTGCTATTGAAAATCGATGTCAGGGAATGTTGAAAGTTATCCTTGATAATATTAGTCGGCCAGATTCGATGTTACAGTAAACCGTTGGTCCTGCCACAACAGTATCGTCACCAGGTCGCTAGGCCATACGAATTTACAACACTCAATGTAGTTAGCATATCTCGGGTCATTAGCAGTTTTCAAAAAAAGTATACTAGAAGTAACAACGATTCCTTATTATTGATAAAGATGGTCACTTATAAAAAATTTTGAAATCTTTTTTTTGCGTGTGCCGTTATGTATTGCCGACGTCAAAGAAGAGGCGGGAAAGGACTGGATGCAAGGAACAGGAAGGAATTCCGCCATAGCCATTGAAGGAACCGTCTTGGTAGGTGTGGTTTGGGGAAACCAATGAAAGCCCATATCTGGATGGGTGATTCGAACCTGCGTCCTCCCGAATGCGAGGCCAGAGCTTTACCGCTCACCATTCACGCTCGGTCTCACAACTTGAAGAAAGTTTAATGAGGAAGAAAAATAGTAAAAATAATCTGATTTAATGAAAACAAGAATTTAGTTCGAGTTCGGGTTTCCCACTGAAATAAACTTGTGTGTATATTTATCAATTTGATCAAGTAATTTACTGCCATTGCTTTCAACGGTTTTCCTTACAATCGAACCTGTAATTACAATATTCGCGCTAAATTTCACATTCATGAAGTTAATATGAATGCATAATACAGTAATACCAATCTTGACCGCTTAAGAAGGGCTATCTATAGAGAAAACGCTAAAATATTGTTTAATTTATAACAGAATTGCTGCTTTCATTGTTCAAGTTCCACGTGAAGTAATTTTATAGAAAAATATTAATCGTCTCTCTTTGGAGATGTGTACAGATATGAGGTTTTACATGATATAAATTTTGAATTCAATAAAAAATACTTTTGGTAGCAGATTAATTATGAACTTTCAAGTGATGAGCAAAGTCTTGTTCTTCTTATCTGTGATTTATTTAGTAATAAATGTAATAAGGCTGATTTTATCATGGCAAATCTAGAATATAGTAAAGCCATTTATGATGTTGTAATTATACAGCACTGTAAGCCAAACGAAAAATACGGTGTAATGTTAATAATGCGAAACACTATCATATTTGTTGGACTCGGTACAAGAATTTTTAATCTGCCCTTACTCACTCGTCATCCATATCAGAATTGTCCACTTGAGATCATTTTCTGGTTACCAAATTCAAAATTGGAAGAGCTCTTTCTCTGAACAAATTACCACCACATCTTTGTGTCAGACCACAAGACCCAGGTATATTGTTCTAGTTCTTAACGTATGATGACATGTCAAGTCTACACAAGAACGATTTGATATACCGGTAAATGAAATGTGGGTCTTTTGTTTCAAGTAGATTTTATAAATCGGTAGGATTATACTATTTTGTAGTTGCGAAATTGTACATGAATTTATGTTTATATTTGTATGACTTGAAATGATAGTGATCTTTTTCAGAGACGGATGAAAACCCTAGCAGAGGAAATATCACATGAGAGGATTTTTTTTTGTTTTGCTTATGGCTTTAGGACTCATTCTAGATGGGAAAGGACTGGAAGCAAGGAAAGGTAACGAATGCGGTTATGGCCTTTTGAAGGAACCATTCCCGCATTCGCCTGGAATGATTTGGGAAAACAATGGAAAACCCCAATCTGGATGCCCGGATGGGGACTCGAACCCGGTTCCTTCCGAAATCGAGGCCACCACGATCGGTGTCACACAAGGTCCCCAGTTCAAATCCCAATGTGAATTAAAGGTTTAGAAGACAACATGAACGTCATGTCTGGCAAAGCTTTTCTGTGTATGTAAGGAACGCTAAAATAAAGTCGATGGTTCGCATTTCATTTTAAACTGTATATTCAGTTACGACAGAAGCAGAATACGTGGAAACTTTGAAGTCTGCCAGTTGAACGTTATGACACTAGGTTTCTACTTTCTTTCTAGTTACTGGTTATGTAGAACAGATTATCAAGAATGGGTTACTGCGGCAACAGCACAAACAGATTTAGTATGGTTCATAGATATTATCTATACTAATGCTAGAAGAATGTAAAACATTTGACAGCACTAATTGTGTTGCGACCATCATTCGCCATCATACTTCGGTGACTTGCTGCTTTATCTTCTTTCCTTGATCATACTCAATGCCATGCATACCACTTCCTTCATTTCTATGTCCTTTACTGTAATTGTACTTTGGAAACTATTCACATATATTAAAAATCATGTAAAATGCGGAATCACACACACACACACACATACAGACTATTTTAATTTCACCAAATAAAGGAATAGCTTATGTATTTTTACTTTCAGGATGCATGTAGTGAAGAATTTAGTTTTTGGAATTTTGTTTGACTGCAGCTGGTATACACATCCATATATTCGAATGCTTTGTAAGTTACAAATCTCGAGATACTAATTCTAAATTTAGCAGGCATTTGGATATTTTGAGATCTGACGCCTCCAGAATAACTGCATATACAAGAACGGAGGCGAACTTTTAAAGCAAGTAGTGTCCTCTACATTAAGTGAAGGAGGTCAAGAGATATTTTTCTGAGATATGAAACATCTATGACATTATTGGATGAGTCACAACAGTAAAGTTAGCTTAATAACACTTATTATCACATTTGAGTCATTTGTACTTGCCTAAATGTGAAATTGTTTTCATAATTAATATCTGGTTTCGTTAAATTCATCTTCATATTCATTAATTGAAAAACATTTTGTCTAAAATACTAATGAAAACTATTCCAGATGTCGAAGGATTGTTGTTTAAACAAAACCCACGTTGTACTCAAATCTTTCGTTTAAATCTGATTCTAGACTGGTAACCTTCAGATTCGCGCCACCATAAAGCAACTAATGTATCACACCATGTAGATATTCTATGTAGGGAAGTTGCTTCTTCGTGAAAAAAGTTTTATTTCTTCTTGTTTCGCGTCAAATCTGATAGCATATACCTGGAAAAGTTTATAAGGAAAGAGTTTATTAATTCTATCTACTGATACGCGTGGAGGATTTTTTTCTTTGTATAAAAGAAAAATCCAATATCATTAGCATAATACCAGCATTCTAAAACACGGAGAACAAATTTGTTGGTTCTCATTAGGAGTGTCGGCAAAGCTGAGCCTCGTGTGGTTGGCCGCACTGAGCCCATGAACCATGCAAGCACCAGGCGGCAGCTGGCAGGTCGTACGCAGCCACATGAATAAAGCAGCACAGAGGCGCGTCCTGCACCTGCGAGACAGGGCCGCCAACTGCACGCCGACAAAAACAAAACCAGAACGGAGACTGCTAGACGCTCTGCACTGTTTTAACGTTATTGTAGACCCATACACGAAATTCTAACTACTTCTTCCAACAGAAGAATAACCAAAGAGTGGCAATGCTCTGGCCTCGCATTCAGGGCGACGAGCTTTCGAATCCCCATCCAACCACCCAGGTTTGGAGTTTAAATGGTTTCCCAAAATCACTTACTTCAAAATAACCTGACCGATTTCCTTCCCGTTCCTTGCCCCCGGTCCTTATTTGCCTCTAATGATCTCGCCTTTGACAAGGCATAAAACCATAAGCAAAAAAAAAAAAAGGAAGAAGGTTCTGCTGATACACCAGCAATGATTTATACTTTTTTGTTAAAATAAAGAGCGTAATTCGAGATCAGATGAAAGTTTTTCTGCGTAACACATCGGTAGACAGATCGACGATGACTTAAACTATATTGTTTCGAATAATTGAGAACATGAGGGATTTTACCTTCGAAAAGAGGGTGGATTACCTGCTGAAAAATAACTTTCGTAATTTCTTGATTCCAAATCTTATATATATAAAACAGACGTGTATGTCCCTATAGTTCACTTTGACGCCACAACTACCTATCGCAGAACATTAGTGATTGTGTGTGGTAGCCGCTTGAATTCAATACAATTCAATTACTACGAATTTAGGCAACTCTATGATACTAGTAGGAAAATAATAGAGTTAAAGTCTAACATTTTTTTAAGTCGTAGAAGAAAAAACGTTGCTTTTAATTGCAATCAGAGTAGATGGTATGCCAATACCTGGATTTTAAATCGCAAGGGTAGAGAGCTTCATCATGTGTGGCAATTTTAGTAATTGTGTTACCGTCCTTTGATGATACGATTAGTAATCGTATCGACTTACGGAATTTTCATAACAGCCAAAACTCTCCTGAATTTGCTGCATGAAATCCTTTGAAACACAGTGCTTGTTTCCATATAGTAGCAGCAATTAGTGAAAATGGCAAACGGCAGACCAGAACCAGTTAAACGTTCTCAATTTCCCTTGTCTGTATCGGTTATTCGAGCTAAAGAGAATTAAAAAACATGTCAGATACCTTTTAGAGCCCTGTTTTCCTCCAGTGGCATAAGGACTTGATTTCTTTTTAATTGCTGCAGATACATATGAGACTTTTGGTTCATTCACAAAATGATTTACTAATTTGTATTTTCTGAATGTACGTTCTTCTTGTTAGAACAATCTCACCCGTCAGTTACAAGAAGAGCAATTAATGTTTTAAATCTGTTTTGCCATACAAATATTTCACCTTCATATTTCATATAATTACTATGTCTATTACACCATCAACTTTTATTACTGTCTTTCTCATATTCTCATCTTTTTGCACATCGACATATTTCTTTTAAAACTTCTGTGGCTGTTTTCTCTACGATCGTGTTTTGCGAAGTTCTTTCTCTGCGTTTCGGTATTATTGTGAAGACCCCAAAAATTTCTTATTATTAAGGTGGCGAGGAAACTAAAAATCTATGTTCGTACACATACATTAAATAATAATTCGGCAGACTACAGAATTTCATCACTCACTCTTATAAATAGGACCTGATGAAAAAAAAAATTTAGTCGCACTACAGGATCTGATACTAATTCAAATTATAAATAATTAATGTGTCTAAATATTTCAAACCTGCCGTCTTCCAGTGTTTAACATCTCAATGTACTTTTTACCACCAAAAGATTTTTCCAAAACCACAAACACCGTGAACGTACATTGATTTTTGTAGTTGCTTATTCTTAATACTAAACAGTGAATTGCTTCTCGTAACCTTATTTTTCATGAAGTTCAAATTTTATTTTCAGTCTATTTTAATTGATATTACTTGATAATTCCTAATGAAACGTCTAGTAGAAGTATCGTATCGTTCTCACATTTTTCAGCTTGTACTTGGCTTTGCAAATGCAATGCTTGGACAAAAATTAGTCATATCCTTCACGTTTCTCAAGATTTTACTTTCAGTATGAAGAAAGTGAATTTTCCTTCCACACATTTTAGTAATGCAAGGAGAATTCAAATCTAATACTACTTCCATGTTTTTGTTGAAATATTTCAAACCCTCGTTTAATGGGCCATCAATATCTTCCTTTTTTTTACACCCTGCAACTCAGCTTAGCCTGTATAGTCGTATACTGCTTCTCTTACTACAACTTTCGTGTTACTGTTTCTCTTTTTGAGTACAAAAGTGGTATTTCAGAATCATCTTTCAGATCAAAACACATTTTCATACCTCTAATTCTCTCTCTACGCTACCTATAAACTATATCTGCTATACAAACCAGTTTCCCTCTTACTCTTCACATTTCTCCTATCTCCCAATATTACTCTATTTTCTTTATTATTATTTCACTGTAAAAACATTTTTAAAAATGAATTTCTCTTCATATTTTAAAATTGTATAATTCTTCCTTTGACTAATAAGTCTGATAATATAGCTCTGAGATTTAAGGTTTGTTGTTCAGAGAATACCTCGCTTTAATTTGATCTATTCTTCCTTAGTGGTAATATCTTTGGTTTTTTTTAATCCGGTAGCAGCTAGCAATAGTGTTTTTATTTAAGATTAATGAATTGTGACTTTAAAGTAATTGCTTCTACTGTAATTAGAAGGTAAACTAATTGAGAAACAACAGGCAAGTTAAGGGCAGCCTTGTTCAGATATTAACCTGCACTGAAATTTGTAACTGAATTGTAATTAAGGAAAAGTTGCATCTGACGCGATTAGTATCTCTATAGTCTCTATTACGAAGTGCAGATACATAAATGAAAATACCAAAATCCTACATTTAACTGTTAATATATCTGCTTCGATTGCCAACACTAATGTTTTCCAAAAACATGAATTTATTTATGATTTGAAAACTGATCAAAACTTAATAAATAACGAACAGCTTCATAAGTTTTACCTGAATTTTTTGACTAATCGATGACAGGCTTTAAAGCTGTCTCTTAAATCTTTCCCTTGTTTCAGCAGAAATAGAGGCGAAGTCTTTGGTGGCTCCCGTGTATTGTTTGACGTAACCCGCCAGCGTGTCTTTCCCGAGCCGCATTAAAGTTTCACTTGGTTGGCTCAGCCACAGAGCCGACCCTTGTTGTATGCAGCCCCGCAACGCACAGTACCAACGAAACTTTACAAAACTCAGTGTAGATCGTTGACGTCACACCCAAAGCAATAGTAAACTGAGATCACTGTTAGTAAACCCCTTCTATTTCCGAGATGAATCACATGATACTGCTTCCACTAATATCTTACACTAGTTTTCGTCAAACTATACGATCGAGAGATAAATAAATGGAAACACTGGCCCGTATGTACGAAATAAAATTGTTGTAGCGAATACGAGTATAAGTTTAGCTGTTTTGTTACATTCCAACTGTGATAAGCATGGCTCGTGCAAGTTCTCCGATATCGCGGCTGCAAATAACACAAGTGTTGCGCACTAATCCATATTTACGACCAGACGTGACCTACGAACGTGATCGTCGTATTTTAACAGATTACGCACCAGGTGGCAGTAACAAACGCGAACTGTTTTAAAGCGACAACCTGCAGGATGTAGGTTGAAGTAGCGTTTAGCAATTAGCAATAATGTCATCCAGATATCTGTTTTACAACCGTTTCTTTTATGCCATAATTGATTTTCCTCTTTCTTTGGCATACAGTCAATAACCGTGTTCTTGATTAACAAAATCTAGAGATAAGATCAGGAAGATTTTCTATGTTTCTTTAAGAGATTATTCATACAGACATTAGGGAAACTTTCTGAAGCCACCAAGGAAAAAGATTTTATAAGTTAATATTTTAAAAAGTTTTAAAATCTTTCAACTTCGATTTAATTTTTCTGGTATTAAAATACTTAACATTAAACAATTCTAAATAACCTCAATATTGCAAATTTGAAATAAGGTTGTAAGACCGACTAAGTGCTATGGTGAAATTATATACGAAGTTGGTTTCTGAAATCACAGAACTGATGTTTTATTGAACTAACTAATCTAGATTATTCAATAGCCAATGACACTCCTCTTGTTTCTTGATATATTGTGCTGTACAATCAACACAGAGGTCATTCCAAATTTATGCCACATAATAGACGTCCATTATATCAGCAAAAACTGAAAAATTTCGTTTTCAGAAGGATGAACAAAATACTGGAGTGAAAAATTTTAAACTTGATTTATAGATGATAATAACTTGGGTGAAAAATATAAAACCCGTAAACTCAAGAAATTTTAATTACCTTTACTCTCTAAAAACGTGTGTAAGTTTATTAAAAGTTTTGGTAAATTTTTTAATCATTGTAATATTTATATTGTATATATTATTTATGATTTAACCTGAACTGAGATTAGTAGACTGGAGATGAATAGTTATTGAGACATATTCTTTTTGAAAAGAAAGGAAGAAAAAGAAAATTCTTGCCATATACAGAATAGTTATAGAAATTTTCGCGATATTTTCACCACAAGTGAAAATGAAAACAGGCGCAAGATGTAAATACTGTAGAAATGAATAATCCTTTTTTCTAAACGTAATGTAGGCTATGCGTGACACGTGGATCTACGATCATTAATAATAGAAATTATTTTCTAGTTATTGAAATTCTTAATACCTGAATTAATATGAATCCGTTATTTGACCACTCTAACATCAATTGAATGGTAAAATATTGCTGTCACCTATTAAATTCATTTACGGTTGTGCATATACTATTCTCTTATATAATCTTCATTGTTGGAGTATACTTTAAAATTGGCTCATTAAAATTTATTTCGGATGTTGACTGAATACTGTTGGGATATAAACTGTGTATTTGAGTGTTTATTGCATTGATTTACCTAATTTCATTGTGCTCTGCTCAGTATATAGGTGTGAAAATAACAATTAACAAAGCAAAAAAAGTTTCACAATATGAAAATTAGTATCAGAAACAGGCCAAAAATTTAGTTAAATTTTCAGTTTTGACTACCAACAAATGAGATTAACTATAAAAGTTCATCATCAGTAATAGAATAATTTATGTTTGCAGTAGTAACAGAGTGTTATTAGCTACGGTAAGATTATCATTAAACTCCATTTTCATTTCTTACGGTTTGCTTCTTTAAGTTATGAAAATAGTTTGACGAAAATCTAATCAAGGTTAGCAGTATTAATGTTTTTGTTGTTATTGTTGCTTTAGGTCGCGTCGACGTCCAGGTCATTAGCTCCCTGCAGTATTAATGTTAATTTATTTGTCGTATAAATATATATAAATATATACAACGACAAGAATGATGGTAGTATTCACAAATTCATGTTCAGTTGTTGCATCCGTGCTATGAAGGAAGTTGTAGCATTGAAAACATCTTTGAAAGGTCCATCGTTCTTCCTCAGAGAGCATTCCTTGATGATGTGCTCCACATTCTGGGAAGGAGCTCCTCAGTCACAGACAGGAGAATCCTGATGTCCCCACTTATACGTCGACGTCGAATTTGGTGTGGCCTGTTCTTAGGCGATTTAGTTTGACCCACTGGTCCCTCTTAAGATGGAATCCCGGAAGTCCAGTTGTAGGATCTTCAGTATCTTGATGTTTCACAGATGCAGAGTCACAGTTTTGTCGCTATTTTCCCATGACATCGAAGTCAAATAAGTATCAGCTCCACGCGAAGTATCAACTAGCTTCTTCATGATGTTGTTCCGTGTTTTAATTTTCCAACTAGGTTGTTTTTTTTTTTTTGAGCGCTAAGCAACAGTAAGGTGATAAGAAATTTAGTGTAGAAATTGTGTTTTACTTTTTAGTGGCAGAAGTTCACTTTGAACTGCTCATGTGCTATTCTAATGCTGAAATGTAATGCACATACTTCCGTTTACATTGGCTTTGGACAAAATCTCCATCTGATATAGTACACATTCAAGGTTTCCAAATAATTTGAGAGCATGCTGTCATCCTCCTTCAGTGTGGCGATTTGGACAGCGACAGCAAAGTTGTAGCGTAGCAGAATTTATTGCCGACTGTTTCGGGTATGTCACTGGTGTACAACTTTAAGAGCAATGGAGCTAGTACTGATCCTTGAGGATATCCATTTTTTTAAATGTAAATGACTTATTTGTCTTTTGCCCAATGATTAGCATATTCTTAAGGAGTGATGTTAGTTTCCTGTAGTGTACATGCTTTATAAGTTTAAGTGGTAATCCATCCAGCCAAACCGCATCATATGTCAGTGTTAGATCGGCAAAAGCTACTGATTTATTTAACTTCTTCTGAAATCTATCCTAAATATATGATATCAGTGTTAATAATTGTTCACAATAGATCCGTTCGAGTCTCAAACCTGCTCGGTATGTTAATGTTATGTTATTAATTATTCCTTCGATACAGTTAAGGATGAGGCGTTCTAGAAGCTTATAGAAAACACTGAGTAGAGCAATGGGTCGATTGCTTAAAGCATCATTTGCTGGTATGCCTGATTGGAGGATCGCCAACTTGTGAGACATCTTGAATTTCGGGGCGATCCCAGTGTCCAGGATATCGCTGAAGAAGTTCTTGAGCCATGTTCTGCTTGCCGAGACATCTTATGAATTCTGGGAAAACGCCATCTAATACTGCAGCCTCCCTCATTGTTAGCATTTTTATAGCTCTCTCAACTCCTTCGTGACTGAATGGATTAGAAAGAGTAGGGTTATTTTGGAGGTTTATTCCATATAAATCATCTCTCTCTCTCTCTCTCTCTCTCTCTCTCTCTATCTATCTCTCTCTCTCTCTCTCTCTCTCTCTCTCTCTTCCATCTATTTCTTCATGGCAGGATCTAGTGGGACTTTGTCAGCTCTTGTTTTGATGTGTAATGCCATTTCAGTTGGTGTAATTCCTGGTTTCTCTTTGCTTGTGTTTGATGCTGCACTGAGTTTTGTAAGGAAAGTCCATGCATTTCTATTGGAGTGAGTAAAATTCATTTGAGAATTTAGTTTAATCCATTTCTGTTTCCTCCCTTCATTCAGTTTTCCTAAAATTCTTTTTCCTGTTTCAGTTTATTTTTCAAATAATTTCCATACAAAGTTTGGGTAGATTTGTGCCTGCATGGAATGTATTGTTTCCTGTATCCTCGAGGGATGTTTAGCATAGCTGCAGCGATAACAATACCTACAAATCTCTAGCAGTTTTTCGCCTTTGGGAGTATCCATCGCGGGTTAGTATCTACCTGGGAAATATATTGGTCCCAGTTTGCCACCTTTAAGATCCATCTTGGTTTATTAACGGATTAGATAATAGATATTGAAATACCAATACTGATTAATGTGGTTCTGGTTGGTTTCTTGGAAAATTCTGAAGGACTTTCTTTGTGTGGTCTGAAGGTTTTCTTTCATCTGTGGAAACAAAAACCAGATCAGGATTGGTGTCAGATTACTATCTAGCGGAGTGGAATATTTTATTTTCTTTAGCATGGTAACCGAGATACAGGTCTTGACTTTCACACCACATAGCAAGTTTCTCTCCATTTTCATCAGTATTTGGGTAACCCTAGGATGTATGTTAGCTGTTAAACTCTCCTCAAAATATGCAAGGTTTCGGTATCGAGGACAGCGATGGAGTGCCCAGTTGGAAAGAGGTGAATTTTAAACTGATGCAATAGTTACATTGTTGAGTTTGGCAGTAATTATTTCTTTTCCTTTAACATTTTGACAGTACACTTCCGAGATATTGTAAATGTTACTTTTGGCATACATAGCTGATCCGTGCATAGGTGAGGAAAATCTCATCATTTTGTATCTCGCAATCTTGCCCCTGCTTTACAAATCTTTTTTCAGTCATGTGGGTATCTTGAACTGCTAAGATGTCTATTTTGAGGTCAGAAACTAGTTTACTAAGATACTCATATTTAGCATTTTTTAGTTCTTCTGCACTTATTTGGAGAATGTGAGCCCTGGATCCAAACGTTCTAGTTGGTTGCCTACGACAAGTGAAGCTGTTTATTTTCGTCTTCAGATCTTTCATCTTCTGACGTAGCTTTGTGTGACCGTGAGAAATCCGGGATCAAGTTCGGTGTAGATTATCAACCGTCTGCATCAGCAATCTGTTGTCTACGGTACACCATGATGTGACTATCTACACGTCATATTAATGTTAATGTAAATTTACACCGACTCGATTTTATTATAAAATTATCATACGTTAATGGAGAGAGAAAGAGAGAGAAAAAAATTTAAGTCATGTTACGGACTTCCACAAAAATTTGAAGATTAACATGATTGAAATAATGTAGTCGATTTTAGGAGGATGATTCTTTTGTAGCTTGTGGTTATAGTATCGGTACACAACGACGTAACTCGTGATCAGCCTCTTACGAGCCACGCTATTGGTATTAAATGTCTTTAAAAATGCATAATTTTGTTGTTGAAAAGTCCAAACATCGAGTGGTTTATACTCCTAATGATGTAAAGAACTTAATTAACTCCTTAAACTCTTCTAGAGATAAGTTTTATAAACAATTAGTTAACGAGTAACTGCTATTGTTATTCGCTGATGTCAACAATAAATATTTCATTAATACTCTCTCCGAAATTTTTATAAACTGATTAACAAACGAAGACAGTGCTAGTGACTGGATGATTTATATTCTATAACACAATTAGTTAACATCTCTCGCTGTTTTTGTATTGGGCTTCTACAAGTGTCCATATAGATGTATAAACTACTAGACACTTAAAAAAATGGCCACCAACCGCGTTGCGTGTGGCAATCATTGTTCGGATAACGAAGTCTAAAGGCCCGGCAAAAAATCAGCCGTTATTATATTACTTTTACAAATTTTATAAAAAGTTTTACTTTCTCTCAATATTATATGGCAATAGTTTCTACTAATTATGCAATTAATTTGAAGGTTTTTAATAATTCTTCAAGCAATCAACGACTAATAAGTATTGAAACAGAATCAAAATATAGTAGCCACTGCTGACAAAACCATTAAAAATATTAATAATTGTTATAAATACTGATACTCATACTGCGAACTATTTGGCATAGTATCCAAAAACTAATCCTACATTTTATCGATTTAATTTTCCATAAACTACAATAAATAAGATTAGTATACTGATTGACACGAAATAAAAGGGTCATGATTATGTTACCACAATGTATTATATTCTATCTATATAAAATAAGGTAGAGTCAAACGGGAGTTTAAGGTCTTTGGAGATAGAGGAGTGGACAATTATTTCCATGGCGAATATGCCTTCTCGAATAGCAAGGAAAGTAATCCGTTTTTTTTTTTTTTTTTAATGCTACTGATGTGCCGCTACACGTGGCAATGCTAAACTTAACCCACAAACAATAATATTTTCTTAAATTTGGTTACGATCAGACACTAAAAAATAATACAAGTTCCATATGAAGCAATGAAACTTTATTTTTTAATTATACACATGAAAATGTATAGAATAATTTATCGTTGGTGCTGAGATCTTACAGACAACCCTGATAAACAATGTACAATTTGTGCTCACTGTGCGTTGTCAATGGTAAAGCTTTCGCTCGCGTTCAGGAGGATGCGTATTCGAAACCCTGTCAGGACATTCAGAATTTGGTTTTCCCAAAATCGCGCTAGGCGAATGCCGGGAAGGTTCCTACAAAATGCAATAGCCGAATTCCATTCAGTTTCTTGCTCCCAGTCCTGTCCCGCCTCTGATGATTTCTATGCCGACTAGGCAATAAGCCAAAAAAGCAAAGCATTGTCAAGCATAGAAACAACATAACGACGTAATTAATTCCATTGTTCGTATTAATATTTTGTCCATGGTGGACTTGTGGAATCAGCGACTGTGATATCAAATTTGGTTGATAATTGAATACAGCGACCAATTTGTGTTTCATGGAATGAAATATTAGGGATTAATTTTTAACATGTTTACTAATCGCCTATATAGATTACAACACTGAACCCTATGGGTTAGGACTTTAGTTCTGGTCTAGCATTAGTAAGGACACTAGTTAGATATCCCACTCCGCCCTTTCACCATTAGAATAAATTCTCAGGATGGAAGCGGAACGCTCGAGAATTCAAATTCCCTCGGTGTACTATCAGCATCGAAATGCCCATGCGAATGACTGGAGTTTGTTTCCTTCTAAGGGCCGTGGTTGAATTCTTTCCCGTTTCTTGATCAGAATCATCTTCTAATAATCTCGACTCTATTTCTAATAAAAAAAAATTACGGAAAATAAAGCTGCTTAAAAAAAAATTACTATCTGTAATACAAGTATGTGGTAATGGAATCTATGGCAGGAGCTACGCTTTCATTTAGAAGAATTGTAAACAACTAATATGAACGACTGTTTGCGAAAATGATAATCATTTGATATATATGTAAAAGTTGGTTGCTATATCAAAAGCTAAATACCATATATATTATTTCTTTTGTAACGAGCCACTTACCTTCGCTCTTAACTAATCAAAATAGATAAATGAGGTATCGCTTTAAATATTAAGGTCTCCACAATGGAAACAACATAAGTTAGCAAAGGAGTTTTTTCGGAATTCGACCTAAAAGTGTCATTTCTAAAATGCGTTTTTGGGACATTTATCTATCTTCATACCTAAACTAAATCCATAAACGAGGTACCGTTTTAGACGTTAATATCTCCGCTTTGGTCAAATCATAGATTAAGAAAGGAATTTAGTGGAAGTTAAACTGTAAAGGTCAAAAGTGTTAACTATCAATGTCACGAGTACGAAATAGTTCATAACCAAGCCACTAGGCATCGCTACCATCGATAAGGATTTATCGCGTTACTACTAGATAGCAGCACCAATTATCACAGATATATCGATATTTTTTTTTTTTTTTAGGTTAAGTAATGTTCTGTTTAGTGATGTAAATTACCACGACTTTGTGTCATATGTATGCTTCACACCTTCAAAAGTTTTTCTTTATTGTTTAGCACAAGACTGCCAAACCAATTTTGGATATGGGCCATAGTTTTGATTCTAAGTTAGCCTGCAGGGCACATAATCTATGCTATCAGTTACAATAGATATTTCAATATAACAAAGACATAAGTAACAGTTTATTTACAATCAGAAAGTAAAAACCATCAATGAAACCTTTGCAGCGTTTTTTTTTATTTTTTAAATTACAATCAAAATGTAGAAAACGTCAATGAAATGTTTACAGAGGTTTTTGAGCTAGCATATTTTAGACCGCTGCTGTGGGCGGGAAAATTCAAATGCGCTGGCGGGCGAGGCCTGGTGTTGTGCAGCCTAGGGTTGGCAAGGCGTTTTAAGAGTTTCGTGATCATTACTACAAATGAGACGGTTCTTCTTTCACTCTAATACAAGCCATTAACTATACTATTTATCGCATTTTATTTGCGAAATTTAATAAATCTGATTGTATCATTGTATTACAGTAATGGTTGGAGCTTGAAGGCGTTCGAGACAAGAAACTAATTAAAGTAGCTGAACCAGTTCCGTATTGCTCAGATAGTTAATGGCGTTAATTCGGGCATTGCTCGAGCTGCTTTCTGAACTGAGGTACTTCGTGCGCCTGCTGGCGCCGAAAGCACAGTGGGTGCTTTGTAGGCAATTAGGGCATTGTTGCGCTGCGCAACGCGTGTGGCCTAATTACAGGCGGAGCGGCTGTCGTCGCCACTACGTGGCTATCAGGACGCCCTGCTGTCGTGTCGGCCCTTTGGCGGCTCGACTGAGGACTGACATGTCAGATAGCGTCGTCTGACAGCCAGGCACCTGCTCCAGATGAAAAACACGGAGGAAAGCACTCACCACTTCCAATAGTCAAGCACGGAAAAACTAACTCCCATAAAATACAATCAATACCGTTAATGCAACCTCATAAGTTCAATAATATCAATTAGCCTTACATCCAGAACAAAATTCAACTGGTATTGTCAAATTAGAATTTAATCATATGTGCATCTTGTAATGATTTTGAAATATGGGCTCAGAATAGGTGCTGGGCTATTATGTATTATGATAAAAATAAAAATCCTGTACGTAAATCGACACTTCTTGTAAGGCATTGGAAAGGAAGAATGTTACAGAGTGTGGTGGGTGATTTCTTAATTCAATACACAATCCGTGTACGGAAGTCAAAGTGCGATAGTGTATCTGGCACTTGTCAATGCTAGTTTAGAGTTAATTATTACAGTGTCCTAACGCAGCCATGCAGCTATCTCGTTGACCAAACGCGAGGGACTTTTCACTGCTAAATCAAGCATTTGTTTCGGTGAGGCTATATTTTTCATTATTTATTAGAATACAAAACACAGCTGATAAATATTTGACACAGATGTAACGCGGCTCTTCTGATGTATTAAGGTGGTTTAAGTTACTTAGTAAACGTGTTTAATTATTTAGTTACGTAGCGATCGTACTTTGGAACGAAATAGTCAACGCATGTGTACTATGTAATTGTAACGACTATGATACTATGTTTATCATTAACTAGTTGGCCCGTGCAAAAATTTCGCGAATGATATACGACGAATAGCGAGGTTGCTGGTTTTTCAGTAGGATGAAAGAGGAGCCAGCTCATTTGCAATTGTCTATTTGCTAACTGATACAGGTATGTAGCAAAACAATTGAAACATCTTACGAAACAATGCGAAATGATCAAATGTTTCTCTAACATAAACAAAAACATCAGAAAAGTTCCTAACTCTAGAAAACACACACAGTTTATTAATATTTCTGTGATATGTGGTGATACTATATAACGGTAATGCGATCACTTCTTATCTCATCGTTTATGGTTAAGTATGGAAGGAGAATGATGGCTCGTTGGGAAAAACCAATAAAACATAAAAATAAAAAACATAAAAAACACAAAAAAAATAAAAAACACAAATACAAAAAAACAAAAAAACATAAAACAAAAAAAACAAAATAAAAACAAAAAAATAGAAATAAAGTATATGATCCGTATTTTATAGTACAAAGTGGATCAAAATATTCGAACGTCTTCTATCAAGTTTAAATTCGTACTGCGAAAGACTTCGCGAAGCAAAATTTTATTACAACAATTTCTTGTTTAATTGAATATTAAAAAAGGCATTTGCGAAACCCAGGTGTAGGTCGATTCAGCGTTTGTGTTCCGAAAAATACCAAGGGGACCTCACTATATTCGCAATGAAGCGAAATTTGTGATTTGAGCCAGTGCTTTAGAAGATAACCTGACGATTAGAATACATGCACTACCAATATTTCTACCCTGCCGGCCTAGCGTTATATAACTGAAATTACTTCCACTTTCGGGACTCGACTAAGCTAATCCCAGACACCAGAGAGGTACTCGTATCTCACCGATCTCGACCAACGAGTTGAGGAAAATGGCATGTGAACTAATGTAATGTACGAAATCACGTTCAAAATAAATCAAAAGATCCTTTGCTGTCAACCACTGAAGAGTCCTTTTGTTCAGCTGATGACGAGTAGCATGCCATCTCGCTGGTTCTGCGCATTCATTGCTCTCAAATAATGTCATTGATCCAGTTCGCTTTAACAATCTAGTGTTATTGCAGCGTAATGTCCTAACGGCTACAAACAATTACCACGCGAATCACTGGCGTAGCTTCAAAGCTGTCCCGTTTTAGTGATGAAAAATTGCAGTGACTGTACGCTGCTTATTAACGGGACGTGATCCAGTGAAAATCCTGCTTCATTAGCGCGGGGCAAAATGTATTCGTCTGATGCGAAATGGAACCTCGTCAGCAGCCGTACAGTTAATGAAGGCTTCTCCGTTTGCTGTGCTTTTATGTTTCGGCGCTGTACACATTCAGGCAGGAGTTTTGTCGCCGGGTCTCCCGGTTTGTAGCTCTAATTCGGACTTCGCTCTGATTGCGTCGCGCAAGCTCCTTTCACCCTCGAATATATTTTTCCCCAATCAGGAATTCAACAAAAAAATTCTGTGACTTGTGTGGATACGCTTCCAAGCCCCGACATAATTTTAAGAAATTTTCATAATTATATCAAAATTGAACCCCGGTTAGTAATCATTCTTCCAATGTAGCTATTGAAGGTAAAAATGTGGACCTAAAACAAAACTATTACATGAAATTGTTTAGATTTGTTTCACCCTTCTAATACTGAGCGTCTGTGTAGCCTTTAAATTACGAGTGCACTTACGCCAGTGGTGTAATTTGTTATGCATGAACAATCTAATTAACAGTCATTGGTGTCTTTCTAGCACAAGCTGAATTTTGAAACAATTTTTTTAAATTTAATTAGTTTGTTTAGTTTGATTATGATGGAGCGTGGGCTGTGATGATAGTATTTCTTAGTTAGATTTTCGAGTGCAATTTCCACACACATCTACTACTTTCCTTTACGAATTTTAATATTAAATTCTTTCAGTGTTTATGGTAAACTATTGAACACATCCCTTGATAATTTATTTCAACCCCTTGACTCCGTTACCTACAAAAGGGAAATTTCTCAATTTCCTGTAGTGGAATGTCAGCTTATGATTATGATCATCTGTTCATACTCCTAAGTTTTTCTACTAATATCCTACCAAGCCTCATCACCAATGAATCAAATTCCATCATCTTTATCAAATAATTAAAGTCAACAAATAAATTTTGCTACCCTCGTTTGCAGCCCATATACTTGTGTATTTGACATCCGAAATGTGGTTCCTATATTTCATAACAATTTTCAATGAATTTGGGGGGGGGGGGGTTTCATGTTACATTACAATATTGAAGCAGTGGTCTGACCAAAGTTTTGTAACCTCAATTCTCTCTCTTGTCTTATATAGCCCTCCCCTCACTCTCTACAATTAGTGAACAATTTTGAAACGTTCCCTAATACCTGCCAAATGTGTACAGCCCTTAACTGGGTTTATTACCAAATGTTATGACTAGATATTTACACGTCATGTCTTCAAAAAGCAAATTCTTTCCCATCTCACCAGTCATTAACAACCTTTAGTTTTTTTTTATCAGTGTACGTAATAAGCTGACTCTTCTTGATATTTATCATCATTCCATGTAAAACTGTCACTAAATATTATTAAACACACAGGTATATACAATTAAATATTTTATATTATAGGTCTGAACTGTTTTTTTTTTTTAATTATTATTATTACGAATGTGCAACAGTTCCACCCTGTGTTACTGATACTGGAATATCTATGTAGCACTATGTCAACTATATCAATGTGTGCGTGGTATGTAAGATATTGCTAGGAACTGATGGCGTATGTATGTGTATTAAATTTTCATTGGTTTTTCTTTTAGTTCCGTTGGTCAGATTAATGAATTCATTAACTACTGTCTTTTCCTTCAGATCAATCCCAAAATGTGTTTGAATAATTTGTAAGAACTAACTTCAGTGGTAATTTATCGCTAGTACTTTTATAACTACGTGAATATTGATGAGATGATGATTGTCATCCAGTAAGTGTTTATCAAATTCAGACAATTTTAAGCATTTTGCGAATGCGATTTTTTGTACTTTGTCAAATTTTGTAAACATTGCTTAAAAACTGTATTTAATTTTATATGAAGCAATTGCTTCTGACGAGTCTGTTTTAAGTTGAAGAAAAATTAATCTTATCTGTTTTATACACACTAATAAATAATCTGACGGCTAAGACGGATGAATAATGTAGCTTTGTTACAAGTATAAATTTAGCTACCATGTGATTTCTCTATTTTACTGAGGCCCTGCATATCTTTCCCATTGTGTCATGCATGTTTTTCCTACTTCTGCTACCAATTCAGCATTTAAGTAGCTAAAGCATAAAACTATTACATCAGCTAAAGAATCACAGTTAACGCCGATAGTATTGCTGATTGATTATATTACAATAGCAACAAGGTTACTGTTCACCGTTACGTTTCCATAGACGTTCTAAAATGAGATTTTCTCAACAACAAAAAAATGCAATACTTATTGATAGCAATACCTCACACAGTAACAATTTTTCGGTACTTTACGCCTCGTCAACGTCGTGGTCGTTAGAGCCGGGAGAGAATAGGAGGCAATGTAAGGAAAGGAATTCGACAGTGGGCTTTTGATGGAGCAATCCTAGCATTCAGCTAGAGTGATTTAGGAAAATCCTGTAAAATCTAAATCTGGATGACTGAAAAGGGGTTTGAACTCACGTTCTCCCGAATGGCAAGTCTGACGTCCATTGATTATTTCATCATTCTAAGCAGTAACGAAAAAGAAAAATACATAATTCAGTTATTTAACGACGTGATTGTTAAATTTCTTGTTTGGTAGTTCAGTAAAAACATCTCCATCTGTGGTTGAGACCGATAACTTTTCAGATTTTAATCGAGGGTTTACAGGATATGAAGATGTATAACAGGAAAATACGTGAGTTACTTTTATCCCAGATAATTCTTTGTTCTAAGGCAACATTAAATCAGTGAAAATCAACGAATTTTTTTTCTGTGCCTCGCTTGGAAATAAATCACCCAAAAATATCCTGATCAGAAATATGTTGATAAAATATTGGATATCAAGGAATCAGATGTGTTGAAGCTAAGCTAGTATGACCAGGAATATATTCCATAACTAATGATTTTAGAGACGTTGGTTTTGTTTAAATAACCACCATGGATTTTTGAACGTAATCGTGACGCTTCTAATTACGATTATATCCTCCATGTGTTGAGTGATCTTCAAATATAAAAGGGTCGTCTGGTCGTAATAAGCTGGTGATAGAATTTTTAGTGGCTGCGCAATCCGCCTCCTGTAATAGCCATCTTAATCCTTACAGGGTAATACTACCACAGAGAGTGGTGGGCGAACGGTTTAACGTGCTGGCCTCGCATTCGGGAGGACGCGGGTTCGAATCCCCGTTCGGGTATCCAGATTTGGGTTTTCCGTGGTTTACCCAAATCACTCCTGGTGAATGCCGGGATACTTCCTTCAAAAAAGGCCATGGTTGAATTCCTTCCAGTTCCTTGTCCCCAGTCCTTTCCCGCCTCTAATGACCTTAGCCGCCGACGAGGCTTAAAGCCATAAAAAAAAAAGAAATACTACCGGGTGTTTGGAGCCTACGATTTTAACGTCAGGTTAAGGGCCTTCGAAAATCCTCACCTAGCCACAGATTCGAAAGGGACCTTTTAATCTCCAGTCAGAAATCTTAACCACTGAGTCACCAGACCGCTTCATCGAACATGAAAAAGACGAACGGAATTCTATCTTAAACTTGAACACGAGACCAGTGTATTATTGTCCTTAGCCACGGATTATGGACGAAACGATGTTGAGGACAATACTTTTATTTTGCTAATGGCTTCCATATATCAGTGTTCACTGAAAATCAAATTTAAAGCATGGCTGTGCAGCCACAATTTATCCGCGGCGGGCCCATTGTTTTGTGGGATCCATCGCGGACAATACATAAGCATTGTATTCAAACGCTAGCTGGCAGCTGCCATATTGTTTATAACGTGGCAGTGTCAGTGATATTCCACATTTATCTTTGTTCCTCTCGGCTAGGAGTCCCTCAGGGGTCCGTACTGGGTCCAACACTCTACTCCCTCTACACGGCCGACGTTCCCACGGCGGTCCGAGTGCAGACGGCTACCTACGCTGATGACACAGCTTATGTCACCAGCAGCCGTAGCAGAGCCATCGCCACCAGAAGGCTACAAGATATACTCCAGCAGACGGAGGCCTGGGCACGCAGATGGCGTATAGAAGTAAACGCCGCGAAGACCCAGGCGATTGTCATCACTAGGAAATACGGTCCGAGGAACAGGAACCACGCGGATCCAGTACTGAAACTCCACGGAGTAGACATTCCATGGAAGACAACGTTAAAATACCTTGGAGTCACACTCGACTCCAAGCTCACGTGGCAATCACACATAAATGAATTACGCAGGAGGGCCAGCGGAAGACTGCATGATCTTTACCCTCTGCTGAACAGGACCAGTGCGCTTCCACCTGCACTGGGCGTGAAGATCTACCTCACACTGGTCAGGCCACTTCTTGAGTACGCCTGCCCAGTGTGGGGCTACGCGGCGGACAAACACGTCAACCGGCTTCAAGTCATCCAGAACAGGGCGCTGAAGCGCGCCCTACACCTGCCATCGCGCTTCCCGACTGCGGCGCTGCACGAGGCGGCAGGCGTACCACCCATTAAAGACCGCTTCCGAGCACTCGCTACGGCGTTTTATCGGAAAGCTGAGACGAGTAACAACCCACTGGTCAGCGTGCTCGGTCGATATGAAGTTCCCACCGGCCGGCACAGAAGACCGTTAGCATTGCTCAGGCAACACTAAAAAGACAAAATAAAAAGTTAATCACATAACGCCAACCAATACGACACACCCAAAGTGACGTAATGCACCATCCAATGAATAAGGAGAAAATGTCGAGAGACAAGAACTCCAAAGTAGACTGCCAAGAAAATAATGGCAGTGAATGGCGGAGGGCGGCGTCAAAAAAAAAAATAGCTGACAAGTTGACAACACCACTCTCGTTTCGGCGGAAGTTAAATCATTTTCCAGTTGCTGCGGAAACTGATTTGTTTTCCTTTATTAAATTGAGACTTCGCCGGAACTTTACAAACCAATATGGAATCCGTTTTTACGTTATATTAATTTTTATCCTTCCGACATTTGTAAACAGCAGTCCGGAGACAAATTATTCTAAAACTGTTCTCAACTAACTTTTACCTACTTTCCAATCGCAATATCACATAAAAAAGTTCATATTAATTTCTGTCTGTACTTTGGCACAGTACTAAAAACAGTAGGAATAAAAAGGATGAATATTAACAAAGTGACGGGTTTCAATCAACAATTGAAAGAGAACAAATAAAACTGTGATTTACGATTGAACGGCTTCTTATTTCTATTGTTTCAAGAAGAGGTGGCGGTAAAATATGCAATGTGGTCCCAACCAGTGTCGTTCCTTGTTTGGCATTGCAAAATGAAGTTGAGAATGCACCTGCTGTGTAATTACTGTAGTCACTGACAAACGAAAAATACAGTTTAAAATTGTATCACACACCTTTTGCAAACATTATAAACCTGTAATGTAATACATAACTACTACAAACACAGACCTTACTCAATTAGAGATATATCCAAGTGAGAGGAGTAGGGTACATTAGGATTAAAGTTTAAAAAATCTCGCTTCTTTTGAATTACTGTGTGCAAACTTTTGTCTCGGACGTTAGCGGTTTTTTAAATAGGTAGAGGGAGTTCCTTCACTGCGTTATTTAATTAGCGTTTCTTGCTTGAAATAAAACGTGCTTGTAATGCAACGCTGCACAGCTTCAGTAGTGAATTTTTCTTAATATCGTCAGCTGACTTACCATAAACCGTGTTATTTTAGGAATCAAAATGTATTATTAATTTAATTTCGATGGATCACATGCTCCGGTGCAATTCCCTTAGTCATCTAATTACCCCCTTATTTATTTTTATTATATCTAATAATTTGAGTTTTAAATTTGAAGTGTACTGGTTAATTGTACCTTCCTTTTAATTTTTCTCAGTTATATTTAATCTGCATAACGAGACAACTTTGTGTATTACATAACAAAGACAATATACATGAATAAATAAAGTAAAAGATATTCACACTGATTAGTGACAGATATTGTTCTGAGCAAGTTTCTAAGGACAATCTTTGAGATAAACAATTTATTGTACAGAACATATAATCTCAGGGCGTCTCGGGATTACAAATATTAAAAACCAACACACATAAATAAAATTACAATCAACTCACAGCGTTTCATGCGCCAGTCCAAATTCCATGGTTAAATTGTCCCGCACAGACCGATAATACTCAAAATGCAGATTCCTTAATCATCCGATCCTGCCGACCGTCTCTTCACCCTTCTCTGTAGCACGTGATGCTCTTCTGTTCGTTATTCTCAGAAAACATTAAAAGTTTCATACACTCACAGATATCATATAAATATGTAATGTATCCTAATGGTACATTACAAATTGAAACCAAAAACCTTATGCTATACCGCGTGATTTTGGTTTTATTCCTCGTCTAGTTCTCATTCAGCACGATAAACACGGAACTACTTCTATTCGTGTGAAATAATAACTTCAGTAACTCAACACTTCTATAAGCAGCTTCAATTATTTATAAAACTGAATTCATCGTAAATTATTCTGTAAAAAATTGTATCAGTTGTCATTCTGGTCCAGTCTGCATTTCGACACAACCACAGCGTTTCCTAATATTGCGGTTCAAAATTCATAGCTTCTACTACCCGTGTGCGAATACATTCACTGTATTGCGATCTAAATTTGACCCACTGGAAATATTTACATGTGTTTGTTGTAGTGACATCAGGAAGAAAGGCAACTAATAATATATAAATTTAAACGCAGTACATACTTTTATTTCAGTGTTTCGGCAAACCGTTTCTTCGGGTATATTATAACAGTCACTTAAAATATCTATAACGAATATAAATATCTTGTGCCCGTAAAAAAAAAAAAAAAGACACGCCGAACGCAGAATTTTAGCAATTCGTTTCTTCGCTAAGCACAATTTTCATCAAATAAAGATCATAAACTTGATAATGATGTAATGTAGACCTTTCTTAGCTTGCTGTAACAACGGCATCGCTTTACAGAGAGTATAAGAAAAATGTACATTGAACTAATTTTAATTAAAAATAGCAACTCATAATCATTATGTTGATTTTTACGAAAAACATTCTTTTCTTTTAGTGTGCTGGCAGCTCATTTACTCGTGGATGCTTAGCTAAATAGAACTGTTGTTAAATAGCGCGCATAATCTCGAACATCTCCCGTCTTTGCTGGTTGGGTAGCGGAGGCGGAAAGCGTGACGTCAGAGTGTGGCGGACATCGCTACATCGCAACCAATATTGGCATTTGATAGGTGCAGATAGATTTGAAACACACAGTATACAGTGAACGTAGCCCGATGTCACGTTAATTAAGAGACTACATTGCCCTCCCACGCGAGTTCAATAACTAGGTCAGCGAGCAGCACCGGCAGCTGCGAGAGATGTGTGCCGGGTGCAGGTGACACAGTGCCCGTACGCTTCCCGACGTAAATCACATTTACCGCCGTTTTACTCTAGGGACGAATCGACAGCAGCAACGTGGAACACGTTCTACTTCGCAGTCTCCCTCTGACAGTAGATTGAAAAACTGAACGAATTCTCAGTTCACACCAACAAGGGAGCTTTCATTTTTGCCTCCTGTGAACCCCCCCCCCTTCCCCTTCTTCCACGTAGCGTAACGTGGTTTTTGCCTCCCCCTCCCCCCGTGTGGCCCGTAGCTTTTTTACCTTATTGATTACAGAGGACATTTTGTACTGTTTTCTCTCGTCAGACTTTCGTAAATTACATACAGAGATAATTAAATGCCTGAAATAAATATTATGGGTTCTGTACGTTATTTTAACTGTAACAAATAAAATGAAGCTACGTGACTTGGCTCGGAACCCCACCCCCCTCCTCCTACGTAACCCAGCCTAGCTTTCTACCCAACCCCTTTCGCCCCCCCCCCTTTTTTTGACCAAGCTAAGTAGTTTATGGACGCTCCTCAACGGCATGAAATTTAGTCGAGAGCTTCCATGGCCATACTAAATAGTGCCAGTACAGTGCCTTGTTCTAGTATGAGATGTCCTAGAAGAATGCCGAAGCATTGCAGCCAAAATGACGGCATTTCATACTAGAACGTAGACCGCACAAAACAAATTATTACTGACAGACAGAATTTTTAACCATACACTATTTAGCTTGTTATTTCTTTTTTAATATTTTTAATCGGATAACTACGCGTTATTGAGGACAAAGTCTTAATAACGGTAAGAGAAGGAAAGAGGACATAGCTTCTATTTATTATTGTTACATAATCGACAACGAACACAATCTGATCAAAAGTATCGGACACCTATCTAAAACGGCAGTTAGACTTTTTCCTATTATTGGATATTAGTCTGGGGTGGGTTCACCCATTGCCTTTATGACGGCTTTAACGCTGGTGTGGATACTTTCATTGATGTGTCTGAACGCCTGTGGGGGAAAGGCAGTCCATTCTTCCGCAAGAACTGAAACCAGATAAGATAGTGATTTTGGACGCTGGGGTCTGGAGTGAAGTCGACGTTCAAACTCATCGCAAAGGAGTTGCAATGGATTCAGTTCGGGACTTTGGGCAGCCCAGTCCTTATCAGAAATGCTATTCTCGGATTCCTTTCGCTGTTTTCTTGTTATTTTTTTTTTTACAGCGATTCTCCGCAATTCCCGACGTTCCCTGTCCGTTATTAAATGAGGTCTGTCTGATTGTGATTGTTCCTTCTTGTTTCCACTTCACAACCATGTCACCAACAATCGACTTGGGCAGCTTTAGGAGGGCTAAATTGTCCCTTACGGGTTTGTTACTACCTTGACATCCAGTGACCAGTTCACGTTCGAAGTCACTGAGCTTTCCCGACTACCCCATTCTACTGCTTCTCTTATACTACCGAACTGTCCCATTCTACTACTTCTCTTACACTACCGGACTATCCCATTCTACTGCTTCTCTTATACTACCGGACTATCCCATTCTACTGCTTTTCTTATACTACCGGACTATCCCATTCTATTACTTCTCTTATACTACCGGACTATCCCATTCTATTGCTTCTCTTATACTACCGGACTATCCCATTCTACTGCCTCTCTATACTACCGGACTATCCCATTCGACTGCTTCTCTATACTACCGGGCTACCCCTTTCTACTGCTTCTCTTATACTACCGGACTATCCCATTCTATTGCTTCTCTTATACTACCGGACTATCCCATTCTACTGCTTCTCTATACTACCGGACTATCCCATTCTACTGCTTCTCTTATACTACCGGGCTACCCCATTCTACTTCTTCTCTTATACTACCGGGCTACCCCTTTCTACTGCTTCTCTTATACTACCGTACTATCCAATTCTACTGCTTCTCTTATATTACCGGACTTCCCCATTCTACTGCTTCTTTTATACAAACGGTTCCGCCTGTCGAAACATCTGGCGTTCAATTCCGAATTACATAGGGGTGTCCGGTTACTGTTGGCCAGATAACATTCTACGTTCATTACCTAGAACTTATTAGACCACTCTCTTGATCTATATTCAATATGATTTCACCACTGAGAATTGAATCAGGCAACCCTGTGTAATGCGCCAGATACCGCCATGATGTTCTGAGTCCTGAGGCTGGTGTTATAAATGTAGCTTAAACGAGGAGATAATCTTAACCACATACTATTACCAATCCTCGTGTTCAATTATTCCTATTTGCAGTAAGTTGGAGTATTTTGATACAAGTGAGCGGTGAGCAAATTTTATGATTGACAACGATATAAACTTGGAAGGGAGGTATCCCCTAAGTAGACGACTTGCAATGAGAGTCCTGTGAAAAGTTTGTTTCGCAAGTGACCATATTGGAAACTGGAAATGTTTCTCTCAAGCAGATTAACAAATTCATAAATCCATCCATGTCAAACACTGTGAATTACCATTGTTTTCATATAAATAGTATTTCAGTGAACTATTTAATATACAGAGACTGCTAATACTTGCTCTCTCGTTTATATTATTCGCAAATCTCGTTGCAGCTTACGATAGCTTTAATATTTTCAAACAATTTAAACAGAGTTAAGAAGAAGACCTTGCAAGTTCCTCCTGCACTGAGAGCTTTTCCTTGAAATGGAAGGTAACGAAAAGAAGATCAATTAATCACATCGTTCCTTTACAGCCACGCCTTGTGCCTCACCAGTTTTTCCTCCCCCTTTCCATAGACTTGAGTGGCTACATCCAACCAGCCCTGGGAGACCCAGCAATTTGGCTGAGTGCATTAAATTGCTGCCATAATGGAGATGGCAGCGTATAACTAGCACTAGTTTAGATATCGCAGATACACCGATTACCGTTTCTATGCTATTATCCGCCGCAATCATACGTTGCCGGTGTCTTTAGAGCCAAATTTTAGTGGACCAATTGCTACGAAGAAACGGAATGGCTATCCGAAGTGATCGGAGCCAACCTTACATATTTGAGAAATGATTTATAGAAAATTATTGAGAAACTAAATTTTTAAGTAGATTTCGAATTCGAAGTAATCTTCCAGATACGAGGCCATAGACCAAAGCTTCTCGCCTTCCTGCATCAACGAGACGTGTCCCGTTTATTTATTGCTCTTTAATTTCTACGAAAATCACATTCCCCAATTATTCGGAGTGTGGGTGGAACTAAGAGTTTCTGTCGTTAGTGCTTAGTATCGAAATACATAGCAGAAATGTGATAAGAGTAGCTTTTCCTCGTCGTTCTTACGAGTCCAAATGATGAATGACTAAGTCACAAACTTAGTGCTCTTGGGTTTTGGCCGTCTCCACAATGTATAGGGCGTTCCCGTTATAATCACTAAATTTAATTTGAGTTTAGAACAAATAACACTGCAAGAGCGCTCTAATAGCTAAGTGATTAGGGTGCTTGCTTTCAAAAGGACGAGTCCGTCCCGGGTCAAATCCGGATAGGGTCAAGAAATTTTAAGGGTTGCGTTTGATCATATGGGCTATGCTAAGACGTTTCGTGCTTCAAAGTCAACAAAATGTGGATCCCAGAGGAAAGGAACTGTCCGTCCTTCCTCTGACGCAATGGCTTAGTATGCTTCCTTCGGGAGGATCCGACAAACCTTCGGGTTGTGGACTATGTTAATAATTAAACTACATATTCTTGGTGAGATATGTAAAAGTAACAAGAAGGCATAGTTGACAAAAACAATTCATTTCTCATGACTCTGCAGACAGTTCTGGCATCTACGTAAAGCCAATTCTGTCTTAGCTTTTAGCCGGTATTGCACGTAACGTATCCCCATTCCCTTTCTGTGCTTAATTCAGTGCAAGACAATTTTTTGCCTTTATAGGATTCAAGGTGCGTTTCTATCTCTGTTATTTCGGAATCTCAAACAACGTGACACACACCACTCGGAAATAGTAATGTCAGATGAGCCTCGAATAAGTCTTCGGAGATAACGTGTTTTATGTTCCCAACAAATTTAGCTTCTTGGCAATTACAAAATACGTAAGTAGTATAAAAAGTCTTCGGCCAGGACGTCCGATGAAGATGATACCTGCAAAATAGAAAAAATAAAAAAAGGTTCTTAGTAGTTTAGCTTTTTTATTTATCATTGCAAAGTGGAATAACATACTATCTTGATATTCATATTTTTGACAGTGAAACTTGTCAAAGAAGTCATTTTTTGGTTACATTATGTACTATAACGATTAACTAATATCTCTACGTCACAGTGAGAAGTTTCATTTCCGAATGTATTTATTGCGATTTCTGACCACGTTCGACCATCGATGTGATTTTACACACTCGTTGTTTGAGGTTCGTTGAAGTGATAGAGACGCCGAAACTTCATGTGAGAAATAACTGTAAGCGCTAATTGTAGTCATAGATCATTTAACTAAGGAATATCAACACAAATTCTTCTTCAGAATCTGCGTATCTTCCGGTACTTGTTGATTATTTGGCCTATTGATATTATTTTAGCTGAACTGTCTCTGGTTCAGAGTATGAAAACAATTATCAGATTTATATCGGATAAAGTGGAAACGATACATTCCCAAATCGATTTACAGTGTTTACATTTGTGGGCCCTTCAGCTGCTTTGATATGTGGAAAAGGATTGTTTGTTCATACGAAGTATGGTAGTACGTTCAGAGGTTCAGATTACCTGTTAACTATAGACCTACAAATGGAAAATATGTTCAGTCATAGGGTGTAGGAGTTTAGAACCGGCTGCACAATTCACTTTTGTCGTAGCCGCATAACCTAGCCTGATTATCCGGTTAGTTAAAGGGAAATTACAGCTTTACAAAGCTCACTTCAAATCAACAGAGCAAAGCAGTTTTAAGGTCCTTAATATATCCGACAGACTGTGAGACCCGGAGGTCCCTAATTCAAATCAAACCTTGCGCCTTAATATAGCTACCCGGCCAATAAGGACAAAAATTAATACCTGTAACACATCGAAAGTACCGTGTTTAGATTAAAAGAAATATTTTATGATGTAACAATCTATATTACGTTCCGATGTCATTTCACCGGATTCTATTTATTCTTATCCGTATTTACTAATTTGAGACCACATTCTCCTCATGAACCAATAATTATTTTTTTAATTTTTTTATAGCTGTATAATTGTTTGTAACGAATGGTGAGAAATATTGCTCTGTGATACTATTTAGTTGGGGAAAAATATTATGGTTTAACAAATCGAAGTTAAATCAGTTCTACGAAGATATAAACATTAAACGAGAGATATTGAAATTTAAATCTGTGTCAACATGATCTTTTTTAATCCTACTATAATCTGATTTTGTATTCTACTTTCGGTGACAATGGCAATAATCTAATCAAATGCAAGCGTAAACATCGGGAAATAAATTCTTGTTAGCAACATTCAACGAACATTTGTTTCAAGACGACATAAATTAGTTTGGATAGTGCTTCAGCTGCTTTACAATTAAGATGACCTTATATTGAAAATAAATTGTTTTAATAAAATACACAGACGCTTCACAAAGTGCAAGAAACATTTGTAATATGGTTTAACACGAGCGGTGTTGTCATTTCTACGGATTTATCGGTAGATCTACGAATTTTTATGAAGAGTTAGTATTTTGTTAAAATATCTACGGATTTTTTATACTTTTTATCTTTGTAGATATTTCCTTATAGGCCTATTGGTATTTTGTTAATCTTTAAGCGTATAGTGTTAATGCTTTACAGAATTGTCAATAACTGTGAATTGTTTCCTTGCAACCGCTCGTGTCAACCAACGACTGAAACGAAGCTCATATTTCGTTTGGTTACAGACTTTCTAGATCTTAAAAGTCCGTAATACACAACTAAGGGCGAACTCTGTATGCACGGTGACACGGTCCTTGTTACGGCTTACAAAGCAGTGGCTTCCGAGAAGGCCTAACCATTATCCTAGAATCAAAGGGGGTCTCAGTTTTTAACATTTCCTGTTATAGAAGATATGCTAAATTTAATGTCAACAAAGAAAATGTATGGTCACCAGGGAAAAATAAAATTAAAAAAAACTACTAGGCAAAGCAGCAGCAGTGATGATATACAAAATATGTTCAGTGATATTTCTTACTTTCAGTGTAGAATATTATTTTTTTAATTTTAAAGACCTGAAAATAAAAATGTATGCTTAATTTCGACTCTCTCCTCGATACTTATTCTTTCAGTTAACAAGTCTCCGGATTTTTGTACCAAATCTAAGGAAATTTTAGCGGCCATCTACGGATATTCAAAGTCAAGTGGCTGTCAGCAATGAACACGAGCCCAATTTAATTCATAATTATTTGGCTCTTAATGAAATTATTCGAGTGAACTACCACAATTTTTTTTTATGTCAGCTAATATTTTATCGGTTCTGTTATCAACGTAACTGCAGCGGAATCTCCCATCCACTAAACCGTACTCGAACACATTTCAGTCGTGGAATGAGTTGAGTGCCCCAGCGACTTTACGCCACATGATTCGTCGACGTAATGCTCCTGGAATCCACATTTGTCTCTCAGTAAACACTGTCGAAAGCAATGGCCCAGTTGTTGTGACGTGTTAGTTTGTTTATGCCACCTTGTGGGCGCAGCGAGCCCTGGTGAAGACAGATGTAGTATGTATGGTGCTCGATGTCCGTGGCTTGGCGGCTGATACTCCGGCTGGCACAGATTTAACACACGCCTCCAGAACCAGCAACATGCTGCTTTATACCAGGAATTGCTTTAGCGCCGATCTTAGCTGGACTACGTAACATTTTTTAGCTTTTCTAAATTTGGCGTTTAGTTTTTTAATCCGATAAATCTTTATTACATAAATTAGATTTAGTTATTTTTAATAAGCATCAACCAAGAATATCGAAAAATCAATCTCGCCTATTACATTCACTGTTGCCTGATAGCCGTAACGAACTTTTTTTTTTGCTTGTGTCTTTACACCTCATCGAAGTCATTACAGATGAGAAAGGAGTGAGGGCAGTGAACGGGAAGGAATTGGGTACTGACCTTTTGAAGGAACCATCCAGGCATTCTCCAGGAGTGATTTAAGGAAACTATGGAAAACCCAAATCCGGAAGGGCCGGACTGGGATTCGAACCCCCGTCCTCCCGAATGCGAGGCCAGTACGATAACCTTTCAACCACGACGCTCTTTTTTTGTGAATTATCAGCTAAAGAAAGGTGGTTGTTGCAGTCAACTTAACATATATAAAAAGATTTGTTTCATAACGTTGTACTTTCCCATGTTTAAACAGGAGTTCTTTAATTATTTTTGATATAATGCATTGGGAATATTACTTTCCGTAGTTCCAGTGTTAATTTCCTGCTATTATTTACTATTAACCATGTCGACCTCAGATGATGAACTCTCAGGGATGCGCATTCGCACCCTAATATCTACAAAAATGTTAAGTTATTCAATAAGGGTATTTTGTCACATAAAGATATTCTACTCAGGGGATTTACTATGCCTCCATAGAACAATTTGGCATTTTCTAGAAGCGTTATGGTTGGCTGCAATAAACACATCATTTTCCGTAAATCCCAACAAAACAGACTGACTGTGTGTGACGTGGAATAAAGTGGATTTACAGCAAAATAATTACATAAAAAAATAAATGTCTACATCAGAATATGTTCTCTTACAGAATAATGTGTAGATTAATTATATCAGCTATATTTAAACAAGATGCTTGAAATTATTTTGCAAATATCTTGTAAAGAAATTCTTCTACTGAATAGAAGGAGTTGTCAATTAAACATTCATTTTAATTTTTTCCTTAATTTAATCTTACACCGTCTCCGACTGTTAAGATATATTGGAAGCTTGTCGTAGATATGTTTCCCTGAATACTCGTATATGGCCCCTTTCTGAACAAAGCGATCATTTTTACTTCTAGTGCCATAATGGCACATTTTGCTTGTCGTTTCAGAGAAAGATTGGTGAAAACAAAGGACTTTAATGTCTATATATACTCGACCACTAACGTTATAATACTTACTTCTCGAATTGCTCTCTGCAGCAAGCACTACTGATAACCCCACACATAATTCTTGTTACTAGCTTCTGGACACTGAATTTTTATCTCTCAAGTAAACACAGAAGATTATTTAGAAAAAGCAAAATAAAACTAGTTTGTTAGTGAGATCATATTCCAGTTATTTATTTCTATACGTTTAAGTGCTTATGCCGAGGAAACTTCTGCAATACCGGTTTTTGACAACATAATTCAGCAAAATCAGCACTGGTATATCACTACCTATTGTGATATATAGACTAGGTCAGAAACTAAGATTACAATGCCGAAATCCCTGGAGTGTCATCCGTTATAAAGAAATTAGTAGTGGCAACTGAGCAGAGTTTCAGCCACCCACCGCCTACAGCGCTAGTTGTAGGTAATCACAAATGGCGACTCGTTTGCAAAAACTGGTCTCGAGAAGATATCCGCTCATTATTCGATTTCTGATACCGAAACGTGTAACCGCGGCTGAAATTCATCAGTTTACGGAGAGGCTGTAATGTCTCTTCGGCATGTCGCAAAATTTTGCTGAAAGTTTGCGACCGGTAAAGAAAACGTCACCGATGAGGATCGCAATGGCCGACCCGTCGGTTTCGCTGGGACATCATCGCCCGCCCACACCTCCTACAGCCCGGACCACGCTCCAAGCGATTTTCACCTTTTTCCTCACTTAAAGGAGCACCTAGGAGGCCGACGATTGGCTTCAGATGAGGAGGTGAAACATATCGCGACTGTGGCTGAATACACAAGGACAGGATTTCTAACAGGAGGGAATATTCAAAATCATCCCACGAAGCGGCAGGTGCCTAAACGGATACGGAAACTACGTAGTAGAATAACTCAACGTAGTTACTATCCGTTGGCTGTATTGGTTGTATGAAATAAATTATGCACGTTTTACCGCAGTGTTTGTAACCTCAGTTTCTGAACACCCCTTTATATGTATATAAAACCTGGCTGGATAATTTACGCGTAAATAATAACATTCTAGATTGAATTAGTGATGCTAGTGTAGTAACCGTACTAAAGGCAAGGTTAAACCAAAACATGCTATGTCGTGAAACTTCAAATACAATACATTATGCATCTCAAATTGCTTAGGAAATAATTTCGATAAGATCGACGCTACGAAAATATACTTTATTAGCTGCAATAAAACAAAACTATTATGAGCACAGAGTTAACAAATTATTAAGTTTTCGCTTACATTGGAACAGAGGTTCTAGTCTTATTAGAATTTAAACACACACAAGGACACTATGAAAATCATCAAATTGCTTATCTAATTTAAGGAAAAAATAATTTGCACCAATAGAGCTTTATAAATCATCAACGTTCATTATTACATGTGGGGAATGCAAACCTATCGTTTTCGAGTTATCAATGGTTTTATGCTCCCGTGGTGTAGTTAAAATATCTTTGACTTTCAAGATAATACGAAGCGAGTGTAGAAGTAAAGTGGTTTGAGTTTGGGATTCCGGATCTGCAGATGATCGATCCCGAAAGTACGGGGTTTTTTTACAATATTTTTCTAATGTGAACAATTTGTGAGTATTTTGTCATTTTTCCTGCAATACAGAATTTGATGTAATTTAGTTTTTGTGTATATATTTGGAAAACATATAGATCACATTGCGTGTTTGTAGTTCATAATTGTTGCTCTCGTAGATCTGGGTGAAACTTGTCGTAAAAACATGCGAAACACAGTACCTCCTGCAGCAGAGACAGCACCGAGTTCCACCCAAATCTATGTAAGCTATAATGAACTAAAACAACGCATTATGATTTATGAATTTTCTACATATTGTATTATTGGAGGTTATATGGGCTACCAGATTTATGCCTGATATTAATATTTGACAATCTCAGGTGATAAAAAAATAGTGTATTAAAAGTAGTTCAAATGAAGAGGCTTCTTAAAAAGAAAAGTCATAACTGCACATTAAAACTAGACTGTCATAATATGGCCTTATATTTATAATAAATTGATTTCAGGCAATGGTGGCTCAAACAAATCCGGAATCTAATGTTCACATCTCTTAACGGCGGTGGCTAGACCAGATGACCACGGACATCTGTGCCGCACTGAAGCGATAGTTACACCCCAATGCAGTTGTAATCTTCTTTTTGGATAGACGACCCCAAATCAATAGCCTCTGTTTCTGCGTATGGAATGCCAATGGCATTCATGGTCAGACCGTGGAATTCCGGCACTTCATTAGGGAACAAGACACAGATTTATGTCTTTTCACCGAAATCCATTTAAAACCGGGGCTGAAAGCCTCAGTTCCCAACTACTGCTGTTATAGATTGATGGTCCAACTGCAAAAGGTGGTGTGGCTATCTATGTCAAGAGAAGCATTCCACATCACGAGATCTACATTCCACCCCTGCAGTACATTGAAGCTGTCGGTATTGAGGTGGCCACTACCAGTGGACCACTGACCGTAATTTCTCCAAAGCCCGTCAAAAATGACGGGTTTAACGGAGTGTTATGTTAATTTATTTCCCTCCAGGATTGTCTAACTAAATAGAATTGTTGTAAAATAAAGCTCATTGTAATTTATCGTTCCTTGGGCTGCTGCAAAAATCTTCAGTTGTCAACCTGGCCCAGGTTGCATTTCAGTTTAACCACAATCTCCGCTAACATTGCCGCTAGAAAATCAAAGCTTCAATCACACCCGAATTAATACACTCCCTGTATCGCATGTCAATGTCATCATGCATCGCAATATAAACTTGATCCGAAATCTTCATGGGTTCTTACATCATTCTTTCTAATTATCTATGATGAAGGTTGATGTTTTAACGGCTAACACAGCTGACATACGGATGAAATAATGACCCCAGTGAAAACGAATGATGCTAAAAATAGGTCTTAACAACTTACGTTATGCCACGTAATATTAGTTTTAGTTGTGGTTTAGGCAGCATAGATCGCGATGTATTTGGAACTTCTTTCATTCAAACCAAGTAGTCATTTCAGTGAAAAAAGTAACTGATAGTTAATATGTCAATATAAACGAAATACATACTTTTCTTTCAGTGTTCTGGCAATTCATTTCTTAGCAATTGCTTAAATAAATAGAATTGTTATCCCATACTGCTAGCATCTTTCAACAGTGGGAGATGGAGACGGGGCTACAACCCTGATCTAATATTCAGCAGTAATCACATCAGCCAGCAATGTGTGAAGTCTGTCTGTAGCCCAATACCAAACACGCAGCACAGCCCAATAATGTGTGAAGTGTTTGCGACAGTAAGACCCCAGAGAGTTCCATTCCGCGGGAGGTATAACTTCAAGAGAGCTAACTGGTCTATGTTCACAGAAATATTGGATGCGGCTGTGTTTACTATTGAACCAACACCAGAATCATATGACACATTCACTGCAGCTGTGAAAAAATGCTCCAGAAGATTCATTCCCCGTGGTTGCCGATCATATTATATTCCGGGTCTCACCTCAGATCTAGCTGCCCAGTTCATGGTTTATAAAACACTTTTCCAAGATGATCCATTTGGTGAAATGACAATAGAAGCTGGTAATCAACTTATCTCAACTCTAAGTGCAGCAAAAAGAGACCGCTGGATCAAAATATTAGAAGAGCTGGACCTGAAAAGAGATAGTCACAAGGCATGGAGACTTCTAAAACGCCTCAACAATGATGCATCGAAGACCACTGGACATTCCAATATAAACGCAAACCAAATTGCACATCAGCTACTCATGAACGGGAAGGAGACTCATAAAAGTGGACAATCTAAAAAACAAAGAAAAACGATCAGAAACAGTCAGGAAGATATGAACAACCTCACTGAGCCCTTTAGTATGTCAGAGTTGGAAAAGATTATTCATGAGTGCAAAACAGGAAAGTCGGCAGGCCTCGATGACATACGATCAGAACAAATTAAGAACTTCGGATATAAAACCAAAGAATGGGTTCTACAGCTTTTTAACAAATGTATGAGCTCATATCAAATTCCGAAGGTGTGGCAGAAGACGAGAGTCATTGCGCTGCTGAAACCTGGAAAAGAAGGAAACAATCCTAAAGATTTTAGACCTATAGCACTCTTGTGTCATCTCTACAAAATATTTGAACGATTAATTCTGAATCGTATCCAGCCTGTGATTGATCCAAAACTTATTCCACAACAAGCTGGCTTTCGTCCTGGCAAAAGTTGTACTGGGCAACTACTGAACCTAACACAGTTTATAGAGGATGGATTTGAGACCCGTAAAGCCACGGGCGTGGTCTTTGTGGACCTGTCAGCAGCATACGATACTGTTAACCACCAACTATTACTTGACAAGGTCTACAGTCTGACAAAGACCACCGGATTAACCAAACTCATCGCTACTCTTCTTCAGAATCGTAGGTTTTTCGTTGATTTTCAAGGACAGCGCAGTCGATGGAGGGTACAAAAGAATGGCCTACCTCAAGGTAGTGTACTGGCCCCAATACTTTTCAACATTTATACAAACGATCAGCCATTACATCCAGCTACCAGGAGCTTCGTGTACGCTGATGACCTAGCTCTAGCCTCACAGAGCACAAAACTTGAAGTTGTAGAGAGAAAGTTGTCTGCTGCTCTTGAAGGCCTATCAAGCTATTATAAGGAAAACCACTTAAGACCTAACCCTTCAAAAACTGAAGTGTGTGCCTTTCACCTAAAAAATAGGAAAGCTCAGCGTAAGTTAAAAGTAATGTGGTCAGGTAGACATGTAACACCCCAAAATATCTGGGAGTGACACTCGATAGAACCCTCACATATAAGAAACACTGCATGAATTGCAAAATGAATATCTCTACAAGAAATAACTTACTGCGCAAATTAGTTGGATCACAGTGGGGCAGTCAACCACAAACTATATACGTACATCGGCAATGGCCCTTTGTTATTCTGTTGCAGAATATGCATGCCCAGTTTGGTACTCATCATCTCATACCAAACAGGTGGATGTAGCCCTCAATAACACCTGTAGGCTAGTGACAGGTTGCTTAAAGCCTACCCCAGTTGATAGGCTTTCCCAGCTTTCGGGCATTGCACCACCCAGTATCCGGAGAGAAGTGGCTGCGAACAAGGAGAGGACCAAAGTAGAACGGGAAAGCACTCATCCACTGCACGGCCATATACCACCAGCCCAGAGACTCAAATCCAGGAAAAGCTTCCTCAGAACATCACGGGAACTAATTGGGTCACCTGAAAAGGCAAGAGTACAGTTATGGAAAATGAGGGTTCCCAACATCTCGGGACCACTGACAGTTGCAGAGCGCTTGCCACCTGGTCATGAAGAAGACTGTAACATCTGGCGGTCTTTAAATCGATTGCGAACAGGAGTTGGCAGGTCCAAGGAAAACCTTATGAGATGGAGTTATACTGATACTACCAGTATTAAATGCGAATGCGGAGAAGACCAAACTATGAACCATATGCTCGAGTGCCCTATGTGCCCATCATCCTGCAACAACGAAGACCTGTTTCAAGCAACACACAATGCGATTGAGGTTGCGAAGTACTGCGCCAAGTGTGTTTAAAGTTGTTGATTTACAAAATGTATTTAACTGTGTATTTTGATGTTTTTGACACGAGAATAATAATAATAATAATGATTTTCGTTCAGAATCATTAGCAGCGCCTGTGGATAAGTTGGAGTGTAGCCTGGACCAGAATGGACATAGGTACTTCCTTTTGTAGCTTAATGGGCATACTTTACAACTCTAGGAGTAACATGTATTAAATAATATGGTGACTATAAAATAATTTGTAAGAAGTGAATTATTGTCAGTACATACAAGGCAGGAATATATTCATATAGTGTAAAGAAACGTTGCCAGCGTTTTAACAGTTGTTGCTGTAGTGTGGAGATGCTATCTTTGACGTGACAATATGAAGTGAAATGGCGTTTTTCTGTTGTGTTAATTCGTAAATTTAATTTGCTTCACGTCTAACGTAAGCTTCATTTTGCTTTCTTGTACACTTTTTCTTAAAAGGTATGACCACAGGAACGTATGTGGTAAATTTAAAACGAATAGTACAATTCTTACTACCGTAGCCAATAATATCACCCAACGAACGTGTACAACAGTTTTCAGAACAAAACAACAATTCCTTGATGAGTCCCAGTGATTAACCAACAATCTAAATTTGATCAAAAATCTTCAACAAATAAGATATAAAACCAAAAATCTTCAAAGTGATTCAGACTGATATTACAATGTTTGAATAGCTGACATAGTTACATATTGCGGAAAAAATAGCCTCGGTAATATTACTCAGTGAAAGCAAAGAAGATGAAAATAAATCTGATAAACTTACATTATGCCACGTAATATTTATTTTGATTGCAGTGTAGGCGACACTATTCGCGATCAGTGTGCAACTATTTCCGTTCAAACGATTTAATAACAATAATAGGGCACATTTTAAATAATTTTTTTTAAAAAACTAAATTATTCATGCCATCCGATGTAGGTTCAAATGCCAGTTGTCCCATGCTAAGTAACAATCTAATCAAAGCTTTCGTTAACATTGATGTTAGAAAATTAAAATTTTTATCTTACTTATCTATGGACAAATAATTTAAGCAATACTCCAATTTATCACAAGAATACGTAAATATAAGCATCTAATGATTGATATGACGATTTAAACGCAATACATACTATTTTCCAGTGTTCTGTCAGTTAATTTATTCGCGGATGATTAGAAATGTTATTAAATAACATGGGTAACCAAGAACAACGTCTTGAAGCGTGACGTCATTGCGCGACGTCATGGATTGACGTCACGGCCTGACAGGTGACGTCATACATGACAGATTGCTTATTATGCTAATAGATGCCCCTTAAAAAGCACTCTGACAACATACGGAGTATACTGGATGTAAGGAAACTTGGCATTTAAATTTCCGAACAGTTTCAGGGTCATTTGATAGAAGAGGGTTAAACAAGCAGCCTATCATGGCATTCAGCTAGACAATCACGTCAAGGTCGAACAGAGTTAACTTACTATATACAGTATAATTTTTTGTTCGGTACGATTTGTTGCCGCGAATGTGGACTTCACAATCGGATATATTGGCGAAATAACTCCCCATGTGAAGACGTATTGAATGCTTGAACATTAATCTGGTAAGGGTGTGCACTTACACCACAGAAATAATCAATCATGGAATATCGTTGCTGCTGTTACTTTTTTTTAATAATAATTAAAAGCTGTTAGTTTACCATGTCACCACCACAATTTAAAATCTGACAGCAGCAAATTACGATCTTCAAAGTAAATTCGAATGGTTGTTACTTTGTTGCAACTGGCCAGAGAACAATACACATAACTACAAAACTGGTTTTAATGCATAAAAACTCCATAACTTAAATCGACAGAAACAATTTAAATTTATAATATTAGTATAATTAATAATGTTAGAGCATTAAACTTCTTTATATAGATGACAGTAATTATTTCGACTGCGAGAAGAGGATTCTCTTATTGATTCACGTAAAAACAACCGGAGGGATTTTCATATAGTTTCAAACATTATGCAGCCAAGGGTTCAAGGCAATGAGTTATACTACTCTGAAGAGCCAAAGAGATATATAAACACTCAGAATACGGCGCTGCGGTTGGCAACGCTTATATAAAACAAAAGGTGTCTGGCGCAGGCGTTAGATCGGTTACTGCTGCTAGAATGGCAGATTATTACGATTTAAGTGAGTTTGAACGTGGAGTTATAGTCGGCGCACCAGAGATGGGACACAGCATCTTCAAGGTAGCGATGAGGTGGGAATTTTCCCGTACGACCATTTCACGAGTGCACCGTGAATATCGGGAATCCGGTAAAATACCAAATCTTCTGACATCGCTGCGGCTGCAAAAAGATCCTGCAAGAACTGGACCAACGACGACTGAAGAGAATTGTTCTAAGTGACAGAAGTGCAACACTTCCGGAAATTGCTGCGGATTTCAATGCTGGGTCATCAACAAGTGTCAGCGTGTGAACCATTCAACGAAACATATGGGCTTTCGGAGCCGAAGGCCCACTCGTGTACCCTTGCTGAGAGCACTATACAATGCTTTATACCTCGCATGGGCCCGTGAACACCGACATTAGACTGTTGATGTTGGAAACATATTGCCTGGTATGACGAGTCTCGTTTCCAATTGTATCGAGCGGATGGACGTGTACGGGTATGGAGACAACCTCATGAATTATTGGACCCTGCATGTCGGCAGGGGAGTGTTCAAGCTGTTGAAGGCTCTGTAATGGTGTGGGGCGTGTGCAGTTGGAGTGACATGGGACTCCTGATACGTCTAGATACGACTCAGACAGGTGACACGTACGTACGCATCCTGGCTGATCACCTGCATCCATTCATGTCCATTGTGGATTCCGACGGACTTGGGCAATTCTAGCTGGACAATGCGACACCCCACACGTCCAAAATTGTTACACAGTGGCTCCAGAAACACTCTTCTGAGTTTAAACACCTCCGCTGGCCACCAAACACCCCAGATATGCAACGTGCCGTTCAGAAGAGATCTCCTCCCTCTCGAACTCTTACGGATTTATGGGGAACTCTGCAGGATGCATGGTGTCAATTACTCCAGCACTACTTCAGACATTAGTCGAGTCCATGCCACGTCGTGTTGCGGCACTTCTGCGTGCTCTCGGGGGCCCTACATTAGGCAGCTGTACCATTTTCGTTGGCTCTTCAGTGTATATGTTGATGCTGCACCATATTTAAAGAAAAACGTATCTGTTCGACCACCTGTTCGTTTAGTTAAACGCGATTGGCGCAAAAACTGATTTTTATGCGGTTTCGAACATTGTGTGGTTCGTAATGCCAAGAGTAAAAATAAGATTCCACAAAAATAATTCTTGTTAAAAAAATTTATAGGTGAAATCTTGTCGTTGTTTGGTGCAAAAACTTAGGAGAGCCTGTTCCAAGCCAAGTCTTGATTTTACAGAGTGTAGTCACGTTACTTTCTGAAACAGAATGGCTAGTCCCGGGGTTTTACAGTGTTGATAAAAAAATATTTTGGTGAATTCCTTCGGGTTCACTGGCCACAATCCTGACCCAGTCCTAATGACATCGAAAAGCTATAAATCACTATAAAAAAATAAAGGAAATAGAAAACACGGAATTCTGTCTTGGTTGATTCTGTCCGAACCCTTTACCCTGCGCTGGTTCAATATGCTTCTACTTCGATTAGGGTTACCATCAAGGAGACTCCGTTTCTCCGAAGCACGGCTAGTACAGCAACCGACTATGGTCCCGTAGAGACTAAGGCCTTTTGGTCGAAGCTGAGGGTCACCAACGCCAACTCAGGCCAATCTCTAGCAAGTATGCTGAGGTGGACAATGCCAACCGATGATTACACCACCCAAATCCCAGTGACGTAGTCAAGGAGAGGAACAACAGTGGCAATCAATGGTGTTCAACCGTATGCACAGTGGAAACAATTACCATTTTTGGTACTTTTAGAAGATCGCCCCAGTGATGGGTGCTAGTATTGCGGCGTGGGGGCTGGACCGTGCGTGCGCACCCTTTGTGAATGGCGCGCCAGACTAGGCGCGTGAGAATCAATACTACGCGCCGACAAGGCCGCAGCGCCTCACCCCGGCACACACAAATCTTATTACGCCTGCCAGTTTGCAGGTTAATTGCCTCGTTAGAGATCAGTTAAGGAACCTGTGGTAAAACAGTTTCATGCATCGGGGACTTCGTTGATCCAAGTGAAAGATGAAACTACACGATGAGCGAGTTTTCTCAACACGGGTTGTGGTATACCTGAGCGCAAGGTTTGTTGCCACCTGTTATTATTGCTCTATTTTTTTAAAACAAAGCTGCATATCATTTCTTTTCTCAGTATGCCTGGCAGCAGTGAAAGGTTACTTCCAATTTTTTTCAAACAATCCACGTTTACAGATACAATGATTATTACTGGAATTATAATCATCACAAAAAAAGAGAAAAAATTGCTGTTAAGGCAATGAAACAAAACAAGCAAAGGTAATATGGATTCTTCAAAAAAAATCAACATCTACATAACAGTCTCATAGAAAACAATGATTAAAGGAACAATGTTATTACAGACCATAAACAAAATTTCGGCTAGCTTAAATAACATTCAGAGAGTACTAGTACAAAAGCGTCCATAAATTACGTAGTTTTGCCTTTGCATCCCCCCCCCCTCCTCCCCGTGGCACGTAGATTTTCTCCCTATTGATTCCACAAGTCATTTTGTATTGTTTCCTCTTGCCAGACTATTGTTAACAACATATGGATATACTTAAATGGCGGAAATACATATTCACATGCTGTTGTGTTCAGTACGTTATTGTAACCGTGACAAATAATATGAATGAAAGCTACATCATCACAGCCTAGTCACAGCTCCTTTGAGCTGGTGTACAGTGGAGTATGTTGTCCTAGGACATTGCCTCCAAGTCATTAGGACGTTGGCTACAGAAGTTATCTTCAGTTGATTTATTATTCACAGGATGGATTGCCGGTGCATCTTCCATCTCAGAAATGGTCCTCCAATTTTTACTGTGGTGCGCTTAGGGCTGCCGCAGCGTGTCTTACTTAGTAGCCAGGTGGTTGACGAGATTCTTGAGCAGATCGATGAGGGCATCAAGTCGGTCTTATCGCTGGTCTGGTTCTTGCCAGGTGCAGGGGTGGACGCAGTGTTTGCTGTGTTTCTACCTGTTCCGTTCGTGGTACATCAGCCGTGTAAAGACTGTACAGTACAGCGCCTATGACGGAGCCTTGTGGGACGCCGGCACGGATGTTTCTGGGTGAGGAGACTGCATCCTCAGACAGTACCCTGAACGTTCTGTTTTCCAGGTAGTTCTTGAGCAGTCTTATGTGGGACATAGGGATTCCCTGCACGATAAGTTTATACAATAGTTCCTGATGCCACACAGAATCAAACGCACGTGAGACACCGCATTGCTTGGTTTACGGTAGGCTGCAATTAGGATTAGTTTGCCACGTGAAGTCTCGGCAGCAACTGCCGTTGCTTCTATTGTTGCAAGTTGGGGGAGTGCTACTTCATGGTGTTTAATTGTTCTTCGGATGTACACTGCAGTTCCTCCTCCGGCAGTCAAGCGGTCGTTTCGGTAGCAGCTGTAGTTTGGGACTGCAGCTCTAACCCGTGGTTTTAGATGAGTCTCGTTGACGAGGCAAATGTCAATTTGCTCATCGCGCAGGAATTCAGAGAATTCCCCCATTTGCCTCCATATGCCGTTGCCTTCGATTTTTCTGGCCATTTTGGGTTGAGTTTACTGCACTTCGTTGGGTGGCCTCAATTGATTTTTGCACCTCGGCTGAGATTTGTCGTGGGAGGTCGGTGATCATTGCTGTCACGGCTGTAACGAGCGACTGCACCATGTTTAAAAGCACCATAATTTCATTTTGGTGCTGGGGCTGCTGCTGGTTTGAGGGCCCGGGTTGATCTCTGCCTCTTGACACGGGCGGACAGTTGTCTTGTGTAGACTGATTTTTGCCTCTTGTTGGGGGTGGTCTACTATCTTGTTGGTTACCGGTCAACCGGCTGGCGTAGTCTTTGCTCGAGACGGGAATGTTAGCTTGATCAACAGTTTGTCTGCTGCTCGTTGCTTGCATATTGTCTTCTGGCGTACTGTTCTCTTGCGTCGGTAGAGTCGGGAAGTCTTCCTGGGTAAGTTTTTTTTTGTTGTTGCTGCTGCTTCTTCATTGCTGCAGCGTATGCGGCATTGTTATTCCTTTGTCTGTCATTGTAGCGGGTAAACGCTGTGCATTTCCTGTAGCTGGCGACATGGTCGCCGCCACAATTGACGCATTTAGGAGGCGTTTCACCTTTAACCAGTGTACATTCTTTGGTAGGGTGGTCCCCAGCGCACTTGACGCATCTTGCAGGCATGTCGCAGTGTCTGGAGATGTGCCCTACAGCTTGACATTGAAAGCACTTAGATGGTCCCCGCGAGCTGCGTAGTTTCTCCATGGTAATTCTTATGGAACATAGTGATGTCATCTGGTAGATTGATCTGTGTTCAACAGAGTCTGTTAGTACTACCAAAAAGAGGGGCACTTCTTGGTGTGTCTTTGGTGACCTGAGCTTGGTCACAGTCCTTGCTACATATCCTGCGTCCTCCAGCTCTTCCTTCAGATGATCTGGTTGCATATTGAAGGGGAGGCCCCTGATTACTATCTTCAGCAATTTCTCTGGAACTGAAGGAAATGTGTAGAATTGCAGGCTGTTGTCGGAGAGGTACTTAGTCACTGTCATGTAATCATTTTTGTTTCTAGTGGATAGCTTGTAGAGATCACGGCCAGCTGGCTTGATCTCGTGGCCAGCCTTGCAGAGTTGTTTAAGCAGGATATCAAGCGTCTTGAAGTCCTGTTTGAATGTGAGCACAATTGGTGCGGGTTTAGGTTCATTAGGCGGTTTGGATGTGGATATAGTGGCATCCTCTGCCACGAGTTGGTCATACCGATTAGCGGTGACTGCTGGAATTTCATTATTGGCTTCAGCTGTGGAAAGTTGAGCTGCCGGTGCAGTGCGTTGTGGATGTAGAAAGCCATCTGGATCCACAACTGCCTTTCTGTTCTTCTTAGTCTCGTTCTTCCTGGCAGTGTTTGCGTTGGGTGTCACCGAGAGGACACGCTTCTTATTGGCGTTTGAAAGATCAGAGGGAGAGCCAAGTGTTCGTTTCCGACGCACTTCGCAGTCGTCCGTGACCATATCCTGATTACTAGAATCATGCATATTAGGCTGGTTTAGCTGCAGGTCTTCGTCAGCAATGTTTGTAGTGTCCATGTCGGTTTCAGGAAAGATGACAGGGTCGTCGTTTTCCGGAGAGCCACTCATGGTCGCTGCAAGATTTAGGGGCTGATGTTCAGGACATAAAAGGGAGTGTAGCTCCGATCGGTCATTGACCGTAAGGTTTCAAGATCGGTAGCAACCCTAACCTCGCGCCAGGGGGTCCCACTCCACCTGGAAGTGGGCCGTGTGGCGGTAAGACCCTAGCACTGGGCGGGCAGGGGGAAAAGCAGTCCCCAAAGAAGAAGAAGAAGGCAGACTATCGCCTTCACTACGTGAACGAGACAGAACGCGCATAAACCAGAATAGCTAACACACAGGCATATGCGAATACTGACTCCTCATTCGTCTCTAGTGTCCTAACCATTGACGCAGCTGTGGGCGTGTCCTGCTCACTTCCCAACTTGGTGCGGGCTGCGTATGGAGCCTTGGACTCCGGTGCTACTATTAATACTATTACAATTACTCCGCGATTCACTAAAAGTGTTTGGCGGAGGGTGCATTGCACCTATCAGGAAAGGTAATGGTTTGGAAGGGATATACGGGATATCTAATCTTTCGTAGTTGCTGCTTCCACTTGTCGCAACCGCGGAAGGAAGCTGCATGCTTAGATCCACAGTTGCAGCAGACTGGCTCTTCACGGTTTTTCTGTAGTTTGCTAGTATGTGTCCTCCTCCGCGTGTCTTGGATTGGAAGCTCCCCCCCCCCCTCCTTTCCACGTAGCCCGGTGTAGCTTTATACCACCCCTCGCCTCCCCCCTAGACCAAGCCACGTCGTTTATGAACGCTCCCTTCTTTCTGTGTGATGGGAATAACGGGTTTGCTTGCGGATTCCCAAATGCACCACATCCGAATTTAGTTTGTTTTAGCGGATGGAAAGTTCTTTGTTATTAACGTAAGATTACAATCTTCGATGGGAAGTGTAGCGTCGTTCGTAGATCTTCTCTTCAAGTTTCTGCATCTCTCTCACACAAATGTGGTACTCAATGCTCTGTATTAAACAAATTAAATCAACTCTTGTCATGCTAAAACGCTAAATTGATACATGGTCTCATCCGGGAAGATGATGAATTTTAAATGTGTCGGATGGGAAGTCAGACGGAGAGGTTAGAATCTTTTACGAGTGGCCGACCACGTGGATTTTGGTAAACTCTCTTGCAAGCGTGGCTTCTCACCACCCAATAATATACATCCAGGCATGGTTCTGGCTAGGAACTTGGCACAAGATGTTGATGGCAACTTGGCGAAAACGTGCAAACAAATATGAGAAATTAAAACTATGTCCCGCTCATGAATGATGTTATGCTTCACCCGTCAACGTATTTGGGCGGCAAATGACACAAGGGATAAAATCAGTAAAATCGGCCGTCGCTCTGAAACTTATATGTATTCTTACTGCGTTGTGGAGCTAGGGACCAGAAATTACTGAACAGGCATTAATTTTGATGCAAAGCACCGCCAGACACAAACAATTTTATGACTGGCAGAGTACAGACACAGATCGTTGTGTCTCAAATGGGACAGTACCAGAAATCATTTAGTAAAATTGGCATCAGACTTAAGAAATTGAATTCAGTATTGATAAGTTTGCAGTAGGATTTGATCTGGTGGCTCCTCTACTTAATTAGATTGACACTTCTGTAAAAATTAATATCTCCTGCTATTTTAACTGATAGGGATAGCAAGACTATTCGTACAGTAGATACATGCAGAGAATGTCAGTATAATACCACATACCATTATTTGTTTAGCTGATGATACACGACAGGCTAAGCAATGAGAAAAATTCCTCCTGAAACAGTGTTCATTTAGCCACTAAACCATTCGGATACAACTCAAGAGTTAAAGGAAGAGTGCTATTGCAATTGAACAGACTGGAGCACATGGTCATCAGTGCTATCCCTGCAACGTTGACTCATGACAGATGATGCCACACGTTCAGTGGTCCCATTTCAGTCCATATGAACAGCTGCAGACAGAATGCCTCCACCAACAGCGTGAAGAGTAGCCCACGGGTTCCATTACGTCGTAGTGTTTGACTCGTACGCTGTCGTCGATGTGTACCGTCATGAATATAACACATCATTTTACCTCACTTATAGGGTACAGTGGCGATGTTCGGGCGTCAATGCTAATCTTTCTGCCCTGCAATGACTCACTGTCCACAGAGGTACCCTCGTGGGATTATGTCCTCTGCACCCCATAGAGAGGAGATTGTTGTGGATTGTGTAACTGCTTTCAAGTTATTGTGCAATTCTTATATGACTTGTTGAACTATGATTGGTCCATCTGCCGACAAAATTCGATTTAGCCATTGCTGACCCGCTCATTCACAGTCTGTTGAACGAAAATGAGGTAATATTATCTTCATTCAAATCAGGTTGAAAGAATTCTTAAGACGTTGCAATGTACGAGAAACAGAATAGTAAATGCGGAACCAGGTGGTTGAAGTCAGGAGTATCACTGGATGATGTAATTGAATCAGTAATTTGATATATAATTCTGTTGTCAGTTAAAAGTTATGTTGTTTGCAGACCGTGTAATAGTACATAGAGTTTTATGAACAGGTACAGATAGAAGTAGACAGGATATCTTACCATGAAATAAAAAAAAAATCAATTAATTAGATTTGCAGCTAGGTAAGCAAACGTGGAAGCATAACATCTTATTGTATGAATTTTATTGCATATCATTTGCTAGTAAAATCAGCTGGACAGAACACAATGCAAAGTTGTTAGGGAACAGTTTCATTGTCTTGTATCTTAGATGAGTGCAACGCTTATTCTTAAATAAATTATGATAAATGTGCAATAGTACATCGGGTTCAGTTTTCAATATGTAATTCATTTGGTCAAGAGAGTAATAGTATGCAAGTTTAATTCGATGTGGTTCTACCATCAGATCCATTTTGTATGATATTAATATTCTCCACACTTTTCGTGTTATTTTGGTCACGTATATGTAATTTTCAAGGAGTTTAGTAAAAAAAGATTTCCCTTTTGTCTTCTAGTTATCATTTAAACTGAAGAAACCTCATCATTTGCTATAAATCATTATTATTTGGCGATAAAGAGAAATCGCATGGTGTGAACGTAATACAAGCGAAATGAATTTTACATCTACAGTAAGCTATGAGGGAATTGCTGAATAATTTATCTTTAAAAGTGAAAGAATTCAATAAAAATTCGCGTAGTGTAAAAATAGATGTGTTGGAAATGCTACACCGCAATTAATAAATAAATACATTGAGATAAGATGGCCATTTTATTTCCTTCCGACAATTCGGGCATTATTTTAGAATAAATAAAAGTTTTTACTCTGGAAGCTTGTCATAACAATGTCGTAAAACTCAACGACTGAGGGGATTAGAACAGCCTTTCTGTGTGCGTGCGTGTGTGTGTGTTAGAACAAGGGTTAGCCTTCGTCGGCTGAAAAGATCTGATCTTTCTCTGTTGACGCGCCATAGCTGTTCATATTACCGTACAAGATTTACCTCCGGAGCTGTGTCTCTCACGCTGCCATGTTACAACACTTATCCGCAGGCTCTCGAGATGAAACTTTGATGAACTCCTCGGCCACCAACGGCGAGAAATGGCGCTTTCTCGTTGCTGAGGTCCCAAGGGAGAAATACTGTTTTCGAGTGGAAAATTTAATGTAGCAGCAAATTAAATTTACTTCTGTCCTTCGAGAGGCAGCAAACAGAAGTTCCAGGCGTCCCTTTGAATGCGGCGTTTTCTGAACTTGCTCCAAGACACTAACTTCCAACCAAAGATGCACAAGGCGGAATTATAAGAAAAAACAGGAACATTGAAATCTATTTCAAGACAGTGACAAGAATTTTTGAACCATTTTTCACTACATTAGATAACGTAGAACATTGAATTTTCTGTTGGAGCTATGTGGCTTCGACCTGGCGTAGGGATACACTTTTGTCTCAATTTCGACGAAAAGTAGGAAACATAATTTTTTGAAACATGTACGAGTTTTTCAGATCGTATTTGGAAACACTAATGAACCTACAGTATCTCGGAGGTTCACATGAAAAGTATTATTGGGAAAACCCCAAAAGGTTTAAAGCAGAGGAGCTTGGATTTCTTGGGACAGTAACAGTGGAAACAGTTCAATAAATTTGTTACGGTGATTGAACTTGAATCATTAAGCGCAACAAATTTTGAGCATTTCCTTTGTAAAAACCGTTGAGTATTACATTATGGTGGTATGGTATGGGTTACCAGACATAAACTGGCGCTTAATTAAGATGCACTGATTGGAAAAAAAATCTGGGTGATAAGGCGTTGTAGGCATGCTATTCAATTTATTTTTTACTCTTATGTCAGGAAATGGAAGTGAAAAAGATGAGAGGAGTGTCTCAGAGTATGAACGTTGCGTCTCAGTAATTGTTAATAAACAGATTGTTTTCGTGGTTCCGTACCTTCTGAATGATTATGAAATCACTAAATTACCTGTTTGTCTGTCCTTCTGCCATTGATTCAAAACTAATGATTTGTTTTACTTTGAAATTTGTTATTTCTATATTAATTTACAAAAAATTATGGGCAGGAAGGGGCGAAAATATTTATATTTAGTTGCGATGGAAGGATTTTTTTTCAGATAATGTTCATTTATATCAAATGAAACCTGTCAACCTGATGCACCAAAAATGTTTGGATTATTTTATCAAACAATTTGAATAGGTTTTTAGTGAAAAAGTAGAAAAGGATCTAATCCCGCGCCCTTTATTTGTGATACTGCTGATCCGAAAATTATTATTTGATAATTTTTATATTATTTTTGGTTTTATTTGTACTTTGGTAGTAGAGACCATACAGACATCCTAAGCACTATAATTACAATCTTCTTGACATATATTCGTAAGGGTATGCACAGTTCATAAAGTTAAATTTATCATATCTACCATATTCTATGTATGCAGTACACCTAATTCATAAAAATAATATCTACCGTTAAATCTTCTAAGAATGATATTGCTTTAGCAAAAGCATAATTATTTCATTAAAATGTAACGTCCTATAAAGTTTACAGGAAAACTGTGGCGATCGTTCTGGAATTTGTGGTTCCATAAAATAAATTAAATACATAGTGTCAACCAATTTGATTCGTCAATAGATAAGCTTTTCGCCAGAATCGCTTGTTTTATTCTTAGATAATTTCGTGAATTGAAGTATAAAAACTGTTATGGGAGGCAATATATGAATCTTTTTATAATTGCCACCAGAATTTATTGATAAACGTATTGCAAAATAACTCTCTTTATGGCTTGAATGGTACACAAAAATGGGTATGGAACGCACAGCATGCAGGAGTAAACTTTATTTTATTCGTTTATTTAAATAGGTTCGTGGCAACTTGACCAAACAGCCAGATTTTTATTTCCATGTTTTTCTATTAACTTTATCTTTCAGTCTCTCAGTACACGGCCAACGCAGAACGGGCTAACAGTCAGCTCTTGTTTCAAAACGCCCGTCCTAGGCTGGACATGAACCAATCACAACTGCAACCCGAGCATTTTATTATTATTATTCTTTGTTTACTTATGGCTATACGCCTCGTCGACGTCGAGGTCATTAGGGGCGGGATGGGACTGGGGACAACGAATGGAAAGGAATTCGGCTATGGTCTTTTGAAGGAATCCCGGCATTCGCCTGGAGTGATTTGGGGAAACCATTGAAAATCCAAATCTGGATGACCGGACGGGGATTCGAACCGGCGTCCTCCCGAATGCGAGGCCAGAACGTTAACCGCTCACCCACCACTCTCAGTCTGCAACACGACTCCATTGCGATAGCCACTACGCTGCCGGGGACGACTACCGTCTTACATGGAGCGATTATGGTGAAATGAACTCTGCGAGATGAAATTGGAGTGTACGATTTCTCCAAATGTCACGCATCAACAAAAATCTGTCAAAAAGAATAAAATTTACATCTGCTTGCAAATAAATAAAAAGAACAAATTTTCACCTTCTGCTCAAATTTTTACTCCTAAAGTAATAAAGAGTTTTATGGTGGATGTGGGAATCCGAGTTGAGTCCCGGCCAGACAGCAGACAGACATCAGAATTCCGGCAGAGGGCGGGGGAGACAAACAGCAGTGCACAGCACGTGAGCAGAATCACGACGACTAACCCCACAGGGCACACAACACTCTGCGATCGCAGACTGCATTCTGACGCACCTAGCTAACGATAGAATTAAAAAATATTACTGTATTCATTCAGCGGGGAGACCGGCTACTGACTTGATGACACGACATCAAACGATCACGTTGGAGAGTTTTTTACCTACTCTATCTTATTTACACTATAGTATCATTGGTCGATAAAAGTTACCGGGTTGCACTCTAGCATAATCCCACTACGAAGGTGTGATGCTTATCGTCAACACAAACCTCTGCAGCACCTTAGCTCCTTCCACCATTCCTCCTTTTCCACCACTGTATAATTCACTCATCTATATTACACACTTTCTTATACACTTATTATTCACCTGTGCCATAAACGTATACGAGGATCTATTTCTTTGAAACTCACGTTAAACATTTCTTATCACTCTTTCTACATCAATCATCTCTATATGTCCATATGACTAGATTCTCGATCTTATTAAGGTTCTAAATTTCTGCTTTCCTCATATTTTACTAAATCACATGGCAGCAGTCGGCCTAGTTTGTCGAGAGGGGATGCCTTTTCTGGTGAAAAACAGTGAGTATGTTACTGTAGCTGTGAAAGCAATACAGCAATCATGAACAACAACAGCTGACGGTTTTAAGGAGACCTGCAGTTTAACGTGGATTCCGATCAATGAAAGCTTTCTGGCCTACTTCACATCACAAAAAAGCTGTGCCAGAGGTAATGGTCAGACTAAGAGCCCAAGAAAATCCCCTCTGAAACAGGAACTCGAACCGGGAACCTTTCAAACTGAAGTCGGATGGTCGCCTTAATCACTTAGCCACCACGCCTCTCAGCAATCAGGTAGTAAACTTTTTATTTTAATTTATGGTTTTACGCCTCGTCGACGTCGAGGTCATTAGAGGGCGGGATGGGACTGGGGACAAGTAACGGGGAGGAATTCTTCCACGGTCTTTTGAAGGAAGCATCCCGGAATTCCCCTGGAGTGATTTGGGGAAACCATGGAAAATCCAAATCTGCCCGGACAGGGATTCGAACCGGCGTCCTCCTGAATACGAGGCCAGAACGGTAACCGTTCACCCATCACGCTAGGTAGGTAGTAAACGTATTATTTATTTAAAAAAGGATCATTCAATTAATCAAATTTCCTATTTACTAATTCAAAACAATATAGAAAGCATTCGTAACAAATAATACTATGAAGGTTTTGGGAGGTTTACTGGCATTTACAAGAAATAATTGTCCTTCATGCTACAGCCGGGTATATTCCTTCAGTATTATTGCAACCATCATGGAGGTAGCTCGTTAAAGGGTGTCGGATAGTAAATTAGGCATCCTCAACGAATTTTAATAGCTAAAAGCGAAATTACTATCATCTTACTCCATAAGTTAATTATTAGTAGAGGATCATCATAAAGCAAAACGTGAAATAGATTTTTATGACTGTGCAACGTTGAATTCGAACTGTTGCTACAGAACTGTCTTGCGAGTCATGATATTTCGTCTGCTTCATGAAACAGCTACACTTCTCACATGGAAATCATCTCAAATGAGCCAAAACTGGCTCAGGTAATTTCTCACGACCTTCCTAACCCTCCAGATTTTAACCTCTTTACCGAACTTGCCTCTGGATGTTTCTACCACGTGAATCAAGTGAAATCTAAACTGGAGAGTCCGAAGACAAGTAACAAAAGAACAGATACACAATACCGTAGAGAGTTACGTTAATAGAAAATGAGAAACAAACATTCTTTAACTTCATAGCTGACAGCAAACAGCCTTAAAGTTTAATATTTTCAAAAGGGTTTTGTATGATCCTTATGATAACTTCGCAATTTCTTGCGTCTAGCTTTTATGGTGTCTTTGTTGGCTTATAGTGACTTTACTGAAGTAGTAAGGCATTTTCTTTAATAAAGTCTTATTCATTGGGGATAGTTGTGAAAGTTAACATTTCAGGAGTCTGCCCTCTCAGCAGAATAGTGTAGCCTTTGTTCAGCTACACTCCACTCAGCAACTACGTCACGAGGGCGCCAGGAGTACTATTTGGCGGAGTGCAGAGCGCATCAATAATGCAGCGATTTAATTGGTTTTGCCAGGCGGACGTCATTAGAGGAGAGAGAGAGAGAGGCAGAACCCAAGTTGAGGAGACGAGTCCCAGAGACGCTCGAACCCAAACTGCATTGGCTCAGCGCGCGAACTTGACAACTTAATTAAGATATTATCTCGCGACAAACTGCGAATAATTCTGTCTCTGGTGGCAGGACTAGGACCTCCCCAAATAAAAAGCAACGTCTGTTAAAGAGTAATAATATCGAATCACTTTGTGGCAAAACTGTTCTTTGACAGTATTATTAATTACAGCTTTGTTCGAAACGTGATGAATCCTACAAAGGAGACTGGTTAAAAATATCTGACTGGAATGAAAAGTCGAAATACAAAAAATCATATATATTATTTCTAAAAGGTGCTTTTTTTTTATCACAAATCATTTATCTCCTTTGATACCTAACCGAAATCGATAAATGAGGAGTCACTTTAAAGAGTGATACCTACGTTTCAATAACATTAAAAAAAATCGGAATTTGACCCTTAAAGGACAAAAGTATTAACTATCAAGGTCACGTGAAGCTACAAGTTTGCTTGCTTCGATAACGATTGATCGCATTACCGTTGGATACAAGCGCCTCATATCACAGAGATACGGATATACTGTATTTTTATCAATTTAGTTGTATTCCGGTAAGGTCTGGCTTTCGAGTAGGGATAATTTCACGATTGTAGGATAGCGAACATAAGATCAAATCAGTAAAATATTGCTACAAATGAGGAGGTTCTTCTTGCAATCCACTACAAACCACCAATATCATTATTCATGGTATTTATTAGCGAAATTTCCACACTGGTCAGCTTTTTGTTAATAATTACTATAAAACATTTTATTCGCGAAATTTTCGCACGGATCATCTAGGTTATTAAAATTTCCGCACCAATATCACAGCTCCTGACTAATATACGGTATAAAAGGGCAAGGTACTGCGTTGTCACAAATACACTTAATAATTTCTATTAGTTTATTCTCCGCTTGCAGTTTCTCTGTACACCTATTTATGTTAACTGTTTGATGAAATATTATTCAGAATCTCCAACTATAGCTTATTCAAGACTTGAGTTCCTTAACATCAAATGACAACTTTCCCCGTCTGTTACATCTAAAATTTACGGTTATCGTCATGTCTACTTAACCGCATACCAGATGGAATTGTCTTTTTTGTTTTTGCTTCTGGCTTTGCGCCTCGTCGAAGTCATGGTCAATATAGGAGGGAGGGACTGGGGACAATGTTTGGGAATGAAAAGGAAATGGCCTTTTGAAGAAATCATCACGGTATTTGCCTGGAGTGATTTGGTGGGGGGAGAGGAGGGGAGGGGGGAACTATCTTGTATCTGGAAGCTGTATCTGCGATATTAATAAACTGAGTGGACTATGCTTTCGGAGCCAACTGTTACAGACCAACTGTGTTCGGAATCTACCACGAGTAATGTAACGTCTGCTCAAAAATCGGCTATCTTGATTATCACTGTGGGAATCTTTTATGCAGCCTTCTAACGCCGCTAATAACCTTGCAGATTATTTAATCAAACTTTTTCGATAAAGATCGATTACGTTCTTTCCGTCGACTGTATCTGAAAGATTAGTATAGCTGAGGCAGGTACACATTACAAATCAGTTATCTTTCCCAACAATACATTTATTCAGCATTCGAAGAATACCGCTAAAACACTTTGTTGCTTCATCATCAGACATTCCTCTAAATTTAACTGCTTATATTCACACATATGTATTGAGATCCCAAACGATGTAGAGAGAGACTAGCTACCTGTCTTAGGTTCGTACCTTTGTACAAAGTTTTATACTGATTTTAATAAAAAATAGCCTTTCACAGTGTGCAGCGAAGGTAGGTTTAATTGAATTTGCTGTTACAAATAACTGAAAACAAGTAACTTGGCAATAGAAAGCTCAGTTTGGTCAGACATATAACTAAATCATAAAACTGTAAATATTGATAAACGGTTTTTACCTTCCCATCTTGCATCTAAACATTAATCATAAAAATAAAAACTATGCTAGTTACGTTCGCCTAAACGGTCCAAATAACAAGTGAGAAACTTCAGCGTGAGCAGACATAGAAGTAACAGAAATCCATAAAGAGCTGCTCTATTCGAACATATCCGACACACACAGATTCTGTTTGCCAAAAAAGATTCGGTTTTGTGTTGCAGATCTTCATTTTGCCATGAAGCGGATTTCGCCATCTGTCGTGATCAGCTTAATGTTGTAAGGCGCCAGCCATTGTTCTGATAGTCTCCTCGTTACATATGAATTTTCGATATGGAAAGTTGCTACTATCCATTATTCGCTAAAGTTCTCGTTTCAGGCGATACATTAGATGATTACCCCAGACGATGTTAGTTATCGGTATTTCTAATAACTATTTCAAATACTGCGTAAGCATAAATTCATGAAGGAAATAGTAGAAGCGGTTACCTGTGGGCAATAAATGTGTTGGATCAGAGCATCTTCACGACATACAGTAAATTTAGAATAGGGTTTAAAGTTCTCTCCTCGTATGTTATGATTTTTTTTATATATTTTGAAATATTACCATGTACTCGCTAGGCATAGGGTATGCCTAGTGTTGCAAACTGAAAAAAAATTTTTTTTTCAGATTTGTGAAATAAAACATGAAAAAAAACCTAGCCCCCTAGTTTTTTTTTTCTAAATTGGTATTTTTTTTTCAGAAAGGAATATTATTGGTAAATTATAGTTTTACTTATGGAACTTACATTATACATGTGTGTTTTAAATCTTACTAAATCATATAATGTCTTACATAATGATTCATAAATGTATCTACTATAGGTAACATAATTTTTATTCATCCTCTACGTCGGTACCACATTCACTAGTATCAGTACTACCAACACTAGTTCGGTCGGAGTTGGAATTTTCTGTTTCTTCTTCTGTCTCCTCTAGATCCATAACTTCAGAAATAGTTACGTTTTCTTTTGCTGGTTGTATTGTATGCAAAAGCTTATGAGATTTCAATTTTAAATTGTGAGCAAAGTACACACTGTGCATAAAGACTGCTGCCGATAGTTGTGTAATACAGTATTTTAAGTTCGAATTTAAATCTATTATCATACAAAATAGGAGCTTTATTTGTTTTCAATCGTTGGTTTACGCCAACGGTTGCAAGGAAATGATTCATAATTACTGACAGTGACTCAGTATCACTATACGCTGCGAGTTTAACAAGTATACGAATACAAGGGGAAAAAAAACGTAGATAAATTTAAAATTCCTAATTTTTTGAAAAGATTCGTAGGTCTACAGATAAATTTGTAGGGCCTGGCAGCACTAGTTCAAATAGCGAGTACCAACCAAACAATGGAGAACGGGAATTCCTTCTCACTCAACCTAGCCTTTTCGGGAAGTCCCCATTCGTAATAGAAAACTTCAGCCAATGTTGACAATATTTTTGTAATTTTTTTCTATTGAACCAGAAAAATATAGTAAATTTAAAAATTTAGATAAGTACTTAGTATAAACTCTAAAACAGTCATATTAAACGATAAATGCCTTAAAAATTTGAAATTCAGTAGTTATGAAAAAAAAAACATGTACCAGAAAAAAAACGTTTTTTTTTTCCAGTTTTTTTCATGTATTTTTTCAAGTCAGAAAAAAAAACAGTTTTTTTACAACACTAGGTATGCCAGTATTAAATTTGGGAGAGCCATTCTGACTGTAAATAAGCCAATGAATTTTGCAGATAGTTATTCTGTCCCGTAAATCTGCAGATATCTTAGCGTCTTACATGCTACAGAAATAGGAAAGAAAATATCACCTACTGGCTTATTAAATTCCAGTTAGTTATACGGGAATAACATGTAAGTTGCGGTATAATTGCTTTCGGATGCCACAACTTGCTGTTTTTACTCGCGGAGATTTTGTTGGCAATTCCAACAAAGCATCTGTTTCTGATTTAGGAGTAGCTACAGGTTATTCGACATTCCGCAATTGATATTACAATCGCAAGCAGAATCAGGCAGTATATTTGATACCACAATCCGGTACCAGGATCCTGAGAGGTTATGAATAATTTATAACTCTCTCCTCTGGCACACTCAGATGTATCTGTGCTGTATCTCAATCAGATATTCATGCACCAGATTATTTCGTTACTTTTGTAACATCGTTGTGAGACTGATATAGTGTCCTACCAACTATTAAATTTTGCGGATTACTTAACGAGATTCGAGGTCAGATCCCAGGTTATAAAATTCTAGTTTTCTGGCGGATAAAAAAATCTTGTTTGAATAGCGGTTTAAACAACAAGACTGGGAGTGATGGGTGGGTGGTAAAGCTCTGGCCTCGCATCCGGGAGGATGCGGGTTCGAATCCCCGTCCAAACATACAGATTTTGGTTTTCTATTGTGTCCCGAAATCGCTCCAGGTCAATGCAGGGCTGGTTCCTTCAAAATCCATTGCCGAATTCCATACCGATCCTTGCCCCCAGACATTTCCTGCCTCTTATGACGTCCACGTCAAGACGAGTAAAGCCATAAAAAAAAAGAAACTCCTATAAAAAAAAAAAGTTAGAAAGTTCTTAAGGGCGAAATTCCTTTGCACCTTAATTTGGTTATTCATCAAGACAGAATTATAAAATGAGCACTTCTGACGTGCAAATAATAACAGTAAAGTATTTTCTCCGACGGAAAACTGTAAATTCGCTATATATAAAATCGAGTGAAATTAAATGTATAATAATAATAACAACAATTTAATTCTCATTTTGAACTTGGGTTTGGTATAGATCTACATCGTTAAATCATAGATACATACAACGTTGTATACGACATTGTAAAATATTAAATTTAACACTAGTTATCACTAGGCAACCTTGCAGTTGGTAACTGAAGATTAGCATCTTATTTTGAAACTTAACGTTATTTAATCTCAATGCCAATTTCTTCAAACAAAAAGGCTAACCCATTACTTATTATTGTTGTAAGAAAAGCTTAAAAAAAAGAGGGTTTTCAAGAGTTTTTGAAAAGATTCCGAACAGATTACCAAAGACGCAAAATTTTGTTTAATTCTGAACAAGTTAATTGAGTTGTATTAACAAAAAACTAATGGACAACAGAAACAATCCACTAAACAGAAAAAATCTAAAAGGATTAAAAAGCTTTCTATTTCTGTTACCTCAATAACGGAATAAAATCAGGCTGTCACATATACTTAGGATAGTAAATCGTACCTTTGAGTTCAGAAATTTTGGATTTTGTTTTTTTGGTATGACTCTTCAAGGTCATGGTGAGTAGAGCATGGAAAGTATTTGGGTGAATGAACGTGAAAGTATTCTGCGTTCCCTTTGAAGGAACCATCCCTACATTTGTCTGGCGGGGATTCGGCAAATGAAGGAAAACTGAAATCTGGATTGCGGGACGGGGATTCTCCATAGCTTTTGTCGAAATCTTTAGGTGGGCTATTCACAAGAGCGTTAATCAAAAACACCTGAGCACTTTTGTCTGAAATTTCACTTCATTGTACAAGCATTTCTCAAGCTGATAAGTAGTCCTAATACGGGCAACCTAAAACACCTTGTTTACTTAGTGTATTTCAGGCCATTTCGAGGCATTTTTCACGCGGAATGACGTCATAGGTGATTGATGACATCACCGCGCATCTGTCTGTGACGTCACAGGTATATGACACCGGTCTACCGGCCATAATTCGATAAAAAAGCGATTTATACGGTTTTCGCGTGAAATGACGCCACAGGTGCATGCTGCGGGCATTTAATGACTTCATAAGTACATGACGCCGGTCTACCGACCATAATATTTTTTAAAAATGCTATTTTGGTAATTTTTTCAAGTGAAAATGACGTCACAGCAACATGTGTTCGGTCTATGTGCGGCGGCGGGGACCCCAGCGGTCCGCTCGAAAAACAAAAAATCTTTTCACCGCGTTATATTCGTTTCTATCCAGACGCTAGTCGGGCTATAGATAACAGATAATCTATATTGCCTTGTTTACTTAGTGTATTTCTGGCCGTTTCGAGGCATTTTTCACGCGGAATGACGTCATAGGTGCTTGATGACATCACCGCGCATCTGTCTGTGACGTCACAGGTATATGACGCCGGTCTACCGGCCATAATTGGATAAAAAGCGATTTATACGGTTTTTCGCGTGAAATGACGCCACAGGTGCATGCTGACAACACTGCGTGCATTTAATGACTTCATAAGTACATGACGCCGGTCTACCGACCATAATATTTTTAAAAATGCTGTTTTGGTAATTTTCCCCGTGAAAATGACGTCACAACAACATGTGTTCGGTCTATGTGCGGCGGCGAGGGGGCCAGCGGTCCGCGCGAAAAAAATAAAAAATCTTTTACCGAGTTACATTCGTTTCTATCCAGACGCGAGTCGGGCTATAGATAACAGATAATCTATATTGAAACAACGAGCCGGCGGTTCCTCAGTGCCTCGCGTAACTCTTAGATGTTGCTCACGCTATTGACATATCACATAATCCACCTCTCCAGTTGCAACTCAGACTACTGGCATAGATAACAGATAATCTATGTTGAAACAAAGAGCTGGCGGCTCCTCGGTGCGTCGCGTAACTCTTAGATGTTGCTCACGCTATTGATATACTAGATAAACAAACCAGAGTTCGTGGACTTGTCGTGCGTGACCAAGGACTGTGTAACAGATAGATAGCTTATGACGATGGTACGTAAGATCGCATGACGGCTCGCTACATAGACCCATCTCTCGGACAGCTGGATATCACTTGTTCATCTGCATTCGTTTTGTTCATCATTTGTTTAACAATATGTCACAGAATTTTTCCGACGTCGAATTGACTGCAGTTGCAGATTCCATGGAAATTGGTAATCATTTTATCCAGTGAGATGTAATTGGAATATTTTAATGCTGTTCCTTTCTCTACAAAATGTATATTCTGTATTTTCACAGATTTTGATCAATGTCACGAGTGGATGGACTTTTTGAGGTCGCCATCTATTGATGTCACGCCCCAGTTGCATGATGCTACCATTTCTAATATAACTAACAAGACTGTGATTTCAGATTCGAAACAACACTGTTGTCATTATTTGATTGATGGTATGAAATAATTTTGCCCGCAGGTGATACTCGGATATTTCATTTATCAATAGTCAATTTCTTTTGTCCATATTTTAAAATACAATTTTCTATACCCCAAAACTCGGAGACAATTAATTCAATTTAAACCAAACTTTTCCATTGTATACAGACTTCTTAATCTCATTAAATTTCGTTTATTGTCTATTATTCTGTTGGATGCATACAGTGTTACACTAATTATTCCTTAGTATGTGAATTTATATGTCTGTATTTACTTGAAATCTTAAAGCCATACCAGGATGGTCTCAAAAAGTTATCGATTAAAATGATAAATTGATCAAATTTCGGCAGAAACAAAGCGTAAGTTTCCAATGGGTTTCGGCAAGTTGACGTATTATCACAACAATCGGCTTCACTACTGGCTGGAAACTAATCTTAAACCATCTCCTTATAGTTAAAAGTAGTAATTCTCGTAAGGCTCAAGCCCATTCGTTGCCAATATTTTTCTATTTTCTGTTCAGTGACATCTAAACAGTCGCTGTCATAAAAGTAGGAACTTGTATTATATTCTTCCTGTTTTATGTAAATTCAAATTTAACCCTAAAATTTAATGAGTAAAATATATTATTATTATTATATTGTTATATTACTTACATGATTCATAATAAATACTCTGAATTCACCTCGGAGGCCACGGAACAAATATAGCTAGTAACCAATTATGAGGCAGTCAATATGGGTCTATACAACGAACTTCATATTATTTACAAACCCCCCAAAGCTTCAACATCACAAATCAACAATGGGTAGAAAGTAACATACTCTCAACGTTCACACTAATTTGAAATTACAGCTTGAAATGAAATGATGTGACGTGACTAACACATCAAGTAGAGAAGTTGCCGATCTCAAGCTAGTATGATGACAGTAAGGGCAGAACATGAAATCACGAGTAACTACTAGGCTTTAACAAAAATATATTATAACCACTGTTGATGGCGATACATTCCTACATGTACATAAGTGATCAACTCCAGTGGTACTTATAATCTGTGACGGGGATTTTTTTTTTTTTTTGACTCATATCGATCGCTTTTAGCTTGAAACTTTTGTGGAGTTGGACGAATATTTACAGTCTGGTGAGCTAATTTAAACTATAGTTTATTGGTGTGTATCTGTTTAATTGTTCTGTCGATGCTGTTCATGATAAATCTACCTATATCAAACGAATGTAATTTTTGTGCAGATGAGGAAGTTATGGATGGAGCGCAAGAGAGATTCTTGCAAAACAGCCCATCCGGTAAGTAAATGAATAAAAGATATATATATTTTCTCATGCATTTACCAGTACCACCAATAGAAAAAATATATGTTTACTTTGTTCACATGAAGTTAAAGAGGGTGCTGAGAGATACTTTTAGTATAGATATTTCAAATGGTCTTGTTTTGAACTGGGATATTACTTGCTTTTCCAGATGCGTTTCTAGCGGAAATGCAGATCCCGTTAGAGGCAGACGGGGCGGCATTTTTCAGACAGGTGGAACAACTTCACCGTTTGCTTCAACAATTAAATGGTGATGATGATGATTATGATGATGATTGTGGTGGTGATTGTCATTGTAATGATGTAGATGATGATGATGATGATTATGATGATAGTGACATTGATGATTATGATAGTAATTATGATGATGAGGCCTACTTTTCCTTGTCATCGACCTCTATCGATGCCGAAGTTGTTGAAATTTCTTCCGACAGTGAGTAACATATCATCAAATTTAATTTTAAATAAAAAATAATAACTATAATTTTTCATTTTTATTTCATTATGTTAGAATTGGATGCCCTATTTCCAAATCCTTCTTAAAGATTAAGTAACTTTTATATTTCATACTCAATGTCTGAAGACAATTCTTTTCCAATTTACTCCACCCATTAAAAGCAGGTTAAAACGAAATACCCATACACCTTAAATAATTGTTTAATGTATTACCTGATATCAAACCACATATGAAAAATAATAAAATATATATTTCGTCTGAAAAACAAAATTACCAACACCAAAATTACAACGATCCATCGGACCAAATTAAACGTACGCATCATGAAATCGAATACTGAATATTTATTTATTTCATGTAGCTGACTACGCACTTCCTGATAACATTTAAAATACAGGGGGGATAGAACATTACTGACTCAGTTGAATGGAAACCAAGACATGTTTATATTATATTACAACACACTAGCCCTGGGAACAATCGATGTAACTCCCCCCTCAGCAGGCGAAACAGTCAGAAAATCATATGTAGAGCAATATATCACTATTCTGGTCCCTATTTTTATGCAGGGAATTGTAGAGCTTTAGCCCAGATACGCAGTCTCAGTTGTCTGTGAAATGGCAAAAGATAAATGATAGTATACTACATGGAAAGGAGAAGTAATATCATATTAAAAACTACTTTAAGATAAGTTTATCTGCTAGCAGGTTAGTGAGATGCAGAAATTGTTTCGTCCTGGGAAGTATTTTGTTAATACCCTAGACAAGGGTAACTTATCGTTGTGACCCATTCATCCATCGTCATAACCAGTACACTCCTTATACACATCAAGCTCTCTCTTCATCAGTGTTTAGTCTTCCAATGATCCCCAACCCAGTTTAACTTTAATAAACTACAGTGATAATTTACTAACCACTTATTAAAAGAGTCGCTTCCAATACATGCCGCACTCACCACTAGCAAGGCTGCAACCCATGGGCTTAGCTGTGAAGGTGACATCCCCACTTCCACCCCACCACAAAGGAAGACCAAAGACAAAGGTCGCCCCGGGGCACATGATAAATCCCTCCGTCTGCCGCTCTCTCATCAGTCTGTCTACATGGATCGCCAAATTCTGTTCTTCACGTCGGTGTACCAGCTGAACGCAAGTGATTCTAAAAGACTGACATTGGGCTTGTCATCCCAGCACGATTTCGAACCTGTTGTGGTGCTTGAAAAAGTGGGGTGTAACAAAGTGACACTTACACATGACGAATGGAATGAACTGATCCAGAACTCTGACGGGGTGTCCGATTTGTTCACCAGCCGTACCCCGACCAAAGTACTACTCGGCGCGCACACCGTCTTCTGTCGAACAGTTTCTGGCGTGAAAACTATATGTTTTCGCCACAACTCCGTTCCTGCCAGCGAAGTCGCCTTCGGCGATTCGACATGGCGGAACCTGATCGACGTGCAGCCCGCAGTGACGACCGTCTTGGACGTCAAGAAGAAGTGGAGCCACTTGGTTTCGAGGTATTACAAGGAGTTTGTGGACACATTAGCCGAAAAAGTGCTAAGTGACTATTATATGGCTACAACAGAAAAACTAATTGATATGCATATCAACGATGTTAATGTAGTGTATGTATCATACAGTTCTACATTGGACTTTGCGCTTTTAAGAAATGAAATCAGTGCGTATAAGAAATTACTTGTCTATAATGACGTTAGAAGTATTGTAAATGAGAATTTTAAACTTGGATAGGATGTTTTTGGGCCCCCCTATGATGTAAGGTGTGAGTAAATAAAATACATTGTATCTTAATCTGTCTCTGTTTTATTATTTTGCCCTAACCTAGATTTTGACAATGCAGACGTGTAGACTGGAAAATTCTCACTGCTATAAAATTGTATACATTATATCTACATGTCCAGTCTTTAACTGTTTCATTTTGTTCTAAACAGATAATTACAACTAGAAGTGCAGTTGCAACAAATTCTCCACATTTCAGTATTGGGAAAGGACGATCATGTTCATAGTAAGATTTCTTGAATCTTGCATACTTGTCACGCAATGCTGTTGTTCTGTTTAAAAATAGAAATATGTAAAGTAAATAGCAAAAACTGTTCCATGAGATATGTGAAAAATTAATTTTCACGTTACACTGCAACATCGAACAAATTAATAGCTTCTCAAAAGGAATTGGATGATTGGAGAAAGATTGTGTATTTGAGGATCATCATACTGTCTCTAATGTTCCTAGAAGAAGAGGAGTAAACAGCTAAAACCCCATTTTTCTTTCTAGAATGTTTCCTCACCAACAAAAGTATGTCTAATAAGTAGAAATAACAGTAATTAGGTAATAGATTTCTAGCCATACTGAAGTGAAGAATTACCTCTAGTTATTGTTTAATAACAGTTATTGGAAAGCCGACAGAATGGTGGTTTTATTCTCTATCATCGACCACCAGTGTTGGAACCTGTAAATCCCCTTCACGAAATAAATCATATGTCTGTTGCGTTTGACACAAAATTCTTCATGTATAGTGAAAAATGTATAGTGTTGCTAGGTTCGCTCCACACACATTAGATTCAGATCAGTTGTCAGACTGATGAATTGTGGGGCAGGTAGTCCCCCACAAACAGGATTTTTAACTTGCTTACCCCTCCACCACCATTTATCGCACAACATGTGTCTGTCTTTATTTCACCTTAACCTACATTTGATGATGCAAATATTGTAGGCAGGAAAATACTCACTGCTATAAAATTCTATATGTACATCTTCAGGCCCAGTCTTAACTATTTTATTTTTTCTGAACATTCAGTTACTACTAGTTGCTACAAATTCTTCACGTTTTATTAGTGGGGAGGCTGATCATGTTTGTAGTAACACTGCTTGAACCTTGAATACTTGTCATACAACACTATAGTGGGACAGGCGATCTTCCACAAGCAGGATTTAACTTGCTCAACTATCCCCCCCACCACTCATCCCACAACACATATCTTTCCATGTAGAGGACTGAACAGGCTTACACCCATTACTCGCGCAAGTAGTATACAACCGGTTTATCCCACCACCACACCTTCAACACTTCCAGACCGGTCTGCTATCGTCAGTCTTCAGACATAGGTTTATCATTCACCCTTGATTTTGAACCGGCTGTGGTGCTCGAAAAAAAGTCGAAAACCAACAACAAAGTCACACTAACGTTTGAAGAATCGAACGTGCTGATCGAGGAATTGGACGTAGCGTCCGATTTATTCAATACAGCCAGTGTCCTATAGCAATACCCCACTTGACGAGCACACCGTCTTCTGCCGAATGGTGGCTGGGGTGAAAACTGTGTGTGTTATCGCAATACTTATCCTGCCAACTGCGTCTTCTTTAGAGATGCGACAAGGAAAAACCTCGTCGATGTACTACCTGCAGTGAACTTGAACTTGGCCATCATGAAGTAGTGTAGCTACCAGTATGCAGCATATTACAAAGAGTTTGTGAATATTTTAGTCAGTAAAGAGCGACATGACTATCGTATGGCCAATTCGAAAACTGCTAAATTTGCATATTAATGATGTTTATGTGACTCGAGTGAAATAAAACCCCGGTTTATCATTGGAATATACACATTAAGACATGGGATTAATTGCATGTATAAATTTACTACTACTGGACGAGGATATAGTATAGTAAATAGGACTTATGATCCTAGATTTAATGTTTGTGAGAAAACTTTCATGAAAAAGTATAAATGAAAACACATTAAGATGAATTGGACTAACCTAACTTGCATTCACTCTAACATACCGCACTGTGTAACGCCGACAAGTATAATTTTCAGGTCAGTTTTTGTCTCCACTCATGTGAGGACTTACACAAATTTTATTAATTTTGTGATATGATCTGTTTTCAAGATTTTGTTTACCTATTTTGTGCATTTTTCACACTATTTTACGAAATTCATGGAAAGGTTCATTTTATACATACATGCCAACTTCTAATCGCCACAATGCATGTCTCAGCGAGTTTGGTGTCCTATATGATTCGGTCTTAAACTTGTACAAAGAACTGGCGAAAATACTTTTAACATATGGCAAGTGCAACAAAACAAAAAATAATCTAGTACAATGTGTTTTCATTTATACTTTTTCATGAAAGTTTTCTCACAAACATTATATCTAGGATCATAAGTCCTATTTACTATACTATATCCTCGTCCAGTAGTAGTAAATTTGTACATGCAATTAATCCCATGTCTTAATAGTGTATATTCCAATGATAAACCGGGGTTTTTATTTCACTCGAGTCACATAAACATCATTAATATGCAAATTTAGCAGTTTTCGAATTGGCCATACGATAGTCATGTCGCTCTTTACTGACTAAAATATTCACAAACTCTTTGTAATATGCTGCATACTGGTAGCTACACTACTTCATGATGGCCAAGTTCAAGTTCACTGCAGGTAGTACATCGACGAGGTTTTTCCTGTCGCATCTCTAAAGAAGACGCAGTTGGCAGGATAAGTATTGCGATAAACACACACAGTTTTTCACCCCAGCCACCATTCGGCAGAAGACGGTGTGCTCGTCAAGTGGGGTTATTGCTATAGGACACTGGCTGTATTGAATAAATCGGACGCTACGTCCAATTCCTCGATCAGCACGTTCGATTCTTCAAACGTTAGTGTGACTTTGTTGTTGGTTTTCGACTTTTTTTTCGAGCACCACAGCCGGTTCAAAATCAAGGGTGAATGATAAACCTATGTCTGAAGACTGACGATAGCAGACCGGTCTGGAAGTGTTGAAGGTGTGGTGGTGGGATAAACCGGTTGTATACTACTTGCGCGAGTGATGGGTGTAAGCCATGTTCAGTCCTCTACATGGAAAGATATGTGTTGTGGGATGAGTGGTGGGGGGGATAGTTGAGCAAGTTAAATCCTGCTTGTGGAAGATCGCCTGTCCCACTATAGTGTTGTATGACAAGTATTCAAGGTTCAAGCAGTGTTACTACAAACATGATCAGCCTCCCCACTAATAAAACGTGAAGAATTTGTAGCAACTAGTAGTAACTGAATGTTCAGAAAAAATAAAATAGTTAAGACTGGGCCTGAAGATGTAAATATAGAATTTTATAGCAGTGAGTATTTTCCTGCCTACAATATTTGCATCACCAAATGTAGGTTAAGGTGAAATAAAGACAGACACATGTTGTGCGATAAATGGTGGTGGAGGGGTAAGCAAGTTAAAAAATCCTGTTTGTGGGGGGACTACCTGCCCCACAATTCATCAGTCTGACAACTGATCTGAATCTAATGTGTGTGGAGCGAACCTAGCACACTATACATTTTTCACTATACATGAAGAATTTTGTGTCAAACGCAACAGACATATGATTTATTTCGTGAAGGGGATTTACAGGTTCCAACACTGGTGGTCGATGATAGAGAATAAAACCCACCATTCTGTCGGCTTTCCAATAACTGTTATTAAACAATAACTAGAGGTAATTCTTCACTTCAGTATGGCTAGAAATCTATTACCTAATTACTGTTATTTCTACTTATTAGACATACTTTTGTTGGTGAGGAAACATTCTAGAAAGAAAAATGGGGTTTTAGCTGTTTACTCCTCTTCTTCTAGGAACATTAGAGACAGTATGATGATCCTCAAATACACAATCTTTCTCCAATCATCCAATTCCTTTTTGAGAAGCTATTAATTTGTTCGATGTTGCAGTGTAACGTGAAATTAATTTTTCACATATCTCATGGAACAGTTTTTGCTATTTACTTTACATATTTCTATTTTTTAACAGAACAACAAGCATTGCGTGACAAGTATGCAAGATTCAAGAAATCTTACTATGAACATGATCGTCCTTTCCCAATACTGAAATGTGGAGAATTTGTTTGCAACTGCACTTCTAGTTGTAATTATCTGTTTAGAACAAAATGAAACAGTTAAAGACTGGACATGTAGATATAATGTATACAATTTTATAGCAGTGAGAATTTTCCAGTCTACACGTCTGCATTGTCAAAATCTAGGTTAGGGCAAAATAATAAACCAGAGACAGATTAAGATACAATGTATTTTATTTACTCACACCTTACATCATAGGGGGGCCCAAAAACATCCTATCCAAGTTTAAAATTCTCATTTACAATACTTCTAACGTCATTATAGACAAGTAATTTCTTATACGCACTGATTTCATTTCTTAAAAGCGCAAAGTCCAATGTAGAACTGTATGATACATACACTACATTAACATCGTTGATATGCATATCAATTAGTTTTTCTGTTGTAGCCATATAATAGTCACTTAGCACTTTTTCGGCTAATGTGTCCACAAACTCCTTGTAATACCTCGAAACCAAGTGGCTCCACTTCTTCTTGACGTCCAAGACGGTCGTCACTGCGGGCTGCACGTCGATCAGGTTCCGCCATGTCGAATCGCCGAAGGCGACTTCGCTGGCAGGAACGGAGTTGTGGCGAAAACATATAGTTTTCACGCCAGAAACTGTTCGACAGAAGACGGTGTGCGCGCCGAGTAGTACTTTGGTCGGGGGTACGGCTGGTGAACAATCGTGACACCCGTCAGAGTTCTGGATCAGTTCATTCCATTCGTCATGTGTAAGTGTCACTTTGTTACACCCCACTTTTTCAAGCACCACAACAGGTTCGAAATCGTGCTGGGATGACAAGCCCAATGTCAGTCTTTTAGAATCACTTGCGTTCAGCTGGTACACCGACGTGAAGAACAGAATTTGGCGATCCATGTAGACAGACTGATGAGAGAGCGGCAGACGGAGGGATTTATCATGTGCCCGGGGCGACCTTATGTCTTTGGTCTTCCTTTGTGGTGGGGTGGAAGTGGGGATGTCACCTTCACAGCTAAGCCCATGGGTTGCAGCCTTGCTAGTGGTGAGTGCGGCATGTATTGGAAGCGACTCTTTTAATAAGTGGTTAGTAAATTATCACTGTAGTTTATTAAAGTTAAACTGGGTTGGGGATCATTGGAAGACTAAACACTGATGAAGAGAGAGCTTGATGTGTATAAGGAGTGTACTGGTTATGACGATGGATGAATGGGTCACAACGATAAGTTACCCTTGTCTAGGGTATTAACAAAATACTTCCCAGGACGAAACAATTTCTGCATCTCACTAACCTGCTAGCAGATAAACTTATCTTAAAGTAGTTTTTAATATGATATTACTTCTCCTTTCCATGTAGTATACTATCATTTATCTTTTGCCATTTCACAGACAACTGAGACTGCGTATCTGGGCTAAAGCTCTACAATTCCCTGCATAAAAATAGGGACCAGAATAGTGATATATTGCTCTACATATGATTTTCCTGACTGTTTCGCCTGCTGAGGGGGGAGTTACATCGATTGTTCCCAGGGCTAGTGTGTTGTAATATAATATAACACATGTCTTGGTTTCCATTCAACTGAGTCAGTAATGTTCTATCCCCCTGTATTTTAAATGTTATCAGGAAGTGCGTAGTCAGCTACATGAAATAAATAAATATTCAGTATTCGATTTCATGATGCGTACGTTTAATTTGGTCCGATGGATCGTTGTAATTTTGGTGTTGGTAATTTTGTTTTTCAGACGAAATATATATTTTATTATTTTTCATATGTGGTTTGATATCAGGTAATACATTAAACAATTATTTAAGGTGTATGGGTATTTCGTTTTAAACCTGCTTTTAATGGGTGGAGGTAAATTGGAAAAGAATTGTCTTCCAGACATTGAGTATGAAATATAAAAGTTACTTAATCTTTAAGAAGGATTTGGAAATAGGGCATCCAATTCTAACATAATGAAATAAAAATGAAAAATTATAGTTATTATTTTTTATTTAAAATTAAATTTGATGATATGTTACTCACTGTCGGAAGAAAATTTCAACAACTTCGGCATCGATAGAGGTCGATGACAAGGAAAAGTAGGCCTCATCATCATAATTACTATCATAATCATCAATGTCACTATCATCAATAATCATCATCATCATCATCTACATCATTACAATGACAATCACCACCACAATCATCATCATAATCATCATCATCACCATTTAATTGTTGAAGCAAACGGTGAAGTTGTTCCACCTGTCTGACAATGCCGCCCCGTCTGCCTCTAACGGGATCTGCATTTCCGCTAGAAAACGCATCTGGAAAGCAAGTAATATCCCAGTTCAAAACAAGACCCTTTGAAATATCTATACTAAAAGTATCTCTCAGCACCCTCTTTAACTTCATGTGAACAAAGTAAACAATATATTTTTCTATTGGTGGTACTGGTAAATGCATGAGAAAAATATATATATCTTTTATTTCATTTACTTACGGATGGGCTGTTTTGCAAGAATCTCTCTTGCGCTCCATCCATAACTTCCTCATCTGCACAAAAATTACATTCGTTTGATATAGGTAGAATTTATCATGACACAGCATCGACAGAAACAATTAAACAGATACACACCAATAAAACTATAGTTTAAATTAGCTCACCAGGACGGTAAATATTCGTCCAACTCCACAAAGTTTCAAGCTAAAAGCGATCGATATGAGTCAAAAAAAAAAAAAAATCCCCCGTCACAGATTATAAGTACCACTGGAGTTGATCACTTATGTACATGTAGGAATGTATCGCCATCAACCAGTGGTTATAATATATTTTTGTTAAAGCCTAGTAGTTACTCGTGATTTCATGTTCTGCCCTTACTGTCATCATACTAGCTTGAGATCGGCAACTTCTCTACTTGATGTGTTAGTCACGTCACATCATTTCATTTCAAGCTGTAATTTCAAATTAGTGTGAACGTTGAGAGTATGTTACTTTCTACCCATTGTTGATTTGTGATGTTGAAGCTTTGGGGGGTTTGTAAATAATATGAAGTTCGTTGTATAGACCCATATTGACTGCCTCATAATTGGTTACTAGCTATATTGTTCCGTGGCCTCCGAGGTGAATTCAGAGTATTTATTATGAATCATGTAGTAATATAACAATATAATAATAATAATATATTTTACTCATTAAATTTTAGGGTTAAATTTGAATTTACATAAAACAGGAAGAATATAATACAAGTTCCTACTTTTATGACAAGCGACTGTTTAGATGTCACTGAACAGAAAATAGAAAAATATTGGCAACGAAATGGGCTTGAGCCTTACGAGAATTACTACTTTTAACTATAAGGAGATGGTTTAAGATTAGTTTCCAGCCAGTAGTGAAGCCGATTGTTGTGATAATACGTCAACTTGCCGAAACCCATTGGAAACTTACGCTTTGTTTCTGCCGAAATTTGATCAATTTATCATTTTAAATCGATAACTTTTTGAGACCATCCTGTATGGCTTTAGATTTCAAGTAAATACAGACATATAAATTCACATACTAAGGAATAATTAGTGTAACACTGTATGCATACCAACAGAATAATAGACAATAAACGAAATTTAATGAGATTAAGAAGTCTGTATACAATGGAAAAGTTTGGTTTAAATTGAATTAATTGTCTCCGAGTTTTGGGGTATAGAAAATTGTATTTTTAAAATATGGACAAAAGAAATTGACTATTGATAAATGAAATATCCGAGTATCACCTGCGGGCAAAATTATTTCATACCATCAATCAAATAATGACAAACAGTGTTGTTTCGAATCTGAAAATCACAGTCTTGTTAGTTATATTAGAAATGGTAGCATCATGCAACTGGGGCGTGACATCAATAGATGGCGACCTCAAAAAGTCCATCCACTCGTGACATTGATCAAAATCTGTGAAAATACAGAATATACATTTTGTAGAGAAAGGAACAGCATTAAAATATTCCAATTACATCTCACTGGATAAAATGATTACCAATTTCCATGGAATCTGCAACTGCAGTCAATTCGACGTCGGAAAAATTCTGTGACATATTGTTAAACAAATGATGAACAAAACGAATGCAGATGAACAAGTGATATCCAGCTGTCCGAGAGATGGGTCTATGTAGCGAGCCGTCATGCGATCTTACGTACCATCGTCATAAGCTATCTATCTGTTACACAGTCCTTGGTCACGCACGACAAGTCCACGAACTCTGGTTTGTTTATCTAGTATATCATAGCGTGAGCAACATCTAAGAGTTACGCGACGCACCGAGGAGCCGCCAGCTCTTTGTTTCAACATAGATTATCTGTTATCTATGCCAGTAGTCTGAGTTGCAAACTGGAGAGGTGGATTATGTGATATGTCAATAGCGTGAGCAACATCTAAGAGTTACGCGAGGCACTGAGGAACCGCCGGCTCGTTGTTTCAATATAGATTATCTGTTATCTATAGCCCGACTCGCGTCTGGATAGAAAACGAATGTAACTCGGTAAAAGATTTTTTTTTTTTTTTCCGCGCGGACCGCTGGACCCCCTCGCCGCCGCACATAGACCGAACACATGTTGTTGTGACGTCATTTTACGGGGGAAATTACCAAAACAGCATTTTTAAAAAATATTATGGTCGGTAGACCGGCGTCATGTACTTATGAAGTCATTAAATGCACGCAGCATGCACCTGTGGCGTCATTTCACGCGAAAAACCGTATAAATCACTTTTTATCCAATTATGGCCGGTAGACCGGCGTCATATACCTGTGTGACGTCACAGACAGATGCGCGGTGATGTCATCAAGCACCTATGACGTCATTCCGCGTGAAAAATGCCTCGAAACGGCCAGAAATACACTAAGTAAACAAGGCAATATAGATTATCTGTTATCTATAGCCCGACTAGCGTCTGGATAGAAACGAATATAACGCGGTGAAAAGATTTTTTGTTTTTCGAGCGGACCGCTGGGGTCCCCGCCGCCGCACATAGACCGAACACATGTTGCTGTGACGTCATTTTCACTTGAAAAAATTACCAAAATAGCATTTTTAAAAAATATTATGGTCGGTAGACCGGCGTCATGTACTTATGAAGTCATTAAATGCCCGCAGCATGCACCTGTGGCGTCATTTCACGCGAAAAACCGTATAAATCGCTTTTTTATCGAATTATGGCCGGTAGACCGGTGTCATATACCTGTGACGTCACAGACAGATGCGCGGTGATGTCATCAATCACCTATGACGTCATTCCGCGTGAAAAATGCCTCGAAATGGCCTGAAATACACTAAGTAAACAAGGTGTTTTAGGTTGCCCGTATTAGGACTACTCTGATACGTTCATAAAAATCTACTAGACAAACAGGAGCAGGCCCATAATGGTTTAAGACTAAACACTTTCCTTAAAATAAAGAGTTATTATCTTGAAATATAAAAATTTTCAGCAATCTTCCTAAAGAGAAAGAATCGTGCATTTTTTCCTAATTGTGTTTCCCTCAAGAGATTAATAAAATTAGAACAAAGCGAATATTTCACACCTGATTATTTTTTCTTGACACATAAAGCACCAGATTTATATCATTTGCAATGTCTTCTTCTGATTCTGATTATCTTTCTTACTGAATTACAGGCTAGTCGTTTATTCTGTTTTTTTGCTACATAATTGTGGTTTCCATTAGTAACTATCCGTCAGTGTCATATCTTTTCTTTGATTTTTTTTCTGTTTATTGTTCCTAACAGTGCAGTCATCATCAAACCTCCGTTCATACAGTTGCCTAACAATTTGTTTCTCAATCCAAATATTTCTTCAGTTTTTGCGACTTCTTTACTCTCTTCATACAACGTCATTCTTGAAATATTCACGTCATTTCAAAGCTTCATCGATGCTCTTTCCTTACATGTCGCGTTTCATTCCTGCATCGTACTGCATTAAATACAGATCGTATTGTTAACATCTTTCTCAGTTGAATTTCCACTGTATCCTAAAGACTGCCTCCTTTACGTTATTTTCCCTGCAGTAGTAACGATGATTCCTGAAATTATTAATTCATCTTAAGGGGGTAGGTACAGCTAACACATACAAATATTTGAAGAAATTGAAATTTCATTTTCTCAAAATTTGAAGGTTCAAATTTTGTAGCTCCATAGAACTGTCATAGTTTATATATAAAATTGATTTTTAAATAAAAATATTATTTAACAATATGTTAATCTACCATCAAAACTGACAGTTAAAAATATGTCGTCATTAAAATCTTTAATGATAGAAAGCATAATATTTTTAATCTTATAAACTAATATCCAGGCAATTAGTTGTACCAATAATATAACACATTTAACTTTATATTTGTTGTTAGTAAAAAAAATTTCAAGAAATTATAATTTTTGCTTCTTTTTGTTTAAACATATAGGCATATTTTCCATTTGTGAAAAGCTGGATAAACATTAATGGCAGGGACTGTAGTAGTTAGTATGTAGAACATGTCCTGCAAATTTGAAAAAGATCTATGCATGTGGAAAAAAGTTATCTTTAAAATCAATTGATGAATTGCTGTTTTGAGATATTTACGGTTAAAGATTAGGATTACCTTCAAGTGCAGTAAGATTTAAATGTCTGTCAATCGTGCAGGACTTTGTCTAATCACGCATAATTCCCACACTGTCAAAGATATTTAAATAATTTTTTCACCAACATGAAGTCAAAAGTAAAAACTATTTTTGTAAATCGAAAGGAAAAAAATTATATTTTAAAATCTGATAACTGTACCTACCCCCTTAAGTCAGTCTCCATATTGTCGAGGAGTAATTATCGAACGTAAAGTTGCCTCCACTTTATTATCAGAGGCAGAACGGCTCCTGTTCTAAAGCGGTATAAGGGACTGCCAGCCACTGTGTGTGACGCGGCGGAAGGATTTATAGCAGTACGTGTCAGCGAACGCCCTTCATCAGGCAGCGCGGTGTGAAATTTGTGTGGGCGGAAAAGCACTGCATGATATGCGAGGTCGACCAAAGCTACCAGGCTCCTACAACCATCTGCCTAGAGGAAAGCCTTTCTGCCGCCTCTCTCAGCCTTCCTCATAGTTGAGGTTGCTAAGGCACAGAAACAATACCTGCCGCTCCACAAGATATAATCTGACTCGAGCCAGGACGCTGAAAACAACTTTCACCACACGATAGTAGGTGAGCATGGAACAGAGGTGGCGATGCTGAATTTCTGTAAAGCAAACTGTGGACTAACCTCTGGGCCAAATCCAAAAACAGTACGTGTACGACAGGTTATACAATTTTATTGCAATTGGGGGCATGAGCCCATTTGGGTCATCCCATAGTATATCCGAGTATGCTTGCCGGGTTCTTGTATCCGAGACAAGTCGTAGACAGACCGCACTGCGCTACCCTTTAAAGCTCCTGATGGACTACTCAATCCCACCTTGTTGGTAACGATGTTACTAGTAGCGGTAGTGACCCCGACGGTGACTCATCATACGTTGCGAGGGAACCCATGCTAACAGGAGTAGGCCCCTACTAAGGAGAGGGGGAGCCCCATCGGACTGCCCGGCGTTGGCCTCTTAAGGGGCCCATACACGGACAGCCGTTGCTTGCGATTTCTTCAGAATGTCCAGCAACGGCTTGGCAGCGACTGCTGGAAGTCGCCACTAACGAAGAAAGAGAAACCCAGCAACGGCTTGCGATTTCACTCAGTTTCATCCACCGACCGTCAAGATGAGCAGTAGTAAAATAGCTGCTGCTGTGCTAGTGTTGGATGAGTGTGGAGTGTTCGCGATGAAACGAAAACGGAAGAGATCAGAGTGGTCGAAACAGTGGTTACGGGAAAGAAGAAAGTGGTCTCATCTAAATCTATTGCACCACTTAAAAGACAATAGTGCGCAGGACTACAAAAACTACTTGAGGATGACAGAGAGTGATTTTAATTACTTGTTAGAACTCATAACACCCGGCATTTCTAAACAAAATACGACGATGAGAGAGTCCATATCTGCTGAACACTGCCTTGTAGCTACACTTCGATTTTAGCTACTGGTAGAAGTTTAGAAGATTTAAAATTTTCTTGTGCAATATCGGCACAATCACTGGGGAAAATAATTCCTGAAACTTGCAAGGAGATCTACAAGTGCCTGAAAACTGAGTTTATGAAAGTAAGTAATGATACAATAGTATTTCTGAAATATCAGTTGCATTAGTTTACTGTAATCAAATTATAAAATAGGAATCCTTTCCCATCATTTTTTAGTGTGTGTTCTAACTTGATTTGTAACCCCATTAAACTCACTAAAGTGTGTGTTTTTTATTATTATTTAAATTATTAATGTATAAATTTCTTTTTATTATCACTGGCCTTTTTTACAATAAATCTATTTAGGTTTTCAAACCGTAGTTTTAAAACTTACGTGATTAATTTATTTTATAATATAAATTGCGTATAATAAATTATTAATTGTATGTATTAGGCTAAAATATCATATTTTTCCCCTTGAAAAAGCAATCAATTTTGTTAGTTACCTAATAAAATAGTAGTTCTCACAATAGGAGGTAAAAAAAAAACAGTATTGTAGTTAGTCAAAATAACTCCTTTTTATTTGAAAAATACAAGCAGGTGGTTCACAGTTCAATTAAATTTAGGTCCACTGAAGGCATCGGTTGACAAAGAGTGAAATATATATTCATTTACATCCCTTGGATGACTCAGATCCTCAAGCTGTAGTCCGCTAGTACTTGCAGCAGCGCTGCTTTCCAACGGTGGGCTGGTAGTGGCAGTACCAGATCCAAAGTAGGTTGAGGAAGAACGTACTGTGGAGATCAACAGGGCTGTACTGATACTGTGGGTGGT
>JARYHS010013631.1:91375758-91450782 GCA_031002005.1 Vandiemenella viatica
TTTTTTTTTTTTTTTTTTTTTTTTTTTTTTTTTTTTTTTTTTTTTTTGTGTGTGTCGTTGCCTCAGCGGCTGTGTGTGTATAGCCCCGCTACCTTCGGTGGCTCTGCTATGTGTTGTAAGGTTTGGGATGTTTTGGGGACACATTTTATTTTGCACTTTTAGGGGAAAAAACCAGGGCTATGGTCATCTAGGATGACCTTAATGGTGAAAAAACCCCTCTAATTTTCTTGTGTTAATTTATTCTGGATTATACACAATGCTAAGTGGCACCTTATACTTGTGCCATGTTCTTGGCATTACCGTGCCCAGATTTGCCAGTCTATCTGTGTTTTGTCTTTGGACTCTATTTTTTCTAGAAATTTGGTGGTTTGGCTATAGATCTCTGTGTTTATATTTTCGATGTTGGCTGCTCGGTGTAGACGGTCAATTGAGGTATATTGTGTTTCATTTAGGATCATCCTGAGGCAACGGTTTTGTATTCTCTGTATGTTCTTAATATTTGTTGGGCTTGCCATCCCCCATATTTGGCATCCATACAATAAGAACGGTTGTATAACCGATTTGTATATTCTTAGTTTGGTGTTTAGTCCGAGGTTGTTGCTACGGAGTACTGGGGCCAGGTTTTTTGCTACTGCTATTCCTTTTCTTTTCCTGTCCATTGTATGTTCTTTAAATAGCAGTTTTTTGTCAATTGTTATTCCTAAGTATCTATGTTCGGTTACCCAATCTATGTTTCTCCCCATGATATTTAGCTGTCCTGGTAATATCGGTCTTTTCTTTGTGAAGTACATTCCCGCGCATTTATTTGCGTTGATTTTTATCTTGTTTATGCGGCACCAGTTAGTGAATTCGTCTATTCCTCTTTGTAAGTGGGTTATGTTTAGATCATGTCTTCTTCCGGTGGTGTATATGGTTGTGTCGTCTGCAAATTGAGCTTTCTTCACATATGGTGGTATTGGGGAGTTATTTACATAAACACTGAAGCACGGTGGCGCGATATTTGATCCCTGTGGGAGCCCCGCCGATATTGTATACATTGAAGATCTTTCCCCGTCTACTGACACGTAGAATCTTCGGTCCTTCAGGTAGCTTCCAATTAGCTTTATATAACAGTGTTTTATTTTTGTTTGTGTGTCCAGCTTGAATATTAAGTTCTTGTGCCATACTTTGTCATACGCTTTTTCGAGATCGAAGAAGACGGCTGCCGTGGACTTGCTATAGTTGAAGTTCCTACTGATGTCTTCCGTTATCCGTAGTAGTAGGCTGGTCGCTTCTACTCGACTCTGGAAACCAAACTGCTCCGTTCGGATCGTCTTTTCCTCTTCAAGGCTTGCATTTACTCGTTTGATCAGCACTCTTTCCAAGACCTTCGAGGTTGAAGAGAGTAGACTGATAGGGCGGTAGTTTTCGGCTAGGCGTTTGTCTTTACCTCTCTTAGGTATTGCCGTTATTTTGGCGATTTTCCATATGGTCGGAAAATGGCATTGTATTAGACAAGCATTGAAGATTCTAGTTAGCAATACTTCAGCTTTCTTTGGTAGGTTTTTCAGATGTTGATTTCCTATTTTATCGTGCCCTGGTGCCTTTTTCGTAGCTAGCTTTTTGATGATCCCTCGTACTTCCCCTGGTGTTGTTAACTCGGGTTGGTCCCTCGCTGGTTCTTGGAGAATCTCATCAGCTTGCCTTTCGATATTCTCGATCTCTTGCTGCTCCGCTATTGTCCACTCGTATTCTTCTGGTGCATACTGTTGTACGAAATTTTCAGCTAGAATTTCCGCTTTTGCGAGTGGAGTGAAGCATTGTCCCGCCGGTCCATTGATGGCTATCTTGGCCTCTCGTGGTTGTTTCAGTGCTCTAATCAATTGCCACGCGTCTCTGTTTTCGAGCACTAATTCTGCCATTCTGTTTTCCCACTTTTCTGATCGTCTTTCTTGTAGTCGGTCGCGGAGCTGCTTAGCATATCGGTTATATCGTCTTCTGTCGGCGGGGTCTCGATACCGTTGCCAGAGCTTCCTGTATCTGTTGCGTAAGTATCTGAGATCCTCTAGTAGGGGTGGCAATTCTTCTCGGACTCTGTCGTGGAAAGTAGTAATAACTGAGGCTTGGTGCTCTGCTTGGAGTACTGTTTGGTCAAAATGTTTAATTGCGTTTTCTATTCTATCTGGTGTTGAGACATTATATGTTGGCTTTATTTTATTATGGATTATTCTCTTGAAATACTGCCAGTCTACTTGTTTGATTGTGGTTGGTTTGTTGAATGGTAATATCCAATTCCGGAACTCCATCACTACTGGCAGATGATCTGAGGAGAGTTCATCCATGGTTTTTAGTTCTATTTGTTTTGTTAAGTTTTTTTGCCAGGACTATATCTAGTACGTCCGGTTGCCCTTGTGCATTAGATGGGGTGAATGTGGGGTCTTCCGGGCCGAGGATCTCGATGTTTTTCCTTTCTGCCAGTCGCAATAGCTGTTCCCCTCTTGCATTATTCCTTCTGGAATTCCATGCAAAGTGTTTGGCATTTAGGTCTGCTCCTATGATTACCTTGTTGCCTGCTGCAAGGAGCTCCGCAGAGAACGTTGTACTTCCGTCCAGCTGCCGCCGTAGAGGGCTTCATATTAGCTCGGGCTGGAACAAGAACCTTAGCCACGCCCACGGGCAGCCAACCGCCAGTTGGTTGCGGGCCTGGCTCATAGTAAGCCATCGCCGAAGCCACGCGGACTTGTATATAAGGAAGAGCGGCACCCGAACCATCTCAGTACCTGTGGGTCAGCCGACCATTACACATGTCTCATCACCTGAAGAAGACGGCAGAGCCAGCCGTCGAAATATTGTGTTTCCACAACACTATCCGGCGGTACACCCGTGAAGACTACATTGCAGTCATACGCCGGGAAAGTCTTCGTTCTTACATCGTTTTAAGGTAATAGAAGGCAATACGTTATACGACACTGTAGATCGTAGTAAATCCGTTGGGTGGGGACGATTAAGGGGGTAGGTACAGTTATCAGGTTTCAAAAAAATGATTTTTTTCTTTTGATTCACAGAAATAGTTTTTACTTTTGAAAAAATTATTTAAATATCATTGCCAGTGTGTGAATGATGTGCGGTTAAGACCTGCGCGATTGACAGCCATTTAAGTCTTACTACACTTGAAGGTAATCCAAATCTTTAACCTTAAATATCTCAAAACAGCAATTCATCAATTGATTTTAAACATAACTTTTCTCCACATGCATACGACTTTTTCAAATTTTCAGGGACATTTTTACATACTAATTACTACAGTACCTGCCATTATTGTTTATGCAGCTCTTCACAAATGGAAAATACGCCTATATATATTTAAACAAAAAAAAGCAAGAATTTTAATTTCTTGGAATATTTTTTATTCACAACAAATATAAAGATAAATGTGTTATATTATTGATTTAAGTAATTACTTCGATATTAGTTTAATGATAGAAAGCATGATATTTGAAATTTTGCAGAAATCATTTTTTAATCTTGTATAGACCTTAATGACAACTATCAATTTGTATAGTAAATTAACATATTGTTAAACAATATTTTTATTTTAAAAATCAGTTTTTATATATAAATATAACTGTTCTACGGAGCTACAAAGTTTGAATCCTCAAATTTAAATGGATTTGGAGAAAATGAAATTTCAATTTCTACAAATATTTGTATGTGTTAGCTGTACCTACCCCCTTAAGTTAATAGCCGTTCAGTGTACTTTGGAAAGGTATGCCTGAACTGATGACTGATTTCATCAGTCTTTCAAACACAATGAGACCCTAACTTAAAACACAGTCATCTGCTCATACGATTACAGTGAATAACATATATGAGAAAGAAGGAATCTAAGGACGGGCGACAGCCTCCTTAGAAACAGCCCACCTAGAAACATCCCACCTAGAATCAGACCACCTAGAATCAGACCACCTAGAAACAGCCCACCTAGAAACAGCCCACCTAGAAACAGCCCACCTAGAAACAGACCACCTAGAATCAGACCATCTAGAATCAGACCATCTAGAAACAGCCTACTTTTGTTAAATGTGACATGCCAAAAAATTTGACTCCCCATCTCTACGTTCCTAATTTTTCGTTCAGGTGCTACAAAGCAAAACATCATTCGTATTCCCAATGATCCTTCCAAAAACAATTAGAATTGTAAGGCGTATAATACAAAATGCGTAATGGAATGAAATTACGGTATTAAAAACCGTTGACCGTTCCCTAAAATATCCGCCTATAATCCTTAGGTAGGCACGCCTCCTGACATATGTCGTGAGGATTTTGTTCTGTACTTGTTGATCGAAACATTATGCATCCTGGTGTCCTGGCTGGAGGTAGAAGAAATTTTCTCCATGTGATATAGTTATCGGCAATTCAGGGGAGTCGTACATATACAATTCGACAGAAGTGTGTCATGAAGCACAGATTTCAGCCAGATGGTTTTAAGGCGCAATTACGATGACAAGATGTTACTTCTGTACTGTCACTCCAAGTTTAGGAACAACCCCATTCACGAAAGGAAAGAAAATAGTAACTCTACGAGTAATATCGTATAAATTTCTGAGTTTTGGAGCAAACCTTCACTGAAGCATAAGGCAAAAGCTTTCAAAATGCTGTATCTGTAGTAAAGTGTTGTGAGGGGATGTATCAGGGAAATGGTTTAAAAAACCACGGTTGTTCCTAGTTTGTCTATTGTGGAATGGTATGTGACCTATATTATGGTACCAAATAGTGTGATTGGAAGAGACAACTAAATTTGTTGTGGAGAATACGGCAAAGCGAATTTGGAAATAACAAACAAGCAGGTGATGGCCTAATTGGAGGACAGAACGAGGGTAAATAATATGGATATTTACTACGCATACGTTCGCATTAGTTCAGCGTGGATATTCAGGAACAACATACTGAAGCGAAGACAGGCCCGCGAGTATAAATTAGCACTTCATTTTAGACGTGAAGGAGTGAAGTTATAAATAAAATACATCAGACTAAATAGTTTAAAGTACAAATGTTGATACAACGCTGGTAAGTAGGTAGAGTATTAACAAACCGAGTCAATGTAATCAATTTACTGGAAGAAAACATTTTATAATTATTAGTTACTGATGGTTGCAAAAACAACGAATTGAAACATAATGAACATAAGAATTGCTGGATGATCTAAAGAAAAGGAATTGTCAAATTTGATTAAAAAAATTATGTGACATAATCGTAAGGCCATGTTGTGTTATGAAGGCACTCTCAAATATTTTACCCTCGGAGTAAAACGGAAATGTTAATGAATATCTAGAAGGGAATAACATTCTCCGAATAATAGCTACATTTATTTATCTCTGCAACATAATAGAAAGTACAATCTATAGCGAAGGACGAGTACTTTTCAGACCACCCTTTAAATTAATATTGTCAAACAATTTTTTCATGGTGGGAAGGGGGATCTTCACGGCTGTCGTTGTCATGCTCAGTAGAGCTGGTTTTTGAAGTGATTTCGATAAAAAATAGGAAAACCGAAATCCGGATGTCCGGAACTCACGACCTATTCGAATGCCTGATCTGAGTTTAAGGCACTCACTGATAAGACTCACTTTTAGTATCAAGTTTCACTATTAAAGTTAGGTAAAAATTCTAACGACCAAGTCTTTAAGTTGCAGTAAATGTCTGTTATTGAGTTTCTCTATTCATTCGAAAAGATTAAAAGTATTTTTTTATTTTAAAATGTTTTTATTAATCTCGCTTTGGGCTTTTTCTGTCCGGGTGGAATTTAGTAATTGATTTTAAACTTAACTTCTCGATGATCTATAGACTTAAAATTTTGACCATAGCTCAGAAATGGATGACAATGCATGAAAATGTGAAATAATTGGAAATGTTGTCCGGAAAATTTGAATATTAATGAAAAAACTACAAGTACTCTTTTCTATGGACCGATTTGGATAATTTTTTATATGTTCGTAATAGACCGGATAAGCTTTTTGGTAAATGAAAAATTGGAAAAGTTGCCCGGAAAATTGGAAAATTCGGAAAAAACTGAAAGTCTTTTTTTTTGTGTACCGACTTGGCTAATTTTTTTAATGTTCGTAATGGTCTGAATAAGGCTTTTAAAGAAAGAAAAATTGGAAAAGCATGCTGGAAAATTCGGGAAAACCTGAAAGTACTTTTTCCTATGGACCAGTTTAGCTATTTTTATATGTATTTAATAGTCTGAATAAGGTTTTGAGTGAAAGAAAAATGGAAAAGTTGCCCAGAAAATTAGAAAAATTCGGTAACAAACTGAAAGTACATTTTCTAGGGGAATGATTAGGCTAATTTTTTTTAAAAAAATGTTTGCAGTAGTCTGAATACAGTTGGGAAATGAATGCTGCCTGAAGATTTCTGGTAGAACTAAAAGTGCTTTTTTCATTTGGATTTTTGTTCTAATTCCAGAACAACTTACGATTCAAACAATGGATATGCAATTATGCAAAATTCTATTTTTGTTTTGTTCCTTATTTGCCCGGGAATGGAAATAACTCAAATGTTTTATATTTAAAAAAATTGGAATTTGTAGGAGGTCTCTGTGATTATGTTATCAAAGTATTTAAAATCAATTACAAATTTTCACTCATATAATCCTAAAAAGCAGAGAATAGAATAATAAAATAAAAACTTTTTAATGTACCATGTTTTTATAACGGACTAAAAAGTATAAAATAATTTCTCTAATTCTTTCGAAGGATAAAACTACATACAGAAAATTGGGCGCATGGAATACATAACTATAAGAAGTGAAGAGAGTAGTTATCAATGAAAGAACTTACTTATCAGTTTACATTATTTGTGATACAATAAAATTGTTAGTAGAGCTATTAATGCATCAATTATCTGTTGCATGCGCCCAATGTTTTTCGTCACTAATCTTACAAGTATTTTAATAGCTATCAAAAATTTCCAAGTATAAATTTTCAGGACAATTTAGAAGAAGTTAGACATTTGTAAGGATTAGAGATATTATTTTATACTTTTTAATCCGTTATAAAAACAAGGTACATTAAAAAGATTTTTTATTTTATTATTATTTTCCTTGTAAAGAATAGTTGAATTTGAAGTAAAAAAATTGACAGGCTTGACGAAAAAAGCATTAACCTAATAAATTACCCCTGTCATTTTCTTTTGGTTGAGACTTTAATGCTTGCATTGGAGCTGGGAAAGAATTGTGGACAAGTAGTGGGTAGAAAATGGACAGCTGCCTCAATGAAGAATCCATCCCGGAGTTCACGTCGACTAATTACGGGAGACAATGGAAAATCGAAGCCTTGATGGCTGGCCCGGTTTTGAACACAGATCCTTCCGAATAACAGGCATAAATGTTACTACTTACCTACTAGGGTCAGTTCACATTTAGTGCTTAAGGTTAGACTTTACTATTACTGTTCAAAGAACTTAGGTTTACACACCGTTTTAATACTTCATCAATCACTTTTATTCGAGCGTTTGAAGGCCCATTTTCCGTTTTGTTCATTTCGGAGCGGTACGTTTGTTCACTCTTTTTGTCGATGACTGAACATTCACGCATTGTGAACCCTCTTCTGCTCTGGTTGATTGAAATGTCCCTGAGCTCTTAGCTAACTTGATAATTAGGGCGCGCGGCTTAAATCTTGCGTGATGGGGAGAGCTAGTTCATCAACGGTGATCCCATTTACATTAATGAGCTTTTTAATAGCATAATAACTCGCCCGTATTATATGTATGCTGCACGTGGTTCATACTGCCGTGCGTGTGGCTTGTCCTGAAATTATATAACGAGAGCGAATTAGTCATTTTGCAGCTGTCATATCTGTTAGTATTTCTCTAATTACCTCTCTGTTTTACACAGTTACATTACATTTTGAAAACAGATATTCGAAAACGCTTTAAGAATGTGCCGTTCCAGATTACAATTCGTAAGGCTAGTCTCAGTGCTATATAAATATTGTAACGAGCCGCGCTGTCGCCACGTTACAAGGTGCATTTTTATTATATATGTAATAATATAAGAGTAATTTACATAAATCTTGGGCGACCACGTGAATAGATTTTTGTTGTAATTTTATAAAGTACGCAAGATTCCAAGTGAGGACTGTAATGAAATGGTGAACTTATACAGTGTATCGTAGCAAAGCGAATATTAAAGAGTTATTGAGCTATGTAGGCTTGAAGCTAATCTTGGTGTTTCCGAGCCTTGGCGACGGGACGTCGCGGATTTGGGTTTTTGCCGGACCACACACACTGCTCCCTGGGGATGGGTCACTCACCGAGCGGGAAAAGCCTGCCGTCCGAAACCCGAATGTTCTCTCGCCCCGGCGAACTTAGCCGAATATGTCCGACCTCTGTTGGATTCTTTGGCCAAATCACATATCGAGGATATCACGTGACATTAGGTGCCGACCTGAAGGTCCAATCAAAATGAGCGTATAACTCAAAATCCTGGGAATTTTTGTTGTATGTGAGCTTCGAGACTACAAATGGGCGGAGCGAGAAGTTGCCTCGTGGACCGAAGAGCGAGGAGCTGACATTCTAGATTCGACATTCTAACTTCGATCGCACCAGTCTAAGGTTGACTTGGAAAGTCGACTTCTTTCGCTAACCGCAGCTTACCTTGCTGGAGCGAGCGTATCACCGCAACACAGCCGGTAATGCGATGATGCGTATTGCCAGACCAGAGATGCCTATAGCCGACTTGTGAGATAATCTCACATATCGTGGGTCCGCTACACTCATCACAGACATCAGACGCAGAACTACAATGGTAATTGATTACGACCAAGGATTGTGCATTCCGTGAAACAGAACCCGTAAGCGACTTTGAGAGGATAGGTCCATGTTCTCACTTTGTAATTGTAAAAACCCCTGAGCTAGCGGCATAATTTGCCAGAACTAGTTATTTTCGAATGATATATTGTTCATTCTGGCGCCCATGATTTTCTTTTAACTGTAAAGTCACAGTATTATGATGCCTTTGTCTGAGGTAGTCATAACTTGTATTTTTCATTGTTTCCAGTTGTCATTATTTCTTGCATTTTGATTCTGAGATATTTAGAAGTAAATATATACTTGTTTGCTTGCCCATGACGGCTAATTGTAACTCTGAGCGTTGCTTTTATGATTTTGCCAATTTGTGTTAATGTTAACGGTAAATTCGCTCAGACTTGTAATCGCCAGTGATAAGAAAATAAATGTCATATTGTGACAATTTTTCCTAAATTCCAACTAACGTCGAGATTCTTGCTAAATTAATAAATTTCCACTCCTTCATATAAATTAAAATTAAAAATCCACAATTATTAATCATAAAGGTATGAAAGATAATTGTAATGTGGTTTGCCCACCAAGGTATCCACCACATAAATGGAGTTAAATGTACAGTACACATTCTTTTAGGTTAGACGCCTTACCGAAATTAATCATGCTTGAAAAACGCCGATGCCAGTTCCGCTAGTCTAAACCGTCTGTTTTTGCTGGAAAGATTAGATAAGCGGAAAATCAAACAAAATTCAAATTAGCAAATTTGCACTTACAGTTAAAGCTACTTAGGATATTTCCATATTCGGAATTTTTTAATGCTTATTTCGCTATTCCGAATTTTATATTATGTCCACGTGATATGTTAATAGTCACTTTTGACTTTCACGCTGTTAATTGGACTTGATTTGATAAAAATCTTGAAATATTAAATGTTTTCCTGAGCCAAATAAATTGATACGCACTCGCGGAAAATGAAGCGCCAGTAGCAGGCACAATTTCTTGTCTTCGCAATCACAATGAATCTGACAGCGATACAAATATTGTGATATGCTTTCTAAGATGTATTTTGTGACATAAACGAAAAGGTTTTCAACATTTTGTGATGCAGGAGTTCGATGTAACATTTTACCTTAGGTAGTTGCATTATATCTTTTCTGAGCAGAAGTGTACAGCGAGCGTAATATCGCTTTGTCTGTGTTGATCGAAGATCGAATGTTATCTGATCAACGTATTTTACTTCTTTGTTTTGTGTATCTATCAAGGGTAGCGATAGTGCCATAGATAATTCCCTATAGAACACGAAACCTTGCCAGAAAGATTTTTTTCAAATTGTATTAGTCATCACAGAAATTAGGAATCATAAATCGAAGGATTACAGATACACAGGATAGCTTTCACAATACCTTGCTGTTATTTTGCTAACGATAGAGCGAGGTCGAAGAGCAAAAAGTTAAAGGCGACTGCATTTATAAAGGCTAAAGGGAAAAACTTTATTTACGGGATATATTCAATAATTCAGCTAACTTTTCAAGTTAAGGTAATTATATTTGATGCTAACTTCAATTGAAAAGGAATTTTGTATATGATAAATGCACAGATGGTGAAGACGTGAACAATAAGATTATTGGTGATATCGACGTTTTTCCTGCTATATTTCTGGCCGTATTTGGTGGCCAGAGTGATCTCGAAGAATTGTTACGTGTTGACGGACGGACAAACCGAGATCGGGCCTCATAACGCCCGGAACTTAAAGCCATTTCATACAAAGTAACGGTTTCGAAAGAGTTGGACAGCTACCATCGAACAGCTGAGGTCATTAACGCAGGTAGGCAGCTGAACTCAACCGGCAGGTTCCTAGAATTCTGGCAGGTAGCGCATACCCAAGAATGAATGGGAAAGAAAACAAAAGTTTACGCCTCGTTCTAGCGGTATTTCGCGTACCCTTACTGTAAATTGTATAGTATTCCGTAAATTAGATTAAAACTATTGTGGACAGCACATGTTTTGCTCAGAATTGTGTGCACTCAACGAAAATAATTTCAAGGTTTATATTGTTGCTTTATATAGATTCATAGTATTCTGCTAGCGTGAAATCTCAAAATTGCTTTGTATTGGCAAACGGAAAACCTGAGATCGTACCGTTCTATGCACAAAGCTTACGACCTTTTCATACAAGCTAAAGAAGCATAAGTGTATAAAAGAAAATATTCGCTAACTGGGATGGATTTCGGCATAAAACGTGGAGTAGACGGACATGTTAAGAGGGTTATAATAAATCCTAAATAAAAAAAAAGGGAGAAAATTTTATTCTTTGAATGTCGAGATAATCTCGAGTCATCAATAGACCCATTGTGAAGGAATCGTAATGTTACTGAGGAATGATAGTTGCGCTATTCATTATCATTCAATTTTATGTGCGGAATGGATATATTTCGGGTCCGCTTGTACGCCAAAGATGCTACAGCGACTTTGGTTGACGATGACAAAAGGTCAGGTCAAACCGCATAATATGTATAATGTCTCATATGGGAATGGTAAATTTTATAGAATTTCCATTACATATACCCATGAGCAAATACAGTTTCCTTTCGCCATGGAATTCGCAATCACTTCACAGACGGTATATTACAAGTTAGAGATGTCGACCAATGAAAGACTAATTAGGAGACCACATAACATTCAACGAGTAAGGTTCATAATTTACGTAACAAACGAAAACATGTACTTACATCGTTCATTCCACACCACGTTGAAGTATAAGTAAATGCCGCGTCATTAAAATCTAAGATTACAGTTAGTGATGTTTGACCATGAACACGGGCACATCTTCTCTGAAATGCTTATTGAATTAACCGTCGGTCATGACGAAAATCACGTCACCGAAACCGACTAAACTATTCCGTTGTTTTGAGATTAAAACCGCGCAATGTAATGAGATATTTGACGCTCACCTCTAGCATCTTTATGGATGTTTGTTGAAGGCAGAATTATTTTTATGCACATGAGTAAAACATCACGCTAAATTGTAAATACAATGTATAGTTCAACCACTTTCTGCATAAGTGTTCTGACAATGTTTTGTTTTATTAATGTGTTTCATTTTAGTGATTTAATGATAAGATTTGATACAAGATATTTTCAAGATTATTATTATTTAAACATGTATGTAAATAATTTATTTTCATGTATATTTTAGTATTGTGTTTAATATAACTTTATATTTGGGAAGGCTACCTGAATTCACGTGCTTCTGTTTGTAAAGAATTGTAAGACGGCCAAAAGGACATATGATCCAGTTATATATTCACCTTACAAGGCAGGAATACCGATGGTTATTGGAATCACATTTAAAATTAATGTAATTAGAAAAATGCTTAAGTTTTTGTTGAGTCACAATGGAGATAGAATTAGGTAGTTAAAAATAAAATTATTGTACCATAATTTCATTTTTCACCAACGGCCGGCCATATTGTAACGAGCCGCGCTGTCGCCACGTTACAAGGTGCATTTTTATTATATATGTAATAATATAAGAGTAATTTACATAAATCTTGGGCGACCACGTGAATAGATTTTTGTTGTAATTTTATAAAGTACGCAAGATTCCAAGTGAGGACTGTAATGAAATGGTGAACTTATACAGTGTATCGTAGCAAAGCGAATATTAAAGAGTTATTGAGCTATGTAGGCTTGAAGCTAATCTTGGTGTTTCCGAGCCTTGGCGACGGGACGTCGCGGATTTGGGTTTTTGCCGGACCACACACACTGCTCCCTGGGGATGGGTCACTCACCGAGCGGGAAAAGCCTGCCGTCCGAAACCCGAATGTTCTCTCGCCCCGGCGAACTTAGCCGAATATGTCCGACCTCTGTTGGATTCTTTGGCCAAATCACATATCGAGGATATCACGTGACATTAGGTGCCGACCTGAAGGTCCAATCAAAATGAGCGTATAACTCAAAATCCTGGGAATTTTTGTTGTATGTGAGCTTCGAGACTACAAATGGGCGGAGCGAGAAGTTGCCTCGTGGACCGAAGAGCGAGGAGCTGACATTCTATATTCTAACTTCGATCGCACCAGTCTAAGGTTGACTTGGAAAGTCGACTTCTTTCGCTAACCGCAGCTTACCTTGCTGGAGCGAGCGTATCACCGCAACACAGCCGGTAATGCGATGATGCGTATTGCCAGACCAGAGATGCCTATAGCCGACTTGTGAGATAATCTCACATATCGTGGGTCCGCTACACTCATCACAGACATCAGACGCAGAACTACAATGGTAATTGATTACGACCAAGGATTGTGCATTCCGTGAAACAGAACCCGTAAGCGACTTTGAGAGGATAGGTCCATGTTCTCACTTTGTAATTGTAAAAACCCCTGAGCTAGCGGCATAATTTGCCAGAACTAGTTATTTTCGAATGATATATTGTTCATTCTGGCGCCCATGATTTTCTTTTTAACTGTAAAGTCACAGTATTATGATGCCTTTGTCTGAGGTAGTCATAACTTGTATTTTTCATTGTTTCCAGTTGTCATTATTTCTTGCATTTTGATTCTGAGATATTTAGAAGTAAATATATACTTGTTTGCTTGCCCATGACGGCTAATTGTAACTCTGAGCGTTGCTTTTATGATTTTGCCAATTTGTGTTAATGTTAACGGTAAATTCGCTCAGACTTGTAATCGCCAGTGATAAGAAAATAAATGTCATATTGTGACAATTTTTCCTAAATTCCAACTAACGTCGAGATTCTTGCTAAATTAATAAATTTCCACTCCTTCATATAAATTAAAATTAAAAATCCACAATTATTAATCATAAAGGTATGAAAGATAATTGTAATGTGGTTTGCCCACCAAGGTATCCACCACATAATGTCGCCCAACGCTGGTGCCAGATGAGACATTACTTCTTAATGTCTGCGAATTGGTGGCACTAATTCAAATTATAAGTTTGAGCCCAAATTCGGAAAGTTTCATGGAATGTTGCACATGGTTTTTGGCTGTTTTATCATTCTTGTAGTCGATAGATATTCATACAAGATTTTATTTTGATGTTTCACTTATATTTTAATGCATAAAGTTAATTTTGGTCCAATGCATAAAATTTATTTTGTTTCAACGCATTAAAAGGAAGTTCATTTGTGCACTTCAAGTGAGATGCAATACACTTTGTATTGTAACAATTTTGTGATCATTTTTCAAATTTTTAAATGAGTAACGTCAGTGTTGATTTCTTAATGCATGGTAGCTTGTAAGAAAATTAAAGACACGCATGTCTTGCCCATGTGTTTGAAAGTAAGTCTGCTTTCATGGTGTTGTGTTGCATGATTCATCGTTGCTTTTCTCTCGCTGTATTTTGGAGGGGTATATGTATTTGTGTATTGAAATTCGCGGTATTTTGTTGCTAGTGAATTTAGATTTCGTCATTGCACAATTGCGGTGTAAATTCATTGTTTGTGTGTTCATATGAAGCTACGATCTCGTACGATAAAAGATTTCGATATGGAAGATCAGTCTGATAGGCAAAAATCTCCCGAAATCATGAACGAGGTTCAGTTAACAGAATGCGGAATATTGGCTGCAGGGGAGGGGAACGTAAGTTCTGAAGTTCCGACCCAGTCATATAGTTCGCAGTCTACTTTGTCGCCACAGGAAGATATGGAAAATTTTCCGTCACCTGTAGGTGAAATGACACAGAATACGCCCACACATTCAGAACAGACACAACAAATGGCCCAAATTCCTGTAGAGTCACCACCCCCATCATCACAAATGCTAAACATGTTGATGGCTGCAATAGAGCAATTGAGCCAGAAAAGTAGCCAGCAATTTCTAGAATCAAGGCAGCAATTTGATTCACAAAGGCAGCAATTTGATTCACATAGACAGGAATTAAACAAGCGTTTTGATTCACAAAAGGAGGAAAATAAGAGAAATTCAGATTTGCTTAGCCAACAATTTAATTCACAAAGGGAAGAATTTAAAAGAAATGCTGAGTTGCTTAAGCAGAGTGTTGATGCACGGTTTGATTCGCAAGCTGCGATATTAACAAACTTGGACGAAAAATTATCCACCACAATATTTAATGTCGACGTATTTCGAAACAATTGCCGTAACAAAGAATGCGTTACAGATTATCTTTGTGAAAAAATTAGTTTAATTTCTTTGCAAAATAGTTTCCGTTCAAAAAGAGAAATCCCTAATGTTTCTTTGGTACAGAAAGTAGTAAAATACAGTTTTAAGACACCTTATACGGAATCAAAAATCATTTTAAGATAGAAACTTTTATTTTCAGTTAACAGCAAAATAGAGCAGAAATTGGTCAATGAAGGAGGAATACCTCACAAATAATAATAATAAATCGGCTAAGTACCAGTCGAGATCTGGATAGGTAGGTCAGATGGCAATCGTTTCGCATAAAAATCAATGTTTTCAGGTTTGGTAATAGACTCTGCTCCGTCTTTACAATGACACGCTGCGTTGGCGCTCGTTACATCAGTGCAATCTATATATTCACATAAAAATTACCAGTTCCTAAATAATGCCGTTTTAGATAGTTTTTTTTACTTATGGCTTTACGCTTCGTCGACGTCGAGGTCATTAGAGGCGAGATGGGATTGGGGACAAGGACCGGGAAGGAATTCGGCCATGGCCTTTTGAAGAAAACATTCCCGGCATTCGCCTGGGATTTGGGGAAACCATGGAAAACCCAAATCTGGATGTCCGGTCGGGGATTCGAACCCGCGTCCTCCCGAATGCGAAGGCCAGAACGTTAACCGTTCACACACCACGCTTCGGTGTTTTAGAGATATAACTGTAAACAAAAATGGTCTACAATTAACAACTTTGGCGGTCGCCGACGTCTTTATTTCACAGTGAAAAATAGTGGGGAAATAAAATTATGTCAGTCCCTCCTTTAATTATCTCTAAGTGACGACACTGTAACGAGGGGTAGCATTACTAACAATTTTTTACTCTTCCCCCTAAAATTGTATTAGGATGAAAAGTGAATATCGTATTTATATTTTCGTAATTATATTGTAGAGAGGAGAGGGGGCATAGAAGTAAAGGTTATTATGAGAAACATAGAATATCAGTAAAAAACTAATGTGTTAGTAGACTTAAGACTAGATAAGAGCCCTAGTTTGGAATTATCAGCAGTGAAACTCTTGACCAGGGAAGAAAGCAGGAGGGAGATTAAGAAACCTGCAGGAAGTGGCTGTCCTCTCGCTGGTAAACAGGAAGATGGCCATAAAAAGGCGCTCTTTGGTTTGTTAAACTGAAAGTGTAAGACCTAAGGCCAATGGCAAACAATCATCAACAGAAATGGACCCCCTTTTCTTTTACCGACATCTGAAGAACGTCTCCACTAACCATCGGTCAGTTTTCAAGAGTATTTGTTTCAAACAAATGATGTGCTGTATTTTACAGAGCGTCAAAGTGAAAAAACAACAATTTATGCAGAACTGTGTTCATCCTGCTAACAGTGGTCGACACTATTCTAAAGCATCCGTAACTTCTGTAGCCTATTGAGAAAATTAAAAAAATTGATATGCAAAATAAATCTGCTACTTATTGCAGCGGAAAGATACGTTGAATAATAATGAGTTTCAAGATAATAACGTAACTAAACATTTTTGCTAGCCGAGTGATTGTGCAGAGAATCCGTGATGCATTCAGCTATTACTTTTTTTAATTATGTAGGACAGGTACCATCGAAATTTGAAGCAGTTAATTACTGACAAATATTTAATTAATTGTTGCAATAATACTGAAATCTGTTGTAACGAAAAAAAAGAGTTAAATTTGACCACCGAATTCTCATCTAAGGAAGGCCCTTATCACATCAAGATAATTTCAGGAATAGGTAATTTTGCGAAAGTGAAAATCGACTTGCCTCCAAATTAATCTCCAATAAAAAATTAACCAAATGAAATAGGTTCTGCAACCATACAGACATAAGGACACTGTGATAAAAATTATGTGAAGCATCTTGCAAGTGCTGGACGATTTAGTAAATTTAAAAGCAAGCTAGAAAATACTGCCAATTTTCAGTATGGCTATACTTTTACGCTGTCAGAAAAGTAACTAGGCTAAGCGCGTAATAGAAAAAAATGAAAAATGTTCAAAGTTTTCATTAGTACAACAGTTAAGACAAGAAATTATTCTAAGGAGTCAAGAAATATAAAATCCCTGTGAAAGCTCAGATTATTTTTCCTGTTGGAATTAATAGTAATTTAAATATCTATCAGCGTAAATGTAATGTTAGGCGTTAGATTAATAAATAAAAAAAAGTCTGACAAGCGGTTAGTTTCATTCCAGCCGAGTCAGCTATCTGTTACGGTCGTTACAAACCAGCTTGCGTCTCTTCGATATTTCTTCCTCTCCGCTGGAGTGGAAAAGTTCCGCCAGCAGGAGCAATTTACTATCAGAAGTAAGCCCACGTGTGCCATCATACTAGTATCCGAAATCGTTTACTGAATAACCAAATGGTAAAACGTGCTCGATCAGAGACCAAAAAATAAGTATTGCCTTACGTCAATCATTTTAATTTTTTTGTTAAACATATGATTCAACCCATCTGAATTAAATCGTGGCTCGAAACAATTACAAGTTATTAAAAATTTGGAAAAAATATTTGCCGGAAAATAAATTACTGGTAATGGCGGCAACCCCTCTATACCTTAAATTATTAACGACAATACATATTGCGATTGGGGTTTCAATGAAGAAGAGACATCCCCTATTCTTTGGGTTTGTTAATTATACTGAAGCTGGCAGCGCTTTGATAAAGTTCCTGGTGATGTAAGCACAACAATTAATAGCTCTCCTAAACTCTCAAAAAAATGTAAGTGTAAACCGTATTGTGGACGACTTGTCACCAAACGTAATATAACTAACTATGCAAAGCGTGCACTATTTATATTTGAAATAGTATTCATATAACATAGTTTCCGAAATAACTTCCATTTATAAACTTTTGGTGTTATTTCGCCTAAATCTCCTTAGAAATAGCGAAATACTGCAAGACAGTTTACAGTTTCTGTCCATGCTGTTCATAAATCGTTGTAATTGATAGATCTGAAATTCGAAGTGAGAAAAAACGATCAATGAAAGTCCAAAGAACACAAAATGATTTTGACTTTTCCGCAGCAAGGGGGCGTCCATAAACTACGTGGCTTGATCTAGGGGGGGGGGGGTTGGCTGGAAAGCTACGCTGCGCTACGTGAGGGGAGAGCCAGGCCACGTAGCTTTCCAATCATATTATTTTTCACAGTTAAAATAACGAACAGAACACAAAACAGTATGTGAATATTTATTTCCTTCATTTAATTATCTCCTTATGTAATTTACAATAGTCTGACAAGAGAAAACAGTACGTAATGTCTTTTGGAATCAAAAGGGAAAAAAACTACGTGGGAGGGGAGGGGGGAGGGTAGACGCAAAAGCCACGTGGGCCCACGTGTGGGAAAGTGGGGGGGGGGGGGGTTCACAGGTGACCAAAATGGAGCTACGTGGTTTATGGGTAATCCCCAAGTGATAAAGTAATTCACGAGCGCAAGTTCACATCCCTTCATCATATACATCATCTAAACCCAATGCTGAAATGATAAAAGTTTCATTTGTTCTCCCTAACTATTTGAACCATTAACTGAATAATTGTGAGAGGACGCCCTTTACTCTCTTAAGTAATTGTACTTATTCGCTGACTCAGTAAATGACAGATCTTAATAGCAAAATCACAGTTTTTTCATAAATTAATCCGAAACACCGATGAAAAATTAATTTATTTCAGACTATTCCCAGACAAAGTAGAATTTTACCAAGAATCATAAACCTGTCACACTCTAAACATAGCGGTAGACAACTTCTCCTTACAAGACTTAAAACCTAAGTTATTTTCTGCCAGGCAATTTTGAACAAAAATATATAAAATTTTAAAAGTAAAGCAAGAAGCTATAAATAATATTGGAAAACTTGATATTGATTTGCAGAGCTACGAATTAAATATAAGATCTTATTCACAACACTGACATCGGACATTCTCGGAAGATCATTAAGCGCGGAGAACTGAATCACTTTGAAATAAAAGCACAGTATGGTAGTTAAGTTTACGATATTCTGTTCCCTATAATACGGTTAAGTCTGGTGTAATTACGAAAATTTCTGTAAAGTTTTATAGTCGTATCGCATTAAGGAGAAATTTGAACCTGTGGAGTATTGTAACACCCTAGTTACAGTGAATTTTGGGTGGGGAAGAGGGATGGGACGGGGGTAAAGATGGAATATCAAAGCAAAGAAATAGTTTTCTTGTTTTTTGGTAGCAATGTAACTGTAAATGCTACGAATACTCAAAGGTATGCTATCATCCCGTGACAGTTTAATCTTACATTTAAGGATGAAATACTTCATTTGGATTCTGACAAAATGGATGAAAATACGTTTTCTGGAGTCAAACAGGATTTAAATGGGAACAGAACATCTCTTTCCATGTTCTAATGTTTTTTTATGTCCTAATATAACTCCTTATCGATGATTGATTTCTTTGAAAAAGATGCGTATCAAATTTTGAGCTTATAGACTGGGCTAAAAATTAGGATCCATCTCCCCATTTCTCGATGATCAATGAAAACAGCCTTTTCGTATACTCGGTAACGCCTTCTTCATCCTTATTCGTAATTTTCTGCGTATCTTCTTTTCCCTTCAGTTTCCTAACATTGCAACAGGACTCTTCCGATGCATTATTCAGTGGTAACCCTACACCCACAATTTTCTTCACAAACTGATCTTTAGCTTCCCTCTTTGCTGTCTATAAAGTCTTACTTGTTTCAAATGTTCCCTTCTCCCTTGCTGTATTTAAACTTTGTTGTGTTCTCTTCCTAACAAGCCTTTACTCTTTTCACATCGCTGCTAAAGTATGTAGGTTCCGTAATTTTCTTTATTTTCTTTTTTGGAATAAATATTCCTCACTTCTTATCATCTTCTTGAACTGCTCCCAGTTCCACTCCATTGTACTGATATTCTCCTTCAACACTCCGAACTCTTTCCTGAAATAACTTTCCAGCTCTGAAATATGTTATCCGACTCCTCACAAGGTTACCGTCAGTCTTTGAACAATGGGCACAATCACCAAGTCAAAACGCAGCCTCGTTAAGAAAGTACTCAAAAGTTCACAGTGACTGAAGCTTACACAAAATAATACACTACTTCAATATACGTAACAGCAATTATTGAGTTATACACTAACTCATTGATTCAACAGATTAGAATAAAGTGTATACCTGAACATTATGGTAGGAACTTGAAATGTAATTAAATACTGTATTCTGTGGCTGCTTGCGGGGTTGCAAATAAATATTTCATATTACAAATAATAATAAAACAGATAATAGTCATTCTAAAATACCAAATATAATTTATGATTCTTTTTCTTCGAATACACAAGTTTGCTTAAAACCAGTTAAACACAATATGTACATGGTAACTGATTGTTCCTAAGATGTTTAGTAAAGAGAAAGATTAATCGTTTGGTAACAAAGATTTAAAATGATTTCGCGTCATATCTGTGGCCTTTAAGCGTGGTATGTAACAAAGTGCTTTCAAACTAAATTTCAATGAAAGTAATTTACATTTTTCCAAATGTAACTGTCGCTAAGATGAACATTACTACAGTATCGCTGACTCTGCCTCAATTACTACAATTGAAAAGAGCAACTAGATAACCACTGACATTGGTCTACGTGTATATAATTTACAATTTGTTGAAAAATACACATTTTTATCATACATTTCTCCATACTTGCCACTTATCTGATGATTCTATTTAAAATTCGTTTTTGAAAATGGTATTCGAGTACAAAAATAGTCAATTATGATTTTAGTGTAATACTTAAATCTGAAGGAAATCTACTTGCAAAGCATTACCAGAATGAGCATTATCTTCTGTAATTAAAAAAAGAGATTGGCCACTAAAGAGTGTAAGTAAACTAGATAGATAGATAGATAGATAGATAGATATGTTCACTTTGATCCCATGTGAGAATAATCTCGGGGATGTACATACACTTATTAGTAATGTCAATATTACTATATAATTGATAATATTATTATATATTGACAACAAGTTAGCAACAACCCATCCTGTAATCTACAAATACAATCCCGACTTAATTAATACTTATTATGTGTAACAGTGTATACACTTGTTACCAGCATCTAATAACCAGTTATTTTCTTACCAACCAGTTACCATAAGTTTCACTGTAATTTGTGACTATGAATTATATTATGTTAGTTGCTATTTATGTGGAACAGTACACACACCTATTAGCAATATCAATTATATTACCAACAACTCATAAGCAGTCAATTACTTAAAAACCTGTTAGTATGATAATTTTTCAGAACATGCTATCCCATGTTAGTTACTATATATGAGTGAAATTTTGTAAGCAGTGTAATTACTTCATTTGTCAAAAGTTTCAACAGAAAGAAAAACCATATATCATTTTAGTAATTGTGGATAATTTTGTCACCTTCCACTTCCATACACCACATATACTATTTTATCAGTCATTCTTAGTTACCAAATTCCAAGAAGAAAATTCTTTCACAGAGTAAAATGGGTTCTGAAGCAGAAACTCTTTCAGTTTGGACTTAAAGTAGTTGGGTTTTTGTAGATAACATTTAATTTCAGTTGGTAATACATTGAATAAGGAAGCTCCAGTAAATGTTAGCCCTTTCTGAACAATTGACAGTGATTTGTAATCCTTGTGAATATTATATTTATTCCTAGTATTATGGCTATGTATGTCAGCATTAAGACTGAAGTGTTCAGGATTTTCCACTACAAATGATAGTACAGAGTATACATACTGTGCTGGCATTGTTAGTACACCCCGGTTTTTAAATAGATTTCTGCACGACGTCTGTGGGCTTGCTCCACAAATAGTTCTTATAGCACGCTTTTGCAATTTAAATACCCTCTGTGCTTGTGACGAGTTTCCCCAGAATGAGATGCCATAAGTGAGCAGGGAATGAAAATATGCAAAATATACTAGCATTCTGGTTTCTATATTAGCTATTCTAGATATTACCCTCAGTGAAAATGTTGCAGAATTCAGTTTTTTAAGAAGTTGTTGAATATGCTGTTTCCAGTTCAATTTGTTATCTATATATACACTCAGGAATTTTGTGAAACTGCTTTCATTGATTGCTTTTCCTTCTGATATCACATTATAGCTGTCCTTTGTTTTATTTTTTGTAACAAACTGAAGTAACTGTGTCTTTTCTACATTAAGTATTAGTTTGTTGGCATTAAACCACCTGTTAATTTTCTTTATAACTTCATTTGCTGTGTTTTCGAGGTTTTGTGCTGATGGGTCTTTCAAGGATATGCTAGTATCATCTGCAAAGAGCACCATGTGTTCATTATCACCTAGTATATGTGGGAGATCATTTATATAAATTAAGAACATCAGAGGGCCAAGAATTGAACCCTGAGGCACACCACATTTAACTATACCCCATTCTGAGTTTATAACATCTCCTGTATTAGCATCTTTCAGTGATACACATTGCTTTCTATTTTCCAGGTATGATTTAAACCAATGTCCTGGCTTACCACTAACTCCATAGTGGTCTAATTTACCTAGTAGATTCTCATGATCAACACAGTCAAAAGCCTTAGCAAGATCACAGAATATACCTAGGAAACTAAAGAAATGTTACTGGAAAAATTAAGAAAAATTAATCCGCAATTACCAGTCTCTACGGGTTTCCATCGGTCTGGTAACAAAAAAAAAAAAAAAAGAAAGAAAAAGAAAAAAAAAGGGGTGACAGTGTTTGCACTGTGAAGTACACTGTAAATGTCTTGTGGCTGATATTCCAAGATACACTGTGGTCACAATTCCATCGAAACTGCAACACAGTTAAAATGACTTGAATCTCTGTCACCAGAAGAATTTACTTACTTAAAATACTTTCCTTACGGTGTTAGGTAAAACTGTCATTAAGGCATAGAACAATCGATGTCCTCTACACTAAAGGTTGAGAACTTTTCAGACTACCATTGTTTAGGAGTATTACATGAAAAGTTTAGAGCTGTGCCAGTATTTGTTCTTTTTTTCTTATTCCGTTGCGGCGGAGACGATTCCTTTTCTTTTGGAGGAGTATTAGCTGTGGCTGGCAACATAATCCCAGAGCAATTAAGAAAAGCCTACCGGAAACGAGAGGACGGGTCCCGGACGGAAAAATTACGGGCCGGAGACGCGGGATCGGGAGAAGTACGGGAGATCTGAGGCGGAAGTGAGGGAGCTTGCAGGAAGACTAAGCTGCTTGCACTACGTCCTCAAGAAAGCTGCAGCAACTACACTAAATTTTAAAGTTGTTTATATTTTTAGATAATGAAATACTATGCATTTACAATCATGGTATGTAACTTTATGGGCCTTGATTCAATAATGTTTGTGATATCGGCAGAATCGAGAATTTTTCCCAAACTTTCGGATCGTCTTAAGACATTAGAGATTTACTTAAAAATTTCGACTGATATTCTGGTGATGTGACGGAAATGGGCGAAAAAATATAGTGGAAATTTCGGTAACTTAATCAAGAGTGAGGCATATAGTATGAGAATTACTAAAGGAAAACAAACAATATGTTACAGAAGATGAAGAAAGACACGAAACAAGAAGAACGTGTAACAGAAAAGCGGTTTAAATATTTGGGAATGATATGATGTGCGCATAAGTAAAAAACGTTACCATGACTTTGCCCATGATGTATAGAGAGCCGGCAAAGGAACAGCTGATAAGGATATTGAATAAAAATTATCGAAATTTTTTTGTATGGAGTGATGACAAAATAAATAATGAACAATGAGTAGAGTTGCCATGAAAAAAATCAATGAAGTATATTGAGAAGAGGAGGTTAAAAGTAACTAATAACGCTACTTGCCTTATACCGTACCTTAACGTTCAAATACACCTGGTGGGGAGCTGATGCGGACTCACACCGAACAATCGCCCTCACCATGGTTTACCCTGTTGCTGAATACTGTGCTCCCGTGTGGCAACGTAACTAGAAAAATCGACGTCCATCTGAACGAGCGTATGAGAGTAATAACTGGCACACCCCAGTTCCCTGCTTACATATCTCCCATCACCAATATACCACCTCCAGAGGTAAGGCTCCAAGAAGCAACGGCACCTGAATGAATAAAACTACATCATCCTGACCATCCACAGGATCTTCCAATCCACGATGTCCTAAATGACACCTTCCATTCGTCTTAAATCCAGAAATCCAGTACATCATGACGTATTTGACTTCGATGTCAAGGAAAAATGGTGACAGAGTTGGAACTCTGCATCTGTGAAACACCGAGATTTTAAATGATCCTGCAACTGGACTTCCGGGATTCCATCTGAAGAGGGATTAGTGGGTCAAACTAAATCGCCTATAACAGGCCACGCCAAATGCAACTGCACGCTCTATTAAGTGGGGACTTCAGGATTCTCCTGTCTGCAACTGTGGAGCTCCTTCCCAGAGTGTGGAGCACATCATCAAGGAATGCCCTCTAAGGAAAAACGATTGACCATTTCAAGATATTTAAGGTGGTACAACTTCCTTCACAGCAGTGCTGCAATACGTGGACCTCGATTTTTGAATGCTACCACTTCCTTGTCGCTACACCCTGCTGCAGTACCGCTTAAATAATTATCAGCCTTAATAAATTGTTATGAGTGATCACGATGATACTTCTCGCACCACCACCCAAATTTAGTGCACTGTATCGGTTAATCGGGATATGCACTTGATTCTCAGTCATCCAAGCATCTGGCACCTGCACATATGCATTATAATCATATATATATAACAGTCAGCATCGTTATCAATGCTCGAGGCTGATGATTTGCCAGATCATCACCTAGTCCACTCTATTTGCTTCCTCTTGTTACGTGACATTGGAACAGTGGAAGGTACACACTATCGTTATTCTTGGCCGCCGCTGAAAAATTCTATCACTCTTATCTTGCACAATCCCACATCAATACTGGCTCGTCAGTATTGCGTTACCGTTTCATGGGAAGACATTGATATAGGATTGTTCAAGATAAGTGTGATAGAATTTTTCAGCGGCGGCCAAAAATAATGATAAAGTGTGTAAGTAATGGGAGCAATTAATATTTTCAATGTAAATATTATTAAAAAAACAGCACAGAAACTTCATTATTCCATCTCGTCTTGACATATAGGCTAATGCAGACTGTATTAGCGTGACTAATTTTTATCAAGGGGATGGTCGGGTAACCCCGGACGGCGGGTAACCCCGGACATTTAAAGTTCTAACAAACCAAATACGCTGCGTCGGTAAAACTTCATTGTAAATATGCACCACGAAGTGTAAAAAATGAGCTGCGGCTTGGGCGCCAAATGAGTTCCACAATAGTGTGTGATTTGTTGCTGGCAGACCTTCTCGGTCGCTCCTGTCAAAATTCGTTGAAGTACCGCGGGCTCGAAAAACACAAAAGGGCGTGATTTTAACATCATCACCATAAAAAAAATGTGGAGAGGCCGGGCAAAAAAGTAAAGGCAGTAGGGCGAAGCAAAAAAATAAAAAGGAAAAGGTGCTATAGAGACATTGAATACAAAAAAAGTATTCAAAGTCTTTCGGAAGCAGATCAAGTAAAACAAACCGAATGCATCGTAAGTGGAGAAATTTTTGAAGATGATTTGATTCAGTGCTATGAAGCAAAGACAGGGCCCAGGAAAATTATGTTTATATAGATTTCTCAGGTATCCATTATTGTTGTGATCGCTGTAAAACCAAAAAAAAAAGGCTAAAGTGTTTTCAATTTAATTAGTTGAAAAATAATGTTATGATTAGTAACTTCTGATTAATATGACTGCAGAAGTCTCTAGTTTAATTTCAAGATTAAAATAAAGACAGAAAATGTGTTTATTTTATTTTTATTTGGGATTAATTGTAAGTGTGCGGGGCTACCTGAACTTCGCTTACAGCTATATTTGTTGGCCACGTGTGGCTGCGACGTTAAGGAGCCTCCACTGTGGCTCGTGGAGGTACAACGAGACCAGCTTCGAGATCTGATATCCACGTACCGGCCGTTCTGATTGCAGTTTCCAGTAATTACCAAGAGTAGACCAATGCTGGGACGATCCCAAAATTCCACCTCATAAACTACACAAACTGAAGCAGTCATGGTCACTACGTTTCACATCCTCAGAAATTCATGATCGGTGCTAAATACTAAGAGCTCTGATCTGTTCATGATTGAAAATGGCCGATTAAAGATACTCGTATTTCCCACCTACGTTTCATTAAGTTATTTCGGTATAACACTGTCCAGGTGTTCCACCGTCGTTTCACAACATAGAACGGCGATTTACGAAACACTAGTATGGACTTTCAGGCGCAATGAATGTTTAATTCTGCAAAATAGTCTTATTCGTCGTTATTCCAAGAGAGAATAGAAGTTTCTCTCAAAGCAAACAAACAAAATATCGCATATCATACGAAAGAACCGCAAAACATACTAAAACGTTTAAAAATGATATCACTGTGTAATGTTATGTGCCATCATAAGTTTACTAGAACTATAATACTTAAAGCGCTTTCAATCAACTTTATGCGTATTTTTTGTATTATTTTCTGTTTTACTTATGGCTTTACGCCTAGTCGACGTTGAGGTCATCAGAGGCGGGATGGGACTGAGGACAAGGAACGGGAAGGAATTTGGGCATGGCGTTTTTGAAGGAAGCATTCCGGCATTCGCCTGGAGTAATTTGGTTAAACCATGGAAAACCGAAATCTGGACACCCGGACGGGGATTCGAACCGGCGTCCTCCCGAATGCGAGGCCACAGCGTAAACCTCTCACCCACCACGCTCGGTCTTTATGATTATAGCAGGTATTTTGCTTAGTTCTTAAATTCCAGGGTTATTTCATAATAAAGAATTAAATTTTACTACGTATTGAAAGATATTTTCTCGCAGGTGGTCACAAAAGCTGCACAAATAAATAACACCCAAACTCTGAAGTAAATATGTGTTGTTAAGTTATAATGTTCTAAAATAACTTGGAAAAATATTTAAAAAATTAACTGTTAGAAGGAGGAGATTTCGGTTATTAAGTTCAAACTTGTTCAAAATAGTCCTTGAAACCAAAAAAGCATATTGCATTCTTGGAAGAGAAAGCCAAAAAAATCTTTGAAACAGAGAATGCAATATTCACTTTCGCAATACGTAAGTCCCCTACATTAATGAACGCTAGGTATGTGAGGAGATAGATTCTTCAGACTCTCTATAGATAAAACTAAATAAACTGTGGTGATGGACACTGTTTAGAGATCAATTTAAGTATTTCTGTTGATGACAACCGTACTATTTAAAATGAGTGAATAAGTACCTATATCAATAATGATTTTTGACTCGTTTTCCGTATCAACGCCGGCTAATGCTGAGGTGTGTTTCTTAAGACTCAAAACTACTTGTTGCTCTAATGGAATAAAACAAAACACATTAGCTACTACACAGCCGATATTGATGAGAAAACTAATTATCCTGACAGAGGCTGTTAGCTTCTCGGTTACGTTCGGGGGGTCCAATATGGATTTTTTTGTTTATGTTCCTACGCCTCGATGAAGTCAAGGTCATTGGAGGTGGAAGACGACTGGTGGAAATGAACGGGAGGGGAGCATCCCCGAATTCGCCAAGAGTGATTTGGGGAAACCATGGAACACCTAAATCTGGATGGCCGCCCGGGGATTCGACCCGGGTCCTTCTGTGAGGCGAGAGCGTTACCTCTCACCCACCACGCTCGGTCCTATTTGGATGCATGTCTGGCTATACACATTTTAGTTTTCATTGTTTCTCGGAAAAGTCTCCAGATGATCTGTTTTCGATGGATACTGCCCGATTTTCTTCCTTTCGTCTGCCCATAATACTGCTGTCGATGTCGACAACCGTAAAGCTGAACTGAAAAATTATAACTAGCCTCAAATAACATAGATCATCCAGAATCACGACTTTTCAAGGTAATAAAAAATTTGAATTAATGAAAAAAATCTCGGATCAGTATAATGTTTTTGTTTCCGGTTTGTTACAACGTGATATGAAATACAGATTTATAGAGATAACTTTTAACTCTACCACTTTTTTTTTTAAGCAATTCTTTATTGCTTGTCTCGAAATTGTTATAACTTAGTAAACGTATTTCTTTGCTGGTATTCGACTCAAAGATAATTTGGAATTATTGGAACATTTTAAATATTCCCGAATTAGAATCTGAAGCAAAGGATCTGAAGACAAGGAAAGATAGAGGCATCTTGTTTTAACTTCTAATGTTGCATTACCAGTCTTATTGCCGACATTAAAGGAGCAAATATCTTGCAGCATGCCTTCTACAACGAGTTTGTTGGTAGTAAAACGGATGCGTGACGGGCATTATACAAAGTAGAGACTCAAAAGAGACATCGAGTAGAAAAAATTTGGGAAAATCTGCCCTTTAAACGGAATCAACATTTAATACCCTCAAATATGTGTTTTACACAATGAGAATCTTAGATTCAAGTATGAAAATAAGGATTTCAAGTAGTCATTTTCCACTATATTAATTATTCGGCTTATCTTTTATTATAGTTTCACGTCCTGTGACTAATTCAGCGTTCATTAAGAAAGAACATGAGGTAGCAAAGTGAGAGTTGCTATCGGCATTCGAATCGCACAACTTTCGTGTCAGGTTTTTTTGTGTTATTCCATTTACAAGGCTATTCCGTTTATTTATATTATTACATTTTTTTTTTTTTTTTTTAAATTTTTTTTAGCGGGATGGCAGGGAGAGAGTTATAGTCACGAGCTATTCATTTTCCTGTTTATATTACTCTCATACCTTTTTGTCCCTATTACTAAGAGAATATTATACTGAAGAAAGTGATAAATATTCGATTATATGTGTGGAAAAATTTCCTCTTGCTGTGATTTCGGAACATATTTCCGATGGGTCTGAAACCCTGTAGATTGCTCTGGGCACTACGAGTAGATGTATATTTTGCATTATACTGTTAGTGGAAACGTGTTTCTGAGTTGCGGACAGAGAGTTATGTTAAATCGCCTACCAACAATGTAATTTTTTTACAACGATTAAATTATAAGAACGTGACGCCAGTGCAGCAAAACTACAATTAATAGTATTTTCAATACTACACACTGTTTATTAGTATCAACCTACCATTAATGATTTCAAACGATTTCTTTTAATGTTTTGAGATGCTAGCTGCAATATCTGTTAATAATATGGAATATTTTAGTTCTAACTTCATTTTTTGTTAAGTGTCCAGAGGTTTATGAGAAAAGCTGCATACAGATAGCCTTCTGGTAAACATGGTCTTAGGTAAAATTCGAATCTAAAAGACTATCACTTAGCATTGTGGATCTGCCGAGATGGAAGATTGATGACTACGACGGAACAATTCACCATGTATCGCTCAATACAATTGATTGAATCAAAACACTGGATCAAGAGATGTACTCGTACTTTTTCCAGGAGCCAGCGACAGCGGGACAGCATTAATTACTTTTCCTTTCCATTTCCTAAGACAAAAATATTAAAAGTAATGTCTGGCTTGCAAGAGTAGGAATTGAAGTCCCTCTCCATGTACATTGAAGAGCCAAAGCAACTGGTACACCTGCCTAATATCGTGTAGGGCCCCCGCGAGCATGCAGAAGTGCCGCAACACGACCTGGCATGGACTCGACTAATGTCTGAAGTAATTCTGAGGGTATTGAAACCATGAATCCTGCAGGGTTGGCAATAAATCCGTAAGAGTACGAGGGGATGGAGATCTATTCTGAACGGTGCGTTGCAAGGCATCCCAGATATGCTCAATAATGTTCATTTCTGGGGAGTTTGGTGGCCAGCGGATGTGTTTAAACTCAGAAGAGTGTTTTCACCCTGTAGCAATTCTGGACGTGTGGGGTGTCGCATTGTCCTGCTGGAATTGCCCAAGTCCGTCGGAATGCACAATGGTTATGAATGGATGCGTACGTACGTGTCACCTGTCAGAGTCATATCTAGATGTATCAGGGGTCCCATGTCCTTCCAACTGCACACGCCGCACACTATTACAGAGCCTCCACCACCTTGAACACTCCCCTGCTGACATGCTCTAAAATTTGCGTTCCTCTTAAATTGCTTCCAGAATCATTTCATACGTTTCTGTAGCACTTTTTCTGAGTTCAAAACGAAATTTCACACATACGCGCTGCTCTCCTTTCGTTTTTAACTTAAGAGACAGAATTACACCCAGACTCGACCTTGAATATGGAATACACCTAATTCGCTTGGAAGATGAAACCAGTTACGCATCGTCTTTATGGCCGTACCCAGTTACGTTTATCGGCGCTAGTCGGTATTAGTATTTCGCTTTCTTGTTATATAGTGGCAGTGTGGAAATTTTTGAATACCACCTCGTAAGTGTTCATATCTTTGTTTTCACATATCATAGTTCTTACCAATCAGCCATAAAACTCTTAAATAGATATGTTTCAATTATTTTTTTCTTTACTCTCACATATTAGCACATGACCCGTTGTCGTGTCGGCCTGCCGTTACTTGACCCATACCTTATCTGCCTGCAGCAATGTGCAGACCCTGCAACATACCACCAACAGCTCGATAAGACCAGCATGCGAAGTGGGCACCTAGCATAATGCAGCGCCTCTAATAACATTCTAGAGTATCTCATTTACGCCTCACAACACAAAAAGGATTCGTTGCAAATAATACATTCACAGCGTGCCACGCTTCTTCAGCCTTATTGTTAAACTAGTGTATGACCGGGACGGTGTTTTGGTTATTGTTATTGGTCTAGAAAAAATCCAAATATTTAGGGTTAAAGGTAATGACAGCTTGTCATGTTCTGGTTAAAATATGAAGCTGACTTATGTTTCACCATAAGAGTTCCATCTGCAATATTTGAAGTTTAAAGTGACTTAAAAAGAGTAGTACAAGTATTTAACCCCACTTAATTCCTAAAGATGAGAGAGTATATAACGGAATGACCCAGCTGCAATGAACACATGCCCCATATAAAAATAAAAAAATCTCCCATGTTTTTACGTTTAATGCCCTTTAACATCAAGTCTGATGTCGCTTGTAAATATTTACATATCTGAAGATTGCCCATCAGCGTTACAGCAGTGACAGAAAAAGGGCAATGACGGGAAGGACTCCATTGAATCGTCAAGTGCAATTTTAATCCACGTTTTTTCAGCCCTAATGTTGCACCATATATTTTTAACTAAATTGATGTACTTAATTCAAAATGATATGCTATGAAAACCAAACTAAATGAAAGTATTCTGGAATTCATTTCTTCGCAGTAGCTTGGCTATTAAACTGCTTTTATGACAAGTTCATTATTGCCCGCTTATTCAATAAATGATATATGAAATTTCTTTTGGTTTACTGATTCTTAACAGAATTCATCAGTTTCGTTTAATAATATTTGCATATTTGCTGCCGACCTAACAGCCTGTACGAAAATTTTGCAAACGATGAGTAGCAATATTTGTGTTTGTAATGGGATGAAAGAAGAAGTAGCAACTGTTATTTGTCAACTGAAGTAGGTAGGTAGCAAAACACAACGTGCGATCTTGGCCCGTGCAATAAATACGATGTGTGATGCTTTTATATAGTGGCAATGCGATGACTCCTTATTGCCCCCAGAAAAGCCTATCAGTTTGATTCTGAACTATCGCGTTGCCATTTACGGGTTGAATTTCTAAAAATTATTAGTTAATGATGTACCAAACGGAGAATATAATATTTAAAACTATACCTCATTTATCGATTTTGGTTAAGTATAAAGGAAGAAAGATGGCTTGTAAAAAAAAAAAAAAAAAAAAAAAAAAACCTCCGTTCGGAAATAATATATATGATGAAAGTATTTTCCCATCATCACTCCGTCGTCTATTCGTTAGTAAAGCCCAAAGACGGTCTGCTTCACGCCGGGGCTTGAGTCGAACGTATTTGGAATTCAGGTGATCAATGGGACTGCCAGACATACAGACAGACCGGCGATAAATATTTATGGAACCGCTATTGGCTGCCAGCGTCAGTAGAGTGCCCTTTACCGAGTATGCCATTAGTAAACAGCGAAAAGCGAGAAAGCCACATTTCAGTTTGTGAGGAATGTTTGCGTGCTCATGGATGGCGTTTTGAGCCTGCAAATGTGGTCTCTCATTGTCAACAGAACGTTAGCTGAACCAAGCGTTTCACGAGCTTAGTCGAATTTACAGGATTCTTACATGGTCTCCTTATTTCATATATAACAGGTGTTGTGTAATTGTCTTTGATTTTCGAAACGTTTTTATTCCAAACATTTTTCTAAACATTCGCTTAGCGTATAATTATTGTTCACTTAGTTTTTAATTTTTCAAATTATTCCTATGACGACAGACTAACAGTTGGTGTACCCGAGATAGCCTTTCCAGAAGATTTTTGTCCTAGTTTTAAATGTCTGTTCTATCTTCCAACTCACAAAGTTAGCTCTGAGGAAATTTATTGTCCAAGGTGCACGAGTAAATTCTGGAAAAACAGTTGCATAGTAAAACTTTATTTTCCTTTTCTGGTATATTCTGTTCTAAGACTAAACGTCACGTTCATAATTACGTAGATGAAACGTAAATGGACCATTTCAACTTAGGATATTCAATGTAGTTACAGTTTTTGTATTTCATCGGCCATACGAAATAAATAAAACTTAGGATTTTCCACATCTCACAAAATGTGTTTCTAAACCTTTAAAATTTCAAACAACTTTACTTATTTATGTTCATAATTGAACTCTTATGTCTCTCCACACTTACGATAAGATCCTATGAGAAAAATACATATAATGAATTTCACTTTAAACGTCACAGATTTTTGTACTGGTAATGAATCACCCTATTCATTTTTCCCTCTTTTATTTTCCACAATGATTATAATTTCCACTACTTTAATTCTTTGCTAAATAATAAAAAAATTAGAAAATTTTACTGCAGCCACTTTATCTTATTTACTCTTAAAACGAATTAATACTTCTCTAAATAAAATTTTCGAATTCTGACAATCTTAGAGGAAAACATTGATTTTACCAAGATAAAAATTATTTTCTATATCACCTTTACTGTTCAGGAATTTTTACACTTTTCTGAACTTTTTATTTAATTTTGAACTAAGTTGTTGCTTTATTTTTGTGTGAAGTTGTTAGACATTGATTCCGTTATAAGAATATGAACATACGTCAAATTACAATTTTTAGTATTATTTATTAAAGGTGGATTACACGTGAACCCAACTGACGCAGTTTCGAATCTCGTCCGGTCTCCCAGATTCGCTTTTACACAGTTTCCAGTAATCACTCCAGGTGAATGGTTCCTTCAAAAGGCCATGGTTAAATTCCTTCCCCGTCTAAACCAATGACATCGACCTTAGCGAGGTGTTAAGCTATAAGATATACAAACTCACTCAAAATTAAAATCCGTTTAGCATTATGCAGTAAATTATTGTTTCGCCATACTTAGTTAAAAGTAATTTTAATCTTTTAGTTCAGTTTTTAATAGTGACGTTTGTTTATGTTCCTCCATGTCATAGCCTATGAAACCTTGACCAGGCTTTCGTTTAAATATGATTGAATAGCAGGGGAGCAAAGTTAATGACATAAAATGTTAAGGCGCGTCCACACCAGAGGAACAAAGAGGAACTTCTTGTTGCTAAACAGTTGCGGTCTGTTTCTAGAAACAGAAACAGATCGCAACTTTCATAAACATTCCGTCCACACCAGAAAACCTAATTTAGGAACAGTTTACTTGTGTTACTGTTTACGGTTGTTACCCGTCCACACCAAGAGCAACAATCTTTATTTTTCTGTGCGAAATAAAAACTTTGTCACAATTATAATTCATTTAGTATACGATGATATGGTGCGACAGTGATGTTTTGTCAGCAGCTGCTGCAATTTATATTATTTTGAGTCAACAAGAAAAACAGAAATCGCAAATGCTGGATGAGACCAAGTCTTTTGGAGAGAAATCAACACGGAGTTGAACGCCTCATGGATTTTTTAAAAAAAAAACAAAAAAAGAAAAAAAAAAACGATGTGTTATCAGGACATATTGAGGATGGACACATCAAAAACTTTATTCGAATGAGTAGCACTGATTTAGAATGGCTACTTTCTAAAACTGAACAGTTTATTCGAAAACAAAATACAAACTACAGAGCCGCAATATCTCCAAAGGAACATTTGCTGCTGACTTTAAGATTTCTAACTACTGGAGATTCATATACATCTTTGATGTACTTATTTCGAATCTGCACCAGTTGCTTTTCTTAATACCACCCACGAATCGTGTTTCTTAAGCCGATCTTTATAGTTTGAATCACATGGATTCCACAAACACTCTGCATTTCTATATAATTCAATTAAATTTTCACTCGTCCACTCGAACATTTTTGTGAGATTTCAACAACTGATGTAACAGCAACACGGAACAAGCTGTCCACACCAAACTAACAACAATTTTAAACACGATAATGTTTACCAATGTTCCTTTGTTTTCTTTCATCTTTACCGCTACTTCTGGAAACAGTCAACTTCAAGGAACTTTTGTTTCTGTTGACATAAACATTGAAAAATACTGAGAAACATTGGTTAACATGAGGGAACAAGTTGCAGGAACAAGCAACATCAACATGATGTTCCTATGGGTTCCTTTTGGTGTGGACGTAGCTTAAGATTTGGAAGAGTTGAAAAAGTATGGCAGCTGGATTTGTCCGAAGGGATTGTCAGAGAAGATAGACGTCAGTTAAAATCTTAAAGTGGCTGGAATGAAAGAATTGTAATTCAGGAGAAGAGTGTAGAATTTTTTTGTATTAGAGAGCGAATGAGATTGGGGACAAGGAACGGCAACGAATTCGACCTACTTTTGAAGGAACCATCCATCATTTCCGTGAGTGATTTCGGGAAACCATTGCTAACGGAATCTTGATGGCCTGACGGGGATTCGAACCCGCGTCATTCCGAAATATTTGACCCGAGCGTTACCACTCACCCAACACACTCGGTGGGTGTATGGAGAATGTAAGTATGTAGAATGCATACTTTGGTGATGATGCCTAGAAGACGAAGAATTATGACTAATATGTCGAAACGAAGATAGGGACATGGCTATACAACATCTAATTTTAGACATAAAGAAATGGGAAAGTTTTTATTTGCTGGTAAGAGTGCCCATGTATTAAAAATATATAGCGAGGTTATGAACAAAGCAGCTCAAGCTTTAAAAAGTTTTAATATCTAATAGGAAAATATGCATGGAAAATGCTGTAGGGTCCCAATTCTAGTCGAAATTATTATTGGTAATGTCGCACTGCAATTGGTTGCGTTTATTCGAGAGTGTTTTCTTTGCTGGGGAAGCATTAGTCACGAGCTGTTTTGAGATATGCTACGATATCAGGGGTGATTGGCTAATCAGCTTTTAATAATTAAGTGAACTGTGTACTTACCTGTAGTTCGTATCTTACATACAATATTTACAACAAATGCACTCTGCGGAACAGTCGTGATTATAGAGAATTTAAGATAATATCCTGCATATATGGCAGTGTATCTGGCTGACTTTCATTAATTATACCCATTTCTAAATTTTTGTGTCGACTCCAATGGTAGTGCTATAATAGAAGGTAGGTTCTTTAGTAAGTTTCCTCTAACGTCAAGATGTTGGTAGATTCCAGCGCAATCTCCAACATGGACTACACGGATTTTCGTTTAGGGTTTTCTCTGCGCGAGAGGTCAGCTTCCGTTGCTCTTAGGGTTCTCTCCTGCGCAGCTATTTCTCTTTATTAGCTCCTCCGCCGGCTACAATGTCTTTAGTTCACCTCCTCCACGGGCACTGCCGTCCAGTTTCTTCCTCGAGCGCTCTAATACCCTACTAGACGGAGTAAACAGGATTTCTCCATGGGAGCAACCCAGATATAAAAGCCGAGGAAGCTTTTTTCATTCATAGTGAGATGGGAAAGATTGGTTACGCACATTTTACTCCCAGATATTATGTTGGTAATTAATTTTTGTCCAATTAGGTTTGTGAGCTAATACATTAAACTTTTTAACTGTAATATATAGAGATGACTTGCAGCATGCTGCTTCGAGCTGATTTAATTTTCCAACTCAGTTATATACAAATTTAATAAATGTTCCAGACTTAGTAAGTAATGCGTTTCCTAGCAGAAGAAGGACTAAGCACCATGATTGTGCCAAAGTACAGTTATACAATAAAGTAGCTGAGTAGCACAGTGAAAATAGTGACTTCTAGCGCCACAGAAATGCCAAGAAATCCACTCATACGTAACAGTTTGCTAATTAACATCAGATTAGTAAAATTGGTGCAATAATTGAAACAACCAAACGCCCTACCCGAGATATAGATTTCGCCATCGAATTTTGTCTAATCAGCAATATCATGATAATTACCTATCTGGACGGATAGGCCATTTTCCCCCGTTGTGGTTCTAATTTACAAGTATAATTGTTCTTTCCATATTCTAGTAGCTATTCCTCGGGATACCTATATCTGTGGTCTATAATGTTTTTTAGAGATATTTTTGTCGACGATTCTGCAAACATGTTGTCACCATTTGCTTCAATATTCCTAGAGTTTGTCAATTACTGTTTGTAAATACTGCAATTCTCTGGGAGTATTTTCGTTTTACATCGTGTTGCAAATCTTAAGAGTTTCATCCCCGCCACTTAAGTCCGTCTTGTAAGAGATTTATTAAGTGTCCAACATTCTAACCAATACAACAGCGTTGGCACTTTCAGTTTCTTCCACGTTGCTCTTTTCATTGTCCTACATATAGGGATGCAAAGTAACATCAATATCGATAAATATATCGATATTTATATCGATGCCAGCCATATATCGATAATATTTGCCGCATCATATCGATAATATCTATAATTTCACATATTTGTATATTTTATTCTAGAAATAAGTATGTAAATCAAAATTAAGTAATAAATTTGAGGTAGTTTATTGAAAAAAATTAGGTCCGAAAATATTAAGCGTCAACAGATCCTGAAAACCTAGTTTGCTTAATCTTTTCCCGTGAAGTCCATTCCTAGTTTGATTGACAGTGGTTCCTGCCTGTGAGAAAAGACGTTCAGAAGATATCGACGAAGCTACTTTGCGTAAATGATTGATTGCAATTTTGAACAAATCTTAATCCAAGTAGTATACCAATCATGAATGATTTAAATTTAATTTTCCAGCAAAACATGTACCGTAATCTCCAAATAGTCTGTGTTATTCTATACGTAACATTAAAAAATGCTTCACACTTTTCAACTCCTCCTTCACAACTTTCGAAATTTTCTTATTTTTCATCAATTTTTGTTTTGATAGTTCCACGAAAAGGGACTTTGTAAAATGATGCTAAGTACTTCATTAAAAATTAAAACCTTTGCCTTCAACGCACTAAAAGGTCTATTATCAATTATATCGGTCAGGCGGTCATATTTTGTAACCCCTTTAGAACGTTGTAACACGTCCCAGAGAGAAACAAGAAGGCAAACTTAACGCATCATATTATCATATTAAATAATAAAACGGTGAATGTAAATGAATGTGGAACGAATAACACTCACGAAACCTAGTGAAACCACAGAGTAGCAAAGGACGTTATCGAGAATAAATCAGAGTTTAGCATAGTCAAGTAATTTTTTTTTTTTTTTTTTTTTTTTTTTTTTTTTTTTTTTTTTTTTTTAGCGCGAAGGGATTTGTCGTTTTCGATATTTTACTGCATCATATCGATATTATCGTATCGACCATTTAAAAGTATCGATATTTTTTGACCGATATATCGTTGCAGCCCTACCCTCATAACTACTGGTAAAGGTTCAATTACTCGTATTTACATCCTTTACTATTCCAAATCCATACTCATAAATAATTGAATTTCATTCCTAAAGTTCATAAACTGATCACTAACATCCTTGGTTACATAACATCTGTAACGTCTGGAGCTTCTAATGGATCAGTGCCATACCTAGAATCTTCAGGATTAGTGTATGGTAAGTACCATAATCCAATTACTTCTATGGGTACGCAAGATCAACATCCAAGTTAAAAGGATGAAGAAATTGTCCAATCGTGTACCTTCCAGCATCACCGTCAACTTCTGAGAATAGGATACGATTAAGTTATTTTTTAAAAAAAAAGATTGTGTGCAGGTCAATAATTACGTAAAGAGATTGATTTGAATTTTTTGTTTGCCTGGGAAGCAGCATGGTCTTTGTTAAGAATCTGGTAATACAGCTGCGTGAATATGTCTTATATTGTTCAGGATTATGAGAACTCTGTCATTTGAGCATCATGTAGAACAGAAAGAACATTAAATTTATGAGCCAAAAACAAATACCCACCCTGGCCACAGATTTGTACTTCCATAATTATTTTCAATTCCCAAACATCAAGTTACTGGTGACAGAGCACCTATTTGAAAAAGCTAAACCAATCCAAAAGGTAGTGATACAAAATCATCTGGTCACACTATAATATAAAATTTAATATGAGAAAACGAATATTTGTTTGTTAATCTTCTATGTTCCTGTAACTTTCACCTGATTACGCTGAAAGTTTGTTGAGGAGTTGTGTGCACGCCCGCGATGGATTCTGTCTACATTTGGTTAGCGAAAATCCAACCCCTTTACCCACAACAATTTTTACAAATGTTCTTTATACAAACCCTCACTTTTTATCCGATTTCAAAGGAACTTTGCATATGTACAACTAAAACAAAGAAAAATACTTACTACATTTGGTTTACAAAGACCCAACCCTTTCTCCCTTCCTCTTAAGCAAAATTTATACGAGAAACTATTCAGTTTCCTACAAATAACTCGAAAACGGTAGTAAAAAGAATCAATCAATGTGGATAGTGATATACTGAAAGGCCATGATGTTTCCTGTCAAACGGCGTTGGATTGATTCCGACTGGTTTACTGCTGACAGAAAATTTTGAACATGAAATTGGTTTAAAGTCGGAGTGGCGACACATAAATTTACAGATTTTATCCGATATAGAAGAAACTTTATGCATGTATGCTTTAAATTGAGTGCAATAATAATGTTTAGATTTCTCCTACATAACTACTCGTACATCCCTTCATCCCTCTTAACACAAGTTTACATGTGCAACTTTTTCTTTTTTATGTATCTTGAAAGGGTAGGAAAATCGGTCAAAGTGGGTGGTGATGGAGAATGTTTAGGAAAATCCGATCAAACGGAACCAAACATCAGAGCCTTCATATCCAGCCCCCGAGCAACGTCGTGCTCTGCTAGTAAATGTGTAAAACATCTCAGGAAGGAATAGCCTTATGTGCTGCATTTTATATTAGATACACCAATTTATCAATAAATTTTGTAGACTATTAAATCAATAGGATACGTAGTACCATTTCTACTAATTAAAAACCACTGTAAACGTCATATTTTTTTTTTTAATCTTTTGTAACGTAAGAATAAAGTTCATCTGACCAGAGGTTGCAGTCAGTATACAGACAAATCAAATGACATTCTCAACAATCCATTTATGTTACTGTAAATGGAGAGTATTCGATCATGAAGAATTCATAAAATCTGAAGTAATATTAATCAGCATATATTAGTATTGAATACTAGTTGGTTCCCATGACTTCATTCGTGTCTGTCAAGAATTTTATGTTTTTGCACGAAACCTTAAGTATTTCTAGGATAAAAAGTATCCTATGTTACTCCCTGACAAATTAGCAACCCCAAAAACTTAGTTCACATGCTAAATATGTTGCATATAAATTATTTATAATTGTTAATAGCTGAAAATGTTTCATTTTCTAGAACATTCGAGAGCATTTTTGTACATTCAAGGACATTCTAGAAGAATCCAAAAATTTATTTTTAGAACACTTTGGTCGCAATATGAAAATGCCCTAGGTCGACCGACCACTTTTGAACCACCATATCTTCCACACCTCCACAGCTACCGACATACAACCACCATTGTATGTAGTAATCTCGAGTCTCCCATCGTGCATTAACACCAGTAGTCTGCGCTGACTAGTTGTGGCTTCAAAGTGAAATATAGAGACACACACACGTCTATTTATAAATATATAAGATTTCCACTGTGATTAATTCCACCTATTGAATAGCGGTGAGACATACCGGTTGTTAAGGTGCCTAACTAGTGATCTAAGAGTCCTATTCGAATCCCAGTCCCCACATTAACTTTTATTGGTTTCCGAAACTGACCTTCACCTGTGGCACTTTGTTTGATATACACTAAGGCGATCTGTGCTCCTGATTCCACGTAAAACTTCTAGATTCTTCTTCCAAGATAAGATAACTGTGTTAGGTCATTTGCGATAGAGGCTGATCAAGTCAGAAATTGGAACTCCTTTACTTACTTGGTTTAACTACCCTTAGATTTCTCCAGGCTAATAATGACATTGATTTTTTTTAAATTTTTCCCTTACTTAATTCCATAATTAGCAAATAATGGAAACGGCACCATATCTGTGAAGGTCTAAAAGTGGTTTCGTTTAGACTAGGCAAAGTGACTGCAGGATAATAAATTCACAGAATCTCGTACAGTAATTCTGAAGTTAGCAATCTGTTTATTTGAACATCGAGATAGCTGACATTTCTTCGCAACGTGTATGTCAGAAACTTCATAGAACTCTCCTACAGTGAAACAACATACAAAGCTCCCAACACAAAACAAAACCAACTCTGCTTAAACTGTTCCCTCCACTAACAAATTAACTAATCGAGCGTGTCTCAAAATATGACCTACCATCCTGTCTCTTCTTTCTGTAAGCTTCTTCCACAAACTTCTTTCCTCACCCATCATTTCCAAGAGAAATCAGGGCCAGAACCGATTCATTTCTGTACTCATTTTTCAAACGAGCGATTAGGGAATTAGAATAGAAAGGAATTTACCTGGCGAGTAAACTTTAAAATCCGACAGGAGTAGCTTTCGATAAAGCACTCCGGCCATCCTTGATATGGGGTTTCCATGGTTTTCCCGGATCACTCCAGGCAAATGCTGGGATGGTTCCTTACAATAGCCCACTGGGCTCCTCCTACCATATCCCGTATATCCCTTCCAAACTATCACCGTTTTCGATAGGTGCAATGCACCCTCCGCCACACACATTTAGTGAATCGCAGGAGTAATAATAATAATAGTATAAAGGGAATAAAATTTCCAGTGAAATACCGGTTCCTGTATAAATCACTACTCAGTTGACCGTGAGAATTAAACTCGTCATATTCAATACTTTTTTTCCAATACATCATTTTATCCCACCTAATGTGTTTGTAATTAATCATTACTACCGAAAAAGTTTAGCATTTATAACTGATGTGTGATAAATTATTACACACTTCTATTAATTCATCTCTGTCAAAGGCAGATAAATGAACGATGTCAAGACCTTGTGTTAAGCTGCCAATTCATTTCGCTGATACGGGGCAAATAATGAGCTTCACTGGCTGGAAGATCAGCTATGATAATGCAGTGAGTGCATAGTACGTAATATACATTTCTTTTTTCACTGTCATCAGTCTTTCGATTGGTTAGATGCAATCCTCCATCCCTTCCTATCTTATGCTAACCTCTTCATCTCTACATACCCCTTACAACCCACGTCCTAAATTATCTGCTTCATATATTTTAATCTCTGTCTTCCTCTACAGTTCTTACCTTCGACTGTTCCCTCCACTAACAAATTAACCAATCCAGCATGTCTCAAAATATGACCTACCAGCCTGTCTCTTCTTTCTGTAAGCTTCTTCCATAAACTTCTTTCCTCGCCCATCATTTCCAAAACTCGTTCACTTCGTACTTTGTCTGTCCGCTTAATTTTCAGCATTCTTCTGTAGCACCACATTTCAAATGCTCAATTTTCTTTCTTTCTGGTATTCCTAAATTCCATGTTTCTCTAGCATGAAGTGCTGTGCTCCACACACTGAGTTTTAAAAAGAGCTTCTAATTCCTAGATCAGTGTTTGAACCTAAAAGATTTTTCTTTTTCACGAAGGCTCTTTTTGCTAGTGCTATTCTGCTTTTAAAATCATTCTTGCTTCGACTATCGATTGTAATTTTGCTTCCGGAGTAGCAGAATTCACTTACTTGTCCTATTGCATCCGATCAAATTTATACGTATATTTAATCTACTGTGATTGGTGTCATTTCTGCTCTTTTCATCACTTCAGTCTTGCTTTGATTTATATTCAGTCCAAAATCTTCCTTCAGTACTTTGTTCATGCCATTCAGTAACTTCTCAATATCCTCAGCTTGTTCAACTACATGAATAACTCAAATTAAAATTCGTTAGTTAGCTTTGTGAATTTTACCACGGCATGATAAAAGCCGTTCCCGGTACGTCGTCAGATGCCGATGTTAGAGAACCTGTCGCTATGTGTGTTGAAACGGGTTCAAGAGAGTCTTCACCGGCGTTTCAAATAAGCAGAACACATTTCTCACTGCCATATATAGATACAAGTACGTACAAGCAATATTACACCGACATAGCAGTGTTCTTATACACTACAAGAAGAGACCCAAAACCCCCACCGGCGCTTTTTAAGCGAAGTGCTGACTGAGACACGAATGGTTTTTTTTTTCCATTTTATTACGACTAGGTGGACAGTGCGAAAATTTCGCGAATGGTATACGATGGAAGAAGATCAGGTTCATTAATAGCAATTGTTTATTTACCTGAAACAGGTATGCAGCAAAACACAACGCCTTACGAAACTATTAGAAATGTTTAAATGTTTTCCTAACAGAAACAAAAATATCAAAAAAACTCGTTACTCTAGAAAACGCACATAGTTTTATCGATATCTCTGATGTTTGGTGCTGCTATCTAGCGGATATTCTGATCACTCCTTATCGACGCCAGCGAAGCCTAGCAGCTAGACTCTGAACTATCTCATACCCGTAACCTTGATTTCTCATAATTTCGAAAAATTCCCTTCTTGATTAATGTTGTTACCAAAGCGAACAACGTAATCTTTAAAATGATACCGTACCTCATTTATCTATTAAATACGAAGGGAGAGAAGATGGTCTGTCACAAAAATAACTTTTAAGGAATAATATATATGATTCTGGATATCTGTACCAGAATTTTTTTCATGCATAGAACACGTATTTGAAATCGACTGCATCAAACTACAACTGTCAATTTATTTTCTTGACGTTGACAGTATTCTATTTTCTCTTACTGCTCGTCTTATGCGACAAAATACAGATATAACAAATTAATGGAGTCATAAGAATATTTAAATAAATTGGTTCGGGGCACAATAAATAGGTTGTACGGGGATAAACAGATTGTTTATGAATCTTTTGTATCTGCTTCACGGTAGACATACTGGATAGATTTTTAAGGAATTTGCGAAATTGTATAGACCGAGGTTCCAGGAGTAATATGTGGTTCACATCGTTTTGATGTTAAGTAAAGATGCTGGGAAATGCGTAAGTAACATTATCTCGTAGTTAGTAAAGACATCGCTAGACTTGATAATCGTCGATTTCAAACTGTCTGAGGTTTTCCGTGGTTTCCCTCAGACAATTAGGCGAATGCTGGGATGGTTCCCTAGAAGGCCACGGCCGACCTTCCATCCCCCTTCCCTCCCCGTAGTAGTAGATTGGCTGAAAAGAGTCCCCTATGACTCTCCAGCAGCCCGCCTCCCAGCCTTCTGCTGGGAGGAATGAAATTGTAAAAAAAAAAAAAAAAAAAAAAAAAAAAAAAAACTATGAAAAAGTTTTTATTGCTTGTCGCCTTACGTAATTTATTTCTCGCTGTCGAATAATGAATATCATCATTTAATTATGATTATGTATATCTATTAACTCATTATTATCATTATTATTATAACGGCAATACACACATGGCTTGTTGAAACAGCAGCGGTATCGCGTTGTCTACGGTGAATGTTTTCACAAGTATCTGTTTGAAACAAGGGTTCGGGATTTACAACTGTTTTAGGAACGAATGCTTGTAGCCGGTTAATTTGAAAACGAGATTTTTTCCTCTTAGTATAATCTTCTAAAGGAGATGTGAGGTAAAGGATCGCGCAGAAATAACAAGTGTACATAGCCTATAGCAGAGTAGTAAAATTAGTCTAAAGAAGCATACGTTGAAGTATTAGCCGAGGTATTTCGGTAACTCCTTTTAGTTCTGCCGATTTTTTCCCGTTATATGTATTATGTAGACCCAATAGTGGCCAATAACATTTCTCTATAAATTGTCCGATTGTAATGCTTCAGACCGTTTAAAGAGATTACTTCCATAGAAAATTGCAAACACACCAGAAAGTGTTCTTGCAATTTGCTGCTTAGTGCTTAAGACTTCATGGTGCGCATCAAACTTCCTTACACAGTCGCCACAGTTTTGAAAACATAGAGCATTATGACAGTTTTTATTTTGATTCCTTTCGTTTATGGTAGTTAAAATAAGAAATACACTCGTGATTCTAATTCTTCGATGAACTAACGAACTCTGTATCGAATTGGTCCCTGCTCTCATAGTCACTTCGAAGAAACTGTTAGTTACTAACCTCCTCCTCCTCCTTTGTCTTCGCGCGCCCGAGAGCAATTTCTGCTTTTATATTTACAAGCAATTTAGGTGAAGGTTTTGTCTCTGGGCATTTCCTTCAGACTTTCAGGTTGGGTGTCTTTTGTTAATGGTATGTCTTAGGTTTGTTCTTTCATTGTTTTAATTTCTTGTTAGGATGGACAATGGCCTTGCGTGTTTGTCTTCGTCACAGGAGCAACATATAAGTAACTTTATTATATATATATATATATATATATATATATATATATATATATATATATATACAGGGCGTTCGCCGGAAAACGCTACCCTCCCAGTCTGTTGCCGTCGGCAACTTGCTCGGTCAGTATAGCCAGCAGTTTCCGCCACTCGGCACCGTGAATCACCGCACTGTTTAACACCTCCGCTGCCCCAACAGTGCAGTGCAGTGACCCTTACATTGTTAAGAACGGTTTCTTTGCATTGTAGATAGTTTGTGACTTCAGTCTCTTATTAATCAGTGTTGTGAATAAACGTTTCTTTGCGGTTTGGCTGGTTTGGGGCTTCATACTCTTATTAATCTGTACCGTGTTTGAGTGTGAGTAAAATTATGGTACGTTACAGTTTGCAACAAAGAATATTTCTCTACGATACATATGTGAAGAAGAAGTCGTTTAAAAAGTGTCGCAGTAAATTTCGTCGCGAATTTCCTGGCGCTTTACTGCCAGCTAAATCAACAATTCTGCGTCTGGTTAAAAAAGTAAGAGAAACGGGTTCATTTTTTAACAAAAAGAGACTGTCGGTCAACCGTATTCTCACAGAGGAGAAAATTGACGATATCGCTTTTCGACTAGAACAGTCACCCAAAAAATCATTAAGTCAGTTAGGGCAGCGTGTGTCTCGAAATATGTTCAGAAGATGTGAAATGTGCATTACACAAGAGGGTCAACACTTCCAGCATCTTTTATAAGGTAAGCTAATGAATTACGTCACATTTAAATGCTTAGCACACAAGTTTATGAAGTTTATGAAGCGTAATTATTATGAAATAGTCCGCGGCCGACGGTCGAACAATGCCGGAAACTGAGCGCTCGCTCGCCGGGAGCAGTTTCTTCCTTGTAGCGCTAACAGTGGGTTGCGTTTCCCGGCGAACGCCCTGTATATATGCCTTCTGCTTCCCCTCTCGTTTCACTGCAGAACGCCACCTATAAGTTACTAACCTGGAAGAAAACCGGGTGTTTCTCGTTTAACTTCATCAAAAAAAAAAAACAACATTACAGTCTCCTTGTACATTTAATTTCAATAACCTCCTCTGCTGATTTTCACGCACAGCCATAATTCACAGTCCACAACAATACGAGCACCGAGCGTGGAGCATTCGGGAGGACGCAGGTTTGAATCCCCTCCCGGGCATTCAGATTTGGGTTTTCCATGGTTTCCCCAGATCACTCCAGGCAAATGCTGGGATGCTTCCTTTAAAAGGCCATGGCCGAATTCCTTCCCGTTCCTTGTCCCCAGTCAGATCCTGCCTCTAATGACCTCGACGTCGACGAGGCGTAAAAAAGAAACACAATACGAGCGAAGCCCACTGATTTGCCCCCGCCCGCCATTTTTTCATTTCGGATTCTTACAAAGATCTTGTCACTACACTCACAGTTTACTGTTCAAAGATAATTCACAAACACTCTTTTTTCGATACCCTAAACATAATTTTTTACGATAATCATCATCAAATTCGAATAAACGGCAAAAATACTGTATTAAATACTGAAATACACAAATCAAGAAACAAAATAAAAACGAAAAGAAAATGTTAACCAATATTTTTCGAAAAAATGTGAGGAGACTGTTTCCTTACAAACTTTCCGAAATAGCTTAGACTTCAGTATGAATTCGTTAGCGCATGCTTGAAAGATTTTTGTGACTGTGTCGACGTTTCTTGCTTTAGTCATTCGTGAGATCATATTAGTTGCAAGAATGTTTAAACCAATCTATACTTTTCAATTTTTGTCAACATTCGTGGACACTCCGTGGAATTTTGAGTAATCTAAAGGTTAATTTATGTAGGTGATAAGAATCGGGACAGTAATTGCATAATTTAGCTGGAATTACGTAAGTAGCTTTTCACTTGAGGCGAAAGCTATTCTTCCATGGCTCAAGTAACCAGACGGTGGCAAAAGAGATACAGGGAAGCTCTAGAAACTCACAAAGATCCGGAAACTTGAGCACTAATAGCGGGCTTCAGCTTGACCATGTTTGATTAGGAAAACGAGCCTGCTCTCCCTCCGGATGCTCCAGTCGGGTATAAAATACATCGATGACGTCAGAGCCGATGGTTAGCAGCTACTGGCAACTTCTCAATAAACCAGAGTCATCTGGAGAAAGGGGAGCGATGGAAGAGAGGTCCAGTAGAGAGTTTCTCAACCTGTGGTCCATGAAGATGGGGCATGTCGTCTGCAGGGAGAATATAAAAAAAAATAATTCCGTCTAAATTAAAGATCACTATCATCATCATCATAAGCCATGGTGTGGCCTCTGAGAGTTACAACTTCAGGAAGAACTAGAGCAGTGTCCTCCCGGTTGAATTATGTCGGGCAATCCTCTGCCAGTTTACTCAAACAACCTAGCGTACGTCCATGTCCCATCAGTATCTGATGATCTCTTGGGCTCCACTCTAACACTGCTTTTGTCCATATTTTGTCTTTCCTGCGAGCAAAATGGCCGGCATACTGCCACTTCAAGCAGGCTCTCTACTCTTACAAGGGGAGGTCGCCGACTGTAAAATTCAGATTCAATTCATACTATGTGCGATAAAAATTCATGGCAAGAGGTGTATTGTGGCAAAGCAGTAACATGCGATTCTTCGCTGTTGACGAGAAAATCGGCAGTGAAATATTCCGTTGCATTCAAATGGTTCAAATGCTTTATACAATATTTGAAATAACAGAAAGAATAAATACGTAAAGATATTGGGAGCCGGGCGCGAGACTGATTTCTGTTGCATGGTAATTTACGACCTTGTTTCATTCTCTATGTCCCGTTACGCTGATGGAGTTACTGGTTTCTTGAGTTGGAGTTATGGGATGGAGAGAGGCTCTGGAGTAGAGATGGGCAAACCGCTTTTTTCCAGTACGTTATTCAGTTATTGCTTCTTTTTTCTAACCGCTTTTTTTTAACCGTTATAAATAGCGTACAGTTATTTTTTTTTTCGACGTAATATCTGTGGAGACGCCACTAAAATCTCTGCTCAGAAACGCTCTTCTCTTGTTGAAAAAGCCGGAAATGTCAAATAACCGGATGTGACGAAAATAGCGGCCACGCCCCCAAATAATAGCGAAATAGCCCTGACGTCACGAAAAGCCGCTTATTAGCGTTATTTAGCGTTTAACGATACGTCACCAATAGCGGCTTTCAAATAAGCGGCTTCCATAGTAACTGTCAGAGACATTATATACGCCTTCGACTTTTGTTTATGTATTTGTTTAATAAGTTGGCAGTGATGCCTTGGTAAATTAATACAGAATTTTAACACGGCCAGCTTTAGCGGTTAGTGTATGACGTGATCAAACAGGAGGAAATGAAGTATAAGTGATTTAGGAATGTACGATATATAAAAATAATCCGAAGCGGGCAGTTTTGATTACGTGTTAATATATTTTTCTGTTTGAAACTAAAGAACTTGTGGTAGGAGTTTTTATGAATATATGCAACAAATACAGCCTTCCGCGTTGCGTACTCTTAAAGAACAGAAGATTATCTTTGTTGAAAGTAAACAATTTTTTCAGTCTGGCTATTAATTCGCATTAAGTTTTGTGTGGCTATAGTTATATGTATAGCATACTTTACATACCGCATGTTGTAAATGTGTCCCAGTAACAGACCAGCTGCAATTTAAATGTGTTGTTCAGACATACATAAAAGTAATTTGAAATGTAAATATGATTTGTTGTTTGAAACTAATTGACTTGTGGAAATACTAGCACTTTTCGATGGTTTCTCCATCTGTTGGTTGCTATCGCAGTTAATAACGGTTAAAGGTATTAAAAAGCTGTTTACATAGGTGGTGTCCTCTAGTGATCGCTATCGAAGTTAATAACGCCTTCAACTGGAAAAGACGCTATAACACAGGAACACAGCTGTAACTCAAGGATAATCAAGTGGTTTTCGATGGAAGGATGGATGCTGAAAACCAGTTTAATGGTCACTAAGTCGTAGAGAGATGATAAATTTTGGACCCTATCGCAAATAACACCTGCAAAGTAGTATTTAATGTCGTCAGTAGTAGCGACATCTGTTGGTTGATATCGCAGTTAATAACGCTTAAAGGTATTAAAAAGCTGTTTACATAGGTGGTGTCCTCTAGTGATCGCTATCGAAGTTAGTAACGCCTTCAACTGGCAAAGACGCTATAACACGGGTAAACAGCTGTAACAAAAAGCATAATCACGTTGTTTACTATGGAAGGGTGAATGCTGAAAACCCATTTAATGGTCATTAAGTTGTAGAAATATGATAAATTTTGGACCCCATCACAAATAATATCTGCAAAGTAGTATTTGACGTCGTAAGTAGCAGCGACATCTGTTGGTCGCTATCGCGATTAATAACGGTCAAACGTATTAAAAACCGGTTTACGCTTTCGTGGAAGACGGAACTTTAAGGAAATAGTGCCGTGTTTACACAGTCGAGTGAGAGCGAAAACAAGTGGTCGGAGAGGAAGTGGCGTTGCGGCCCACACAGGTCGAATTCTGCTATCGTGTAGTAACCAGTGTTAACCGGGAACAACACTTAATAACAAGAACAAAGAAGTGAGCTTGTGATTGTGCACATACGGACTAAAGTGTACAATTAACAACTGTTGGAGTGTAGATAACATCTGCGCATACAGGCGAGAGGAGATGGCCGAAGCAAGTGGCGGAATGAATCCTCAAATAGAAGAAGAAAACATTGAAACCTTTGTATATGAAAATGAACAAGACATGGCGGAACCAGTGAAGAATAAAATAGAAGAACGTGACTGAGAGTGAGGAAGAAGAAACGTACAACCTAGGAGGAAACGTCGAGCGGTAGAGAAAAGACAATCACAAAAATAAGCAAAGAAGAACTAATCCTATTGGAGATGTTTAGAAACAAGAACAAAGATCAGGGACACCAACAGAAGAATATGCTCCAAACATATTCAACATCACAGCCGGAAGGGAAGGACGAGGAACGCAGCAAGAAGAAAGAAGACAGCATACTGGAAAACAGGGAAGCGAGTAAAGTCAACAAGTTTATGTTCACAGAACGCAACAGAAGGTATAAAGCCAACTCAGATGGCCCATTCATAGTGATGGTAGAACCAATGGGCGAGGGAAATATGCAACACCCAATACAACTAGGGAAGGTATTCTACAATAAAGTTCCTGGACTGAAAAGAATAAACCAACAAGGAAAGAATAGAATGGCCATGGAGTTTACGGAACCAGAATTTGCCAACCAATTCATAGCAAACATCTTATTACAGTCTATGAGACTTAAGGCCTTTGTACCGGCTAGTAGAGTGGAGTGTAAAGGAGTCATCAAGTTCGTTCCATTGGACTTATCAGAAGAAGAGATAAAGCTAAACGCCACATCGGAGGCGCCAATCATCGACGTGAGGCGCTTCACCAAGAAAACGCAACTGGATGGAAAGACAGACAACACCGCTAAAAACCGTTCAGATAACGTTCGAGAGTCAGTATCTCCCAGAATACATTGAAATATATTACCTCAGGTTCAAGGTCGCAACATATATCTACCCAGTAACACAGTGCTATAAATGTCAGAGATTTGGACACGTGGCAAACAACTGTAAAGGAAAGGAAAGATGTACAAAATGTGGCGAAGAGCATAAAACATCAGAATGTCAAAAGGAAAGCCCCAAATGCGTTAACTGCTGCGGCGAGCATCCTGCCAATGACAGGCTTTGCCCAGTGAGAAAACAAGAGGAGGAGAAAAAAGTAAAGCAAGCAGCACACAGCAAAAATACAGGGACAACAGAATACGAGTACAAGCACGGAGACTTCCCCACTCTACAGAAGAGATCATTCAGAGACGTCACCATAGACAAGGAACAGCCTGGCACGGTGGACCGACACCAAAAGACAAAAATGTGGTGGCACAGGTCTCACGGGAGCCCAGACCGAGGAAGTACCCAATATAGAAAGCAATGAAGAAATAATCACCATCATAGTCAAAACAATAATGAAAGCTCTAGCCCAACATATGAAGGGCAAAATGACAACGACTGTACTCCAAAAAGTACAAGACATTGCCACAGAAGCATAATAAAAGAAATCAGACAGATAGGCTCAACTATGCAGAACTCAGAGAACTCCAGAGCAACAACTGAAAATGGCTAGGAGAAGACAATTAAACATAATACAATGGAACGCTAGAAGTCTGTACCATAAATGGAACGATCTTCAAAGACTACTGGAGGAACACAAAGCAGACGTGGTACTGATCACGGAAACGTGGTTAAGTCAAGCACATACGCTCAAACATAGGCTCTACAACATCTACAGGAAGGACAGGGAAGACGGATACGGTGGTGTGGCCATCATGATCAGAAATGGAATAAACAGCTCCATTAGAAACATGGTGATATCAGCACTGATTAGAAATCCTAGCAATAGACATCACACAAGGAGGCACCATCAACACGGTTTCTGTAATATACAAACCACCAAGGGTCAGTCTTACTGAAGAGCAATGGTCAGAAATACTCAACCAGCTCCCATCAGGAAGTATCCTGGGAGGAGACTTCAACGCCCATCACCCATTGTGGCACGACAGTCGAACAGACCAGCAAGGAGAAGAAATTGCAGCCGCAATTACATCATCCACATTTACCACGCTCAATAATGAACCTGGAACCAGAATAGGAACACCTTATCAAAGAAGATCGTCGCCAGACATATCTATAGTATCTGCAAACCTCAGACAAAAAACAACGTGGGAGATACTTAAGGACACCCTGGGCAGCGATCATTTCGTTATAAAAATGACGGTAGATGCACCAAGCACACTTAACCACGAGCCAGCAAGGACCTTATGGAACTGCAAAAGAGCCAAATGGGAGCAATATCAGGAGAAGATAAATATGCTAATGGAACAGGAGAATGATGAGGATGGCCAATTACAGCAACGATACAATAATTTCGAGGGAATAATTACATCTGCAGCCAAAGAATGCATACCCCTGACCAAAAGCAAGGAGAAGACTTCCGCAGAAAGGAAACCGTGGTGGACAGCGGAATGCTCCAAAGCCATAGCTAGACGACGCTTAGCCATCAAAGCATATAGACAGTGTCCGACAGTGGACAAATTTGCTACGCTCAGGAAGGCAATAGTGGAAGCTAGGACAACCATAAGAAGAGCCAAAAGGAAAGGATGGGAAGAGTTCTGCGACAACATCAAATATGGAATCACGCCTCAAGAAATGTGGAAGAAGTTAAGATGGTTTAAAGGAAGCCAAAAACTCTAAATGGATCACCAGCAACAAAGAAGCAGCGGAACAATTTTTGGCCCTGACAGCGCCCTCGTACGTCCCGCTAGAACGAAGCGTGGACTCTGCTATAAGCGAGACACTCAGCCAAAGAGACCAAATCACAACAAGTTTGAAATGTCAGAGCTACAATGTGCAATAAAAAAGGAAGATACGGCCCCCGGACTAGACGGCATAACATACTCCATGATAGAAAAACTTCCACCAAGAGCGAAACAGAAGTTACTGGAACTGTATAATGACATGTTGGCAACAACATATGTGCCAGAACAGTGGAGAAATGTCCTCATCATACCAATCCTAAAGGTGAACAAGGACAAAACTAAAAGCGAATCATACAGACCCATCTCACTACTATCCTGTCTTGCAAAGATCATGAGTATAATGATCAAGAACAGAATGCAGTGGTTCATCGAGCACCACAAGAAACTGGACAGCAGAACAATGGGATTCCGGAAAGGATATGGAACATTAGACAACATAACAACATTAGTCACGGACATACAACTAAGTTACGCTAGAGGAAACTATCTACTCGGCCTTCCTTGACATCAAGGACGCATATAACAACGTTCAGATCAACATACTCCAAGAACCTTGGACAACATGGGTCTGCCAAGAGAAATAGTCAACTGGTACACTAGATACTTGGAGCATAGAGTAAATATACTATATACAGCAGAAGGAGAGTACTTGCTCGTCATGTATATCAGGGACTACCCCAAGGAGATCCCTCGAGTCCCACACTGTTCAACATATATACTACAAAAACGTTCAACCGGTTGAGAAGCCTAACAACATATGCACAATACGCGGATGACTTCGTAGTATATGTGACCCCCAAACAAAGAGAAGGCTAGAACCATACTTGAAGAACAAGTGAAGGAGACACGAAACATCTTGAAGGAGAGAGGGATGGATCTATCCATTCAGAAAAGCAAAGTAGGAATCTTCACGCAAAGACAGTTTGCAAATGAGGATTTCAAAATCTGCATAGACGGAATGCATATGGAAGTAGTTAGGGAAACAAAGTTCTTAGGCATGTGGCTGGACACAAAGCTGTCCTGGAAAAGACACATAGAAGAGACAAGACGCTGCGTTACAAAGATTAAACATCTACAAAACGCTGGCTACACCAAACAGAGGCACGGACCCCCGACAGCTGCGAAAGATATACTTCGCCTTAATAAGAAGCAAAATTGAATATGGTGGATTCCTATATGAAACTGCATCCACGACCACACTTAAAAAACTGGATACCGTACAATCTGCCGCCTTGAGGATAGCGGGCGGCTTTCTAAGAACAACGCCAGTCATGGCAATGGAAGTGGAAATGGCAACGCCGCCCCTATCATTAAGAAGGAAGAAATTGGGCCTAAAATTCTGGACAAAAGTAAGGACCAACACCAGCCATCCTCTGGGGAGAAAAGTGCGTACATTGGTGCATGAATATACAGCGAAACCCAAAAATTACATAAGAGCCCAAGTCTCATAAAATACTGGGAAATAACTAACCGATGGAACATAGCAACCTCTGAGATCAACGATATGTATAGAGAACGAGAACCGTGGCCAAGGATGGAAATGGATCAATATGTATACACAGAACTGACAGTAGATGTATCAAAGAAGAAGAACAAAATACTGAAATCATAAAGCAGCTGACCCTGCAAACTTAAACACAAGATGGGAAGGATGGAGACAAATATTTACCGACGGATCAAGAGAGAACGAGGAATCCACCACAGCAGCGTTCATCGACATGGCGCTAGAAGTGCATGAGGCGTACAGACTACCAACCCCAATGTCCATATTTTCAGCAGAGATTATAGCGATACTAAAAGCAATCAAGTACATAAATGAAGTGGGTATTGTTAAGGCAGTCATCTGCTCGGATGCTAAAAGCGCCCTACAGGCCATAAAAGGAATCCCCAGAGGCACGTGCAAAAACTACCTAGCGTTTGAGGCAGCCAGGCAAATAATCAAGGCAACAACGGAGGAAGAAGAGTCAACTACAATGGATCCCAGGGCACGTCGTAAGAGGAAATGAAGCGGCGGATGCCATAGCACGGGGACAATTAAATGCAGCAGATATAGAGGAGATACCCATCCCCTACACCGACTACAACCACACAATCACACAAATAGTGAAGAAGGATTGGAAAAGAAGATGGGTAGAAGAAGAACCGAGCAAGAGCCTCTGGTACAGAACCATAGCAGGGGAACCAGACCACAAACTATGGTACGCGCCCTTTAAAATAAACAGAAGTGAGATTAAAACAATAAGTAGACTGAGAACAGGACACGCACTCCTACGAGACAGAATGTACACCATGAAGATCGTGGACTACCCGAAATGCCAACAATGCGACGATGTGGAAGATATATCACTTCCTTTTAAGATGCAAGCAGTATAGGAACATAAGGCAAGAGATAATAGAAGGCGAACTTAAAATCAAGGACATAGCAGACCTAATACAAGTCTTATCCTCACCATCGCTGAAAGCAATAAAAGAAATGCACAAATACGTAATACAGACAAAAAATAGAATATAACAACAAAGGGATATTCAATGCATCGAGCAAGAAAATGTTCTCAAGATTCTCTGTGTATGTCATATGTACTTAAAGTGTAATTCATAATCAGTTGAATGTATTACATGATGTTACTGGCTGTATTAGCCTATGGCTAAAGCCACAAAAAAAAAAAAAAAAAAAAAACCGGTTTACATAGGTAGTGTCCTCTAGTGGTCGCTATCGTAGTTAATAACTATTATTTTGCGATGGTAGTGTCATCTAGTGGTATCTATTACAATTAATAACGGTGAGTGAAGCAATAAGCGGTGACTGATGCACTCGTAGCGGACGGTCGACAAATAATTACAGCACTGTCAGAGGGAGGTGCTGACAGTTATTTGAATAACTCCAGTTATTGTTTTGGCCATTACTTGCTAAACGGCGTTTTTAAAATAACGGTTATTTGTAGCCGTTTAGTTATTTGTGAGCCATCTCTACTCTGGAGCCAAGCCATGTGACTCTTCATTCATATTTGTCACAGTTAAAATAAGGTAACAAAAAAACACAACAGCATGTGAATATTTATTTCCGTCATTTCATTATCTCCGTACCTAATTTACGATAGTATGACAAGAGAAAACAGTACAAAATGTCTCCTGGAATCAATAAGAATAAAAGCTACGTGTCATGCGAGGGGCGGGGTGGGGGCGAGGCAAAAGCCACGTCACACTACGTGTGGGGGAAGGGGGGTTCGGTGGAGACCAAAATTGGGCTGCGTAATTTATGAACTCTATGTGAAATGACCGGCAAGCTAAACTGATTTAACCATCTCGTATGATTCCGATAACTTTTTAGCTGTACAACTATGGCTACTTTGTTGCTTTGTGGATTCGTGCTATCGACAAATGACTGTTTTTCCTTTATTTAGCAGTAAATTAAGTTAAGAAAACTTCATAAGACAAAGCAGAAAAGTTTAGCAAATATATGCATGCTCAGCAAGTGGTGAAATATTGCCCAACCCTTTCGGGAGCTACGCAGTGACACTGAAATTGATTGCCTGTCGCGAAGGAAATGATGGCACACAAACAACTGTAACATATGGAATCGATATACAAACTGTCGAAGGAGAGGCGGAAACTCCAGGAACAATTTCTCACGAGAAATAAGTGCTGTCCTACTATAACTGGCTGACCCCGTGGATTCAGGGGACTATAAAGAGATTCAGTTCATCGTTTCGACCTGGACAGTGTTTTGAGGAAACTGTTTCGTATTTGAGGTAAGGAACGGCTCTCACCAAAGGATAGAAGGATCATAGACAATCAACAGATGAATTACCCACAGAACTCTCATCCTTAAGCTCCGAACAGCATGAGATTAGTGACAAATTAGCTACTCATTCTTGCGTAGTCGACACTCCCTGGCCCTCAGACGTGAAGATTCTCCAATCGCAGCCAACTCCTATTACGCCTTTGAGCAGGGTGGGTGTAATATTTACTGAGACTTCGACAAATTTAACTGCGAAACAAGAACAGGAGTTTATGGATGTTGATGGGTATTATTTCAGGTAATTTGGCACTGTTGGCTGGGATATCCTAGAAATGGTCGGCCACCGACTGACACGGTGAATGCGCTTCTTGTGGCTATCAAACCAAACTAACCCGGTAATCCTACCGGGTAAAGGGGGTCTACAGTTTAACGTGGAACACAAACCACAGTAGCGTATTGACGTACTTCACATACACAGAGCAAGCTTTGCCAGGTGACTATAGGGTTATGGACCTTTGAAAATCCCAGCCGAGACTGGGGACTCGAACCGGGAACCTTCCCATCTCGAGTCAAATTCCTAACTTCTGAGCCACCTGATATTTTAGTTTAGATATGATATTAACTACAATGCAATTGACAGTTTAGATTTTAGATGTTAGCAGCACTGCCAATGATTTCGAAAACACGACCAGGTAAGGCTGTGTATATGAATTGCAATCCCGCAGTGTTTTCAATCCCGCCATTTGAGGATTTTGAGATTGGTCAATCCTGCGGGATCCGGCACAGTTTTAAAAGTGTTATCAAATTAAATAATAAACGTCTATTTATTGAATTAACAAATCAAATTTAATGTTAAATTGAAAATGAACAGTTAACAATATTTTAATTAGGAAAATAACAGTAATTCAAATATTTCTAGCCAGCCTTAAATATACTTAGCGCTTTTGCACTTTTGTTTTACGTTTAATTCTAGTTATTAAGGAAATAATAATATATGGCAAGTATTCAGATCACATTACATGCCTTACATTAAACATCAGCTTCAAAATGATTTAGCTATCGACTAAGCGGTCAAACTATTACTTTATTTGGAAAGAATTACTTACACAGCATGCGGCCAAGAATGCTGTTTTCTCCTTCCTCGCTCGTTGGTTCGATTGAAATGTTCATAAATAAAAGAATTTCTAAGTAGTTTAACAATTTGAGATCATCACATCTGGAAACCTCTTCAGTAAGGGACAGTGATACTTTGTGGTTCGATTGTCGCTTCCAGCTCTTCATCGTCTACGTCCGAATCAGTCTGTGCGTTTCACTTCTCTTTTCAGTAGGTTTTTTGTATAACACGTCAACGGCCAATTGTGTACTGTGTGAAAAAAGCATAATTGCAGGTACCAAGGCAGTTCACCAACTTTTGGGACACTTGTACCGTCAGATCTTAAACCAATAACACGAGTTGAGGATCGAGACCTTACCTTATCAGCCATTCTTTGACTAAACTGCACGAACAGAGTATACTGAGCAAGCGAAGATTAATATGTGTTTCTTTGCGGTGAACATAAACGCTCAAATATTGGAGATTTTTTTGGGACGTCCACTCCTCAAAACTCAATGAAAATCGTTGTTATTGCTTCATCAGATATTCAAACTGAACAATCATGTTAATTTTTACGTTATTTGAAAAAATTGTGATGGTAGATCTTATAATATCAGCATAATTACAAAACTGTAATAAACTATTTAAAAACAAGTATCTCGAATCTGATGATGTGCAGAAACAATTTATGATAAAAACATTTATGCAAACCATTTATTCCATAGAGTTTTCCTTTTTTAAATAGGTGTCAATAATTTAACCTACTTCCTTCTAACAAAACAATTCCAATTGTATAATTTTTTGTATGTATGATCTGGAAGCTAATTTTTTAATGGGACTACATAACTCAAATTATTGTAATGCATACATTAAGGCCAAACGGGAGTTCTTATAAAAATGTAGAAGTGAATCTACTAACTTAGAAATCACTAAAGATGACAAAAACACACATTTGTTACTGCGAGCCAAATGTCAACTTCAAGGGTACAGGCAAACGAGGCAATAAAACCGGTAGAGACAGACAGAGTATGGCCGGAAATGACGAAGGGGAGGAAAGGTTAAGCAGACAAACACGTTATCGCCCAATTTTGCGAATAACATTAATTCGCTTAATTTTGTGCGGGATCCGTCAGACTATCAAATCATGCGGCATCCCGCGGAAATTCAAGAAAACTGCAAGTGTGAATTTGGTGAAGAAACTACAACATTTCTGAACTAAAAAGAATTAATTGTATTTTTAATCGATTGATGGTCATCTACAACGTTTGTGAAGCAGAAAAACGCAATTGTAAACTTAGAACATTGCTATGATTTATCTTTTAGTTCTAAAGGAAATTGGCTTGCATTTACTCAACAATTATATCTGAAGAAACCATTTTATTAAATTTAACTCTTTATATCTCAATAACTTCATGTTACTTAGGTTTATACAATAAACGGACAGTATTTCGACTGCGAGAAACAAGTTATATTTCATTGATCGCGGTTCTGGTAAAAACTTGTTTTAAACACCGTGTAGTCCACTCCCCCAAGAGTAAAATGAGGTGTGTTTGATCTGTATGCAAGGTCACGAAGCCTAGAAATAAAGAAAAGTGTGTCTCCCCTTACGTTTGTTTCGTTGTACGAGGTTTACGCAAAACAAACTACCGATCTGATTCTGTTGCGGTTTCGGATAATTTACAAATTTTAGGGTTTGTTTGATCTTGAGGAAAGCTAAGAAATTAAGAAAAATGTGTTCGGAAATTGTTTTCCACTTTCGGTGAAATATAAGAGCGCAAAAAGTACTGGCCGGGTTTCCATTCAATGCACTGTCTACAGACGCAGGAGTAAATGAGAGTAGGGTGTTTGGGGCGTCCATTAATTACGTGAGGTGAAAGGGGGGGGGAATCCACGAAACATCACAAAAGAGAAAGGGGGTCAACGGAAATCTCACGTGAGGTTTAGGGGGATATAACGGCCCTTGGGAGCATGAAACCTAAAAAAAGTCTAATCTCTCGTCATTTTACAGGGTGGGTCCAACCAAATCTCACGAAGTCTCACCAGAGGGGGGGGGGGGAGGCGTCCGGAATTCCGGAAAAAACACCTCACGCAAATAATGGACGCCCCCTTTCATTTTGAAATGGCGTCGGGAACCTGAGAAATTAATATTAACGTGTCCGCAAATTAGTTTATTTTTCTAATGACCTTACGCCTTCTACATTGAGATCATTAGAAGTAGGAAAGGATGGGGTGGGGAGCAAGGAACGGGAAGGTATTCGGTCATGGCCTTATGAGGGAACAAATCTCGGCAAACGTTTGAGACGATTTCGAGAAACTTTGTAAAACCAAAATCCGAATGGTCGAACGGGGATTTGAACTCCCGTCCTCACTAATGCAAGGCCCAAGCGTTACCGCGCTCACCCCCTGGGCTAGCTCGCTCGCTAAATAGTACCTATTTTTCATCTCACTTTGAAGGTGTCTTCCCACGGCCCGTGCATTTCCAGACCGCGCCGGTCTAGCTTTCAACAGCGGGCCGTGGTAAGGAAGCCGCCTCTGCTGGCAGGGATGGTGCACCTCTATCCGTTATTCAGTCGGTAAACATCAAACGCCCGGGTAGCTGAAAAGACGCTAGGCAAAGTGGTAGGGAGGTGGCTGCAATGTGGCGACGGCGCGTGCTGATCTGTACAATTGGTCTGCATAGCGCGGCCTACAAAACCACGGGCCGTGGGAAGCCACCATGAAATTATGGAACGGATGTTGAGGGGCTTTCAAACAGTGTACAATGGTCCGAGAAATTACGATGAAAGTTTCCGGTATAATTAGTGCCCAATCAATGACAATTTACTTCTCGCAGTACCCATATATATATACCAACGGCATCGTATTATTTAGAATCGAAATGAAATTTTTAGGTATTGAAACCTGTTTTCAACTTCAGCACGCTCCATGTTTTCATTTCTATGTTTAACTACGAGGATGTTTCAAATGAAAACCTTAAAAGTGCTATATTTTTTTTATTTGTGACAATGAACAAAAAACTTACATGTCATTTTTCGACGTAGTCTCCTTGACGTTGAATGCATGTATTCCATCGCTTCGGGAGTGCATAGATACCACGACGGAAGAATTCTTTTGGTCGTGTGTGTAGCCAGTCATGCACCGCGGCTTTCACCTCTTCGTCACTTCTGAAATGCCTGCCCCCTATTCCTTCTTTGAGTGCACCAAACAGGTGAAAGTCGCTAGGGGCGAGGTCTGGTGAATAAGGAGGATGTACCAGACATTCAAATTTAATTTCCTGAATAGTCTCAACTGTCCTACGGGCTGTATGTGGTCGGGCGTTGTCATGCTGCAGCAAAACTCCTGAAGTCAGAAGTCCTCGTCGTTTACTCCTGATTGCAGGGCGGAGGTGATGTTTCAGCATGTTTGAATAGGAATTGCTGGTTACCGTAACCCCCTTATCCATGTAATGCTCCAAAATTATTCCATTTGCATCCCAGAAGACAGTGAGCATGACTTTTCCTGCAGACGGTTGAGTGCGGAATTTTTTTGGTTTCGGCGATGAGGTGTGGCGCCATTCCTTGCTTGACCTTTTCGTTTCTGGTTGGTGGTAGTGAACCCAAGTCTCATCACCTGTGCAATTTTGCTCAGAAAGGCATCACCTTCGGCGTGGAAACGACGCAAAAGTTCTTCACAGGCATCAATGCGACGGGCTTTCAATTCGGCAGTCAACTGACGTGGCACCCATCTTGCAGACACCTTATTGAAGTGCAGTACGTTGTGAACAATATTATGCGCTGAACCAATACTTATCTTCAAAATTGTGGCTATTTCGTTCAGAGTTATGCGTCTATTATCCTTTACAAGCTCCTCCACTAACGCAATGTTTTCGTCCGTCACTACGCGGTTCGCCTGCCCTGGTCTTGGGGCATCCTCCACAGACGTTACACCGCTTTTAAACTTCCTACACCACTCGTACACTTGCTGCAACGACAAACACGAATCACCATACTGTGCTATTATTCTGCGATGAATTTCAATTGGTTTGACCCCTTCACTACTCAAGAAACGTATCACTGAACGCTGCTCAATCGCGGTGCATGTTGACAGCGGGGCGGCCATCTTGTTATGTATTTCATCACCTTCTCTAGCGTTGTAACATCACTGTGCCGCCTGTCGGTCACTTTGTGAACTTCAAGGAACACTGCTGCCACCTACCAACTCCATCACGATACTTGTCGAAATTTTATTTAACTTTTAAGGTTTTCATTTGAAACACCCTCGTATTATCGGGATTGTTGATACCAAGGAGGACTGAGCTGCTAGTAAAAACATCTGCCGCTATGTCATTACGATCACAATGAAGTATAGTTATTGAGTATTAAAAAACTTTCAGACCTGCCAGAGGAGACGTAGATAAAGGCTGTTAGAGAAAGGCTGGTTTACAAGGGGTTTCTGATAATGCTTATACATAGTTCTCGATGTAGCTCTTATTTTTAATGTGATTAAAAGTTATCATTTAACTCGTTTCTTGGAAGTCGTTAACCTATCTGATTCCATTTTACATTCTTGATTGTGTAATGTTTGCAAACTAGGAGAGTAACTTTTTTTTGTATGACCTGACTTCATTTATAAACAATTTGTAATATAAAAACTAAGTGAACAAAGTTACTATCAACAGCTAGTCAAGAATAATCTATTGAAAGTGTAGTTTTGTGCTAAAAGGTACACTTTTGTCATATAATTAAGAACAGTTATATAAGAATAAATTCTTTCTCGCCGTTGTATTTGAATATTATGCTTTAGAGGATAGATTTCAGAAACTTATATAGCTTAGAAATAATTGTTAATATAAGCTAAACATTGGTTTATAGGACCAATATTAGGAGAGGCAAAGTTGAAAATATTGCTAAATGACATGCACATAACTAGAAAATCAACCAGCAGCAACCATTCATGGCTACAATATAGCAATATTCAGATGAAATGACATGGTAATTGCGATTATTAGCTAACCTCTTGTGTTTGTATCAGCCATAGGCTATTTAAAAATAATAAATAATGATGAACAGCGCACTCTTAACAGTAGCAATGTTATTAAAATCGCGTACTTATTTGGAAAGAATTTCTAGTTTCCTAAATGAGTTATATACTTGTATTCATTTAAATCATGTATCTGGTCACATACATGATGACTGACTAAATTGAACAGGTTATAAAAACGTTTCGTTTATGGGAGCTAACGATATTCAACTTCAAAAGTGAAAAACATTTATCGATAGACATTTCAGTTTTAAGGAACATAGTTTATTGAACATGAGAAAATATAAAGTAAATATTCAAATTAACATATAAAAATGCAAAACTCTGCTTTTTAACTTTTTTTTTCAAGTAGTAGTATTGTTTTGGTTACAGTAGAAGCACGGCGACAATACTGACTATTTTCCCAAAATTAGTCAAACGCCCTATTTTCGGCAGCAAACCGGAGTGTTTAAACAAAATTAAACGGCTGAGGTTGAATTTATTTGCTGCAGTAGCAAGTCATTTGAAGACAAGCCAGAAAAAGAAACCCTTTTTTCTACTTCAAAATATGGAACTCATGATACAATCAAGAAATTAAAGTTGACTGTGTAAATTCAGTTTGGTCGAATAGCTTGTAGTCTTTGGATCATTATTTTTAAAATTTATGTTTATGGAGTCGAACAATAAATAAACTCACAAAAAGGTATGTTACATTACAAACGTTTCTTCTGTGGGTTTAATTCTTCATCATATGTCATTTAAATAATTGCGCAGTTTTAAAGATTCCGATTTTTTTTTAATTCCATACTCGGATATCTAAAAACGATTGAACTGAGAAACTGTTAACTAGCCAGTCATAGACCACTAGTAAGCTAATAAATATACGTAACAACGAAACTCATGTCATTCGTGCTACGAAAAATTCCAGAAAGGTCACTCTGGGTTTATATATATATGTAAGGACAAAAAAATACCTGTCCAAATCACATAATTACAAAATGTGATGAGATACTAGAATTATTTTACCTGTAATGATACTGATGACAACTTGTTTTTATAGTATTTTCCTGACAACGTTCTTTTGACCCGCGTAAAAAATGTGTGTATACTATATTAACTTCCCTGTAATGAGATATCAATGCAATCATTACTGTAATAAAACCGACGCCTTTTAAAAGGCCCGCGTATAATGGTAAGTCTCTGAATTTTGATTGATGTATGCTCAGAAATTTAATGATAATTTTTCTGTATCATGTGCATTAGAATGTAAGCTGCTGCTATTTTCATATCGGAAAGCATTGCTAAGGATCTGTGTATAATGGTGAGAATCTGAAAACAACAAAATCAGTGGCCGCTTACAGAATGTGATTTTAAACTTGAGGAGAGAATATTTTTTTTACCGAGCCTTTAAATGTATAAAATGAAGGACACGTACTAAAAATAGTAAAAACAGAAGTAGTACAAAGGTGTAACGTCAAAGAGAATAGATAGGAGAAGGTAGCATAGAGTGGGGTAGAATAACAGCTCAGAATCGGCTGAAAGCGTGGAGCTGACAAAGGCGTCGGGAGCTTACAGCGGAACAGCTTAGGAGAGACACAATGGAGACGGCTTCTGGGAAGCAAGAAGCGTCGGAAACTGCGTGCGTGCGGGTGACGGCAGCTAACGAGCACACACAAACCATCGACTCAAAGCCCCGCCGCGACAAGCGAACTTCACTGCGAGTCGCTCTAATTACTTGTCGACTTTGGCTCGTTCAGTTAGCAGAGGCGGCTCAAGGTCATCCCCATTCCGCTGCCCTTACCCCTGCGCGAGGAGGAAACATTTATTACTTGCATACCTGGACACAGCGGTGAGGTAGAAAGGGAAGGGGTTGAAATTAGGAGTGGGGCCAGGGGGACACGACCTGCAGCCGCCAGAATGGAGGGAACAGGGTATAATCGCCGGTGACCTTTTTTTTTTAAATGAAATTTCTTTGTGGGATTGAGACAATTTTTAATTTCTTAGCATGACGTTTTAAGTGCGAATGCGCCACTACGTTCTGCGCATGCGACTTAAATGTTAAAGCTTAAATTGATCAATACTCACTGAAAATCACGTAACGAAGTCAGACGGAATATTTATATCCAGATGTGTCGTCATTATTGTACAACGACTTTTAGTTTTTGTTTAATTATATTCGTTCGATGTAGATGGTTTCATTACATTCTCCGATCGCTTTTAAGAAGAAAAGAAATATGAAATCACTTTTTTTTTTGTCGTGATATAGTGAATATATTACTGCACGTGCGATAAGATCTTTCATGCACAAATATTAGCATTCGTCTTTTCCATTGAGGAAATATATTATTTACGCTTTTAAAAATTATTTATTTTATTAGTCAGAAAATTGCGTACAATGTTTTTGACGGGATTAGAAGCCAGTTTTTAATGAAATTTTTGCGTTCTGATACTTGCACCAATATTTTTAGTAACTTTTTTAAGTGATGAGCCAAAAAATCTCCGATCAGCCCTTTATTTTTGATGGGCTTTCGGGAGGACGGCGGTTCGAATCCCCGTCCGGGCATACATATTTGGTTTTTCCATGGTTTCCCAAATCACTCCTGGCAAATGCCGGGATGCTTCCTTCAAAAGGCCATGGCCGAATTCCTTCCCATTCCTTGCTCCCCATCCTTTCCCGTTTCTAAAGACCTCGCTGTTAGAGAGACGTTAAGCAGATTAAAAAAAAATTAATGGGCTTAGAAGCTAGTTATTAACGAAAATTGATTGAACGAACGGTTATCAGATATTTTATCCAAGATGATCTTCGATATAAAAGCTCTAAATACAAAAAACAGAATAAGGCTAGATACACTACTAGAGAAGTGTGCTTTAAAATTGTCATAGTTTTATAACTTGGATAAATTCCTATTTACTGTACAAATGCAATAAGGTGTCATCGTGCGTCCACTGGAATGAGAATTAGCATAAAAAAATACATAGAAATTTCACATTGCACACACCGAAACACACTCCAGAATTTTTTTACACTTCTCTTGGGGAACTGTTTCCTCCCTGTATGGAAACACTATCTTTGCCCTTGGCTGCAGGTGAAGAATCCAACGGCTCATCGGCAACGTAATAACATGGAATTCGGTAACACGTAGGTTCAGTTCTGGTTTTGCATGGTTTCAGAAATAGCGATATTTAAGCGGATCTTACTGTGATGATTTAAATCATTATACTTTCTGAATTCTGAACATGGCGCATATGGAAAGATAGTTGAATTTCAAAAGACGATATTGTGCAATACTTACAAATCCAGAAAACAGTAAATACATAAAAAATGTTTGCATCATTGTTCGTTATTATGGTAGAGAAATGTTAAAAGAGTAAGATTTCGCATTAGCCAACATATTTTAATAATAAGACGATAAACAATGTACTATTAACAAGTCATTCCGAAGGCAGGACTCTGAATGCTCTCGAATATTCAGAAGCTTCCTTCTCGCTTTTACAAACCTGCATCGCGATAAACATAAATTATGTATTAACATCTCTGAGAGAGCCAATTTCTTGTTCCAGGGCAGTTTCGTTCGTAACCTATTGTTTCTGCTCCTATTGTGACGTCTGTAGTAAGTGGCTCCACGATCACACATCATAAACCGGTAAATGCATTAAATGAGCCTTAATAGAACTGAAGATATGTCGAATGTACCTTAGTTTAGAGCAACTGAACTTACAAATCCCGAACAACTTAACTGGCGATATACTGAACTAAATATCAGAATTTTTAGAAATAAATATATACCAAAAATAATCTTCAGCATACTATGGTATCTCATCTATAATTTGGTCAAAGCGTCATTTAAACTTCTTCATAAAATACACCATCTACACTGAGGTACTTAACACTTTCACCATTTGCCTCAGAAACGGGCTGTTACCACTATAATGTACGAAGCGGAAATATAGAAAGAACAAACGTTTCGATATATTTTATTCGATAACATACCGATGCTATTCACTTTCCATTATATTTTTTATTTATAAGATACTCATAGATGATTGATAAAACATACCTCTGGACATCAAAGTGTCATAAAACTTCTGTGAATACTTTTTGTACACACCTTCTCATTATTACATTTTCACGCAGACTGGCAGTAACCTTCCTATAATTCGTACCACTAAATGCGTTTAAGGCATTTATATAAAGTGTTAGGTACGAATTTCAAGAAATAAAGAAAAAGCTGAAAAATTAACGAAACACACAGGTCCTAAATAACAGTTGATTGACATCTCGAGATTTTGTTTCATACCTAACAATGTTAATTTAACCATTTATACAAAAGCACAAGAAATGTACTAGAAGACTTTTTAATCGTCTATAGGTGCTGGATTTGTGTTGGTGTCAGCACAGGCTATGCGCATGGACTGTGGAGAGTATATTAAGGAATGTGCCTGCCACCAACTTCTTGCCGCGTTTGGGGTCAGCATGCCTCCCACGCTCCACAACTAATTGGTTGCCTCTGATTGAACTGGCAAAGGGGGAAGAGCTATCCCAACCATTTCATACCATACAAACAGCTCAGTAGGGATTTGATGGGGAAGTCTGGTTTAAAGGCAACTGATTCAATATCAAATGAAACTAATGAATGGTTATTTTAAGTGCAATACTGTCTAAGCTGAGTAGAGACAGTTTATACGATTTTTATTGTAAGGTCGACTGATGTTAAACGAGCGATATTGTTACAACACATTTTATGCTCACACGTATTTACATGAAATCTCAGTGTTAGGTAATAATTGAATCCCTATGTTTCGCAATACATTTATTTATTTTATTTAATTAAATTGCGATGGATTGCACGCTTCCATGGCAATTTTCCTGCACAACCATTTTTTTTCCTTTCTTGTGTCCACCTTGTTTAACCGCCTACGAATGTTAATTTTAAACTGCTTCGGTATCTTTAGGAAATTATTCATCATTTCCCTTGGTGATTTACTCCCTTACCTATAAAAGAAAATTTTCGTACACCCTTATACCTGAAATCGATTTCCAGCATGTGCTTCCATGCATCTTTCTTAATTCTTTCACCAATATATGCCTTGTTCACTTCCACCACTATCCTCCTGTCTTTCAATAAATCCCACTGAAACTCCTACATCATATCACTTACTGATTGTGTTCTGCAGTAATTTGTAGAGACTCATCTAGCTTTTTCATACAGCACCGATTAACCATCAACGTTAACCTCCTGAAGTTGTAAAAATTTTCGTTTTACTTTAATGTTCGGAAGGCGAATATGCCAAAAGTTTAGAAGATAGGTGTTTCATCAACGTTCGAGCAGGGACAATATTCTAAACTAAACGTGAATCACATTCGGAGCAAATTTCGAAACTACATAAAAAGATAAAAATCAGTTATACACTACTGAAGAGTAATTTCGTAGTTGTCTTTGTCACTATCACAATATGAATGTTTATTAAAATTCCAAAGGCAACAACGCGAGTTGGAAACCTTATTCACTGAATAATATTTATTTGAAAGCTTTATACTAGTTGCTATGAGTTTTGAGTTTTTTTTCACATTAGTCTCTGGTTATTTTGGTTCAAGTTCTGTAGTTAGCTAATTGCGCTTTCTCTGCTTAACAATTACAAGGTACACCTTAAACTGTGATACGTCGTATGTAGTTATTAATATTCCTCTGCAGTTCTTTCAGCTATCTTGTAACAAATTAGTCAGTCCAACACATTTTAAAAATTTATTTACTATCATCTCGCGTCTCTTTCGATATGCGTCTGGTTCAAGTCTTTCGACACAAAACAAGTTAATAATGCACTGATTCAAATAGGCTTACTACGATACACCTGAGAGATACAAATCTATCAGAAATCTACCATACTGCAAGAATAAAACCGTCCAACAGCGGCCGGGAGGTAGTTCTTTTTGAATTTATAGCTAATCAGATCAGTAAGCACTTTCAACAAGAATAGAGACAGGTGTAATTGACAATCTGTGAAATGGTACTGAAAATATGAATTTTAGAATTTTATTCAGTCAAGAATATTATAAGTCATTCGTAGCAAGCGCATCGAGAAGCTCGCGGGGAGATACTGCTGAGTTGCAAGTTCAGGGTCCAAGGTTACTGCAGCGCGTAGCTCTCGCATAGATACCTCAACAGAATACACAAAAATCCTGTCGCCATGTTGAATGAGGTCTATTTTGCCAGCAGCCACGTGGAAGGTAAGGGCTGTTTCGTGACTGTCGTCTTGGCGGCGTGGAAAGCCATGTTTGCCCGAAGCCTTGTCTCTTGTTTGTTATTCTTTGGGTATTCTGTTAGATAAAGTAGTTAGATAATACATTGTCGTTCTTTGTAATAATGTTGTAATGCCTCAGGGTGAACTTATTTCACAATATCCGGTTGGATCGTTATTTAATCATTCAGGTGTTCAGTGCATTAATTCAGTAAAGGCATGTTTCAGTTATATTCGGATGAAGAAGCCATTCAGTGATTTAGCAAGATCAATTTGGTACCATTGTAGCCAAGCGTTGCGTGTATGTTATTTCCTTCCGGCGTAACTACAGTCAGTAATTGCGGATAAATATATGGTCAGGTTTATTATAATTAAAGCATTTGTTGAACTTATCGAACGCGTGTCATTTCCAGTCGTTAAGTTAGAACCCGGATTATTGCAGATACTAATTGTGTGGAAGAAGTAGGTAATATGTCGGTAAGGTAAGATCGCTATTAGAGTAGCACGGGACCTCTGCCTTTAAACTGGTCGTCCCGGTGTCAAATTATATTATTCTGACAAATACCATCTTGGTTCCCACATATAGATAATCTGATACAACTCTGAGGACACCTTGGAACGTAATAACACTTTTAGAACTCATCTAAATCTATAATATTTCCCACAGAGTAGCCTGCACAGCTACTGCAGCCCCGAATTCAGTTATAACTGGTGCCAACGAGTTTCTTGGGAAGACGTTACACCCGGAAAAATGTGAAAACTAGTATACCCTAACACAGAGTTTCCCAGTCTGTGGTCTGCGGACTCCCGGGCGGTCCCGTACCTATCCCCAAGGGGTCCGCGGAGAAATTAATAATTATGAAAACATTAACGGAGGCGTGAAACACGCAAACTCTGGCTACAATGTGTCAGATGCGAGTCAAGCTATCATATTACAGTTCTGGAATAGATAATTTATTATTATTAAGGAGTCCGCCTTTTGAGAAAGATTGGGAAAGTATGCACTTGCACACTATTCTGGTCAAATATTGAACTGGGAAGTGGAAGTCAGAAGATATTGGCAACACTGGCTAGCCACAAAAATCAGAAAGACCTACGTGGCAACCAACAGAAGTCGACCATTTACAGATTATTCAGCTGCCTGCGTAATAGAGTTGAAAGAGCTAGATTCAGCCTCCAAAAATGAGGACCGACACACGACCAACTGCAGATCTGTAAAGTTCCATATCATAGGTCATTAACTCAACTGCAGCTTCCTCCGTGGAAGGCCTATGGTTGCAAATATCTGATGCTCCAGAAGATACCCTTTTCTGCTCTAATGTAACAGAAGATATATATAAAGAGTAGTTTTGACCAATAATATAATATTCTCTGTGTAAGATTCTATACGAACGTCTATCGCACCTTACATGAAGATGGAAGCGGCTAAATCTTGAGTATGTCGGGCAAGGAAATTGGAACCCGCCACTGACTCTAGTGAGAGAACGCAATAACTATCACAGCCAGTCCGCAGACCAAATGAGAATCCGTGGCCCAAGGCGATCTCACAAATAAATGGCTGCGACTGCTGCTGCCGGAAGAGACCCGGCTCTGAAATTGCTTCGTTTCTGGAAGCTTCTAGAACTGCAGAAGTCGTTACAGAATGTGTATCTCCTCGACAAAAGAAAAGTATGCCACATAGCTATGGATTGTTTAATACTGTTCCTTCAACCACTTTGGCTTACGTGATTTGAGGAAATGTATAGTGGACAGTAAAAAGTGATAAATGGACCTGTGTCCTCCAAAAAAGAATCAGTTAAAAAATATACCAGATATTCAAGAAACTTAAAAAAAAAAGAGAATCTAGCTGAAAACAAAATTTGTTTTTGCCTTTCTTTACCCGTTGGACATCATGTTAATGCATCTGATAGGGTACATGCTTACATCAGATATTTCACTAAACTTACATTTTGTTATAATTAAACTCTGAGATTTCTGGGTGTGTCACCCCACGTGAAAAATAAAATAATTCCCATACACATATATAATGCGTACTGCGTTATTGCAGGCAGATCATAATTGTAGTTCGCCTGCACAAATGATTTCGCGTAGCAGGTCGTTCCACTTCTACTAATTCTGACATCGTGAGTCTACAGCTTAGGGAGCTTCCAAAAGCCACGTAGCTCCATTTTGGCCTCCTCCTGTGAACCACCCTCCCCCCCCCCCCCTCCCTGTAGCCAACGTGGCTTCTGCTTCTAACACCCTCCTCCCCCCCACGTAGCACGTAGCTTTTTTTTTTCCTGTTTTGATCCAAGAAGATATTTTGTAATGTTTACTCTTGCCATACTATTGTAAATTACATATGGAGATTGTTAAAATGACGGAAATAAATATTAACATGCTGGTGTGTGTTCTGTACCTCATTTTAACTGGAAAAAATGATATGTATGGAAAGCAACGTGGCCTGGATCAGAACCCCCCCCCCCCTAGACTGAGTCACGTAGTTTATGGACGCTCCCTTAGTAGAACTGTAGTTTAACACGAAACGATGAAAAATTTCTAGTGCACCTCAACTATCCAAAACAAGTTCCGCTATATGTGAACGACGTGTTACGAAAGTTATTCTGAGTATGGCAAATGTCATTAGAGGTAGAAGTGGATTCGGGCCAAGAAACAGGCAGGAATGCGACCATAACCTTTGAATTAGTAATTCTGGCATTCGCTTGGAATGACTACGGGAAATAACGGAAAACCGAAATCTTGATGTACAGAATGGGATTTAAAGATTTGAACCCACGTACCCCAGAATGTCATCACTCGGCCACCACCATGCCCGAGTTGGATATCACAACCAAGGATTTCGAACCTTTCAGTTCCTAGACAGACGCCTTAGAGGACGTCAATTATGTGAGATCAAATACGGGGGGAAGGGGGTGATACGGTGAAATCTCACTGGGGGGGGGGGGGGTCGACAGAATATCAGGTCATCTTCTGGAGCAAGTTTCCGAAAAAACAACTTACGTAATTAATGGACGGCCCCTTACAATGGAATAACCACTCTATGAAGCTGATATTTATAGATTATTATTTAATTTTAGAACTGGGAGTACTCATGTTTAAGATACGTTTCGGATGACTGCTGATTAGTAACTAAATATTTCAGAGCAAAGTAAATGCATCTAATTAAACTTAATTTGGCATATTGAAAGTTAGTGAGTTTCAACCACTGTTGTTTTCAGTCTCGACAACCACACATCTACAAGGTGAGTATACGATTGTTTCGTATTTTGCACCAAACAAATACACGTAACGAAAGTAGAAAAACACAGACCACTAAACAACGAACGGCAGTTTGTTTACAGATATGGCAGCACTCATTTTTTATCGCAGTAAAATCATTTTAGCTTCACCGATTATACTTTGAAAGGAGATTATTAGAGTGCTGTCCGTTCTCTCTACTAACAGACATCATTGTGTGAATCAGTTTATCGATGGTAGTAGAGATTATACTTGGGTTTTTAATATTATTTTTCATTCTTTCTATTTTTTCTTATTAGCAACACTATCTTTAATTTCTACAAATATTATTAATTAATTCATTACCAGCAATCATTTCGATTATGGCAAGTAGCCTTCCATTTTCTGGAACTTAGTTGTTCCTTGCCCAAGTAGCTATGATGCATGTTAAGTGAGTCTTGGTTTCATATTGACAGTCTCCCATAGCATATTATATTTGTTCCACCAGAATCGGTATTAATCATGTATTTAGTTTCCTGAATGATTCCTGACTGAGGTCGGAAGTTGAATAATATATTTTAAGTTGAATCGCGATATATATTATGTATGAGATATCATTCACCAGATATCAATATTAATATAGATAATTAAAATAAAAGTTTTACTCTTATACTGTTGACATTTCTTATTTCTTACTCATCCTGAGGGTTTTTTTTTTAAAATAAATAATGATTTTTCATGCTACTGGTAAGTTGGTAGTGAAACGTTTTTAATGTAAGAAAGGGCATAAACTAAATGCGATCGCTTATTTCATTACAATCATAAAAATAATATGTAAGAAGTTAATACTGTAATGCCCCCATGTCAGTGCGTTGGTGATAAAGAGTTGAATAATTCGGAAAATTATTTATAGAAATGCGGAATGTTTTTATGAGTAATATTTAGACCACTAACGGACGCCAAAAAGCAATCGCGAAATAAGAATAATCAATTCAAAACGCTTTTGTGTTCTCAGTATTCTCGGCACGGTTTTCTCGACCGTTATTTTATTCTGTGGTGTGACAGCGTCACCCACAATGAATATAATTAAATTATTATTAATTATATTCATAATTTTTTTTTATTATATTCAAATTTATTAATTATTTAGTCTTGCAACGTGTAATTAATTGTAAATAATGAGGGTTGTCTGGATAGGTTAAATGTATGTTTAAAACCAGGGCGGCCAAAGGTATATTTTATTGTAAATCAATTTTTCTGTAAACGCATGGCTCAGAAGGGCTGAATATCGAAGGCTAGAAACTGCCATTTCGGCGGTTGAGAGAGGAACAATGGAGCAGGCGAGGCGACTCGATGGCGCCGGGACAGCCCGGCTTGAGTCCCGTTCGATAATCGGGCGGTGACCTACCCCTACCCTGCTACTACCCCGAAGGCCACGTAGGAAACGCGCGAAGGAGGCGGCGAATGCGACGCATGATATTAAACACGTGACGACGGAAATGTGTAGATAGCCAATCCTGAACATTTATTGGGGTCTACAATACTAATTCCGTGGAGTTCTTTTACATGTGGCGAGCAACTAGCCGAGGAAGAAGAAGGAGCCATTTTTAGACATCACTTCTGTCCAAGACGAGCTGATGAACGGACGTGACTTGGGTCCAAGACGAGCTGGTGAATAGACGTGTCAGCCCGGCACGCTCTCTGATGATCATTGTGGTTGATCATTTCTTGCTTTGGAAAAGCGAGATGTCGAGTGGCATGCTTGCCATTATTTGGAAGTTATGCTAATAACGCGGGCGTAGCCGCTTATTTAGCTTCCATTGCTGCAGTGGCATTGTGTTTGTCGCTCACCATCACGGCGATGATTCTATGGTAATGTACCAGCAACGACGGTCACTATTCAGTGGATTTTAACAGACTTATGTGCCCTTAAGCGACGCCTGGGTTAAGACTCTGCTCCCGTCACTTAAATTCTGAGCTAGCTGAATTTATATTTCGATTCAATTTTTTTCTTAAGCATCTTGCTGTTTGTTAATTCAATTTTGATGCTTTTCATTCACTTTATACGGCGCCCCCTGGGATTTTCCTTTGTACAGTAAAATGTTAGCTTCAATTTGATGGCCTGTGTTGCCATGTTATTTCAATGTTAACTTTGCTGTTTTTATTACTTGTTTGAGATATTTCATTCAGTTTTGTTTGCTTACTCCGGCGAATCGTAAACGTCGGGTATTGCTTGTTTTGCTGATCTAATTGTGTTTAACGTAACGTTAATTACTACCCGACCTTGTAAGGCCATAAGACTCAATAAATGAGGTTTTATTTTGTGTCTGAAATTCATGGTTCTAGTTAAACCTATTAGATCCTCTTTTAAATTAGCATCATTATTATATGTAATTTTTTCATTTTCAGGATTTAATTATAAATCCCCCCTCCCTTTTTCAGCCACCATTGTATTTCTAATACAATTGGCACCCAACGTTTCGGGCTTTTGCAAGTCGAAATTATTTTGAGAATTTCACAAGTCTAAAAAAATCCATGGATGTGACCTGTGTTTGATTCATTTTATTATTTTAGAATAAATTTTATGTTGAAATTTGTTTGCTTTGTTTGCCATGCTTGATTTAAATCTAAATGTGTGATTTATTTCAATCAGTTGTTCAAGTATATTTTCGTTCACTTGCATCAAGCATGGTTAGTTTAAAATTAAAGATAGAGTCAGTGCTTTTGAAATTTTAATGCATGGTAAAAGTTAAGATTTTTCTTTATGCTGATTTTGCTCATGTGTTGAGGTATTTGTGTCGCATGAAACATCGTTGTTTTTCCTTGTTGTTTAATTTTGGATGGGTTTTATTTCATGCTGAAGGGATTTATGCGCGGGTTTTGTTTAATGCTGTATTTTTTTTTTTGAGTAAACTCGTGCCGGTTGTATTTCGTTTATTGTCGATCGTTGTAATTGTTCGGAGTTGAGAGTTTGTATCTTACGTTCAAATCTATGAAGTTGAGATCGCGCACCATTAATAGGGCAGATCAATCTATTGTTCATAAAATTTCCGAGCAAACTGACGCGATGGATCAAGCACCGGAAGTACGCGACATACCGTTGGCGGACGAAGAGTGTAATGATACTCCTAGTACGCGTAGCGTTCATTCAAATGCATCATTAGATGGGGAACAGTTAGGGATTTTTCCAACCCCAGACAATGAAACCGTTCAAAATTCACCCATGCGGGCAGAAGTTGAAACACGTGCGTCGCAAAGTACGGCGACCGTACAACCTCAAGACCCGAACCTAATCCTTAACATGCTGGCGGAATTAAGTAGACAAATGGCTTCGCAAACAGAAATGAACAAGAAATTGGATTCGAAATTGGATGCACAAAGTCAAAATTCTATCTCGTTGAGGGAGGAGATAAGTAAAACTTCTGGCTCATTGAGGGAGGAATTAACTAAACAAATAGCTTCACAACAGGAGGACATAAACAAGCGTTTGGATGCACAAAATCAAAAATTTGAGTCGCAAAATGCTTTGTTGAAGGGCATGGACGGAAAATTTTCCGTTTTTCGCGAGGAAATGACCCGTGAAATGAGTGCATTCAAATCGGATATGCGAGCGAATGTTTCAGTGTTGGAGAGACGCACAGATACGATTCAGGCAACATGCACTGCATTGCAGGAATCAAGCGCGGAAATCTCGAAGCGTTTGGACGCGACCGAAAAATCTGTA
>JARYHS010013631.1:91451782-91552776 GCA_031002005.1 Vandiemenella viatica
GGTGTATGTGATTAACCGGAACTTTTGTCCTTAACACGCTGCTATTTCCTTTGGAGTGGAAATATTTAAATACAGTTCTTAGCGGTGATTATTCGGGAGCTGACATTGCTAATTAAGTCAGCTAATTAGCCACTCTAAAAGCAAACCATTCATACCTTCATCCATTTATCAAAGCATTTACATCAGGAGAATGGTACCTACAACACTCCTAGTTCACTATTTTTCTACACTCCCCATTCATCGTGTAATATATCTATAACCTAGCCAAAACCGTTTAGAAGGAAACCTATTTCATATAATTCATATAGTAAATAACTTCTATTAACACTTTCTTTGCAGTAAAGTACTCTTTACCTGGATTGAAACCACTTGAATAAAAGACAAAAGATTTAGATAAAGTTGTTTTTCGAAAGCAATAAATTTGAATACATTCATTTTCACTAGGAAAGCTTAATAGGACGATTATTTTAAAGTGTAATTTCTATGCCCTTAAAAATTTAGTTAAGAAGATAGCGATACGATAGATACCATGTGCTTAGAGGGGGCAAAGTACAAAATTTGGAATTATTAACGAATGTAAAGCGCTACATCAGATTTTCTATCACAAGTTGTTGTCAGCAGGAATAGGCAAGAATTTAACAGAAAAAAGTTCTGGCTTCGCATTCGGGAGGACGCTGGTTCGAATCCCTTTCCGTCTATCAACATTTCAACATGGTTTCCCGTAATCACTACAGGAGAATGTCGGGAAAGTTATTTCAAAAAGACATGGCCGAATTCATTCCCATTCTTTACCCCACGCCATTTCCAGTCTCTAATGACCACAGTGTCGAAAATGGTATAAATACATAAAAAAAGAAGCCTTAAAAGAAAAGGAATTATAAAATCAATATAACAGAAGTTTCTGAGGTTAAGAAGAAACTTCAGGATTCAACGAAATTAGATTGCTGTTTGATGTATTACAGTGGTGTGAAACAAGATAAAAGAACAGAAGCTGGCGTAGATTTAAACATCAAAATAAATGATGATATAGAATATATAGTTATTGCTATTGCAGTAAAAGAATTAATATTATGTTAATAAGTCTACAGTGGTTATATAAAACAAGCATGTTTTACCAGGTTCTACAGAAAGTAACAGACAAATCAGAAAAATGATTATCCCATAATTAATAGACAACTAGCGGTAGTGTAGGAGTAACCAATTTAAATTTCCATTGGAAATATTGCGAAAAATAAGTAAACCAAAGTAGAACCTATTTTATTTTCGCTTCATACAACCAATTAAATATTTAAATGCGTTTTTCAGCATAATGGCATTCACAAGTTTACTTGGGCCTAAAGAGTAGCGAGGTCCTTAATTGGTTATCTATTGGTAAACGAAAAGATGTTAATTCAAGCACAGGATATTCGAGTATATAGAAGCAGTGAGAGATTCTGACCATTTCATATCTCTAAAAATGAAAGTATCCCGGAATACGCCTGGTGTGATTTGGGGAGACCATGGAAAACTCAAATCTGGATGCCCGGACAAGGATTTGAACCCATGTCCTTCCAAATGCGATGCCAGATCGTTACCACTGACCCACCATATTCGATCTTTATATAGAAACACTAATTAGAGGCAAAAGTGGCAACAAAAATTCCATATCTGGTATAAAAATAAACCAAGGTGTAACATAAGGGTGTCTTCTTTAACCAATTTTTACAGTATTTATATAGATGATGACACTGAGAAATGACATATTACACTAAACTCAAATTTCTAAAATAGTACTCAGATTTTAATGTACTTCTTTTTACTGATGACCAGACAATTTAGGCTGCAAAGAGCCTTGCCCGGTTTAAACTTAAATAGCCAAAAATACAATTTGGAAATTTCAGAAGTCGTGAGATCCAATGGGAATAAAACTGCGAAACAAGTAATACTCTTCAACTATTTAGGAATATTGACCGGGGTTAACAAAAAATTATATAATTAATAAATTGAATTTCTTCCAATCGATTTGTGGCACAATAAAGAGGCTAATGGGGAAGAAAATTAGAAAAGAAAGCACTCTGATATATTATTAACTACTTGTGGTTGTGTGATTTGGAACGTTCAACATTTAAAAAATCTCTTACAAGAAAAAATGAGATCAAATTCTTGCGATTTCTAGCAGGAAATGTTTTACGGGATCAAATGAAAATGTTCGTAGATAGTTTCAGATGTTTAATTTAGCTGACAAAATCTGGAAGCACAGATGCAGTTAGTAGTAATGTGTCTGGACAGAGAACGGATCCCTCAAAATTTTTAAACTATAGAAGAATTTCTGGGAAAAATTTACTAGAAAATGAAACAACAGCTATATTTGTAAACTGGAGCCCCATTAGGCCACAACGGTCTAATTGTTGCACACGGTTGACGATGATTGTTTTAAATAAAAGTGTAACATCATTTTTCTGCGTAATGTGGATAATTTATACGCATAATTGCAGCAACTTCTTTACATCATTAGAAAAAATAATGTTATTCGCTACACTTTAGGACTAATAGGGAGTGATGCTTTGAAGCCGCCATCGTTAACAAATTTTGCTCCTTCGGATACCTAGGAACGTGATAATTACATAGCTTACAATTACAAATTCTTTCATTGAGGCTTCTCGTCAGAAAGTAGGTTTAACTTTTTGAAGCGATATGTATGTTTCGTAACATTTCATTTCCAGGAAAAAACTTATAGAAGTGGAGGTATGTTTTAATTTTACAAATAAAACCTCATAATGTTGGACTGATCTATTTTCACACAACTTGAATCTCTTTACAGCTGATGAGAACTGGCATTTCGTATGTGGTTTCAGAATGAATGGTATTTTACACAGTATATAGTAGGCGTATATATATACAAATTACACTCAGGACTTGAAGTTAACATTTTTCTTTCGGTTCTATTTGGGGTAAAATACGAAAATCGTGTTGTAAAGGAGCATATTTTTAAAGATTATAAATATTTAGATTTTATTTTAATCATATTCTTCTTATATGGTTTAGATCACAGAATATCAACATTTGCCTTGTTTTCTAATTGCCATTAATGATTCCCTTAAAATTTGATTAATAATCTAGTATTCCAATATTTTTTTTTTGTGGCAGCAATATAAATATATATGAACAAATAAATAACCTTGTAAATTTATATATAGCGCTAAAGTATATAAAATAATAATTAAAAAACGCGATAACTGATGAAAAAAATGGCCTCTAGGGTAAGTTTATCTCTGATTATTATTTGACTGATTTGATCAAAACTAATCTCATCTAACTTTAGTTTCAGTTCTACATGTTTCCACTCTTTGATTTAATTCAACACTATAGGCGGGAATTGACTTACCTGCAGTATAAAAACTTCTTGGGTTTCAAGCTGCGTCAAAATTGAATCGTCTGGCGACGCTTCGGAAGCTTGTACCGCTTCCATTGTCAAGCCTCACTTAACTTCACGGAGATTCAATTTTGACGCGGCTTGAAACCCGAGAAGATTTGATTCAGCATTGCGGACGCGAAAATGTTCATATACCTCACTTACGTACAGTTTGTTATAGGTTTGGTATGGGTATAACGTTGCACAGATAAACTCTAGTTTAAGACTTATTTACATTTCCAATGAAGCCGGAAGTGAAACATCTGGAAAATCTGACAGAGATCTGCTATCTCCAGACTAATAATCTAAGAGTTGTTCCATTTTTATATTCACCACAACCAGTTTTTAAGAATCTTAAATTATCTTATTTTGTATTTTCCTGATGAAAATAGAACTCATTCAGTTGACTGGATTCATGCAATTGTTCTCAATGTTGGTATATTATTTACTTCCATCTCTTGCTGTTAGTGCAATTGCCTCTTAAGAATTTATTTGTATAATCGTTTCACTGCACTTAAAGATCCATTTTTCGAATTTCTTGTATTCTGAACATTTTCATTGTAGTTACATGATTTTGAATTAAATCAAATACACAGCGTCTGTTTGAATAAATGGAAACGAATAACCAGTGTCAATAAGATATATTCTCATTGTGTGTAGTGGTTTTGTATTGGTGATGTGGCTTTAATAGCCCTAGTCGGGACGAAGTACATGATCTTTCTGATCGAAAGGTGAAGTCCTGGTAGACTTTTTTGCTGAGTTAACTAATAAGTCAATGCCTTATGGAACACCTGACTCTGGCTTCAAGGAGGCAAAGACCATTGCCTGGGTGGCGAGGAGCAATAAGAGGATAGCCCCTTAAACACGTTTGGTGGAGCGTTCACCTCATATCTCGAAGCTTTTTATCGACCATAGGGCCGCCGTCAAATATATCGCTCGGTGGTGAGGAGCAAAAAACTCGTCGGAGCCCTATCTAGACGACTTCTTCTCTCGGCCGGCGATCGTGAGCTCGTTGTCGCTGCCGGCCGGGGTCGAGAGGTCGCTAGCGCCGAGCGATAGTATCGACTGCGGCATGCCCGGGCCAGTATCGAGGCTGGCTCGGGCGCAGTTTGTGTGCGGCTCGCGTGGCAGTAGGATCGCAGCCCGGAGCAACCAAGGCACCGGCTTCGACCCCGTCATGGTGCACTCGCGCAACAGGCAGCCGCCGACCAGATATGTGAGTACGCCACGCGGCATGCCTGCCACACCGAGATATGTCACACGAACCACTGTCACCGTCTTACCGATCTAGGGGCGCCTGAAAAATGTTGATCTCGCACTGCATCAATTAACTTTGACCCAACTGCTTATAACACTCACGAATTAGGTTATACTCTGTACTGTCACCCCGAAATGGTGTCAGTTGCTTAATCTGTAAGGTAGAACAAAATATTTACAAGTTACTGAAGGGTAACAACACCTGTCAAAAGAAGACAAAATGTTTTTTTCTCACTTATTTATCTGCACCTTCTAAGAGTAAATTTTATATACAAAAACGACTTGGTAAAACATAAATAAATATCTTTTGAACGTAAATTGACAGCATTATGTACCCGCATTGTACAGATCCGTTGCTCTTCGAGATCTTAAAATACCTTGGTCTAGCTGTATCATACGAGATCCAAGCACTGTGTTTGAATTGTGTTGAGATAACCTGATTGAGGTCAAAGGGCAAAAAAGTGGAACAGAAGTAACTGAATCACTAAGAAAATAGAGCTTGTAATCAGTAGTAACATCGCTATGTCTCCGCTTTTGAATTGTTAACTGGGTGAAACGTTTAACGGTTACATTGCTTAAAATAATCCGAAAACGTGAGCATATGATTACTTATATAGTGATAAGCGAGACGCAAAGGGCATTATATTTTAGGTTGTATTTCGCACAACCGCGAGGAAAGTGTAAGAAGGCAAACTACATTCTAATGCCAATGGTTCCTTCATTGTTACAATATACCTACAGCAAAGTAGATTATCTTAGGAAACTGAGAAGATACGTGTTCAGTCTATTCAGGCCATACTCGGTTTTGTTAATTTAAAATAAGCGAGACTGTCGGAAAGTAGACTCGAATACAGAGTAGTGTTAGAAAGAGTGACAAAGGAATTGAGACCGAAGTCATTGGAAGATAAGAAGGAGGTGAAGACAGCGATGGGCTATGATGTGTAGGACGATATTGGAAGAAGGGCTATGTGCAGTAGGTGCAAGGAAATTGACCATCAACAGCATAAGCTATTACTTCCTATCAGGCATGAAGTGCAAAAGTTTTCATTTGCACCTACCGTAAGAGAATACGGGACTAGAATAATTTTCGAATAAGTAGCTAAAAAATTAACCACAAACGGTAAAAAAAATTAAAAAATCATGTCGCACAAATGTAAGGAAACATGCACCATCGCAGTTATTAATTAATTAAATTAAAAATAAGATCAGTTAACATACAGTTATCAATTCGTAATACGGAAGGGAATTAACATACCGCAAATATGAGAATAAATATTCTTCTCCTACCACCCACTGAAACAATGTGCTCAAAGACGATATGTGGTCCATGAGGCGATTCAAACTATTTCATCTACTTTCATCGTTTTAGCCACTGATGTCTTGTTATCCTAGCATACTACGAAACAGAATGAGAACAATTTATTACACTATAATAATCATCTCCTAATTTACACGAGCGATTGTTAATTGTTCCGATAGACTACAGTTGCTTTGATAAATCATACCCTAGCCGATATTCATTTGGCCGTTTGCTGCAAGGTTTTAATTGAACGAGAATATGGTGGTTCACGTAAAAGGGACATCTGGATATTTTTCTTTTCCTTTCGTCAGTCTCTCAACTGGTTTGATGCAATCTTATATATCTTCCTAGCCTACGGTAACCACATCTTCTCCACATACCCCTTCCAAACTTCATCCTCAATCATCTGCTTGTTATATTTTAATATTTATTTTCCTCTTTGCTTCATTTGTTCCTTCGACTAACTAATTAATCAATTCTGCACGACTTAAAATGTGACCCTCAACCTCGTAAGGATCTTTTACAGACTTCTATCCTCACTATTTTCAAACCACATTGATTTTAGACTCCCTCCTGTTCACTCACATTCCAGCATCATTTCATTTCGCTACGCATTAAGTGTTAATTTATCTCGGTAGAACGAAAACATCTCTGACTTATTATTTGGATATGTCTTCAACGTGTCTGCGAGTGTTACCCTTCTATCATCTTCAATTTAAAAAACAGCGTATCGAAATGGCAGCAGTGAATTTCCAGAAATGTTAATTTGGTTTTCCTAATTTACACAGAACCTGGAATCTTACGAAGAAAATCAAGCGATATCCTTCAAGCTTGTACATTAAAGAGGGGATAATGAGTTAAAAAATCTTAAGAGGTACGTGTCGTAGTTTGCATAGAGCAACTATTCCGATGTTGTTTTCTTCGGTTACAATCATTTCAAACTGAAAAGTAACCTTTGTTAAGATGGAATATGTGATTTCCCCTTTCCCTCGCCTACATGAGAAATAAAATTTTTATGGTTGGTGAAAGGCTTTAGAAATTCGCAACGGGCTACCAAACATCAGATTTTATTTGTAGAATAGTTTGCACAAGATTTAACAAATAGAAAATACTGGCCACGTTGCCATCCGTTAAATGTTGATTATTATTATTATTAAATGCTAACTTCCATACCATATTCAAGTAAACCCTGGCGAAGGTTTTAGATCACAATTCCCTCTCTTCCCTGGTACATTCGTTCGTAACTCTCTTCAGCTCATGCAGAATATGAAAGTTGGGCAGATCTACAATCTGTGCTTATTATCGAATGATGATATGCCGCACTATTAGCACTTCATGGATTCCATACTCAACTGATCAACAAACCTTTTCTTCTATCCATGCGCCTAATCTTGAGATCATGTTCTCATCTCTCTGTAGCTATTGATAATATTCTCGATGTTCTGAATTCAGAACAACACAATCATTGATTAGAATAATGGTTCTACTATAATACTCCGTAACATTCCTATTCTCACTTCCTCCTGTTCTGATCTGCGTTCCTATTCTTTCCTTTCCGTCTCTCAATAATATCTACACCCAGCTTTTCTCTTCACCCCAACGGTTTCCATCTTATATATCTCAATTCTGTGACAGTCTGTCATGCCGTTGAATAAACCCAGTGCTATAGTATCAACTTGACCTTCCTCGTCCATTTTATATGAAAGATTTTGTAGATAGCGTAGCAACCTAAATCGACACGAACGACACCTTCTAAAGCCACATTGCTCATTTAAAACCCACTCTTTCCTCACACACCGAGCGTGATGGTGTAACGGTTAGCGTTCTGGCCTCGCATTCGGGAGGACGGTTGTTCGAGTCCCCGTCCGGGCATCCAGATTTGGGTTTTCCATGTTTTCCCAAATCACTCCAAGCAAATGCCGGGATGCTTTCTACAAAAGGCCATGACCGAATTTCTTCCCATTCCTTGCCCCCCCCCCTCCCCCATCCTTTCCCGTCTCTAAAGACCTCGCTGTTAAAACACGTTAAGCATTTACAAAAAAATTCCTCACAGATACTAGTAATGTGGTGACCAATAAAACACATCAGAGCGATTCTAAAATGGAACAGGTTGAAACGAAAAACAGGATGTTTGAGAAATGTATGCACATACTTCTAGCAAAGACATATCGGAATAACACAACAAAGCCTGATCGAAAACGCCATATTCGTGTATGAATCAAGTTTTTATCTGCGTACTGCTTTCAAATAGTTGACTGAATTGCAAAACGTGTAACGTGCATTATTAACAAAAAGAATCCGTTTGTTCAAGCGTATAAGTGAACAGTTCAGTTATTGAGGTGATTGATTCCCTGAAGCATACATTTCTTCTGTCACAGGTAGAGCTATTTCTAGGCTTTGATTCATAGGTCGAATTATAAATAATCGTGACGCAATTACAAATGAGATAGCATACAAAATTCTCGTGAGTCCACATTTGGACTACTGTTGTGCAATTTGGAATCCGCATTGCAAGAGGATTATACAGGATAATGAAGAGCCACTTGAATTGTGAGTGCGTGCAACAGGCCTTACGAAAACGTCACAAAATTGACCTGTAGATAGGGTTTGTTGTCTGGCAGATTGGCGACGTAACTTGCGTTTGAATTTAATTTAATTAAAATTGCAATGGAGCACACGCTATTTAGCCTATCTGGAAACATGCTAACAGCTCTTTTCACTAAGAGTGCGATGAACTACTTCGTCCACCAACCTATTTGGTTCGCAATTACAGGAAAGATTAGAGAAATTAGGTGCCTTACGAAATTTTCTTCCCTCGTCGTAATTCGGGATTGGAATGCACAGAGGTAGTTTTGAAGGGAAATACATTGTCACCAACACCTTTGTGCACTTCATAGATGTAGATAATTTGTTATACCAACATTTGATGTCGAGTATACCCCGTAATTCACTTCGATCTACTACTTAACCTCGGATGAAAACATCAAAAGAAACTGAAGCGTCGTATACAGCAGATCGTATTGAGCCGAACACACACTATCTTCATGTGATGGTGCTCCGAGTGGACGAGATATAAAGTAATGAAATCCTTTTTATTAGTCCAAAATATTTATGTAGTGCACTCTTGCTGTAAAAGGTACTCCAAGAAAAGTAAAAAGAAAACGCGATTTGGGCAATAACACACACATACATATACAATGTTTTTGAAAATCCCTAACGTGTCACTCGTCTCCCCAGCTGCTACAGGACAGAACAGGAGCTACAAGATCGCCGTGCACCAGTCATTTTATGTAACCCCTTGAAAAAGTAATTCAGATATTTAGAAATGACTGTTTCCCGAAAGTAATAACGAACAATCTCGTCGTCGAACCACGGCACTTATCACATGAAAATAGAGCTTGTGACTTTCCATTGCCATAAGATTCCGATTTTTGTCTTTCTGCACTCCACCTCTTCGAGAAGATGGAACCGGGCACGCTTGGTGAGCGGTAATGCTATGGCCTCGCATTCGAGTGGACGCTGGTTCAAATCCTCGTCTGGTAATCCAGATTTTGTTTTTAATGGCTTCTCGAAATCATTCCAGATAAATGCTGAGAATTCCTTCAAAAGGCCATGGCCAATTCCTTCCCATTCCCCAAGTCCAGGCCTCTCCCATCTCTAACGACGCTGATGAGGCGTAAAGCTGTAAACAAATAAAAGAGACGATTGTACACGCATTTCTGAAGCACTCTCATATTAGTTTTGAATAGAGACAAATATTTCCCTCATGACGCTCATGAAAGACATTTGGAGAAATGTTAAACAGTAAGTGAAATTAGTTTAATAGTACACGACCACAAGGTACGTATTGCGTATGTAATTCAGCAGCATACAGATTCAGGTATCCAACGCAAGATAACTAATGTTAATAAACAATTTAAATAAACTATACGACCACTAACAAGTACATGTGTGTTCTATTTCTGTCAAAAAATATCACAAAACGAAGTTTAAACGGGAGTCACTTAGTAATTAATTTAATTTATGATTAATAGTATTTTAAATGATTTCGCTTGATAAGAGACCACTTGAATGTTTGAAATAGAATTTGATTTTACTTCACATTTAAGCTTTAACAATATAGTGTGAAAATTGTTTCAACTACAATCTGGTCTGTGGAAGATTGCTCAGCAGAAAAAGTGTTTCACCGTGTTGAGTTTCTACGGGAGACAAAGTGTTACGCTGGTATTGTTCGCTTCTGAACGGAAGTTGTAAGTAGACTTCATGCAGCAACACGCGGCTAACGTAATGGTGCGTGTTTGTCTGATATAAAATATCAGACCAACGCAGAGGTGCGAGCATACTGCACGCCATCTGGCCATGAAACGGAACAGCCGATTCAATTTCAACTCTCTTTTTTGCTTCCTGATACAACACATTTCAAAAAGTTTTATTTACTGTCTCTTAAACATTGATGACGTAAACACATCGGACAAGTGCAAAGAGTGATATGTGATGAAAAGCGAAAGAAGGGAGAGTACTAATAAAGTGTTAACGGCGAATACAGGCAGAAAATTTTTATGACGTTCATGATTTCGGAATCCTCCGGGATATTGTAATTTCACACGGCAGCCAACCTAACAGATGAATAGACAGTCCACATGTAGCATTATTCATATCTGTGTAATTTCTGTGTTGATATTATTCGTTCAGGACTCATATCTATGCATCTTCCGATGCGACGCATATAGACCCCGCTGGTTCAGAACCCCGTTCAAGATTTCGGTTTTCCATGGTTTACTGAAATCAAGCGAGGTGAATGCCGGGATGGTTACTTCAAAAGTACATAGCCCAATTCGTTCTAGTTCCTTGGCCTTCATGTACTTCCTGTCAATGACTAGTGCGCATAATTTGCGAGTAACGTCTATGATAGCTTAAGATGTGCCAATAGCACTAGGGAGGTAAGAAGGGCGACAGGTGGTAGGGAAAGGGTTCAAAATCCTTCACCTGTTGGAAAGAGTGATGAAGGGATGCACTAGAGAAGTAACGGAATTGGGATACAAAACTGTGGTCAGACCACTGCTGGAATATGGTGGTGTAGTTTGGGATCCACATTTTGGGTATCAAATACAGGAGTTGGATGGGGTGCAGAGGAGGGCTGCCAGGTTTGTCTCTTGAAATTACCGCAGAACACAATCTGTAACTAATATGATAAAGGAGCTGGAGTGGGGTTCATCGGAGGATAGAAGGAGGGTAAAGAGAGTCATGGGAGTGAGCAAAGCCTATACTGGTGATGAAGCAGGGAAGATATTGGTGGCAAAATTAAGAGAGGTGTTTGGAAGGGTAAGGTTGACCATGATCACAAGCTGGCACTTGATTTCAGGCATAAGGGTGTGGGAAAATTTTCTTTCATAGGAAAGGGAATGAGGGACTGGAATAAATTGCCAAGAGAAGTGATGAATAACTTACCGGAAATTAGTAGAGGGCAAAAGTAGGTTGGTAGGGGGAAAGGGAGGGGGTGTAGGGACATTGCTACCAGAGCAGGCGCTCCATTGTAGTTTTATCTATTATTATTATTATTAGCGCCCTTGTTCGAAATTTGCGTCTGACTTCATGGACGGGATGATTAGGTTTTAGGTAGTTTTTCGTAGTCGTCAAGGTGAATGTTAGGACAGTCCCAGATTTTCTGCGTCATAAATTACACATTTCATGAACCCTATCTAACCTTATCATACAGAACACAGATTATACCTATCATTAAGGTATGGTGACTGGTTAATTTGCTTCCCCTACCAATGGCAGCTACCAACCGGCTGGTAAATATAGTTGTTGATGCTAAATTTTGCTTTTTGGTATCAATCTCTCGAATGATTTGATGCAATATTCCATCTGTTACTATCCTGTGCTAATAACTTAATCTGAACATATCAATTACATCCTATGTCCTCATTTATCTGATACACGTATTGTAGAAGCAAGTTGTAGAGGAAGACCAAGCTTACAATTTAATCTCTGGCCTCGCATTCGGGAGTACGTAGGTTCGAATCCCCGGCTGGCCATCCAGATTTGGGTTTTCCATGGTTTCCCCAGATCACTCCAGGTTAATGCTGAGATGGTTCCTTCAAGAGACCATGGAAGAAATTCTTCCAGTTCCTTTTCACCAGTCCTTTCTCGCCACTAGTGGCATTCATGTCGACGAGGCGTAAAGCTATAAGCAAAAAATAAAAAAAATAAAAAATTAATCACTTGTCTTAAAATGTGTCCCACGATTCTATATATTTTTTCTGTGTGACTTCTCAATAATATATTTCCTCACTTACAATTTCTAAAACACGATCATTTCGTGCCTTACCTGTCCACTTAATTATTTTCCTTACATCCTTCTTTAGTGCCAAGTTTAAAACGTATCAGCTTCCCTTTCATAGTGAGAGAAAATGCTGCGTGAAAACAGCTTGGAAGTTTACGATAGCTTGTAAATACTCTACAGGTACATCCGTTATCACTGCGGAACAAAACTCTACCTTGATTTATCAAGTGGTTAAATAGCTAGTTCTGCCGATTCTGGCTGTAATACAGGAAAAGTCAAAACGAAATTCGAGAAAAATATTTTGATCTTTGCTGTGGAACGTTTCAAAGGATTGAGTATTCTCTGTGGGGGTTAATTTGTGAGTTACATAATCATGCAAAACATTAATATAAGGATCTCCAAAACTGTACTAAATACCGTTTGCCAAATAACGGTCTATTATACCATTACTGGTTTTTTTGGACTGTGCATTCGGTCTGAACATTTCTCAGCCTAGAATATAAATTGTTATTGTATACTGCAATCATACTGCAGTTTACAGATGGTTAAAAGAAACTGATGTTTATTTTTATTTTAATTTTTATTTTTTTTATTTTTTTATTTTATTTTTTTTTTAAACAGAGGTTTTCAATTTCATATTTCTTAATCTGCTGTTAGTATATGGTTGAGTCCGAAAATATTTCAGGCCAACTTTGTGCCTCTGAAATACTTTTAAGTACGCAAACGCAGTGAAAAAGAGCTCTTAAAAGTCGTATCCCCGACAGAGATATTGTGCCAAGAGCATTTGATGCTATGTATAGCTTTATCTGCCCGCCTTGTTGGCGGTATCGCTAAGGCGAAAAGTCTGTTCCTGGTACTTTACAATGATATATGATTTATGGAACGATGGAGGAAGTTTTATCAACCACACAGTAAATGCGCAGCAAGGTAGCAGAGACAGTTATGAACAATTCCTTAAAACCATATCGCATACCAAAGGCTGTGCATCTAGATTCTAGAGTGGCGACATACGACACAACTATTCGTCGTTTGTAGAACAGGTTTGCTCATGTGTCTTTAGGAAGAATAGACCTGATTGTTTTTGTTTTTTCATTCCTTAAGTCTTTAAGCCTAGTTGACGTCATTAGAGGCGGGAAGGACTGGGGTAAAGGAGAAGGAAGGAATTCGGTCATTGAATTTTGACGGAACAGTTTCGGCACTCGCCTGGAGTGATTTCGGGAAATCACGCAAAACCGAAATCTGGACGGTTGGACGAGGAATCGAAACTGCGTCCTCCCGAATGTGAGGCCAGAGCGTTACCGCACACTCACCACGTTCGGTGACCTAAATACGCTGGTACAAGGTTTCACTCTCCATTCATTCACTTCGTGAACAAGACGCTAAATTACACACCTCCATCAGTCAAAATACAGTAATTTTAGTGGTGAAGACAATGAAAAGCCATGATAAATTCTCAGGGAGATCGTTTTGGAGGGTTTATTGTCCGTGATAACAGATTCTACCTGGGACGCCAGGAAAGGTACAAAGATTTATTTTACTAGATTTGTTGCACCCTCAGAAAAGGCATGAAAAGTAGGGTTTTTTTGTGGCTTTAAGTCTCGCCGATATCAATGTCATTAAAGACGGGAAAGGACTGGGGCAACGAACGGAAAGGAATTTGGCATTGACCATTTGAAGGAATCATTCCAGTATTCGCTTGGAATGATTTCGGGTAATCATGTAAAACCGAAATCTATATGAGTGGATGGGAATTCGAACCTGTGTCCTCCGCAATGCGAGACCAGAGCGTTACTTAGCACCCAACACACTCGGTGGACGTAGTTTCTTCCTACATGGCATGTAGATTAAATGACATCCAGCTACTTCTGCTATAACAAAAGAAAATGCTAAGCAAAGTCACAAACATCGTAAAAGCGTCGTATTACTATAAAATCCACAGTAACCCAAGGGACTATTTTTCTTTCTTTCCGATGAGGCCTGCAAGAATTACTTACCAATGTAGATCTTTATCCTTCTGTGTTGTTTTTTCTTCCTTTCAATCCAATACTCCATAATTTCTTTCCTTTCTGCCTTGGAAACTTTCCATACGTAATATCTTCAATCTTCCTATAATTTCCTATTAAATTATTTATTTCCAAATCTTGCTTGACCTCTTGAATTGTTGATTTTTTTTTCTCCCAAAGGTAACTAAATATATTTTTGATAACAGTTTTCTCCTTTTCTTATCGATCCTGCAAATATTTTATGTGTTCTGGTGTATTTCCTTATTACTTAATTTCCATGGATCTGTTGTTTTCATTGGACTCTAAAATTTTATCATGATTCTTCTTTCTAGTAATTCCAGTTTGTATAATCTATAGTTAAACACTAGGTATTCACTCACGTATAGACATTCCGGTTTCACTACTGAGTTGTATTGCCTTATTTTAACATGTTTAGATAAGCAAGGTACTACAGTTTAGTTTGCTAATTTTTGAGGTGCCTACAATACACTGCCTTGTTGATCATGTTAAAAAAGCCTTTTGTTCTCCCCTTGTTTATTATAGTTGTAACCGCATGCTAATTCTGAAACCCAATTTAGGGAACTTTTATAAACCACGTAGCTCCAATTTTGGCCTCCTGTGGAACCTCCCCCCCCCCCCCTCCCTCCCATGTAGTCCGACGTGGCTTTTGCCTCTACCTTTCCCTCCCGCGGGTAGCACGTAGCGTTTGTTCATTTTGATTCCAGAAGAGATTTTTTTTTACAGTTTTCTCTTCTCAGACTATTATAAATTACGTACGGAAATAATTAAATGAAGGAAATGATTTTCACATGCTGTTGTGTGTTCTGTACCTCATTTTAACTGTGAAAAATGGTATGTATGGAAAGCTACGTGGCCTGACTCGGACATCCCCCCCCCCCTACCCCACGTAGCTCAGCGTAGCCTTTTAGCCAACTCCTCCTCCCATATACAGTTTACATGTAGTTTATGCACGCTCCCTTACGTGTATCAGTGCCTGACATGCCAGACGGTAGCGTAAGTAGTGGCTGTGGATGGTGCAGGTGACGTGAGCTGTTAGGATAACATCATCAGCAAAGTGACGGCACGGTACGGCGCTGCTGGGTGCACGTAATTGGCTGGTGAGCAGGGCCGGGCAGGCGCGAGCCAATTAGGCGGCGGCTCGCCCGCTGCCTGCTCGGAGATACAGTAGCTTCCTGCCTCGGGCATACACTACACGTAAACTACGTCCAGCGCGGCCCTTACTACTACGGCAGCAGCTACCCACGGCCTCCTTAGTATTAAGCCTCCCTCTTACCAAGGAAGAAAAAGACGCTTGTTAGGATCATTACGTTAAGGATGAAGAAAGATTGGGTAGAAATCATAGCAACACTCAACGAATCTGTTCAAAACGTAGACATTTTCGGGAAAGACTAGTGTTGCAAATTGAAAAAAAAAAAAATCAGCTTTGTCAAAAAAACCTAAAAAAAACTTAGCACCCTTGTTTTTTTCTAAATTTGTTTTTTTTTTCCCCAGAAAACAATATATTTGTTTTATTTACGGAACTTACATTTTACATGTGTGTTTTAAATCTTAGTGAATCATATAATATCTTACATAATGATTCATAAATGTATCTATATGGGTAACATAATTTTATTCATCCTCTATGACAGTATCACATTCATTAGTATCAGCACTATCAACACTAGTTTGGTCGGTGTCGGAATTTTCTGTTTCTTCTTCTGTCTCCTCTAGATCCGTAACTTCAGAAATAGTTACATTTTCTTTTACTGGTTGTTCTTGTATTGTACGCAAAAGATTTTGAGATTGCAATTTTAAATTGTGAGCAAACTACACACTGTGCATAAAAACTGCGCCGATAATTTTCTATTACGGTCTTTTAAGTTTGAATTTAAATCTATTATCATACAAAATAGGAGCATTATTTCTTTTTCAATCGTTGGTTTACGCCAACGGTTGAAAAGGAAACGATTCACATTTACTGACAATGATTCGGTATCACTATACGCTGAGAGTTTAACAAGTATACGAATATAGGGAAAGCACAATAAGTAATTAAAAGAGGCAAAAAACCGTAGATAAATTTAAAATTCCTATTTTTTTGAGAAGATCCGTAGGTCTACAGATAAATTCGTAGGGTTGGCAGCACTAGTTCAAATAGCGAGTATCAAACCAAACAACGGGGAACGGGGATTCCTTCTCGCCAAATTTAGCCTTTTCGGGAAGTCCCAGTTCGTAAAAACTTCAGTCAATGTTGCCAATATTTTCGTAATTTTCTTTTCAACTGAACCAGAAAAATAAAGTAGAAAAAATTAAGATAAGTACTTAGTATAAACTCTAAAACAGTCATATTATACGATAAATGTCTTACAAATTTGAGATTTAGTAATTATGAAAAAAACGTGTTTTTTTCTTTTCATAGTTTTTTTTTTCAAGTCAGAAAAAAAAACTTTTTTTACAACACTAGGAAAGACCATCCTTCAGTAAGGACAAATTTCACATGGCTATTATCCAGCATACCTACACCATTGTTACATTTAGCTGAGACACTATGGCGATTATTCGAGCGACAGCGATATAAGAATTGCGTATCAAAGTCCTCCGTTAAACGTCATGCTTCTCAATAGTGTGTCGAGGGAAAGGGTATACTGCCCTATCGATATTGATAAGTCCATCTCATAGGCACATGGTATTCCGTTGCAGAGTGGGTCTAATTGGGCAGGGAATCGGTTTTGGATACCCTCCACTCTCTTCCTTTCTCTCTTTTTCCCGGAATCTTGGTATAGCCTACAGCACTGACTGATCGGCCAACACGGGAAACGTGTTGAGGGCTGCATTCGTGAAGGGAGAGAATGGAAAATTCTTTCTCGAGCAAAGGAGGTTAGTTAAATAAGTTAAATAACACACGCTTTTTCTGATGAAGTATCGTCCCGGAGAGGTTTTATGTCTCATGGTGTCCAGTAAGTTTTTAATGGCCAGTACTTAGGGAGTGTCCATAAAGTACATAGATCTCTTTAGGCCTCCTGTGAATCCCCCATTCCCCCATGTAGCCAGACTTGCCTTTTGCCTCTAAACCCCCCCCTCCCCTTCCCAGAGTTGAACATAGCCTTTTTTCTTATTGATTCCAGAATACATTTTTTACTGTTTTCTCCTGTCACACTATCGTAAATTAGAGATAACTTAATAACGGAAATAAATATATACATGCTGATTTTAACTGTGACTAATAATATGAATGAAAAGTTACTTGGCTTGGCTCGGAAATCTGCCCCCCCCCCCACACACACACACACGTAGCTTTCCAAACAAACCACTCCCCCCCTGGATGGAACTACGTAGTCTATTGACGGTTCCTTAATTTGTTTCAATATTGTTATGGCACGGTGACAAGTACTGAGAAATGAAAAGTTTATGAATAATGACTAGGCATTTATGAAGATTTTGGGTTTCAAGCACGAAGTTAACAGTAGCCACAGTTAGGCTGGGAAGTTGTTAATAACAACACTGGAAAGTGTGCTCACATAAAATCCATATTACTTGTAAATCTTTAATGTTTGTTTGGAAACAGTGTTGAAAGTGGATATAATGGTCTTTCATTCTTAGGAGGCTAGAATATAAACTATGTATTTCTTCTGGCTGAGAATAATTGATGGCAATGCATTTCTATACTTTAAATTTTTTAAATCACTTTGATTTGAGAAGTTAGCCTTCGAAATTTGCCCAGAATACTTGCTTACTTGATAGAACGATCGATGACGGGATGTAAAATGCGGATGTGTGTGAGATTTTAAAATATCTTTTGTGAATACTGTATTGCATGTTCGCAGCATTTGAGAACCGAATAAGTAGACACGTCTGTTGGAATCACAATTAGGGGCGCCGGCTTTTAGAAAACCCCATGGGTGCTCACACTCATTTGATGACTTTTTTTTTAAAAAAAAAAAAAAGACCTGACGATGTGTGTGAATCGATTTTGACGGGGCCTTCACTGATGGTTGCTGATTAGGCAGGGAGTAACATAGAGCTGGAATGGGATTCATTTGAAGACAGGAGGGTGAAGACAGTCATGGGAATGTACAAGGCCTGTATTGGTGATGAGGCATGGAAAGATATTGGTGGGACAATTCAGAGAGGTACTTGGAAGGGTAAAGATGACCATGACCACAAGCTGCCACTCGATTTCAGGCATAAGAATTTATTTCGGAAGGACTGGAATAAACTGCCAAGAATAATGATGAATAAATTACCACAATCACTGAATGAATTTAAAGTTGAAATTAGAAGAGGGAAAAGTAGGTAGGAAGAGCAAAGGATAAAGACGGATGTGTGGGGATATCGCCACCGGAGCGTGTGCTTCGTGACAATTTTATCAATTATTATTATCATACGCTATTTCTCGGTTTACTTAACATGTGATCATTCAGTTTTGCCTGGGTTTTCGTGCTCTATAAATAAGTTTTTATGCTCCACAATGCTGCTGGAGCTAAAAGTTTATTTAACTCGGGAATATCGAATGTAATTTGAATGTTCGTCCTCATGGCCCCTTATAGTTAGACCTGTGGTTGTTAAAAACGAAGAGTTCAAAAATCTTCAAGTTTACTTTTTGATAAGATGCAGCTTACTCTGACACCACGTTCTAAACAGTGAACGTCAGAGTTTTTATGTTTTTAAACCTTTCTAAAGCTTTATTTCATGATTAAAACCACTTTGAGTGAAAGCCTTAATGGACTCAACATCTCTTGATGATATTTTCGACACAGAAACGCTACTAGACATGTTTAGTTAACAGATTTGGTAAAACACTTTATCTATATGATATATCAGCCATCTAAAAATTGTTTGCCACTTACATTGATAATTGCATCTTTCATTCTCTTCCAACTGATTTTTCAGAAATAACATTTTCTGGTTGGATTTGTTGAGCTGTACTAAGCTGAGAAGAGCTGGTAGTGGATGGTTCTTCAGGTTTTGGCACCTTACGATTTTTATCGACGAATTTATCCAGAGAAATTAATAATTTTCCGAGATAAGCTCGATAATAAAACGTGCGGTGGGCTCTTAAAGCACGTGCTTTATTTACCAGCTCGACTGACAACGAGGAGGGTTGCTTGGCTTGGTTGTGTGTGTGTGTGTGTGTGCTATTCACAAATCACAACTACACTTACCTCACACTGCATGGTTTGGTCTAACGTAGTTTTTACATTGTTCTTGGGCATGGCAAGCATTCGTACACGCTCGCGTGATAAGCAAACGCGAGCTCGTTCAAACGTCTTGCCTTGCAACGCAGCGTGTGACAGGTATTGCTCCAAGTCGATTGCTGATTAGTTTTGATGCCAATGTTCATGGGTGCTCCGCACCCAGTATTTACCTTTCGAGGCTGCTGAAGCCCCCGAGCACCCAAAGAGTCGGCGTCCCTGATCACGATGATGCCAAATTATCATTCAGAAAGTTCGTAAGAATCCATTTATCAACTCTGGAATTCAGATCACGAGAACCTATTCGTATATAACTTGAAGTTATTGTTGATATTATCTCGCTTTCTAAGCCCCAGAATAAAGCGTTGCGTAAACAGGTGATGGAGGCGACGTTTTCCCCTTCTCCCACAGTGGGTTCCCCGAGGTTTACAGCCTGCCAGAGGAAATGACGTGCTTGTGAAGACGAGGGGAAGAGGGGACATAAGAAGCGTTCCAAGGACGTCTGACAGGGAATCCTAATTGGTGGGGGCGTTCAGAGGGTTAGGGGCCGTAAAGGTGTCTGAGACACGTTCCTCTTAACGTTCCTTATCTTACTGCCCTGAATAGGGGGTGTTATGATGCTATCTGTAAGTTGAGGCAGTAAACGTTCAAAGTAGTTTGCGATCATAACCAAAAATACCATATTATGAGAAAGCTATATATTTCTATCTGTAAATATAGTGCTCAGATAATACTGGGTGCACTGAGGGCCTCAATTTCTTAAGTTTAAAGAGCTATAAATTTTCTCAACGAATGCTATAATCCTATTGTACTTCAAGGCTATTATTTTCTCCAGTTGTGAGAGAAATTATTGCTGTCGATATATTACACAATCGGCTAATTAACAAAGGTATACTCTCTGCTCCACCTTTTGTCCATCATTAGAGGTTGGCTGCCTATCATCGGCATGATCAAATTTGAGCTTTGGCTTTAAGTCCGCATATCTAAGCGTTTTATAATACTACCCAGTCGTACTAAATACTAATGTAGTAAGTGAAGTGTTGCTATCTGTGTGCGAAATGTATAACTGTGTTCTGTGTATGATAAATGTATTTTTTTGTGTGTTAAATATGTAGTTTATAAGGCGAAGTTAAAATCTTATCGGTCATTCAGTTGGATTAATAAAATTTTACATCGTTCCATTTTGGGCCCAAAGCAGAATGCCAAAAGAGAATTTTTGCTTTAACATTTTGATTTACATTGCTGCAGTCATTTTCTCGATTATATGTTTGCTCTGTTTGATTTCCTCAACCAACCAAGACCGGACTCAAATATTCTAATTTTTGTAATGATGGTACATAAATTTACAGAATGTTGTAAGATAATTATAAATGTTAATAATTTAAAATGAAATGATCACCAAAATATAATAAAACTTCTTCTTTCGTAGTTTGCAGGCAGCATTATCTATCGTTGAAGACGACAACTTTTCAAACCGTACCTTAGCGAACTACAGCCAACATACCAAAAATTCCATGTCAGTTCTATGAATCTTTTAGTTTCCCTGATTTCTAAATTAATGTAAATAGTATTTTCTGAGAAAACATACAAGTAGAAATGGTTGGTATTTTAATAACTTCTTCTGACGTGTCGCATAGGACTTCATAAGAGTAACTGCAGTATTTTAATTAATTCGGCTTCATGACTTAACAGTTGTTGTCCAGTTACCGCCCAAGATAATAAATTTTGGAAGATTAAATAAGAAAAACAACTACAGTACTTTTTCAATGGCTCGGTATCTAAATACCGTTCATGCTCATGAACATTTTCTTTTCTTTATTTTTTAATAATTTTCATCAGTAACTATAAGCTCTCATTCTTCCTTCGACGTAAGCAAGTACTTCTGTTGCTATGATGATACTCATCACCTGGTATTTTGGTGGTGGTGGTGCTTTAGGGCGCGTCGACGACTTGGTCATTAGCGTTGGTATTTTCAGCAACATTTTATCATTTATTCCAAAATATACAGGTGTTTAATTCTTTTTACTTACTTACTTGGTTGTATAGATCTCGTCTCATCTTCACTAATCTTTGATTTCTGCTGTTTGGCGTCTGTCATCCAAACTCGATGAGGTTTTGCGTGGTAAACTGCAAAACACTGGCAAAGAAATCAGTTTGCGCATCAGAAATATGTGTTTTACAAGTGTGACGACGAAACTAAAATTACCTCAACAATTACGAAGTTTTGCGGCAGTTCATTATGTTATTAATCACCTTACAGAAAAGAATTAATATTCTTTTAAAAATTATTATTTTTCTTTCAGTTCCAACTATTGCTTAGCGCTCGTTTTATGGAATAATTCAAGCAGTGCGCACGAACTATGATGGATAGTTTTGTGAAAATTACAGTGCTACCAACTATTTCAGGAATCTTAAACCTCTTTAAAAGATCCTTCTACTGTGCAAGTAGCCCTACACCTTTAATTTATATGTGAGGTGCGTACCATTATTGATACTTCAAATTTTAACCCAACAACACCACCGTTATTTAATTATAATTTTACGTAATATTATTTGATGATAAATTCGTGTGGTCTTACGAACTGGTGACAGATGTTCAATTTGTCACTCGTTCTGTCTCTTTCGTAGCAGAACTACAGTTGAATGAAGAATACAATCCACGCACAGCTCTTTGAAATTAGTGATGATGCGGTAGATACAAATCCCTTGAACTGTTATGGCACAAATAAGTTTTTCTTTCTCAAATATCGCAGCGTCTCTGATGAAATAAAAGGACACAGATGAATGTCTTTGCTTTACAATCTTGCTGAGTTGCCGGAATTCTTAACGCATTTTGATCGAATGATAGTCATTTTAACTTATGTCTCAAAAAAATACCTTGATTGTAAAACCACTGGAATGCTGTCTAAATGCTAAATGCTCGTTTATAATGTTAAGTTTCAAGTTATTGATTTTGATCGATATGTATCTTTTGTATCAAAATTAAAACTTCATAAAGAGTTTGTGAATAAACTACTATTCTTTTTAATGATTCATTACATGCGAGTTGTCATTTTAAAGAATCCATTTCAATTTAGTAATAATTAACCCAGAAATTCCATTTATGATGCATGCAGTAAAGCTAAAGATAGCTCGCGGCAATATGCTATTCGTTTCTTTTCTCTCGTATATGCAACCATTAAGACATAGATTATCTGATTGAGCGGTTACTGTTTTATGGGTCTAGTGTGGTGGACGAGCGGTAACGCTCTTATCTTGCATTCTGGAGCACATTGGTTCGAATATCAGTCACAATCCATTTTTCGGTTTTCCTTGGTTACCCGAAATCACTAAAGGCTAATGTCGGGTGTGATTCCTTCAGAAAGCGAAGGCTGAATTCCTTCCCGTTCTTTGCTCCCACTACTTTGCAGCCCTAATGAGCTCGACTGTCAGTGTGTATACGCCCAAGAAATTAAATTTCTTTTTTCTGTGTATTTTTCATTTCTATTATTTTCTACATTTTTTGATTCTTTCGCATTGCATTTGTACATTAAATAGGAACTTTGCCAAAGTTATTCTCGTAAGCGAATAAAAATAATTAAAAAGTTAAGTATATTTCGTTAGATGATAGAGTAGGCCTACTGAGGCAAGACTTTGTCTGTATATTGTGTTTATAACTTTTATGTCACAGAACATCTATTAAAAATATTATAACCGTTCTAACAATCAATTTTCGTTAATAATTAGCATCTAAGGCCGTCAAAAATGACGTGTTAAACGCAGATTTCTGGCTCAAAGTTTAGATTTTTATAGCTTAAAAAACTCATTCCAGCTGATGTAAAGACGCATGCTAATATTTCTGCATGCAAATGAAAGTTTTTATAGCACGCGCATTAATACAGTCACTGTTTCGCGATATAAACGTGATTCCACTACAACAGCGATCAGAGAAAATACTGAAATCATCTATATTGGACGAATATATATATATATATATATATATATATATATATAAATAAATAACAACTGAAAATACTGGTGTGCGTATCAGTGTGTAATAATGATGACTCCTCCGGATGTAAATATATACAGTCTGATGTATTCAGGTGATTTTCATTGAGTATTAAAGGAATTTAAGTCCGGCCTCGGTAGCGAAGGGGTTAGAGTGTTCGAGTCCGGCCGCGGGCATGGGTGTTTAACTGTTGTGTCTGTGAATGTCATGTCCGTCCTGTGGTGTGTCTAATCATCTGGAAAAATTCATCAGGCTGGCTGTGTGGCCTAAGAGGCCGAAAGCCATTAAAAAAAAAGAAAAAAAAGAGCAATTTAAGCTTTAACTTTTAGATGCGCATGCGCAGAACGTTGCGGTACATTCGCAATTAATGTTAAAGCTAACAAACTTCTCCCTACAGCGCCAAAAGAACTTTCGCCTCTTACGAAGAACTTCAAAATGGACTGTTACTAATCGTTTCGCGCTACATCTTACCCGTACTTAAGATTGAACATTTACATGCAGCAGAGTAGCGAGGAGCTAGCAGCATGCAGAGCGTGTGAACCGGTTAGAACCGTTCGCTCTCGTGCTGGTCCCATTAGACGCAGCGCGCCTGGCGGCCAGTGACTGACTCAATTTGCCGGCGGCACGGTTCGGCGCGACTGCGCCTGCATTCTCAATGCGGAGCCAACAGCTGGGCTTGGCGTGTGCCTCGCCACTTCTCCCAACACGATTACCTTATCGATTTCCTTAATGTCTTTCATCAGCCCCTGGTGCGAAATTAGGCAGTAATTGTGAGAACGACCAACTTTGCCTTTGAACAATGCTTATTGGCTCCCACCGCTGCTGCGTTGGAGGGAACAGTCTTACCCCCGTAGAGGGCGGTTATACGGTTCACAACGGTTTCGTCTCTAACGCTTACACTACACGGAAACGAGAAACAATTCCACATTGATCGATCGATCTGCTGTGATAGTTTGGCGAAACAGGTTACAGAAATCAGACGAAACACAACTTCGACAAAATAATACATAAACATCCATAGATTCTGTAGGTTTCACATGTTTTAACGTTAATCACTAGTCAGTCATGTATTGTATAACTTCCGTAATAATTTCAGCGTGTATATCTTCGATACTAAAACTTTTTTGGCGTCTTTACATCGTTTTTAATAGACCAAATACATCACCGTTTTCTGCCCTTCCTAGATGAAAATGACAATGCAAAGTAAGTCTTGTTAAAAGAGTACTGTAATGCTCGTCGTACCATACGGTTTTTGAGTTGTACGTGGCGTATTCGCTGTCTCAGGGATCGAGGAAACAAAGCAGTACCGACTTGTATTATGTGGCTGACCTTATGGACAGGAATGTTTTGCTAAGAAACGGCGGCTACAACAATAAAAGGCGAACTGCCAGCCAAAAAACCTCTGCTAAGATAAACGACTGGATGTGAGGATAATAATGAGATTTCATTTACAAGTTGGACAGTCAAAGAACTGTTTAGTACATAGTTCAATGAGTAGGATTAGGATTACATTTTATTTTTTCGGTTTTTTTGGTGTTGTTTAGTGTAGTTTTGTAGTGCTGATTATTAGGATTACTGTAACTTTTTCCTGTTTTAGTTGCTACCGCATTTATGGGATTATTTACATTAATAGTATTTAACATAATTTGTTTTTTAAACATGGTCTTAAGGGAAGATTAGCGGCCCAGTTTAGCCTCTAGATGCTGGGTCAAATGTAAATGGAAATAAATAAATAAAATAAATAAACGACTTTATCAAACCCATACCGACAATTTCTGATGTCTACTGACTTCATTCCATCGACTATCGCAGGAATAAAAAAAGTTCCAAGTATTTCAAGCATGGCAGATAGTTGGGAATAGTCAAAAGAGTTAATCAGATAACTTTAGTTCGAGATGCTGGTGTTTGTTATAAACTTTAACTGGAGCAAAGCGAATGGGAGGATAAGAATAATTTACTGGAGGTACCGATTAGTGAGTCAACATCGAAGGACGGCGTTCGAGATGCGACGAGAGGTTTCTTCGTCGCAGGATGTGGAAGAACTGTTTTTACTATGAGTGCGGTAAATCTGTAACCATAAGTGGAAAACTGTTCAATAATTCGCAGCGCCCTGAGATACATAAATGCTCTCCATTGAGACCTTAGGCCAGACAAATCAATTAAATGTACTTTCAAGACTATTTTCGTTACTGCTATTAACCTTTTCTTTTTCCCTTGGTGTTCCTAAATGATGGCATGTCGGTTAAAACCATAAATAATTGTAAACAATACAATAGTCTTAGCACTGTGACGCCCAGTACACTATAATCAGTAAGTTAAATAAAAATCAAACCCCAAAGCAACAAAAAGTAAATCAAAATCAAACTACGAATAAAACAGTCATTAAAGTGTAGAACAAAACCGTTCAAATCCAGCCATTTGAAAATAATGTACCGTATTTCTTTTCGATTCTTAACGTTTGAGATTTTGCAGACATTGTACAAGGTAATATGTTAAAAGGGAGTACGTATTCGGGAGAACGCCGGTTCGAATCCCCGTCCTGGCATCCAGATTTGTTTACCATGATATTCCCAAATCACTCCAGGTGAATGCCCGGATGATTCGTTCAAAAAGCAATGGCTGAATTCCTTCTCGTTCCTTGTCCCCAGTCCCAGAACTGTAAAAGTAACGATGTATTCGTTACTGAGTAACAGGTTCGTTGCCTTACTGGAAGTACCGAATCGTTACTCACAAATTCATTTCGTTCCTCACATGTTTCGTTACTCGCATTTGACATATAGATACGAGCACGACGTATCATGCGTCATGCGGGAGCTGGAACGGTTCGCCCAGCGATTGAATGAGCAGATGTTTGATTTGAGATTAGTTGATTTAAGTGTGCTGGGATTGTGATATTAGGTATTATTCTGGGTATGTAATATTCAGTGCAGTAAATCAAATGTACGAACAATTTACCTAAATTTTCTTTAGTCAATGAACAATTTACTTGAACTTTGCAAAGTACTAACGAAATCATTCATGCGATGCTTCATTCTAGTGCTCAATTGTATCAGAAGTAATGTGACATAGCAATCAATGAATTTTAAGAAAATCATTAATCAGAAATGCGGATGAGCGGGAAAATTGTGCATGTGCTATCGCAATTAACAAAGATATTTTGAATGTTAATGAATGAATGAAGTTTGAACATCGTTCGTCGTATTTGTGGGATTTTGATTTGATCTCGTTTAGTTACAAATAAAAATGTTTGTCTACAAACACATTGTGCGAACATTATCTTAATGTAATTAATATTATTTGCTGTTAAGTTTTGATATTTTTATCGAGGTAACTAATTTTAACAACGTAAATATTAATTTTGTAGTTTTTATTTTGTTTAATATTAAAATTTACAGTACATAATTTGTAAATAGAAAATGTGTATGGATAATTTGAGGTAGTTACTGTTTTTTTTCATTCATTGTTCATTAGTGAGGTTTATTGATTTCAAATATTTATGAAATTTGTTAAATTTCAAGATTTTATTCCTTCTATTTTATTTTATTGTGTAATTTGCAATATAAAAGAGTTGTCTAATAGTTTTTTTTATATACATCTCTGCACTTGTTATGTTCTAATAATATTTAATTAAATTGCAATGGAGCACTCGCTCCGGTGGCAATTTCCCTACACACTCATCTTACCCCCTTTCGTGCATCCACCTAGATTTGCCCCCTACAAAATTTAACTTTAAATTCTTTCAACGTTTTTGGTAAATTATTCATAACTTCTCTTGGTAACTTATTCCAATCCATGACATACTCACATAAAAAGGAGAATCTTCCTACACCCTTGTGCCTGAAATCTGGTGCCAGCTTGTGGTCATGGTCATCTTTTCCCTTACAAGTATTACATTTAATTCTTACACCATGCCTCATCAATATACGCCTTGTACACTCCCATGACCCTCTTCACCCTCCTCCTCTCTTGCAATCAATCCCATTCCAGCTCTTTTATCATATATGTTACTGATTGCTTTCTGCGATAATTTCCGGGAACAAATCTAGGAACCCTTTATTGCAGTTCCTGAATTCCATAAACAAAGAACAAGGTACAACGATTTTATTCCTTTTGCCTGATGTTAGTTATTGTATTATTACCGCAGGATCCATGTGATCAATTCGGCACTGACTTTGACGTTGAATGTTTGTTGAAACGTGATGCAACAACAGTTACGAATCTAATCGCATGTTTGTCCTGTACCTTTGTTATTGATTTAAAAGTTTTGAATGTTGATATTTTTATAATGAAGCAATTAAAGCGGGAGACAGTAGCACTTTGCTGCAGGCTCGATTTGATGGTATGTCAACATTTATTTTAACAAATGTATCACAAAAAGATGAAGAATTTACCAAATTAAATGAAAACAGTGAAGGAAGATAGTGGTGGAACCTCCTATTTAAAAACGAAATATTTTGATGAGATTATATTATTTGTTAAATACATATCCCATTATCATATCATGCTTCTATACAGGGTTTTGAGCAGGCTACTTTAAAAAATAACCGTAATGAGTTATTGTCACTAGATATGTCACAGTCAGGTGAAAGGTCAGGTCTTTTCTTTTTATGCAAACAGGTGTTTGTTTTGAACTTAGATTATTCTTTCGTATATAATATTCGTTACAGTAATTCAAGTGTACATTCAGAGGTTTTCCGTAAGATCTATGTGCTAATTACATGACTTTGTTTTATCTAAACGAAAAACTTACCTAAACTTATTTTACGAAGTAAACAATTTACTTAAAATTTATCAAATTCGAACGAAGTCGTCCCATATGCAACCCGACTCGATGCGAATGCGATGCTTCATGCTAGTTTGTATTGTATCAAAAGTAACGAGTATCGAAACGATACGACAGTAACGAAGTTATCCCGTACGCGCCGCGACTCGATGCGATGCATCATGCTAGTGTTCGATTGTATCAAAAGTAACGAAGTAACGAGTAACAACTCGAAAGTAACAGGTACTGATTGGTTTAGTAACGAATACATACGGGTACAGAATTCTCGTTACTTTTACAGGTCTACTCAACATAGACGAGGAGTAAAGCAGTAAGTAAAAAAAAAAAGCATATTTGCTTAATTATTAAATTTTCGGCACTTTGTGCATCTACAAGGCTCTTTGATAGAGTCATGCCTTCAGACTGTATGGTAATTTCAGCCATGAAGTTTTGGTGCAAAATTAGCAGCTGCATTTAGTTAGAAGCTGGAGACAATTAGTAGAACAGAGGTGAAGCTGAATTGTGGCAAACTCTGTGCTTCAAAGTTCATTACTTCATAAAGTTGTCGCTAGCAAAAAGCCCGCGGTATCTGAAATTATATTAAGAACTTGTTAGGAATCTCTTGACGTAAATTAGAAACCTATTCACCCGCAGAAAATTGAGTCTTTTCAGCTTGTTTTGATTTATGAATTTAAATTAAGAGAAGTATGTTAGCTAGCTCCTTTGTTTCCGATTATGGGGTCAAGTATTTACTTTTTAAGCACAACTTTAAATTTAACTTCGTCTCTTATTTTCAACAAATTTTACTGCTTAACCGAGTATCCATTTGATTAAATATTTAATTATTTGATCGTTATCACAAGATTTATAGAAACCAGTCAACTTATAATACACAAAATTTTATTTAACTAGCAGACAACTAAAGTAATTTACCAATCGTCGTGGGTGAGCAGAACGCTCTACCCTAACATTCGTGAACTACCAGATTGCTCTTGTATGTGGCATAATAATAATTTTTTTTACTTGTTTGTGTTATAAAAAAAGGGTTAATTATAATTTGTCAGGTTTATAAATCATTTATTTTGTTTTGCAAATGTTTACTTTCAAACTTATTAGTATTTTGAGCGAAATATATATTTTTCAATTCTTTAATGCGAATTCTAATTAATATTTTCCCTCCCTTTTTTTATTCCTTGAAGACGATTCAAATGAAAAGGCGTAGGAATAAGAATATTTTGAATTCTCAGGAGTTCTGGAAAGTGCTACCTCCAACAATTAGCTCTCAGTTTCCTATGTCAACCACTCTGTCGAGGGACATGTCTTATGATTTATGAGTTGTCACAGCCCATGCTAATACTGATGGAAATTGGATCTTGGCACCAGTTATTTCCTTTGTGTGCCATGAACTGATGACAGGAGGTATTGGAACTGTTTCATCAGTGAGTTGGCTGATGTATTTTTGAATTTTATATGCATTACCAGTGACTCATTAGTCAGCGCTGCAATCAGGTGTGTGAACTATACTTGACATAATTCCAAGAACTCCATTTACAGTATTAGCCTCGGTCCATAGATTATTCGAGAGTATAACCCTCGATGAGACTGATATATGATGAGCTTTTTACCTCGGGGAAAGTTATTTTAAGCAAAAATATATGATGTGCGCTGATTTAGTGGCAGAAACTTGTACAAGTTGTAAGCAAATACCTCCCTGTTAAAGGGATGTAAGTTATTGCCTTCGTTCAATGTTGTTTACTTCAGGTACAACTGGTTTCTCTCTTTCTCATCCAAGGCACAATCTTCATCAGTACTTAGACGATCTACCGTTTGTCAAAAAGTTCTTAATCCGCTAATTGTTGAGGATATGAACTGATTAGAATAAGGAATATATAAAGATTACAGAGTTTTCGCTCGCTGTACGCTATTATCCAAATAAATTAGCCCGGCTAATTATCTAATAATGAAAGAGAAATGCTTTACATATGTAAAATGATTATATTTTTGCGATATAGATTATTACTTTCAAGATTGGGAAAAATTTGTGACTTTCTTATGTTAAAATTCAATTTTTTTGACCAACGAACTTTAATTGTACTATTGCCTATGAGCTTACATCCCGATTTTTATGAAAATCGGACAATCTGTTCGGAAGTTACTACGTTTACACGCAATACAACATATTTATTTTACAATTATTCCAATTTAAGAGAATGGCTCTGTTGGATGTGTAAACTTGTCTGTATTAAGATAAACAACTGCATAAAAAAATAGATGTATACACCAGAATATACACAGTCACATAATAATATATGAATATTTATTATATCAGCTACATTTACACAAAGTATTGGTAGTTATTTTGTAGATTTCTTTGAAATAAATTCTTCAGTGGAGTAGAAGTAGTTTTCAACTAAAAATTCACCTTATTTTTTATCCTAAATTTATCCTTATTGATATGTATCCCGGAACACAGGACCCCTTTTTTTTAAAAAATGACGACGACTTGTAATCCTTGGGAAGATTATTTGCTTTGGTGCCTTTATTGGGTATTTTACTGTTTGTTTCAAAACGATTATAATTTGTGACTACAAAGAAAACAAACAGAATCAAACTACCACACAATTATTGCAGAAATAAGGAAAAGAACAAACTCGCTTGCTGGAGCAGTAAAACAGTTCCGTTCAACGATATCACTAATTACCTTACAACTACTGGCCTGCGATGAAAGTTTCGTTCTCCACCTGTGCTTAAACGATCTGATTGTGGGTATGGTGCAACGCTTCAACCACTTTGCTTCAAGTGATCTTGCTTTACTGCTCAAGGAAATTATATTCTGTGGGTAATATTGCCGCGATTTTAATTTTTTCGTCTGGCATTCGAGAGGAAAAGCGTTATAACCCTTACCCAGTCACTCAGAATTCGGTTTTCCATGTTTTTCCGAAATTACTCCAGACGATTTGCAAAATGGTCCCTTAAAAAGGCTATGTCCAAATTATTTCCCACTCCTAAAATCATAACAAAAAACCATGACAGGCATTTAAGTGGTCTATCATCCCGAATTAATGCAGTTTGTAAACTGCAGTTTGTAAACCGCACTTTGTCTATTCGGCAGTAAACCAGCGGCGCCTGCCAGACACACCTTTTGTTATTTGCATGCGCAGTGCACACAATTATGCCGGTGAATTGTCCTGCACCGCGCTCGTATTTAACCGCGGCTTTGTTGTCGCGCACTGCCCATTAATTTTTGCGCGTAGCGTGAGTGTGGGAGTCGCGTTCATTAGCAGGGACACTAGTCGCTGTTATTGGCTGCAGACAGACGGGCCTTCAACTCGGGCCTCTCGGTTGGTAATGGCGCGAGACTGCCACACTTTGAGCCGAGCGCCCATTAAAATAATTGGTTACGGACTGAAAGCGGAGTCTAACTTCCTCCGGAGCGTTCAGTGTAAGGGACGGGAGTAGTTTCGCGCGATTAGTTGAATGTCAGTGTTTCTCTCCAATTAATATACCTTTATGAAAGGCTATTTTATTAGCCCTTTTGCGTTTCACGCACTTGTAGCGCTGAATAAAAAAGCAGAGATATAAAAGAGAAACATTGCTGGCGCCTTTTCTCTCGCTAAATGGCCCATTAGGCATAAATCATGCACTTTTAATCTACAAAACGCTGTTTTGGAAGACGCTTCTCCCTGCGATATTACTACACGCAGTTAAAAATTCTGTACTTCTGCAGCAAGGGAATTCGTTCCCGACACAAATGTGGACAATATAAACTACGCAAAAAAATAGATATTCACTTTGGATTGAAACTTCGCATAGCTGCGTGAGAGGCTGAATAGTAATTCCATTGGTCTTCAACGACGTGTGGCTAATTCATAACATTATCTTTTTGACCTTCGCATATTAAGTATCAAAGTGTCTTTGAAGGTAATGCCCAATCTCACGGTAGTCATCGATTGAGTGAACCTAAGCTACGAAGCGTGGAAACACGTGCAGGTGCAACAGATGGGAAAAGACATATGAAAAGTTGAGATTAACGTAATCTCTACGCGCATAACTGTTTCTTCGTACCGGCATTATGTAAAAACAATCGAATCGATAATTTTTTTTATCGTTTGAAAGTTTACGATCTAACTTAAAATATGCGGAATGTTTTCAGATTATACGCGAACTGGTCCCATAGCAGGAAACGATAATAAATTCTTAACCTCATTGGTTATGCACCAAAGATTCTTAATACAATTCAGAGATCGCATACTACATCAAAGATAGAAAAGATTTCAGAAGTCACAAAACATATCTCAGATTAATGCTCCATTAAGAGCACTTATTTGTAAAAAAATCATTAATAAGGATTATTCAGTACTACTGTTAGTGGTTTTAGGCATAGCAAATAAATTTTATAAAAAAAGCAGATTGGATTGTGGTTTTTCATAGCAATGATATTTCAATTTTGATCCTTGGATTGTGTAAACATTGTTGTTGACTCTTTTTTTATATATTTGTATTGTGTATACGATGATTGCCGCAATTTTAAATTCTGCCAGCACTTTACAGGCAATGATGGTAGAAAATTGCACGTATAACGAAAAGACCAATACAAAATACGTTAGTGAAAATTTTATTCGATTTGCGCAAAGATCACGCACAACGCTTCAAGTAATTGTGTGTGTTTTGTCTTTTTTGTTTTGAGAAATATGAGATTTTAACGGAAATATAGCTGCAAGCACTGCTTGTAAATCTAAACATTTACTGGAGAGTACACATAGTGCCACGAGAGCGAAGCTGTCACTAATTGCTAGCCTATGCTCTACACTATACAATAAAATTACAGAAAAGTTGTCTCTGTACTTTCAATTTCAAGAAGAGTAATATAAACTGTTGATGTCAGAGATGCCAAAACCGTAAAATTTGGAATTTTCGTCTACTTGTCTGTATGCTCTTGTATCACGCAAAAACTAATGGACAGATTGTAACGAAATAGTGCTAGCTAATGTCAGCAATCAAGATCTAGAAAATATTTTATCCAAATATGCTACATGGTTACCATTACTGAAGGCTGTAATATCTTTAATTTTGAAATTCTTGTCTGTCTGTCCATCAGCGTGTCACGCGAAAATTAATGGACGCATTTTAACGAAACTGCATACAGTGATGGATTATGTCGTCCTCGAGTATAAAGGATACCTTTTATCCAGATAAGTTACAAAACTACCACTAATGTTTTTGTCTGTCTGTCATCGCACAAACCACATTGGAGAGATTTTAACGAAAATGCACATAGTGATACTTATATCACCGGGTAACATATAGCGTACTTTTTTATCCAGATCAGTACTATATTTTCTGATGATACAAGGGCAAAAATTAAAATTTTAAAATTTTCGTCTATCTGTGCACGCATTCCACAAAAGCTAATGAAGACATTTATTTGTATTTCCATCAACTATTATATGAAAACCTCAATTAAATCGCAAATTCGTATTAAATTTGAAATTATTACTACGAGAATATATGTTAAGAGCAACCACGAATGACCTTAAACAAAAATTTTACCCACAAATTGTTACAATTTACAATTACCACAGCAGTCTTTACTTATTTCGAACAACAAGTTTTATCACACATTTAAGGTGTAAGAACGAAAAGGTCTCCGGCGTACGGTTTTAATCAAATATTCACGGATTGTGTTGGAAAACGCGATATTTCGACAGTAAATTCCACCGTCTTCTTTAGGTATGAATCAATTTGTCCGATTAACCAGTACAGACGGATAAACACTTGAAGAAAACGGCGGAACTAACTGGCGAAGTAGCTTGTTCTTACAATGTAATTCAGCACTACATCGTTGCAATTACGGTGGCATTTATCACGTAATAGGTTACCAATATACTTAACACAATAGAAGAATCATGAATCAGCGAAAAACCTAAGCGATTTTCCAACGTATTTCTTTTACTCCTGTTGGCGTAGCTTTTCTCCCCAGTTTGTGTTATTTTGTTTTTGTCAGATCTGCAGGCTCCCATGGTAGAACAAGGTGGGCTTTGATCAGGTGAATGACCTTGTATCGTCTGCTCCCTCTTCCAACCGGGCCAACTGTAAGCCTGAATGTTGTTCAAAATTTGTAAATTTACATCTTATTGAACTTTTTGTGTTTTGAATTATGTATAAATATTTAATAAATAAATAAACGTTTTCTTTGAAGTGTGGAGCTCTAAGATCGTTGAAAACACCAAACAAAATGTTGGCAGAGCTGGCACTTGAGAGAAGTATCTTTTGAGGTGTTAACAGACAGAGCAAGATTATTACGTGGAATGTGGCAGAGAGAAAAAGTAATTGATGAGCTCAGTTTTCTACATAATATGCGAATAAAATAAAATTTTATGACTATCCAGACAATCTAAAACTGAGTGATAAATAAAAGATTAGTGTTAATTTCAGTAAGATATCGTATATGCTGAATAAGTACTTAGAATATTACATATTAGCTAATAGTGACGATATATGATAACATTTTACAAATTGTTTTAAATGCTTAATGCGCCTAAGTGATGGGCTTTTTCTATTTTATAACTCATTTATCTCCAACCATGCTATTAAAATAAAATGTTGTTGAGCTAAATTATCAATTCGTAAGTTAGTATTCTACTCCAACCGCTCGACGAATAAAATGTGTAATTAAAATTTCAGTAGTGGAGGTACAAATAAGGAAGAATGTTCTTCTCTTTTTGGTATAGTTGAAAAATGAGTAGTTTTTAAATTTCACCGGTAGTAACCTTGAAAATTCCATCGGTGGCTTTGTTCCTTTACTTAATACTCATTTAATCCTCTTGTTTACTGAATGGTTCTGAGCTGGTTAGATTATCCGGAGGAGCAGTAATTAAACTCCCTGAAGATCTTCGGTCGGGTTACTGGCCTTGCCAGACGCTGCTGGTAACGAGCCTGTTCGACGGGCGACGCCCACGCCTCTACCGGCAGACTTGCGCAGCGTACCCACAGCTGCACTGTCAGATCCTGAAGACCGTACCCGGGGGAAGTACTCGATTAAACGTGGCGATTCAGTCTGCAAAGTACGAAACATGAAAATACACTAAAATGTAGCCACCCGTTTCTAAAAACAAATATAAATTTCTTACAACACATTATGTAAAATTACCACTTCAGCAAAACTAACGTAACCAATAACCGATGGTTGAGAATGATACCTATTCATTCCTGCCTCATCTGTTATTAATTTTCAGTAAAGCGTTATACACTTGTATTCATCTACTAAATGTAAAAAACATTAAACAATCTTAATACAACAAGCGATAGTTAGTAAATAAGGTAAAAACTATTGGAGTCGATGAGAAAGTGATTTGCTGGGTAGAAGAATTTTTAAAAGGTAGAAAACAGAAAGTTAGGGTAGGAAATGCGGTATCAAAGGAAGTGGAAGTAAAAATGGGATTGCCGCAGGGTAGCGTATGGGGACCATTGCTATTCATTATTCTAATGAATAATTGTGTTGATTGTTTACTATCTGAAATTAGATTGTTTGCAGAGGCCATAATGCTGTATAAAAGGATCAAAACGATAGAGGATTGTAAACAGTTGCAGGGTGATTTGGACAGGATATCTAGTTGGGTTGGTAAACATGGGATGAAGATAAATGCAAAGAAGAGTCAGCTAATTAGATACCCAAAAAAGGTTAATTGTGAATATGAGGTGGGGAAAGAATTACTTGCTGAAGACTTGAAATGTAAATATCTTGGCATTACATTTGATAACAAGCTTAACTGGGCAGGACACATAGGACAGGTGGTAGGAACAGGTTTCAAAATCTTGCACTTGTTGGAGAGAGTGATGAGGGGATGCACGAGAGAAGTAAAGGAATTGGGTAACCCACATTTTGAGTATCAAATACAGGGGTTGGAGAAGGTGCAAAGAAAGGCTGCTAGATTTGTTTCTCGAAATTATCGCAGAATGCAATCAGTGACAGATATGATAAAGGAGTTGGAATGAGATTCATTGCAAGACAGGAGGAGGATTAGGAGGGTCATGGGAGTGTACAGGGCGTATACTGGCGATGAGGCATGGAAAGATATTGCTTTAGGTTTGAAAAGTAGTTCATGGAGGGGAAAAGATGACCATGACCACAAGCTGGCACTCGATTTCAGGTACAAGGGTGTGGGAAGATTTTCTTTTTTAGGTAAGGGTTGCAGGGATTGGAATGAGTTACCGAGGGGAATGATGAATAACTTACCGAAAAACTTAAAGGAATTTAAAGTTAAAATTTGTAGAGGGCAAATGCAGGTTGGTGGAGGATAGGGGGAAGTTGGATGTGTAGGGAAATTGCCACCGGAGCCTGTGCTCCATTGCAATTAAATTAAATTAAAAATCAATAAAGGCTACATTTGTCTCAACTTCTAGTCTATATTGCTAAATTTCAGTTGTACTGAAAACGATTATTCTTCGTTTAAAAGGTCTATAGAGCCATACTGATATTTGGGAAAATAACTTGGATTTTGAAATGGAAGATGGTTAGACAATCTATTAATTTATTTATCATTTGCTTTCCTTTTTGATCGTACCTGGTATTGAATCCGCGTCTTTGGATATGAAATACTGTGGTTGAGAGGGTATGCGATGTTATTTCAGTGATTACAAAATTGAGACAAATTCACAAACAACTCAGCAGTATGAATCAACTTATCAGTAACCTTCTTGGTATGGCTGCATGCACTGATTCGGTTGACAAGGTTGTCATAAATCAGTTGCATCCTATCATGAGACAAGCTAGCCAACAACTGTTGTAAGTCGTCCTTGACAACTTGGATACTGGAACTGGGACGGAGTATACGTCCGAACTGCCCCCACACATCTTCTATCTGAGACAGATCTGACGATTTTGCTGGCCACGGGAGGATTTCATCTCACATATAGTTCATAGAGACATGTTCTGTGAGTGTTGGAGCATTGATCTGTTGAAAAATGGCACTACGTTATTGTCGCATGAGAGTTAACACATGAGAACGCAGGATGACCGTGACATACCCTTGGCCGTCGGAATTTCCCCAATCAGTACTAGCCGTGACGCCCTGCACCATGACACCAGCAGTAATAGGCTGTGCCTATCCAAAACTGGAAGAATTGGACCTCTCACCAGATCACCACCATACTCGCCGACGATGGTCATCCGACGTAGTGCAGAACCTGAATGGCGTCTCATTGTGTTCATCGATGAATCTCAATTCTGCACTACGTCGGATGACGGTTATCGGCGACTAAGTGCTAGTTTCTCCTTCTGATGCGCCAACTGTAAGAACAGCTATTTTACTCTATTTAGAGTTACTATATCATGCGTTATCTGTCTAAGTATCTGTGCAACTTTGTATTTAGTTGATTCCTTTTATAAAAGACATTTTACACATATTAATTTTGCTACAAGGACAGTTTGTTTGCCAGTGCTTATAAAAGTTTCATCTACATCTACATATATACTCTGCAATTCACAACATTGTGGGTGGCAGAGGGTTCTCAGCACCAAAGCTAATCTCTTTGTTGTGTATTCCAATCCCTAATGGTACGAGGGAAAAAAGAATTCTTATAAGAATCAGTCCGGCACCTCATTTCTCTAATTTTATCTTTCCTGTCCTTCCGACTCCTATAGTTTGGTGGAAGAAGTATTTCACTACTTTCTTCTGACAGCGACACGATCAACAGATGTAACGCGCAGTCAAGTTGACAAAGACAACTATGCAAACGAAACCAGTCGTATCTTTCAAGACTCCGAATCTCTCTTCAACTATCAGCCACATACGTCAGCGCTACAGCCGTAGATCTATAGTATCTGAACGCATCTATTATAGTTTACAAAATAAACATGAAAAAGGAATAAACAATTTTATTTTCTCAATATAAAAATTTATAACGCAAATATTTTGTCGACGCTTCGTTGATGGATGAAGCCGTATTCCTTATTTCTCAGGTATTTTCAGTTTAGTTTTTACGTGAGAAAACGAGCGTACCCAATGGCACAACAGATTTGTGGATCGATATGTGATTTGGCAAGTGGATGGTGGGGTCGGGAAGAACTCGCGTAATCCACTTGTTACATCAGAAATTGCAGAGTGAAGTGAAATATCACCACTCGTTTCCATAATTTCTCACAAACTACCTTGAGGGAAATCTAATGTGATTACATGCTGTTTTAAAGTTCCTGTACAGGCAATGTGAACTTGTGTCTTTGAAAAGTGAACAAACTTTTTAGGAAGATATATATAAAGGGCGGCTTATCCATAAGCAAATTGCCACAGTTAAGAGATAGTCGTTGACATCATGAATGGTGTTAGATTCTACAACTACTGTTGTTGCAGCGGAATGAAGAACACAGTTAAGAAACTGCAGCAAAGTGCTCGTCTGATGCAAAGTTCCCCAGCTTCCGCTAATTACACGTTCTGTGAAAGTCACTTCGCGCAGTAACAGCAAAGTGACAGCGTAGTAATAACCGTCAACAAACTGTTATTCTCGTTAGCGAAGAAGCTAAGCGGAGCAGTTCTCTGCATTCAGCTCACTGTTTTCTTGGCAGAACAGAACAAACCAAGACCTTAATTAAGAGTTTCTCAAGAACAGAACATTCATCCATAATTAAAACTTGTTTTAACAAAAATGATTGCTCGTTTTCTTTGTCAGTATTATGAATTAAGGTAAAAAACATAGAATTTTACCCCATCAGTAAACAGGAATTTTTTTCCCTCCCACCGTCCTAGACAATGGGTGAATGATATGGCATGGCATGGCATTTATGAGGACACAGGTTGGATTATCCATATTTTTTTATGGTACCGAAACGCTCCACACGAACGCCGTGAACTTTTTCACGGAGGTCTGAGTCTACTTCCTTCCCGTTATTCCCCCAATCATCGACTACAGTCTTCTTCTTTTTTTAACTGCTTAACGTCTCTCAACAGCGAGGACTTTAGAGACGGGAAAGGATGGGGGGCAAGGAACGGGAAGGAATTCGGCCATGGCCTTTTGAAGGAAGCATCACGGCATTTGCGTGGAGTGATTTAGGAAACCATGGAAAACCAAAATCTGAAGGCACGGACGAGGATTCGAACAGCCGTCCTCCCGAATGCGAGGCCAGAACGACTACAGTCAATATAGATCTAATAAAGAAAGACAACTTTGAAAGTCATAGCCGTAAGGGAGCGTCCATAAACTACGTAGCTCCTCCATTTTGGCCTCTTGTGAACCTCCCTCCCCTTTTCCCCACGTAGCCCGATTTGCCTTTTGCACTACATCCCCCTCGCACCCCCCCCCCCTCGCCTCCCCTCCCTACCATAATCCGTAGCTTTATTCCCTATTGATTCCAGAAGACATTTTATACTGTTTCCTCTTGTCGGCTTATATCGTAAATTATATACGGAGATAATTAAATTACGGAAATAAATATTCACATGCTGATGTGTACCTAATTTTAAATATGACAAATAATATGAATGGAAAGCTACGAGGCCTGGTTCGGATTTCCCCCCATACCCTTCCCCCCAGATGTAGCTCAGCGTAGCTTTCCAGCCAATCCCTCCCCTTCCTCACAGACCGAGCCACGTAGTTTATGAACGCTCTCTAACAAAAAGAATACCCTAAACAGTGCTAAACAAGCACAGGTTAGTTGTAATGGATATGTAAAGCGTACTGGCAATTCACTACTTCAGGTATCATCAAGTCTGAAAAGATACGTTCTAAAGATTTTTTTCAGAACGAAACGAAAGTATTTTCATTTCGTTCGTGTTTTCCATTTTTTTTTTTATCCCTCGATATTGGCAGTTTCAAATTTCCAACTGCAACCGATCCTCAGATTAGTGTGGCACAACTATCAAACGTGTTTCATCTATTAGATTTTTCACATGCTTTTTGATAGTTTATTGCTAACAATTTTACCGATGTCTCACCTTTTACGATGATCTTCCACTTTACTTTAATTTCAGGCACTGGTAACAGGTATTACTTGAATCACCCAATGAAACGCGCATGTCTATACACAAATGGGAAATCCATAACTTGGCTGCTTCTTCGAGTGACCTCAAAGGTATTTTACGGACGGGCCTGCTGATCTAAACAAATCCATATCAGACGAAATACATTACCTACAAACTTTATACACACAGATTTGAATCTGTCTGTTGTTAACTTTTGTGGCTTTACGCCTGGTTGAACTCAAAACCATTTGCGTCGTGAAAGTATTAGGGAGAAGGAGGCAGAAGGAATTCGGCCATAGCTTTTTAAGGGATCCGTCCTGGCATTCGGCTCGAGTGATTTTGGGAATTCAAAGAAAACCTAAATCTCGAAGGCCGATATCCACTCCGGGGCGTTAACTGGTCATCCACAATGCTTCGTAATATAGTTATAATTATTTTGTCTTAAAAAATTATAATAACAGTAAAGTAGGTGTCGACAAATTCGGTTGTAGTGTCTGACGAGTCGCCATCACACTGAAATTGCCTGCAATTTGAAATACGACGATAGTTACGTACGAAATATTAAGCAGCAGACGATTAAATTAGCATTTAGTAATGTTGGCATAGTACGTAGATAGCGTTATTTTGGCAGGGGAGCTCGATTTTGGTCTCTTGTGAACCCCCCTCCCCCCCACGTAGCCGCAAGTGGCTTTTGCCTCTACTCCACCTCCCCCCACCCCTCCCGCGTAGCACGTAGCTTTTTTCCCTTTTGATTCCAGAAGACATTTTGTACTGTTTTCCCCAGTCAGACTATTGTAACATACAGAGATAATTAACTGAGGGAAATAAATATTCACATGCTGTTGTGTGTTCTGTTCCTCATTTTAACTGTGAAAAATGTTATGAAAGGAAAGCTACGTGGTCTGGCTCGGAAACCCCCCCCCCCCGCCCCCCACTTAGCCTAGCGTAGCCTTCCAGCCAACCCCTCCCTCCCCTGGACCAAGCCACGTAGTTTGTGCACGGTCCCTAGTAAGGATTGCAATCCCTTAGTGTTTTCAATCCCGCGGGATCCGCGCGGGATTGGTACAGTTTTTTAACGCATATATTTAAAACATAGTTACTTAAAATGTTAATAAATTAAATAATAATTAAATTAATAAATAATTTTTAATGTTAAATGATAAAAATTAACAGTTAACAACATTTTGATTGTCAAAATTACATTAAAACTTTTTAGCGTTTCTTAAGCGTGTTTCGAGGTTTTACATATTTGTTTTTTTAATCTAAACCAATTTTTAAATAAATAATAAAAATGGAAAATATTGTGTCTTAGGTCATATTATGTGCCTTACAATACATCACATAAGTTTAAAAATATGGTTTACTTAATGGCAAAGTTACCAGAGTTTTTTTTTTTTTTTTTTTTTTTTTTTTTTAATTATAAATAAACGTTCCATAACACCGAGAAAAGCATTCCATTTCACAAAGTGAATATACTCTGTAAAGTGTAGACTTGGCTCAGAACAAGATCTCATAACTTTTTGTCACTGCACAAGCACGAGACTTGGCCTTTTTTTTTGCGTGATTCATTATTATATCTCCTGATTCCTTGATTGATATTACAGTTGATTCAATGTTATTAAAAGAAACTACTCACCAACATGTAAACTGTCAAGTATTTCAGATTTACTTATGGGGCGTAACGACATTTTTAGAGTGGAAATTATTATTTTTTAGTAAGAAAGAAGACTTTCTCAGTGAATGATTGCAGTGAATTCCTCATAGGTTGTATCATTGCAAACACACGAAATTACACACGTGAGGAAGACGGCGGAGGCAGCCGTCGAAGTATGGTGTTCCTACAACACAATTCGTCGATACACCCGCGAAAATTTCATTATAACTTTTTTTTACCTTTAGTTGAAATAAGAACAAGAAGAAGAGGGATTAATCGATAGTCTGAGCGGCACATGTAAGCAGGTGGCTTTCGTCAAAGAAACGCATTGAGGCAGCGGCCAAAACAACAATAAGTCAAAGCATATACAATTTCCTTTTGATAGCTGTTAAATAAATAGGTACGTGATCGTTAAAATTACGATAACATTAGTTTCATATCAACGAATAATCAAATTTTCAGCAGCAAATTAGGAAATTGTCACAATTACTTTACCAGCAAATACAGAAAATGGGAATAATGACACCGTGAATAAAAAGCTGTAACCGTGTAGCTCAGATAACGTGTGCGATACTTAAAAAAATAATTATATAGTTAGAAAATCGTACTAAATACGCACCACAAGTCAAATTACAGAAATGTGTACTCGAAAAAAACGTAAGTTTTGATGAATACGTAAAAGTGTATTTATTTGCTTACGAGTGAAGAAGGTTGACAAAAACAAACGCATGTTCACATGAGTCAAATGCCAACTGGAAGGGTACAGGCAAACAGTGCAATACATCAGATATAGACCGAGTGGGGCAGCGAGTCACGCAGACTAACACGCGTTTCCGCCGGATTTTGCGAATTGCGGATCCGCTTAATTTTGGGCGGGATCCGCCATATTGTCTAATGATGCGTGATCCCGCGGGATTGCGGGATCCCGCTTTGCTGGATTGCAATCCCTAGTCCCTAGGTTATGAACATCCGTCTCTTTGGTTCTGGTCATCGCGTCTCCAATATGGTGTCAGGCGCATGATATTGGGTTAATTGGTTTAGTGTACGGGTGGTGGAAGAAATTTCGATTATCAGAACTTTACCAGCTGGTAAGGAGAGGTCGTGTACCATTCTTCAGCATCAGATTTGTGCGCCAAAGTTCTAAGTTAAATCCCAAACCTCTCCGCGGTGCGCGTGGAATGAGGCGCATATGACGCGGTTGATGGTAATTCATAGGTCAAATGGGGACGAAAAATTCGTTATGTTTATCGAGGGGGGAAAAAAACTTGAATTTTGTGGCACAGAGTTTCTCTCTCGCTTGGTACTTTCATCTCTCATCCAAAACATAAACAAAGCACTACAATTAACACAAATGGCGTCGTAGTTATGCACTAACACTGTCTCATTGGATAAGGCGACGGAAAACCAACCCAGTTCATCTTTTCTTTAGTATGATAATAAAGTAACTATATAAAATAGCATTACCTACAGTTAGTGCATATCCATATAGAAGCATTTCAAAGCTGCAGCCAACCAGAGTTTTCTAATGTTGGCGCAAATTATTAGAGAAATTATTTTCCACGTTATTATATTTTGTAAGAGGGCTTTTTTCACGCTGAAGTGTAAATTAAAATTTTAAATATTTTGTCAGGAAGAGCTTCCCTCGAGGCTGTTTGCCTAATTAGTCCGCTGTGTTGCGTCTCTCGAGAGAAGCTTTGCGCTGTGACTTGCACAGCAATAGCAGTTGCTTCTCAGAAAAGCGAATATAATCTGCAAACTGAAATAAGCAACAACAACACCGCTCTGGAAAGAACAGGCTCAAATCGCTAAAAATGCCGTCCGTGAATAGATGCTGTGTGAATAAAGCAATATCTATTTCCATCGCTTGTTATCCATTCAACGATAAGCGGCCAACTTACACAATGAGTTTTGTAAACTGTACAGACTCTCTCCCTCGGCTAAACCTTCTTTTATTTACTCTTCTCGTTTCTCTTTGCAAAGCTGCTTTATGCGAGCAAGATGTTTATAAATGCAGATGTGGCTTCCAAGTTCTACGCAGCATCTGCCTAAATCTCCTTTGCCCGGGCCTAGCTTGTCAGCTTTTGCGGTACGGCTTAGTAACTTCACTTAAGTGTGGTTGGAAAGTCCAGCTGCCTACTGCGTTTATACTGTCTACGACCTTATGTCGAATGAAAAGAGGACGTCAAGGAGCTTATTTAAAGGTCATGGCACTTCGTTCAGAGTTTTATAGCTCCTTCTTGTTATTGGTCGTTCCGTAGCTACACTTGAGAGATGCGTTGTTTCAACTTTAAAAGTTAAAGAAAAACAAGATTTTTTTGTTTTGGAGGATGAAAATGAGCCGAGTTTATTTCAGGTATGTGTCCCTGTGAGACACCTACTGTACACGGCTTCTGTTTTCTTCTTCATAATATCAAAGTATGCACTGGTTTATAGCATTTTCTTCTTAAAGAAATAATTAAATTATTTCAACATTTTTTTTTATTCTTTTAGGAAAACGACATTTGTTAATATTGTTTCATTCTTTCTACGCAATTTTCTTATCGCACAGCTCATTTGATCAACCCGTACTCAGATAGGTATTTTAATGGCTAAATGCAGCTTTAATATATTCTATAAACGACAGTTTTACGAATAAGTGAAGAAAATATTTTTATCCAGTTCCTAAAACACGTAATAAAATTATGCAGTGTTGTTGCAGGCCATATCACAAACTTCAGCAACGCAAAACCTATCAGACACACACATTCACAACATGGACAGTTCAGAAAAAGACACAGACCACACAGTGAAAATGTTATGTAGCGACGTATAAATGAAAAACACCGAAATAAACATTTTTAAGAAACAAGACATCAACATTGCACTTCTTGCAAACAACTCAGCACAAAAACAAATAAAAACTCTCTCATACCATAATAAATATCACAACTCAGGCATTTACAAACTCACATGTCAAAAATGTGAGGCAATTGGTACATAGGGCAGTTCTAGCCTCTCATTCGGGAGGACGCCGGTTCGAATCCCCAGGCGAATGCCTTGATGGTTCCTTCAAAAAGACGTGGCCGAATTCTTCCCATTCCATGTCCTTACCCGCCTCTCATTAGTGCACTATTGTGTAGTAACACGGCCACATTCACAGAACTTGTTATATAAAATGATTCTTCGCCAAAAAAAAAGAAGCAGATATGGAAATTCTGACGATTAACAACTATAGGCACAATCCTCACTCTACGGGAAATCTAAGATTTTCAGAAAGCAAAAAATAGTAGTAAACAGCTACTGAATTACCACGTAAACCTTACAAATCAAACTTTATTCAAACTAGCATGCACACACTAACCGTACAAACATGAAAATAAATTAAACACGAATATCTACTAAACCCACACACACAGACCACACATACAAGGTCGTAAACAGAATAAGAGAAACATCACTCATTCATGCACTTTTAACTCAAACCGGACTTCAATAAAACAAAATGGCCACTGCAGACAATTGAGTTGGGAGAGAGCCCACGGTTTACAATTACTAACTTCCAAAAATGATAACAAATGGCTCTAATCCGAATATGCTTTGGGGAAAAAACGGGGATGCGCAGCTACAAATCTTAGTTAAAAATGTGTATAGTAAGTAGTAAACAACTAGAAAAGTTGCTTGTTTAATTACATAAAATATAATATAATAAGTTTGTAAAACAAAGTGTTAAAATATTTTGACACAGATTAGTCGCTGATGATTCCTCGTTTAGAGATAAAATGCATAAGATAAAAAAAAGCGTCGTTGGCGTTATCTATTAACAACAAATTAAATTTAATTGACCAGTTGTGGATTATCATATTGTGATAATTCACTAATGAGGAAGAGTACTACAAACATAATCTTACTCTTCAAATTGTTTTTTACATGCAAAAAGTTCGAGTGTAACGCACCAAGCCTATTGGATGAACGGTAACGTTTGGGTCTAGAATTCCGCGGGACGTGGACTCAGTCTCCGGTCCCTGGTTTCCCGTAATCATTCCAGTTTAATGTTAGGACGATTCCTTCAAAAACCAATAGCCAAATTCCTTGTCCTTTCTTGCTCCCGATAATCGCCAGGTTTTAATCGCGTCGACGATATGTAAAGCCTTACCCAAAAAAGGAAATTGGTTGGTTTTTTTAATTTTAACTGGTACCAAAGCGAAGAAAAATCTAATTTATGAGAAAGCTGTTGGGATCGAGTTAAAAAGGATAGCAGTGTAAAATAGAAACATTTCCTTTGTATTCAGATTCAGAGTAGACTTTGATGTAGTAGAGTACTCGTTGGTTCGAGTTCCAAGTGTGGAATAAATATTTTTATCATTCTTTCGGAAGAGTAAGCCCAAATGGGTCGGCAACAGGTTTCACTCAATGGTATTTTTCATCTCTCATCTACAATACAAGCAAAACACTGTAATAGTCCAAATTACATTTTGTGTTTATCTAGAATGTATTGGTTATCAGCGGGAGCTGGGAGGAAGTGTGCTGGAGGATTTTCTCTGTGTCGAACGGACAGTTTGTTTGAATTTGTACGTTGAGCCGATGCTGTTATTCACGTCTTTTTATTTTTTTTAATGGCATTCGGCTGCTGAGTAGTGATGGGCAAACCGATTCTTTTTGATGAATCGTTTGGAATCGATTCACTCCTCGCTGAGAATCGATTCTTTTAAACGACTCTTCGATTCTTTTCACATGATATTTTGAATGACGAAAATAGATAACGAGTTATTAACCAACAAGAAGGAAATGATTAACAAATTCTAACTAAAATAACAACATTTGTTTTTGATAGTTAAATTGTAAGTTATTTATTGAAAAAACAATTTATTTTATTACTTAAACAAATGAAAACACTAATTTTACAATAAAAATGATTCAATTTACTTATGAAAACTACACAAGTTTTTTTATTGCTATTTACAAAAAGCATTTTCGTTTGTTTTTGTGATGTGAGCCGACTTTTCTTTTCAGTCATTAACTGTCCAGCTTTCGAGAAAATCCGTTCACAAGGTACAGATGTGACAAATAAATACCACAAAGAATGGAGACTGATGTGCTCATTCTTGGCAGCGGATGCATTATTAAAAAAGACTAGGCAAGATTATAAGTGTAAATGTAAATAATAAATACCTGAAACGTGAAACTGGACCGGTGACTTGAATGTAGTGAAGCACAAAAAGCAGGCTCTCCACTAACTATTTGAGCGCCCTTGCGCAATACCGATTACGCCGCCCCCTGTCTAACTACAACCAGTGGTGGATCTGGGAATTTTCCGAACCGGGTCAACAAAATGTGAGATTGCCACACTGTGAAATTTTCAAGGCTTCCAGCTAATTGTTGTCAAACCTCATTACTGATTCTAAGCCTTGTTGCAGATTGTAATTGTCGATTGAGATTGTTGATTTAGATTGTTGATTTTGTAGGTGGCATGTTTGTTACACGTCTCGCTAGAGGGCGTCCATAAACCACGTAGATCGGTCTTGAGAGGTGGGTGGAGGGGGTTGGAAGGTGGGATTCCGAGCCAGGCCAAATAGCTTTTCATTCATATTATTTGTCACACTTAAAATGAGATACAGAACACTCAACACCATGTAAATATTTATTTCCGTCATGGAAAAAACTACGTGGGGAGAGGGGGGTTAGAGACATAAGCCACGTCGAGTTACTTGGGGGGAGGGAGGGTTCACATGAAGCCAAAATGGAGCTACATATGCTACATATGCTCCAATTTTACTCCATAAATTTGCAATTTTTTTGAATTTGCCGGATGGTCCTTTTCTTAAGTTAAACAGCGTATCACTAGCATTTTACCTACAAACCAATAAATCAGTGTTTGTTTAAATGGTATAATTTAAATTTTATATTTATTTTCTTGGTTTCAGTATTAGTATTTTGGGGGACGTCCAGAAATTACGTGAGGCTATTTTCCGGAAATCTAGACCCCCTCCCCCCTCCGTGAGACTTGGTGAGATTTTGCCGGACCCCCCCCCCCCCGCTCCCCGTTGGTGAGATTTCATGAGATTTTCACGGAACCCCCTCCCCCCAGTTGTTCGACCAGGAGAAGTTTCGAGACTTTTTTTAGCTGTCGTGCTCCCCAAAAGAATGAAACCCCCTCAAAAGCCGGTTTTTGGCCCTGTAAACTGGTATTTTTTACGTTTTTTTTAGTTCTACACTCGTTCAAGTTCAAAATTTCACGTGAGATATCCGTCGAGCCCCCCCCCCCCCCGTTGGTGAGATTTTCCGGACCCCTTCCCCCCCCCCTAAAAAGTCTCACGTAATTTCTGGACGCTCCCCTATATTCATCGACGGCACTGTTCCCCAACGTCTTTTCGTTTAACCTTTTTCCTCGTAGAAACCTCACCAGCTGGAACAGTATATATGCCGCTTCAGCACCTGCTAATTTTTGTAATGGTCCAATTCATAAACTTCGTTCATTTCTATTGCAAAATGTTTGCGTTATCCACAAAATTAAGAACTGAAGAACAACTAAAACACTGATGAAGTTCGTATGATAACCGGACGCGCTCCATCGCAATTAAATTCAGTACTCGATGCATTCGCAATTTGAAAAACCCACGCAACATGGGAATAGCAGATGGCTCTGAAATTGGTATACTTTTCCCTGTCCTCAAATAATCGGGAAATACTTTATTTGTGGTAAAATATAAAAGTTAATTGACGTATTTATTGTGGTAACATCTAAATCTGTGTGTTGTAGCATCTGGAAGGAAACCAAAAACTTATAACTTGTTCCAAAAACACTAGAAAAATGTGTATTTAAGAAAGTAAATTCCTAAATTTAAAAATACTTTTTATTTCTGTAATATATTTTTAATTTTCCTGTTCCAAAGATAAATATTCTTTATTTCCTTACAAATAAGTTGCCAAACCAAGAAACACGCCGTGGGAACTAAGATTGTGAATCGAAAGGAATCACGAGTTACGCAGATATCAAGAGTTAAAAAGAGCCGAATCCATGGAAGAGTCATTAAGACAGAAGTGAACCGAGAGTCGTAAACATTATCGAGTTAACGACTCGGAGTCGACTCAGAACCTGGACGAGTCGGTGAGCGATTGCGCAACAACGGCTCAGCTCCTAAGCTCCCTCTAACAACTCTTGAGTGAACCGTGACTCTTCCAAGTGAGTCGATTCCGCAAACGATTCTTTTAGACGAGTCGACTCTTTGAATCGATTCACGATTCTTTTGCCCACCTCTACTGCTGAGGCCATACAGCCACTCAATGTGATTAATTCTTCCAGTGTATTACTTTCGACAGTATCTTGTTGCTATCAAGTATTGACACATGGACACTACAACACGGACAAGACATAAATAGACACAACACTTAAACACCCATGCCCTCGGCCGGACTCGAACTGGTGACCTTCTGCACGCGGAGCTAGGACTCTAGCCCCTACGCTACCGAGGCCGGCTTATTCACGTCTTAGCGGCACCAGCAATCCTATATGTATATTTAACCAATAGGCACATAATCGTTATATACTGTTAATAATATTCAGAAAAAACATACCTCGCGATGGTGATTATATTATATTACCCGTGTTCTTACTTTTTATTTACAAAACGTACATTATGCTCTCAGTTTCGAAATAATAATACTTTTTGCAATGCTGTTGAAGGCGATTTTTCCGCAGTTGCTCAGTAAAATTAATTAATAAAATAATGCCAATGCAACTATATTATGTATGTTTATTGCCGTACGCGTTTCGCCTCTCCTCGAGGCATCATCAGCGACGAATCTATTTTAAAATTTATATTTGATTTAAAACTTATTTGACATAACGCTAAATTGATACATTTTCTTATTAGAAAGCAAAGATGTGTGGTTACTATCCTGAAATCCACTAATGTAAATAGTAAGTGTAAATAATAAGAAAATGTATCAATTTAGCGTTATGTCAAATAAGTTTTTAAATAAAATGTAAATTTTAAAATAGATGCGTCGCTGATGATGCCTCGAGGAGAGGCGAAACGCGTACGGCAATAAACCTACATAATACAGTTGCATTGGCGTTATTTTATGAATTAATAATAATAATATTTTTGTGTACTGAAATGTAAGTATACTTATTTGAAAATTCTGTAAGATTTAACATCATGTTTAAAGATTTCATGACATCGCCACCGATCTTACCCTCCACGTCTAGTAAAGAGGTAATATGGTGTAGGCCACGACGAAGTAGACGATGGCTTGGCGTCTGATATGCACAACATAAAGACGTATACGCAGGTGCCTGCATGGGTGATCATCAGGGAGATAAGCTCTGCATCAGGGCTGTTCACAGCTTGCTGCCACACAACATATCCAAACACTGCACATCGACCCTGTATACACGGATGCAGCGATAACAGGCCCCATTCCAGTTGGTATCTGTGCGTGCGGTATCTAAATCGGAACCCGACACACAAGCCTGGCGGCTGTACTGGAGAGGTCTAACTCAGTGAAGAGGCTAGATGTGCACTAAGAGGTTGTAAGCTTGCCTATCTTATTCGTTAAAGCATGTGCGGTGAAAAGCTAAAGAGAAATCAGAATACAGTCGGCTCGGAAATAAAACATGTCTTTGTTTATATTTTGCTGCCCTGCGAGCTCTAACGTGAATTGCTTGCTTATTCCTGCACTTTCTTTCTATGAAAAAATACAATGATTGTCCTCCCCCCTTTATCCCAAGTAGCCATCATTTTACTAGGAAGAATATATTTATTCTGACAGTTACTGAAGTAAGAATTTCCATGGAGCTAAAGATTTTTTTGCTGTTATCTCACGTAGTCTCTATTTCTCTCACCGAGTGATTAAATAACTATTGAAGGATAGCATAACACGTCTGCTTCAGTACACACTGCGTCATGTGTTCCACTATCAGCTTACTGTCTATTTATTCGGTGCTAGAAAAGGTCTCGTCATACAATTATATAATTCAAAACTTTCCAAAGTTAAAGTTCTCGTAACCAAACAGATTTTGAATACGAGGATCTTTTATCGATCTGGAAACTGAATATCAGTTTTTAAACAGGAGTTGTTTCCACAAGTTACAAGAATACTGATCTCAGAACCGGATCACAAAATTCAGAATTTTATTTAGGCTGAAAGTTTAAAACTATTAAGCATATTAAGATTTTTAAAATTGACCCTATGCCAATAATTACCGATGATGAATTAATTATTATCCCGCTCCGAAGTGTGATTTTGAGGTATCGAAAAAAAAAAAAAAAAAAAAAAACACCAGAGAAACTCGCTCAACATCTATAAAATTTCCGCTAATTTCCTTTTATATAGGAAAGAAATGTATAGATACGTTATAATGGGTTCTGGTATAAGGTGAGTTTTGGACTGCCGAAGGAATAATATTAAGTCAGCGAAGCAACATAGGGTAACCATTTCCTTCCCTCTGTATTCTAATATTATTCCGTATGTGTTTATGACTGTGACAAAACCACTGGTGAAATATTAGGCATATTCTTGAGAAGGACACCAAAGGTACTGATGTCTTTAAGTAACATAATACACAAGAATCAGCATTTACCGTCACTCCATACAGACTGATCTGATCCAGCCCTATTGTACAGAAACAACTGCATAATCGCTGCATAATTTCGCGCAAACATCAAATAGGACTGTGATGGGTAATCTGTTTACAGTAGACGCGATTAATGCAGAGTTATAGTGTAGGTTCGGTAACTTACATTCAGAGGTCCATCGGTTTAATTACTGACAATGTTGTTTATTATTCAGACTTATGGACTTCAATGGTAAATTCAGATAAGATGGAAACACTAGAAATCTGAGCGTAGGCAGTATTTTGGTATGGGAAACATAAAATTATAACACATGAGTGTATATGGCAGACTTCCTTAGTAAAACATTTGGAAACTAAGGAAATTGCTGCAATTTGCAATCTACTTCCTATCACATTTGTTAAGTGAATGCGACAAATTGATTGGTGTTGGATATGTTGATCACAATAAAGGGAGAATTAAAAGGTGTGGAGGCCGAGAAAATTTGAATGAACTTCTTCTTTCATCGTTTCTCCAAAGACTAATGCCACCGATATTATATATAACGTTCAACAAGTTTTCAAGATGAGTGGAACTGCTGATCAGGAGCCTTAGGGATCGATTCTCTGCGCTGCTAATGTGAACTGTTCTCTGAACTGTGTCGTCTGCCAGAGCGACAGAAACTTTATTTCACAACTATTGCGCTGGCTGGCTGAGCGCCCGCTATTGCGTCGTACAAGCGTCCATCCACATTTCTTCGTTAGGGATCGTGCACAAACTACGTGGCTCGGTCCAGGGGGGAGGGGGGGGTGTTGGCTGAAAGGCTACGCTGGGCTACGTGGGGGGAGGGGGCTTCCTAGCCAGGCCACGTAGCTTTCCTTTCATAACATTTTTCACAGTTAAAATGAGGAACAGAACTCACAGCAGCATGTGAATATTTCTTTCACTCAGTTAATTATCTCCGTATGTAATTTACAATAGTATGACAACAGAAAACAGTACAAAATGTCTTCTGGAATTAAAAGTGAAAAAACTACGCGCTACGGGGGGAGGGAGGGGGGAAAGAGGCAAAAGCCACGTACGGCTACGTGGGAGTGAGGGGGGTTCACAGGAGGCCAGAATGGAGATACGTGGTTTATGCACGCTCCCTTAAGGCTCGTTCGCACTGGGCGAGTAATTTAGTCGAGTAGCGAGTGATTTAGTAACTAACCGTATGTGAACAATGAAATTTAGTCGAGTTGTTTAGTCGAGTAGTTTAGTCGAGTCGATCCGTTTTGTTCTATTAAACCGGGCGAGTAGTCTGAACCTATTGTTTTAGTCGAGTTCATTAGCTGCCGCAAAAATGTCGTTTCGCTGGAGCGAAGAAAAAATTTTAAAATTTGTTTCTAAATATGTAAAACATGAATGTTTGTAGAATATTAAGTCCCCGCGCTATAAAAACAAAGGAAGGAATCTGCACGCATGAATTTGGAAAATACAATAAACATACTTGAATTTGGTGAGAAGTAAAGTGAAAATTAAAAACATCTGCTTAGTGCACAATTTTATTAATTATTTAATTACAATAACATCTAGATTATACATTCATATTTTTATTAGAAGTACTACCTAAAGCGATAAAAATCTTTTTAGAATTATCTACTCGCAGAAGTTAAAAAAAAGTAGTCCAAAAATTTAGGCGCAGGTACTGAAACAGTTTACACTCCTTCACTAAAATGATTCAGTTTACGAAATATTACTTCAATTCATTTAATGTTTCATAGATTCCTTCACATTGTGATGAATTAGGAAATGCCCGAATTTTCGTGTATAAATACGAGGTGTGCGTGTCCATAAACTACATCCGGTGGCAATAAAGTAGAGAACTGCCTGTAATTACGTAGTTGCCAACATTGCACTCCTTAAATAGGTATCTTCACGCTGGATTTGCGACTGCATTTTCATTAACACAACTTTTGGACATTCTCAAACTATTCGTAGGGATCTTCTAATGCTAATTCCTTCAGAAGATAATTTGTATCTCCTAGTTCATCCCTTCTATTAACCCATTTTCGTACCTATTGCTTTTTTTCTTTATCGCATAAACTTCTTTATCCATCTCATCTAAAATAGCTCTTAACATAAGCTGTATAAGCTCATTCATTTGATTGCGATGCAGCCTGCTGACAAAATTCCACGCTACTTGTGTACTGTACTCGACCGTAGTGCGAACGATTTTTGGTCAGTGGCGAGTAATTTAGCTACTAAACTACTCGCCACTCGACTAAATTACTAGCGTAGTGCGAACGAGCCTATACTGCCTGGTGCAACGGAGAGTTCGAGTGGGCGGTAAACATTTCCGACTCGGCGCATTTGACCCGTGAGCGGCAGAGTCCCGACGAACCTCAGCTGAAGTTCAGTCGTTCCTCAGCCACAGACAGATACGCTGGGCCGAGAATAGCCTCCCCACGCCTCTCGTCTTGCTGGTGAACAACAAGCACGACAGGACAAAGCCTCTTAATTGGCGTGGTATTGCTCCGAAGACTGGCTGAATAATTAATTGGATAATTGGACATAACAAAACTTTGTTATATCCAAGCAAAGCCAATTTAGGAGCATTGTGGCGTTAGTTCCATTTGTGTAGAAAGCAAGACCTGACAGTATAATTAGCTACTCGATAAAACGGCTGGTGTAAGTCTGTGTGCCAGGAATAGAGTAATTTATATGAAATATCTGATTCACTATAGAGACGATTTTTGAGAGGAGAAAATGGTACACAACCAGCGCCTTATTACTCAGTAGCCGAGATTCTATACAGTGATTACAAAACCCATAAAAAGGAAAACAAACGACAGATGGAAGAAGAAAAAATTGAAGTGGATCGGCTACTAACTAGATCTGATTTTAAAACGCGTTTGTTTATTTCACATTTCTGAATTACAAATTTATTAGAGAAAAGCAGTTATTTCTCAGTAACTGCTAACAGATATTTAGTTTTCAGTTCATTGTACCACACTGCATGCATTAATTTATTTATATCTTTGGGTAGTGAGTGGTACCTCAAAGAGCAATGTATGGCAATTTACATATGAATTTCATGGGTAATAAAAGAATTCAATAGCGACTTTAGCAGTGCAAAAATCCTTCGAAAGAATACTGATCACAGTATTTAGTAACATACTATGTATTTCTTTCTCAGAAATCAATCCAGAAGAAACATATTATTAAATTCTTTACAAAGTAAACAAAAAAATTGAGACTTTTTTCTGTCATTAGCGTTTCGATTGGTTTGATGCAGTCGTCCATCCCATTCCTATCTTGCGCCAACCTCTTCATCTCTACTTACCCCTCACAACCCACATCATTAATTATCTCCTTCATATATTCTAATCTCTGCATTCATGTACCTTGTTACCTTCAACTGTTCCCTCCACTAACAAATTAACAAATCCTGCATGTCTCAAAATATGACCTACTATCCTGTCTCCTCTTTCTGTAAGACTCTTCCACAATCTTCTTTCCTCGCCCATCATTTCGAAAACTCGGTCTCTTCGTATTTTATCTGGCCACCTAATTTTCAGCATCCTTCTATAGCACCACATTTCAAAGGCTTCAATTTTGCTTCTTTCTGGTATTGCTGAAGTCCATGCTTCGCTACCAGAGTCTTAGATCAATTTTTGAAACTAAACTAATTCTCTTTTTCATGAAGGCTCTTTTTTGCTATTGCTATTCTGGTTTTAACAACATTCTTGCTTCAGCCATCAGTTGTAATTTTATTTCCTAAGTAGCAGAATTCACTTATTTCTTCAGACCACCTGATCCTACTTTTATATTTAATCTGGTAGTATTGGTATCATTTCTGTTGCTTTTAATCACTTTCGTCTTTCTTTGGCTTATAATTAGTCCAAAATCTTCCTTCATTATTTTGTTCATGACATTTAGTAACTTCTCAATTTTCTCAGCCTGTTCGGCAAACAAGGCATACAATGGTGCAAACATTGTCATCTATTAACGTTTGTTTATAAGAGTAGTAAATCTTTCAAGGAAAACTGAAAACATAATCGAAAAATAATAACACTGTTTGAAGTCACTTCATTTAGAATGAGCGGGACTGTGAAATACTTCTTCGTGTATTACATGTTTTTGTTATAAACTCGAGCCTCGTTGGAAATGGAAGATTAATAACTGATGCTTAAGAACACAATAAGCATTCAGATAAAAAAAATAAGAAACGGCCTGGATAATGAAATATCAATAACACGTGAAGGTCAAATAACCAAAGTATTCATCAGCATATTTGCATTTAACAACATTTTTACTTATTTTTATATGTTATAAAACCATTAAATACCCACACTCGAGATGTGGTCAATGTTTTTCAATTAACAGAAGAGACATTTTCCCAGTTAAATGGTTGATAACACAACTGGAAAAATTCAAGGAAAGAGTACAAGGGAAGTATCAAATATTCTCTTCCGTGCTTTGATAGTATTTTCTATGCTATAACAATGAAAGTTACAAAACTTGTATGTAAGCAGTAAAGATTGCCAAATTTTTACAAGGTTTCGGTGTTGACAGTGGCGTTATCATTTGCGATCGAGGTCGAGAACTTTTCAGACGTCCACCGACCGTACCCTTTCACAGCCATTCTAGTTGAATAGCATTGCATTGTTTTTGCAGCGCTCCCTCGCTCTTGGCCTGTCCCAACCTATCAGCCACACCCGATGGATTTCTCGCGTGCCTCTGCTCGCATGTAATTCCCACATTTACAGTAATTGTTTCCGCGGCTCAATCGATAAACCGCAGATCCGGACCGCAGTGCAAAGTGGAACGCATGTCTCGTTGTTCTGACCATACATCTGCTACAGTTTTCATCTTCACTGTAAATAACTAACGCATTTAGATTAAACAAAAACAAAAAATAAGGGAGAAATGATTTGTTTTTGTATTGCAGTTGTTTAAGATTTTAACACCATAAAACGCTAGCTAGCTTCTTTGTTTCTGATTCCGTTCAGACCACTTTCGGTGTGATGTATATCTTGCTTAAGACCCTAAAGCCTGAAAGATTTTTGTGAGCAAACTCAGTAGAACTTTAATGATCGTAAATACACTAATTATTATAATAATAATGCTGATACCACTATTTTCTAGGAGATTTGTAAAGGTATTTCGGCTTAATAAGTTACAGATTTCAAAGAGCTGTGTGATCTGCCTTTGTCTGCAACCGTAACGCGGTCATCCTACCCAGTGAAAAATATATACTGTCTAATGGGCATCCGATCCAAGGAAGCGTTCTAGTGTGCGACACATACATAAAGCACAGTTTGCAGGATCGGAAGGATGGATTAGGGGACTTTCAAGATCTCATCTGGTACCGAGAACCTTGGTTCTTCCGACCCACAGCTACAAACCTCGTAAAGAAACCACTAAATTAATTTTTACGTTAAATTTTGATGGTTGGATCATGGGAAATTCTTCTAGGCTTAATCAGTGGCGGATCCAGGATTTTGGTTTGGGGGGGGGGGGCTAGGATTTGGCTTGTTTGGTTTGGGGGGACTTGACTCGGGCAAGGAGAGAAATCTCACATTTTTCCAGAATGCCGCCCTTATAAAAACAGTAGAGCAAAAAAAAAAGTCTCCGAAATCGGTGTTGTCTGGGATGACCTTGGTATTTTTTGGGGGGGGCTTCAGCCCTCTAGCCCCCCCCCCCTGGATCCGCCACTGGGGCTTTATTTATGTTTTTGTTATAAAATAACTTATTACTTTTTATCTTGTTCTGAAATCAAACCCTTGACATGGATACAATTGAGACATTAAAATACCATCATACAGAAAATTGTAAAGGAACCATAGTCAGGTACTTGGTTGGCAACAGCCTGACTCTCTAGGCTCTTGGGAGATGGATCTTCCGTTGACTTGTTTAGGCCACGGAGAGAGAAACTTTCTACGGAAATATTGGTAGGACTTGCTGGGCCTATAGGTGCACATTTGCACGGTATTCGAGTCGAGTTTATGACATGGAAAATGGCCTTTCAATATGGATCGGGCAACAGTCATAAAGTCAAGAATGGCATGATAATTTTAGCCAGTAAGAAATAAGTTCTTCGTGTAGGAGTCACTTTGCTTTTCCATGGCCAAACGATTTTGTATTTCTTACACTACACTCTTGTGTATCTTCTCCAGGTCATCTTTACAAGCAGGCAATCAGCTACCAGCAAGTGTCGATCGTTTTCTTTGTGTCGCAAAACTTTACTACTTCAGGAGCTATTCCTGTGAGACGTGTAATAACGAGAGATCACTCTGTATTACTAACAAAAGTGCGCTTGTTTTACAGTTCTTTAAAATAGCAGATGCCAAACTGAGTGCAGCCTCCAGGTACTGTGTATATCCATTGTTACAACAATGATGGTTGGTGACATACAGAAAATAACTTCCTGTCACGCTTTTCTCTTAAACTTATTTCCTTAATTATCAATTTTATACACATTCTCTTCATTTTTACGCATTTGTCAGATTTATGAAAAAACTTTTTTTATGACAAGAATAAAAAAGCTTTTATTTGCATTATTTAAATTTGTATTTGAAGTATTCATAATACCATTGCCTATATTTAATTGAAACTGAAAAAATATGAAACACTTTTTTCTTTTAACGTTCCCCATTAAAGATTCTCAATTTTTAAAAGAAGAATGTAGTAATCTTATGAAAATGTTCATACTCAATCGATAAATATAAAGTTTCTGACATAGTATGATACTGACTGAAAATCTTCCAAAATTTCAGCTGATATCACCCATTTTTTCGATGTGTCCCTGTTTACTGATCCTAGGAACTAGATTATTTTAAATAGTGAAATGGCACCATGTCTTTTCGTTGACCTCCCTTCTGAAAGCCGAAATTGAAATTTACTTCGGAATGTGTTTCAACCGTCCAATGTAATGATACCCCTCTCTAAATACATGACTCACGATGAAACAAAAACACTCTTTTTAGAGATGGGAAGAATGGGTAACATAACCTTTACGCGTGTTTTCTACATCTCACCTTAGAATTTTAAGATAACGTGTAGCCTACATCTGTAATACTACTATTTTTTAATATTTTCTAATATTTATTATTATCGGGAAAATATGTTTCCTGTGGCGAAGCATACCAGATATTGTCAGAGTTACGCAATTACTCAGATTTTCTTTAAGCTTGAGTACAATGATTGCGAATCAACAGAAAGTTAATTTTTTTCCTAACTTAACGAAAATCTGCTTGTCAAATCTGTGTCAAAAATGGAAGGAATGTGGAGTGACTAAAACTTACAGAAGAAATGAAGCTGCCAATTTATCAGCTTAGTGATTTATAATTCCTGAAGTGAATTCACGATGCTCAGTATAACACTGTCTCAAGCCCTGTTAAGGCACACTCAATTTAACTCGCTTTTAGCTGCTTTTTTTTTAGAATTATTTGCTTGTCATGCCTTTACTTGAAGATATCGGATGGAAGATTTTAACGAGCCTCTAAAGGCAAGCAGGTAGACGCTATCTGAGAAAATGAATCGCTCATTCCTAAAATTATTTTTTAAAAGAAAAACCTCAATTAGTAATTTATTTCTTGAATCTCTGAGCGTCAGTAACGGGATATGTTTTATTAATAACTAGCTTCATAACCTGACAGGTTGCATGGTGTTTTCTGGCAAGTAATTTCTAGAAAATCAAATCTTCAGTCATACGTGCATTAATACATTCACCGCGTTGCACGTTAGTGACATAAATTCGACCCAGAATCTTCGCAAGTTCTTACATCTTTCTTTTTCATGATTCAGATCCAAATCGCAACATTTTAATGGCCGATGTAGTTAAGTACAGCTGGGAAAAAATTGTCTCAGTAATATGACGTCACTGAAAACGAAATAAATTAAAAACAAATGTTAACAACTTACGTTATGCCGCGTGATATTAGTCTGTCGTGGCCTAGGCCGCATAGATTACGATCAGTGTGGAACTCCTTTCAATCAACCGAAATTATGTTTTCAGTAACATGGTGCTCATGAAATCAACTTAAGCCTCTACTATGTAGTAATATCTGTAGCTGCTGTAAATTTTGCAAAGACGGTTGGGTGCCTTAAGGCAGTGGTTCTCAAATGGGGTTCCGCGAAAGGGTCACAACAAGGGTTTCGTCTTCCATCCGAGAATGGGGTACTTGACACTAACTATAAAACCATGAAACCTTAATTTACACTGATAGAGCAAGTTGTTAGGATACCGAAAATCAACTTCATTTTTTGGATAGGAGTTAAAAACATACTATTTTTAATAAAATAAAAATGCAAAAAGACAGCTGTTAGTCACGTGACACGAAACACCAATCGGAGCGCATGACGTCAGTTGTTGGGCCGCGCCAGTTTAGCTGCCGTGTATTCTCATGCGGAGAACATCTTTCCGTCGCTTATTTAAGTTTGTTAAGGTTTCAGTGCTGGCTGTAAAACATTTGTTCTTCTTATACTCGCAATGGAAGTTGGTTTTATCAAGGCAAATAGCTCTAATTTGCCCAGAATTGACGTGATGATGCTGGGAGTGTTTTTGCATCAAACACCGATTTCTGATCACCAGAATTCCGGAATGTCAAAACGTCCAAGTAAATACTTACTTGTTATATGTCATACATAATACCATATTATGATAAAACGTTAGAATATAAGGTATTTTAGAAGCGCGTGTGTTACTGGTGCGTTTTACTTAATACAGATTGGTAATTTGCGATTTTAATCAACAGGTCTACATTTCGAGTAATTTCGAGTATTTCATTGTAGTATCTTTTAAAATGTGTTTAATATGACTGTTGCTTCGCAGAATCATGTGCAGTATTTAATTGTTAGTATAATTAATATTTTAAAAAATCCTTGAGTGATTTCTACAACTATTTTTTGCCGCGCTGGGTTAGTTAAAGTTAAAAGTCTGTTCACATTCGTTCGTCGCTATTTTTTAGGCAGTAATGTTGTGAATATAAAGCTTTTTCTTTCTATATTAGAGGTTATACAAGTTTTTGTATAGCTAGAAAAATATTTTGATCATGTTTTCTAAGAAAGTCGTAAACTATAGTCCTATTCAGGTCGAAATATTTTTCGATATTCGTTGAAGCGGGGATTCTACGATAATCGTGATAGATTCTTAAGTAACGTGACAAATTGATTGTAAGGAATAACATTTTTTGATATCTCGCTTAGTTCTCGAGATATACTATCTCAAAAGTGGTTAGGTCGAAATGTGGCCTCGACCAGAAGAAAAATTTCTCCAAATCTAAATTCGATGATGGATTCTTCAGTAACTCGAAGACAGAAATCAAAAGTAAGGCCTAATTTTTTTGATTCATTAGTACTTTTGATACTGATCCCATTATATGATACTCCATATAGTTTTCCAAATCGTTCGGCAACTATATCAATAAAAAAAATTGATGCATTTACAACGAACAGCATTTTAACCTCCAGGGTCGTAATTTATTTACCGGTAATAATTTAAGTTTATCATAGCACAAAATATTGAGGTACATAGCTTATTAAATATAATATAATATTAAGCACAAACTTACGTCAATGTGGTCTTCACAAAAATATATCGAGGGTGTTGTAGACACACAAGCCGGATCGCGTCGTGCAAGCATTAACCACTTTTTCCAACTACTTCGTTGCGTGGAATGGAAACAAACAATTTGTTTGGTGCATTTAAGGTCGTGTTTACACACAGAGGCACCACACACCATTTGTAAACTCTAGAACACATTTTATTAATAAAATAAGCAAACCGCCTGTATGCTTACAATGGCACGAGCCAACAACTGACGTCACAAGAGACCAACTGACAGCTGGGAGCGTTTTGGCGCCAATATTCAAATCATCGCATAAAAATGCAAAATTTTGCTATTTTCCGTTCGTTATTTCAAGAAATAATATTTTTTTTGTTTATAGTAGATGACCAGCTACAATACTGACTACTTTCCCAAAATTAGTCAAGTACCCCATTAAATAACATTTTCGTTGAAAAGAGCCGCACCGTGAGAAGGCTATCATGGTTCTGCTTCCGTTTGTGATGTCTTAACGATGCGATACTGGTATTTCAGCTTACGTTTATAAAAATGGGGATCCGACAAAAACTGTGTGATCAATTAGGGTTCCGTGGCCAAAAAGAAATTCGGAACCGCTGAATTAAGGAACACGTTACGGAGAAGACTACACGATGACCAATCTTAGCCTTTTATTTGTATTAGTGTAGATTGTTTACCTGAATTTTTTTATCACAAACAACCAGATTACCATCATAAACAAGAAATGTTCACTGTTACACTGTATAATGTTTCACTTTTGTTTTTGTTTCTTCTCTTTACCAGTGAGTGTTTTAAAATTTATTCTTCCATTGTATTTTATTCAGTTTAAAGCTTCCTGATGTACTGTAATTAATCAAAATGAAAAGTACTTTAGAAGTTGTTTGAGAAAAGATAATCACGGCATACGGTAAACTTCTACCTCTGGTGGGTCATGAAATATCTCTTAACCCACACCAATAACAGGATTATAACTGAACTGCGGTCTACTCCTGATAGCATTAGAGTAGTTTGCCTATAAAATTAAAATTCTTGCTTCACTAATCACTTTTTAATATCACCACCTGATTTTTTTATCACTTTTAATTTAGTTGTACTTCATAACTTGTGTTCTTTCTTGGTCTCGATTTATGTCTGCAGCCCTCCGTTCTCAATCGGTGTAGCGATCCTGGAGACTTACATTGCAGCCCTTCCTACTGCCGGATTTCTCTTTCTTTTTTTGCGCTCCGATTTTGCTCCATCCACGTTCGATACGACTTATTTTCTCGGTAGAGGTCTCAAGCGGATTGGCATTTTGCAGGAAACCTCATTCGGGAGATGAAACTTTTTCTATCTATCTTGCGTTTTCACTGCTTGTCACATTCTATTGCCGAGACGACACTGAAACTCAGGTATAGAAGTGACGCCAGACTGTCGAACGTCGAATTTTCACGACCCTATTTCATTACAATTGTCACTCTACTCTAGGAAGGTGACATCGTTTGGATGGTAGAGCAGAACACGATATGGAAGGCCTTGATTTAAATCCCGATGAAACCAAATACATTTACTTAAAGCTACGGCCATTATATATTATTCATAGGGAGTGCTGCCTGGAGAAATATCCACAATTGACAACTAAGTCCGGCCACGTTTATGAACGCTGATGGTAGCGAATCTGGGTAACGTGAAAAATGATGTATGATTTATCGTATTGGATACAATCTCTTAAGAATATTGACGCATGTCTATTTTTACTAAAATCCGAATTACAGTTTGTCATGGTAGTAAAACAATTTTATTTTATTAACTTTATGTACAAAACTGAGCTGAACCTCCACTGTCATAAAAATCTTGCTATGTTGACTCCTCCAAAGATGCTCATTTCAAAAGCCGGCGCTGCCGACATTTTCTCTTTGGTTGTTCCCAACGATCTTAGCTCCACACATCAAAATAACAAATATTTCCACATAATATAAAACATAAATTCAGTAAGGTGTAACCTGGCAGCGTCGATCACTCTCTTCAGGTACGATTCCCGAGACATTCTGGGAATTTTCTTGTCATTAAGATTTAGGATAATCGGAATCCTCAGTTCTGATCAAGGCGCCAAATTTTCCAGACTCTCTCACTAGGATCAGTACACGAGGATGCAATGCCATCGATATAATCGTATACCATTTTGTGCACTGTGTAAGGTATAGTTACTTGTGTGTTTTGTTTTGTCCAGCAAAGGAAGACCTCTTTGAAAACGTTGTGCTCGCCTAGTCAGATCAAAGACCCGTAGAACTTTTGTAAGAAACGTTGCGTAATATGTGTTCCTCTTCAGTGAAACCACGCTGAGCTATATCAGCATACTTCTTTTGATTTCTTATCACATTTCGTCCATTAGTTAAATTAAAATTTCACTACTCGCCTGTCAATTTTCTTTACATGCAAAGTTTGTTTGAATTTTTCACACATGTACCTGGTTATAGAAATGGAGCAATTCCTACTTGTCTTCACCTACTCAAAAATTGATTTGTGCCACTTTGTCTTTCACACAGTTATAAAACTGGCATTTCCTATGCGAATCATGTACGAGTTAAGGCAGATTTATTTTTTCATGGATTATAAAGTAAAATTTTTCAGTAATCCTTAAATTTACAAATTTTTGTTACTGGCACTACAGGAATTGCAAAATAATTGCGTGTGGGACATTGCATGTGTTAATAAATTTAAATCTGAGACGTCCTGAAATTTATTAACTGTAAGAATAAGGTACGTTTGTGTAGTGTGTATTTCACGAACACAAAGTTACGATGCATCAAAAAAGAAGTGAACAGAATTTGTAATTACTCTCTGTAAATTGTATTTGTGAAAATAAAACATTGAAAAAATGTGCTTGTGCTGCATTCGTTAAGTGAGGCAATGTTTTTTAGGATGATTTCGCTGAATGACTGGAGTGACCAGTGCAGCAACTTGTGCATGAATATACGAGTATGTATCGATAATTGTGGTGTAGTCTAAATGATAACTTAAAATTCAGCGCTATACTACTCGTCAGCAGATACGTCATTACAACCGGTACAGAAAGGTTGACAAGAAATCGTAGAAAGCATCCCAGTGATCACTGATTTTTGGAATTCATGCAAGCTAATTCCGGATGGTACAACTAAGGATTGCACCCAGGTTATTCGAAATGCCAGACTCGTACATTACCATGTTATCTTCTAGAATACAAAAAATAAACTCACCCCAATGCTCTGTAGTCTTTTTTTTTTTTTTTTTTTTTTTTTTTAACGTCTCTTAACAGCGAGATCTTTAGAGACGGGAAAGGATGGGGGCAAGGAATGGTAAGGAATTGGGCCATGGCCTTTTGAAGGAAGCATCCCGGCATTTGCCTGGAGTGGTTTGGGAAACCATGGAAAACCCAAATCTGGATGCCCAGACGGGGATTCGAACCACCGTCCTCCCGAATGCGAGGCGAGAACGCTAACCGTTACACCACCACACTAGGTCCCGTAGTCTTAAAGAGTATTTTCCATTAACATGTTACCATAGCACTTCATATCTGTTGGAGAGAGGATGACATTCTTTGCCTCTTTTTTGTGTTCTTGCGATTATCTGTAAGACTTCAACATTCGAGTCGGGACGTGAGACAAGAAGCTAGAAGAACACATTATACAGTGATATTGAAAAGTCAGTGCTTGCTGGTGCACAAATTTTTTTCTTCTTGTTGTTAGAACACGTGAGAGTAGATACTGCTTCGGATTTTCAAACAACAAACTAGAACCTCGTTTTCGAGACCGAAATTTTGCTTGTTTATCTGTACATTTAACTTATTAGTTACTGATTGCAGTTATGTCAAATAATGCTGTCACAGTTCAATTAAACAAGCATTTTCAAGTGCGAGAAAGTCTCCACACTGAGATTTGTGTACTCAGATTGTGTATTAAATTATTTTCCTTAAAAAAATTCGTTAAGGAAATTAGAAATGAAGTGACCAAGGTTCCCCAATGCGAAATTGAGTAACTGAGTTAAAGAAATAATTTTTACACCTTCTCGTGGAGGAAGATTTTCCGATTTGTTTTTTAGAAATCATTGTTTCTAAACAACAGTATGAAATTTACAAGTACATATTTAAATTTGAGGGATACGCCCACAGTAAAAATAAGGCACTCATCTTGGATTTAATATACGTACAATATCTCCATTTTCTTGATGTTGAAAATTGTTTTTTTTTTTCGTCCTTATTAATCTTGATAACGGACTTGAAAAACTTTTTTCTGGAATATATTTGTTTGAGATAAAATTATTTCCTCTAAACAAATGTTCATCAGCGCCAACTCAGCCGCAGGCCATACACACACTGCTTGTTTTTCTGCAGTAGTGTTTGTAACTAGTCCAGAACTCAGTACTCAATCTCTCGCAGACACTTTCTATCATTATAATTTTAAATAGAAAAGTGAGCTGTTCTTGCTATTAACATTGCTAAACATATTTTTAATTTGGGGGAAATTATTTCTATTTGAGCATATGATAAAGTGAATATTAGGCAGATCTTATTTATTTTTAGTTATAGATAAAGGTTTGCATATGAATTTCGGTAAATTTTTTAAAAAAATTCTCCACGAAGGATCACGTGGAAACCGGCCACCATGATGGACATTGTGGATCATAAGATGGGTGGGAGGAACATCAACCTAAGTGTGGTTGGTGCATGGTTTCCCGAAATCGAAAAATCGGGATGGTTCCATGGACGTATTGCTTCCCATTCCTTGCCACCAGTCCTTTCCCGCTTCTGACAGCCATAACGTCGAAGGAAAAAAAAAAAAACCCTTTCTTTATTCCAACATGCCACTAAGAATTGGTAGCCGTGCTTATAAAAGAACATTAATTGGTGCCAGACTCGCAAACCAATTACAAAACCATGGATAGAATACATAAAATGGCATAAAGATGGCATAAAAATTAAATAACTATCAATACCTTTCCTATGTTCCCAGGCTATTAAACAATTAATTAACTATATATTACAAGAATTCAGAATGAATTCACCACTCTCAGGCTACCAAACAGATAATTACTGATGAAATATGACTTTACACAGATCACAGATGTAGAGCAGTGACACAATATCTCGTGGTTATGGGTGATGTGCATTAATTAGTATGATGTCACGTTACCCTTTGGAGCAGTTGTGTTGGTGGCGAATACTTCATTACAGTAAATGCGAGAGTGGCTCGGGCAGCCCTTTTTCAGTCGGTTCCAATTGACCAGACTTCCTCTCTCTAGAAATCCGGCGTTCGTTGAATCTACTGCTTGGCCACCAGCAGTAACATTACCACTAGCACTTCTCAGCTTCACTACTTCCAAGCAGCTCTTGTAAGCATTCCCCACCCCAGTCCATTATACTTCCACACCACATCATCCGCGACCTCCTATGCAACCCTTTCCGGTCCTCTTACTTCCAAGAAATGCCTTCGTTACTGCGTTTATCTTCGCTCAAGAATCTTTCCACAAGCTCAAATTTATTTTTCTGTCTTCTTCCACCACTCGTGCTTTCCTGTTGTCTCTCCTTTGTATAGCTGCCCCTCCTAAAGATCGGCTTTTCCCATGAGGGTAGCAACTTGCAACTATGCCTTGCAACCATGCCTTATAAGGTCTGACCGTTAATAAGCTTTACTGGAATCACTGGTGAGTGCACTGCATGATTGTTATAAACAGTTACAATGAGACTGTCTTGCAATATTTCCGATAATTTCACATGGTGAAAACTATACCATTACATATAATTTATAATTAGTTCATATGACATATTTTGGGAACAACTAGAATCAATAAAAATGAGTTTTCAGTTGAATGAATTTTCGTCTATCAATAGGTCCTGGTCTATTGAACAACCGGAAAATTATCTTTGTAACATTTGAATGTACAAGATTTGAGTTCTTATCTAACTCAGAACAATAAATTGGTCTCAGATTTCGGCACTTGAGGAACTTGTTACAAAAATCTCTTGTGTATAAAGGCGTTTTAACCGTAATACTTTAGTCACAGCATCTAGCGGGTCTACCAACAGTATGCGAGGATGATCTCCGGTCTGGACAGGACAGTTGTGGCACCAATGGGCAGTAAAAGAGACTCAGTTGAGGTCTTGATGAAGCGTCGTTGAACATTGCTGGAAGAGTGTTGATCGATCAGTTCCTCTCCCCCACAGGAAAACAGGAGACTTTAAAAACAAGAGGGTACGTCAATGGTATTACTTGGCGCATCTATCCGGTCCTCATAGGCTCGACATACAACAAGTTTAAACAAATGATAGTGTTCCGCTGGAACGTTTGATTTGCCTGATCTCTGCTATACTAGAAACAACAGAATATTATTTTAAGGGCCAAGGAGACCAGAATTGGGAAATACTTCAGTCACACCCTTTCGAGGGAATCTATGGCGCATTGAAGTGATCTCGGGAAATCATAGAAAACCCTAGTTAGTATGGCCCTGTTCTTCCTAATAAAAGGTCCAAGCATTAACAAATAGCAGATTTAAAACTTTACAATTATCGAGAAGCATAAGACCACTGTCCATCTTAGCCTCCCAAATGTTTAGAATTGTTTTAATATTGATATTGGATTATTTACTACTTTACCCCGATGATAAATAAAGTGTTCGGGAAATAATAGAAAACCGTAGTTAGTATAGCTGTGTTCTTTCTAATATCAGGCCAAAACGTTAACAAATAGCAGATTTAAAACTTTACAATTTTCAAGAAGCATACGACCACTGTCCCTCTTAGCCTCCCAAATGTTTAGAATTGTTGAAATATTTACATTGGATTATTTACTACTTTACCCCGATGATAAATAAAAAGTAGTGTAATTAATACACAGCAATAGAAGAACCTTACTTACTGAGAAAAGTCTCTGTATTCATATAATAACGTTTCGTTACAAGATCTACGTTACAAGATTATACGTTGTCTGTAAACCTTGTATCCAGCTTAAACAACGTGCAGCTACGTGAGCAGGTGTCGGACAAACTTACTTGCTCGTGCACAGTAGCGGATATGGCGGTGGTTCCCGCTGCCGACTTGGAGCAGGAGCCGGCGAATAGAGTTAATTAAAACGGCGGTCGGTGAATGGGAAGCGTGATGAATGCCGCAGTGCACCTCCTAGATTAATGTCCGCCCCGCTCCGGAGCCGAGTGAATAGACGTAGTCGTCTTGTGGCCCCGGGAACAGACCGTGAAAGCGGAATAGTTCCCAGCGATCCGCCTTCTATATTCAAGTTTCACGATTAGAGCTTCACTGTTTGGCCCGAAACACTCATAACGTGCTACAAGTCGCTGCACTATCTGATCCACAACGCAGCAATTGGTAATGTATGTGGACATGAGCTCATACTTCAAGACGTATCGATCAATCTGATTACAATTTTCAGGAAACTTCTGCTTGTTACAATGACGAATACTAAAGGCCATATTCCTCTTTCCCCGCTCCTACACCATTTCTACCTCATGATGGCTTCCCACGTCCCGTGGTTTTCTAGGCCGCACCATGCAGCTCAATTGCGCGGATCAGCACGCGCCACAGGCCAGCCCTCGCCACCTACCCACCACGTTACCTATTGTCGTTTCAGCTATCCGGGCGTTTGATCTTTACCGACTAGGCGACGGATTGAGGCGCACCATACCTGGCAGTAAAGGTGGGTCCCTTCCCACGGCCCGCTGTTCATAGCTTGACCGACGCGGCAAGCAAATACACAGGCCGTGGGAAGCCACTTCGCCGAGCTGAGCGCTGCGTGCAAGTGGCGAGTGGTAAATTTCCCCTTCGCATGTAGGGGCAAAGGCAGTGGAGTGGGGATAGAGCAGACTGACCTTGAGCCACCTCTTTTAACTGAAAGCACATAGTAGGCTAGATTCAGTTCCCGATACCGGCGCACCTGTCAACCCTAGAGAGTCCATAGCTCAACCACACGTTACCAACTTTACGAGTCGTTTCTGTTTCGGCCTAACACACCTCATAGACGTTACTTTTAGACAGCTTTCTGCTATCACTTATGCGATTGCTAGGACTGTCCCCAATTTATGCCTCGTAAACTACACATTTCACGAGCAAAAGTGTGCTTATTGCGAGGAACAGAGACTGTACATTTCTGAGACAGTTAACAATACTTCATCTTCCACATTACGATAAGATAATCCACCAAAGGAGGAAGACACGAAGTATCCCGGCACAAGAACCTAACCACTAACTAAAAATAGGCTTGGCAAATATGGGGATGGAAGCTACTTCCCACCAGAATAAATACAAGTTGGAATAAATTTTTATTTCATATGGCTTTAATGGGCGAATAAAATGAGATTAGAATCTAAGCTGAACACGTTTGTTTCATTAATATTGAAATAAAATTAAAATTATGGTACATACTATTTCTAAAAGGTATTTTTTGACGAGCCATCTTTCTCTCTTCATGCTTAACCAAAATTGATAAATGAGGAATCATCTTAAAGATTAACTGCTCCGCTTTGGAAACATCATTAAGTAAGTAAATGTTCGAAGTTTAAGCCGTAAATGGTGTCGATAAGGAGGAATCGCATTAGGGGGCGTCCATAAATTACATGGGGTAAAATGGGGGGGGGGAGTCCAGCAAAATCTCACTAAGGGTGAGGGAGGAGTCAACGGAAATCTCACGTGAGATTTTGAACATTTTTTTGGACTGTAGAGCTAAAAAAAGTCTACAAATGCCGCGAAAGTCGATTTTGGGAGGGTGTTTAGTCGAAAAGTGTGGGTGTAACCGACTTTCGGAGGGTGAGACCTAAAAAAAATAAAGGTCTCAAAAAGTTCCGAGGGTAATTTCTAGAGGCGGGGGGGGTCTCACGAGACCAGATCTCACCAGAGTTGTTTTCTTAAGTAAAGAGCTTTTCGCATATTTTTTTTTTTTTCAGTTAGGTAAACATTTCATCGTTTCTACTTGTTTTGTAGGACGACAGTCGACTGGTAAATAGTTGCTACAAATAGGCTACTACAGACCACAAAATTCGCTTTTATCGTATATCCTTCGCAACCTTTCGCTCGGGTCACGTAATAATTGTAAAAAAACATTTGAAATGATACGAAAGATGATCAAAAGAGCCAGCAAGATGCGAATCCCAAATTGCAGCGTGATAGTCGAATACATTGATCACGTCGCAGCACCCCACACCACTATCAGAGATACTAAGCTGTCATGAAAACAGCGTTATATCTCAAAAACTGACGTCTGTTCTATTCTACAACATACATAAGAATGATTACCAATTCAGGTAATCAGTAGTGTTTCATAAAGCAAACGTTGGACGCGTATTAGACATTTTACTGCAGCCTGCACTTTGATCATCTTTAATTTTTTGTTTCTTCTTGGCCACATGATCGTCACTGTGCTCATATTTAAACTCAATAATACTGTCACTGATTTAAATGTTTAAGCACTCCAGACAATGTTGTTTTGAAAACAAAAGGGAGTGAATGTGATTGCGGAGTGGAGGCATGACGGCATAAGTAACGTACCGCGAGCATGGTGGTGTAACGGGAAAGCTGCGTATCCACTACGCGCGGCAAACCCTGGAACATTGGCTCGCGCGGCAGCCGCGCATAGTGGATACGCTGTTGACACGCGAGCCAGCTCGAACATTGGCGCGGTCGAACATGCCGCGCTGCGAGCCATTCTCTGTCGGTCTTTAGGCGCGCGGCAAAGGCCTCCCCACTAATTGGCTCGCGCGCAGTTGGGATGGCGGTGTCTTTCTTTGAGTTGGCTCGCGCGGCATAGCGACAGTTTACTGCCATGAACAACTAAAACTGTCGATTTCTACTACAGCTGTATGATGCGAAAGAATTTTTATGGAATAGTAAATGTGCAGATTCCCATAACAAAACGCCGAGGGACGATGGATGCATGGAAGGAGATAAGTTCAGCAATGGGCTTAACCGTTTCCGACTTAAAGAAGAAGATGACTACGCTTCTGGCATCATACAGAAGAGAAAGATCAAGAATAGCTGAAAGTCTTATTACTGGTTCTGTTAAGTATTTATTATTTAACACTTATAATGATCCCCACGGTATAATTTATCGATTTGTGCTATGTATGTCTACAATATAAGCCGTATGGTAGCCTGCAGGACACAATATAGCACCACTCGTATTCCTACTCGCGGAAGTCTCAGTAAAAATGGTCGCGAAAACTGACTGTGCCTGCATTGCTTGCCACGCGACTCTGGCTGGGTTGCGTTGCTGCGCGCGGCAGCCGCGCTTGTCAACAGAAACCCACGAACATTGGCTCGCGCGGCGATACCTGGCTTGGTGCCAGGTACAGGGCCGGCGTTAGGAGGGGGTAAGCGGGTCAAAAGTACCTGGGCCCCGCCGGCTGATGGGGGGCCCGCCACCGACTATAGGGGCCCTCAGGCCATGAAGCCAAGAATACGTCCATTGTCGCCTGGCCATTTTGTAGAGCTGAAAGAAAAAAAAAAAAAGTCGCCCATTTTACCCCGGGCCCGAAATTCTTAGCGCCGGCCCTGGCCAGGTATCGCCACGCGAGCCAGTATTCGAGGTTTTGCCGCGCGTAGATTTAGCGTTCTGGCCTCGCATTCGGGTGGATGGCGGTTCGAATCCCCGTCCGGGCATCCAGATTTGGGTTTTCCATGTTTTCCCCAGATCACTCCAGGTGAATGCCGGGATGCTTCCTTCAAAAGGCCATGGCTGAATTCCTTGCCCCCCCATCCTTTCCCATCTCTAAAGACCTCGTTGTTAAGAGACGTTAAGCAGTTAAAAAAAAGTAACGTCATACCATTTGCCATCAGCGTCATACGAGTTGGTCTTACCCCAAAGTTGCGGCAATAGATGTTTAAAATCAATAATAAATGTGTGGTTATAACCAAAACATAGCTAGTGGAAACTGGAGTGCAGTTTGGCAAAATAAATATAAGCACTATATCAAAAAATTAAAGGGCGTGTGTTAAACGCAAAAATTAAGTTGAGCACAAGTGTGATTCGGAAAATTTCGTCTCCAGAATGTTAAAGCAAATTAGAACTGTGAGTATAGCTAGTACATAATAATAGATTTACAGAAACATAGTATCTCAGCATTAAAAAAGTATCTAGATAGCTCAGTAATGTACTACAGAGTATAGTTGCACTAGAGGGAGAAAACCTTTTATTAAATGATACTGTATGCTGTCTCGGTGACTGGAGGGGGTAGGGGAGAGGAAGTTTCGCGTATTTACGGCGAGTAACACAATACGTGATTACTTCCATATGACTGGGCCTCAAGTTAATCTGTGGGATACTTCTGAAACTGGCGGAGGGGAGGTCCTTATCAGATATCCTGCGAGAGCAGTGACCGATCTCATAAGCAAAAGCTTTCGTTCTGTGTGCAACCTGTTAGAAGACGGTACATCTTTCCGTAAGCGCTTTGCTATTTTGTATACTCGTTTCAGGGCAGTTGTCCATAAATTAACAAATAGAGTTCGCTCGTGAATAAACTTTTGTAGTCATTCGCCTTGTAATTAGTTACAGGGAGTGGAAGAATGGGTATTATATCGTTTGCAACAGTTGAATAGTATTCACAATGTACGGGTATTAATGTTGCATCTTGAGCTTCTTTTCGGGTGTTTGATTACATTACAGTTTTAATAAAATATATATAGTTGAAGAATGTCCCCACTTTTTGCGAATACTGAGCTTATGCTATTTCAAACAACATTTTAGTCTGGGCTGCTATCTCAGTTGGCTGTGATTTAGTGATACGGATTTAGCTGGTTCGAGATGCACCATAGTACTGTTTTAAATCCTAAACATCTCCATATAGAGTGAGGGCATACGACAATGTTGATGAAGATCTTTCCGTCAGAAGGAGACGTTTGCTTGTTTCCCCTCCTACTGGTGTATTTTGGTAGAGTAAGCCTAAATTATTCAACACTTCCTTTCACCCTCTCTCTTTCTTCATATTTAATTCACTCACAACAGAAATAACATACAACATTAAAACACAGCCGCTGTCATCCATACACACAGTAACAATTACATACATTTCCTTCACTGGAAAATACCATCCCAGTGTAAGATTTGTAAAACTGTTTTAGATCAAAAAACCCATCGAGGGTGAATGAGGTGAGCATGGTCAGTGTCCTTGTAAACTATAAAAACTAACTTCCCATTTCTCTCCTTGCAACGTTCTTTTGAAACATTAAGTACTAAAATTATGAAAGAACAATAAGCTCTTGTTCAATGTGTGACCTAAATGAAGTTGCCTGTATTATGGGCGTAATCCAATCTCACCCAGATATCTCGACCATCCATAGGGCGGCTTTAGACGTTTTATATGTAAACGTTTAGGCAAATCCTGTTGCCCATTGTCAGCTTAAAAAATTACATGCTTTCCGCATTGTTTTCATAGACAGGAGACAATACACTTATCCTTCGTTAGTTAGATCATCCATAATGACCTTACCAATTCACAGCGAAAAAAAAAATAATAAAAAAATAAAAAAAAAAAAATAGGTAGTAAATTATTTTTAACTTCCGTAATATGTTTTTTTTATTTTTTTAATATTATTAGTGCTTCTTTCAGTTTCTATAGACATAGTAATCCCTAATTTTCTCACTCATGTCTGTTTCTAATATTATTTTCTCAGACTTTGTTTTCATTATAAAAGCACACACTCAAAGCTTGGTGCGTGAGTGGAAACGCTCTGCACTCGCATTCGGCAGGATGCGGGTTCGAATCCCCGTCGGGCAATCCAGATGTCTGTTTTCCATGGTTTGCTGAACTCGCTACAGACGAATGAGGGGATAGTTCCTTCAAATGGTCATGGACGAATTCCTTCCCGTTCTTTGCCCCCAGTCCATTCACGTCTCTAATCACTTCGATTTCTGCAAGGTGTAAAGGCAAAACAAAGAAAGAACAAAAGCAAATACATTTATTTGGATTACTTACAAAAGCAGCCTTTAAAACGTAAAATTTTCAAAACTAACAATGAGTAATAACTGATTAAATCAGGGATGTCCAACTCGAGGGCCGCATGCCTTGAACATTTTTCCTGCCCGCGAGATTCATCACACTTTTACAAAATATATTTATTATATAATGGACAAAGCAGTAAAAACCAGAGTAATAAAAAAATACATTATTTGTGCATCCGTATACACAAAAATTATGAGTATAATTATGATTATGTTATATATGTTCACATATAAGAATAACAGTAAACGCAATAATAATAACTCAATATGTTTAAATTTGTCAATAAAAATGTCTATAGTGGGTCTAAATCTAATATGGAGATATATGATTTTATTTGCGACCCGCGGAGTTATGATGCATTTCCAAAAGGGCCCGTAAGATCATTTGGTTGACCACCCCTGTATTAAAGGCTAGTACCTGCGCAGCTCAAAAACGTGTTTAGTTAGTATGAAAATTGTTTGGAGCCTGCTGCAAACGGTTAACTAGTGGAACTGACATTCGGAAGGACGCGATTTCAAGCCCCTATCCAGCCATCCAGATTTTGGTTTTCCTTTGTGTCCTGAGATCTTTAAGCGGAATCCGGAAATGTATTTTTCAAGAGGCCATACTTGAGTTACTTTCCCACCGACGTCTTCCGAATCTTATCACTACGTCGTCTACGAGTCCCTAGTAAAAGCGAAAAAAATATTTAGTAATTGCAATTAAAAAAATAAAAACAGTTATATTCCAATTTGTTTGTGCTAGAATTAATTGTAGGATTATGGAAGATACAAAATAAATTACAAGGAAAGGAAAAATGACTCACTCACCAAAGTTGAAGACTGCGACGAAAGAAAAACATATATGACGAACATAAGAACACGCAATATTTCGGTTTTCCACCTTATTCATGCTGTAGGAAATGAGTTTCATGGTTCGGGAGGTGTACACACGCTGAAGTTTAACACATGACTGAGTGAATTATCGATATGTCAGGAGAGACTGAGATGTTATATATGAATATGTATATCGTAGATGGTGATAGAATTAGTAATATACCAAAAAAGGCAGAATGTTAAACCCAAAAAAATTAGACAAACAAATTTTGAAAATAAATAAAAGTACAAAATGTTAGAAACGATCCGGAAACTCACTCCTAAAGTGACTGCTCAGCATACTGAAGATTTGAGGTACACACTGGCATTTTTACACGGACTCCACATTCATAAGGCTACATATGCCATAGTGGAAGATAATGTGAACTATGCTGTGATTGGTTCGTGAATTTGATTTCACGTTAAACTGTGGGTTTCAAAGGTTAGTGAATATCCTTTTATGTACTCACGTAGGATACATTGATGGCAACTGTAGCTAGTAATATATGGTACTTTTTATAATTTCTGAATAAGCATCTTAATAATTTGCTCCGTTGACCTTAGGACGAAGCGACATGGTGTAACTAAAGCCTTTCTTGCGGTTATAACTGTTCGAAATGTAGCTGAAAAACATGCACACAATTCTTCTGGTGACCAACTAACATTGGAGGGTCAGGGCTGTGATATAAGCAGCCAGTTAACCTATGTTCATTGCCGGAATGACTCGCCTCCTCCATAGTACACAAAAAAACTGATGCTGCAAAAAACACTGACACAGCACTGGTGATCGAAAGGAACATTCGAAGGAGATAAAAAAATTCCGTCTATGAATGTAGCTATTGCTCAATGTTCCATCTTGTGGCAGATTCTATCGTGTTCTTCATTTCCATCTTCTTTCATATCCAGATATTTTTCTCTGCCTTTTATATTATTTAGCGCTTCATTCTTTTTCCCTTACTCTTTATATCTCCACCAACTTGTGTACCCCTTCTTTCAGTATACCTTCTATTCTTATAAAATGCTCAATACAGTTCATTTTTATCTTTGAACTTTAGTATAGTTCTCCTTTCTTCTCACTGGTTTCTCATTCTCTACCCTGTCCTTCCATTTCAATCTTTCCAACCTTCCATGTATCTAGTGCTGTTGAATCTGTTTACCCTTTCCTTAAACCACAAATTTCAGTAACGTATGTATATGTTACCATTTTAACAGCTATCTGATGTTCACTAATCTCATTGCTTCAGTCAGTGGAGGTTGAGCAGGAACGCTCTGGCCTCGCCTTCCAGAGGACGCTGGTTCGAATCCCCGTTCAGCCATCCTCATTTGAGTTTTCCCAAATGGCCATAGACCAATTCCTTTCCGTTTCTTGTTTCTAATCCTTTCTCACCTTTAACACTGTTCTAAATTTTAACCACGCAAATTTCTGCCTCATCCCAGTTCTTTAGTAAATAATGCACTACACTAAAGAAAGGAACCTGAATTTATAATAGTATTTTGTGGATTTAATTCAGGTCTGTGATTTGCATATATTTATTTGGGACCTACTATATGTGTCTATAAATTTAATTACTCCCTCTTCTTTTCATTCTTCCTTTGCTGTGTAAAAATTTGTATTTTACAACCCTTTTTTTTTACGAGAAATACCACATGAGTATCGCCAGAACGCCGAGATTTTAAAAGCAACAAAAAAAGGGAAAAGAAACCTGAAGATGCTATAGGCGTCAGCACAATATAACAAAGTGGTTTTCTCCGTCAGAAGGTAGAAATTTTTAATCTTGAGATATAAGGAAAGTTGTACATAAACTTTGATATAGAATCGGAAACGAAAGGTTCATGATGGAGGGAAGAAACTTCCAAAATAAAAGCTAAGAGAGATTACAGCCATGAGGAGATAACATTTCAATTAGCATCTTCCTGATCAGCTCTCATGCGACTGATTACATTTCAAGAATATATTTGCTGGCTTAAAAACCACGCTGAGAACATTATAAGCATCCCGCTACGTCAGAGTGAACACTGCACGTTTTTAGACGAAAAGCAATAAAAATTTTGAACAGGTATTTGCAGAGCCGTTATAACAGAATGCTTAGCTTATTAGAAAATTAGGCGAGAAATTTGATAGTTCAAACTCATTTTGCTACGCAAAACTAAGTACAGATATGCTTGTGAAAAATAATTATTTCTTGTTGTCAATCCTACTTTACCGATGCCAGTCAAATGTTTTCGTGTATGTCTTGTATTGAGCGCGATCGCTCTCAAAATAGTCTTAACAATAGAATGTACTTTGGCCCGCAAAGGTGGCTGCGTGCGTTAAAGCACCACCACACTGGATGGGGCAGATACAACAAGACCAGGTTCGGGTCCTGGTCCCCGCGTACCAGCAATCCTGGTTGCGTAATCATCTAGGCGAGTGTTATTCAAAATTTTTGAATACGTGACCAGTTTACAAGTAAAAAAAAAAAAATTGCCGACCCCCTCATGTCAATTAAAAAAGCTTTGGTGACTCACCCCCCCCCCCCCCCCAGATCAGTAAGGGGGCGTTCATAAATTACGTGAGGTGAAATGGGGGGTCCAGCGAAATCTCCCAATGGGGAGGGGAGATCAACGTAAATGTCACGTGAAGTTTTTGAAATTTTTGGTGGATTGTAGAGCTAAAAAAAGGTCTGTCTATAAATAGCGCGAAAGTCGATTTCAGGGGGGGGGGGGTATTTTGTGTAAAAGTGGGGGTTTAACCGGCTTCCGAAGGGTATGACCTAAAAAAAAGAAGAAAAAAAGGTCTCAAAAAGTTGCGTGGGCGATTTCTAGGGGGGTCTCACCAGATGGGAGGGGGAGATGGGCCAGATCTCACGAAGTCTCACCAGTTGGGGGGGGGGGGAGGGGTCCAGAAATCCGTAAAAACACCTCACGTAATTTATTGATGCCCCCTAATAAAACTGAGAGAGTTATTTAAAATACGACTGTTTGATATATTTAAATTGTTGACCTGAATTTGAAGAGACACTGAGATTTATCTGTTTTGTGCAATAACTTGCCTAATAAATGGCTTCTGTGTTTGCGACTTCTTTCCGCACGAGTTTATTTATAAATAGAAACGTAGTGAAAGAGAAAGCTTGAAGCCTCTTTCCGTATGTTTGAGGGGGCGTTAAGAGGCAATCGATCGTCCAAGTCTCCAAGGACCAAAGCTCTTTCCGCCGTCTCCGGCCTTTCCTGCTGCGAATATGTGAAATGGGGACGTAGCCTAGTTAGATGTGATCTTTTTCTGCATACACTTGGATCAATGATGTTATGGTAAAAACTTAAAATTTCAGTTTGATTTCTCTTCACGTAGAATTGCTAATATTTCCATAGGAATTATTTTTAAACATGAAATTCTGTATCATTAGCTTCGTCCAAAGTTAATGTAGTTGTTCATGCGTCTTCTTTTAAAGCTTTATTCAAGCATTGGTTATTTCCTAATGTCTTGCTATTTTTGTCCAAAATCGATAGCAAGTTTAAAAAAAAACGCTCTAATTATTAATGAAAAATTATAGAAATTTTAAAATATTTTTGTCCAGTAAATGATTTTGGATAAATTTGTCTACTTTTCACTGACACTCGATTAGTTTCAAACCTTATTTCTTTGTCAGCAGTTATCTGAAAACGTAATGTAGACAGTAATTTCGGTATGGTCAAGGATTTTAAATAGTTCCCAAGTAACGAATTTAGTGCAATACAAAGTAATAATAAATAGGCACACCACTTACTAGGAATCATTTTAAGACAAGCTCACTAAAATCTTGCAGAAATCTGTTTAGAGAGATATGTGCCTGCAATAACCGCTCGTTACAAAATACTCTCTATACGAATTTATCATAGAAAATAAATAACGGTATCAGTGCCAACATTACTAACTATAACAGCATTAGTAAACATAATACTCACAAAGATTCTGAGTATTTGTAAAATGTAAAACGTTTTTATTTATTTAAAACTTCTCGCCACAGGAAATGTTTTTTCTTTGTTTATGACATTTCTTGTTGACGTCGAGATCATTTAAGACGGAAAAGAACTAAATAAATAAATGTTTTGAGATTTGGAAGGATAAGTTGAGAACGTTATGAAGTCAAAGAGACAGTTTTATGTTCAAACGTTGCCTTTGACGAGCCGTTGTAAATTGCTTTAACTAAGAAATATGAGATTTATTTATTTATCCTATGGCCATAGCACATAATCAATAATACATTACATATAATTGCATTGGTCCATTTACACTAATAAAATTTTAATGTTAAAATTATAGTTAGAATTCAATGTCGACATAGCAGATCTGCCATGGTCAAACCAAATTCTGTTGAGAGTTGCCCAGGTCTTGCGGGGAGGGGGGGGGGTGGAAGTTTAGTCCCTCTGGTGCCTGTTGACTGCGAAACAGGGAGTGCCATTACAAATATGAGATATTAAGTGCCAGCAGTTGAGAAAGTAATTAGTTTTTAATCAGTAGTGTGTAATATTATTCAATTAAAGAGGACGTATTTAACCTAATCTCAATTATTTACTTGGACTCGATGAATGTGGTGACATAAATTCCTGTTATTCCAGAATTTTCTCAGTGCGGATGCCGGAATGATTTGTTCGAAGGTCATTTCATCCCGTTTCTTGTCAGCAATTATCTCCCGTCTCAAATAACCTCGACAACGACAAGCGTTTACGTGCTAAGTATAAAATAATAAAAACTTGTTTCTGTATGTACACTATATTACGAATAGTAAGAATATTGCTTAGTACTTCTTAGGCTGTAAATTTATTTGTCATAGGTGGAAACACGGCAACGAAAATTAAATAAGAAATGAGATTTCCGCCTATTCAAGCGATCGTTTTTTCATGAAGCAAATCAATTGGTTTTTTTTTCTGGCTGCTTATTGGGAATGGATAAGTGAGACGAACTTTTTTAAGATTGGATAAAAATGTGCTGCAACTGCTTAGAAAGTCGTGTGAAAGCTACTTCAAAATTTTATCAAACATATTTTTATCTTAATTTTATAATTTTTACACTTAAAAATCTAGAAGTTTCTTTCTCAAAAATGAAAGAAGTTTACGTAATGTAATAGGGGAACCAGTAGATATGTAAATTACAGCAGAGATGATCAACATCCCAAGGGAGTTAAAGGGCCTAATAGCCTACCTAAACTCCAGGAGAGAAAACTAAAAAGTTGTCCCGAGCTTATGATAATCAAGGGACAGTTAAAGATAAAAGGGGGGAAAGGGAAATGAAGCTCGTGGGAGATACGAAACATGGCAGAAAGGCCTTAATTTCTACATGGTCCCCAGTCGACGATATTCAGAAATAATAATAATAAAAAAATACTGATGTTCCTTCGTAATTGTTTGTTAAAGCGTAACTTCTTTGTAATGCTGCTCAAGATTTTTTTTCTTGCGTAAGAAAGGTATGTATGGCGTTTAGACTGTACCCTAAATTGAATGACACCGGTTTTAGATCATAATCGTGAAAGTAACGCAATTGTTCTAAAATTATATATTATTACACTGTAAGTTATCGTTATAATTTTGTACCATTCTGAATGTTGTTTGTAGGAATAGGGAGTGTGTTGGTATAACCATTTGCAGAGGGCATGTCGAAGTCAACGACGTAGTCAGAAAAGATGTCATAGTTTACAGTACACCTTTTCGACCTGTTTTTAGTCAGCCGTTATTTCAGTCACATTTCATTTTGTTTGTATTTTCTCATAATTGTTTACACGTATTTTGTGTAAAAAGGCCATGAGCCCTTGTGCATTATAATATAACAGGGTTCAGTCAATCGCCAGACAGTAAGTTACTTAGAACATGAATAGTATTTTAGATAAAACACCCAATGCTAATAGCCATGTTGTAGGTGATATCAGAAAAGCGCCAGCTTCTGTGAAGCTTATACGAAATACTCCTTACAGTTTCAGGTAATGAAGCAGCAGAAGTTTTAATTTTAAAAAGTTAACGTATTTCACTGTAACAATATTGAAAATTGTAGCCAAGAAAGTTAACCATATCGAAGACTGTTCACTGGCGGCAGTGAACAGGTTAAATGAAAATTGTAATCATTAATCTCTTTAGGAGAAAAGTTTTGTTTTTCTCGATTGTTCGGGGAGAAAGTGAGTTTCCAGACTTTATTGTAAATGTTGTCTCGATCTGTAAAGATAGCAGACTTAATAAAATTCAGGAACAAAGCCAGGTCGAGCCATATCACAAAAAGAAGTGATATATACATTTGTCCGCACATGTTTCATTGGTTGAATTTCGAGGGAACATGTACTGCCTTTGATTTAACTCTGCTTATGAGTCATTGAAAGCAGAGCTCGGCTTTTCTAGGATTCCCCTTATTTGCAGCGGTTCGGTCCGAGAAGTGCCGTGGTCGTTTTACATTGGATAAGAGCTTGTGACCAACTTTACGAGCCTTGTAATGGCCCTTGCGTCACACAGCGCTTTCCAACTGAACCGCTTTTACGAGAATGGAATTGGAACGGAGCAGCACATAATGACCACAGACAGCTCTAAACTACTGTACAACACCGTATTTTCAATTAGTAGACGAATACTCTAACGAAAATGCAATAATTGATATTATTTCAGTTTAAAGATAACACTATCATCAAGACATTAAATTTAATCACATATTTAAAATAAAAAGAAATACATAAATAAAGCAGCACATCTCGTGGACAGTGGGGTTATGGTTGACAAAAAGAGGTAAGGAAATGAGCAATTAGTTTTATGAAGAAACCATGCCGACATTTGCCTGGCTTGGTTTCGAGAAATTGTAGGAAAATTAACTGGGCATAACTGTACCGCGAACCTATTTCCTAAATTCCCGAATAGCCAGCACCAATGTTACCTCTTACTCTACTCTTAAGATATAAGTTAGGCAGGCCTATTTGACTGATATCAGCCTCGCAAATGGATTACCATTTTTTTTTCTCGATCCGGCTAGATAAGGACCAAGTGCCATAGGCAAATTGAGTATGGAACTAGCTATTTTAACTGTACACACTTTTACAGTAAATTTGGCCGCCGCTGAAAAATTCTGTCACTCTTATTTTGCACAATCTGACATCAATGTCATCCCAGGAAACAGTAATACAATATAATTTTTCAGCGGTGGCCAAATTTATTGTCAAAGTGTGTACATGCCGACGCCGCTTGAGGTCATTGTATATGTTGTGATGGCAATAAATTAAAAAAACGTGAAGTGCTACATAATGATACTTTAATCAGTTTCGTAGGTTGTATAGATAAATTTCTTTATGATTAAATACAAAAGCCCTTTTTGAACCATATTTCTAGTCTCATTCAGTTTGTTGTTTATTTTTTTACTTAAACTTATGAAAAAACTTTGCACGTCATCAACCAAAATGCCTGCTATTTCCTTAGTTGCGCCAATAGTGGACGCTAAGTTAGCGCCGTTATTCGTAATTTTTAAGGATTTACTGAATTAATTTATAAAAAAACTTAATTGGTGTTACCGTGTAGAATCATTTCACAAAATTTAAGTTATAAAAGATTCTACAGTACTGAACTTCGTATACAATAAACACGACATGATTCACGTAAATGCGGCCAGAAAATTCTAAAAGCGTTCTGTACGTAGAAATATATTAACTGATGGCTTCTATACCACATCCACACCATACAGAGAAAGTAAAGAAGGTGCTTGAGATAAATAAAAACAAAACGTTTACTCCCAAGTAACCCTAATATTACAAACAAGGGTAAATTTCCTGTTCAGTAATGTTACTTAGAATTACGGATAATAAATTAACATACCTGGTGGACGGAGCCAAGAAAACACAGTCAGGATAATTTATGATTTTGCATAAAACTCCATTTAGATAGGATAACACGAAAATCTATGCAGTGTACACATAATAACACTGGTTTTATACTCTAAAGCAGGGGTGGCCAACCCTAATGATCTTACAGGCTAAATTGAAAGTGCATCATAACCTCGCGGGCCGCATTTAAAATTATATATCCCCGCTAGACTTTTTTTGGAGTTAAATATTGAAACGTAAGTTATTATCGTGTTTACTATTATTCTTACATGTAATCATAGATAATGTAATAACAATGATAGTAAACGTACATTTTAAATAAATATATAACACTAAAAATGAAATATAAAAAATATTTTGTAAAAGCGTGATGAATCTCGCGGGTCGGAGAAATGTTCAAGGCGGGCCGCATTCGTACAGAACGTTATTCACAAACTGACATGAATCCAATCGATCATATCTGTAACACGATGGAATCGTATCTAGAGGTGTCAGGGGTCCCATGTCACTCCAACTGCACACGCCCCTCACCATTACAGACCCTCCACCGGCATGAACAGTCCCCTGCTGACATGCAGGGTCCATGAATTCATTAAGTTTTTCCATACCCGTACGCGTCCATCCACTCGATACAATTGGAAACGAGACTCGTCAGACCAGGCAACATGTTTCAATTATCAACAGTCCAATGTCTGTGTTGACGGGCTCAGGCGAAGCGTAAAGCTTTGTGTCGTGCACTCAGCAAGGGTACACGAGTGGGCCTTTGGCTGAAAGCTCATATCGTTGACGTTTCGTTGAATGGTTCGTACGCTGACACTTGCTGATGGCCCAGCATTGAAATCGGCAGAAATTTTCGGAAGGGTTGCACTTCTGTCACGTAGAACGATTCTCTTCAGTCGTCGTTGGTCCCGTACTTACAGGATCTTTTCTCGGCCGCAGCGAAGTCGGAGATTTGATGTTTTACCGGATTCCCGATATTCACGGTGCACTCGTTAAATGGTCGTACGGGAAAATCTTCACCTCATCGCTACCTCGAAGATGCTGTGTCCCATCTCTCGTGCGCCGACTATAACACCACGTTCAAATTCACTTAAATCTTAATAACCCCATTATAGCAGCAGTAACACCTGCGCCAGACACCTGTTGTGTTATATGGGCGATGGTAACCGCAGCACCATACTCTGAGTGTTTACATCTCTCTGTGTTTGCATACACATGCCTATACCAGTTTCTTTGACTCTTCAGTGTACTTGACAGTTTCCGTCTTGATGAGTAGTTTCTTTTAATAACAATGAATCAACTATTAGATAATTTAAGAAATTAAGGGACATAGTGAATCCCAAAAAAACAATTCTTTTAAAAATAGAAAATTCATGTTGTGAAATATAATGCATTCTCTCGGTGCTGTAGATTGTTTATTTAGAATAATAATAATAAAAAACTCTGGTGACTTGGCCATTATACATACCATGTTTTCAAACTGATGTGATTAATTGTCAGGTATGTAACATTACGACTAAATATTTTGCATTTTTTACTATTGAATAAAACTTGGTTTATGTGGTTTAGATTTAAATAAAATGTAAAACTCTAGATATTCTTAAGACAGGCTAAAAAATTTTAATGTCATTTTACCAATTAAAATATTGTTAATTTTTATCATTTGACACTAAAATTTATTTATTAATTTAATTAAAAAACGTTTATTTAATTTGTTAACACTTTAAATAACTATGTTTTAAAAATATGCCTTGAAAAACTGTTAGCCCCAATCCCGCAAAAGTTCGGCGGTTTTGAAAACACTGCGGGATTTCAATCCTTAGCTATGGGTCGGGAAATGAATTCAATATCTGTTTCCGAAATGGAATGCGTCTAACACCAATTACCAGTCCGAATTCAAAATCTATTAATTCATCTCTTGTGGCTCTAATCACGTCAGAAAACCTTTCACAAGACCCACGAGAGTACAAATGAAAACCCCGATACCACACGACACATTTGTACGTTTCTTCTTCGGTACCACCGAGATCTGGATATATGCATCTTCATGTACCATGACTATTGGCACCTCAGTGCTTCCCAAGAAAGAAGTACACATACTAACCATAAACACCGCAATCTTGAGGACGAGGGAAAATGCGTGAACATGTTAGACGCTATAGAAAATGTTTCCATTGGTGTTTCAGGCATATCAAGTGTATACTAATATATGGCAACAAAAAACCTATACAATCATTCGCTCTGTTTCCTTAATTTGTTTAGAAGCAATTAGTTTCTCAAAGGGAATTTAGTTTCGCATGTGCGAGTATTTAAGGATATTTTAGAAATTCAAATGGTAATTGATACGAGTCTTTAATTCACAGTACAATATATATCTACAATCTTAACTTGAGGTGGAAAAAAAAATGAAGAACCGATTCAAAGAATCGACCCTTATAAAAGAACCGTTTGCTGAATCTGCTTACTTAAAGGAGCCACGGTTCAGTTAGGAGTTGGGTAGTGGGGGTTGAATTGGTACTGTTGGGTAATAACTCTACTGCTCGTATAGATTATGATGGACTCCTAGTTATTATACTCTGTTCACTCAAAAATGGCGGATCAAGGTCATGTTCCCTGGCCCTGCTCCTCACCTCTCCACCCCCTCCCTCCCTGCCTCTCCGTGCTGATCGCAGTGTAATTTCCTGTTGGCATGTAGGGGTAATGGCAACGGAGTGAAGATACAGCAGACTGACCTTGAACCACCTCTCTTAACTGAATGCACTATAGACCTCGTCAACGCTTACTAATCTCGGCTCACTCGCTCACCTCTGTTTTCTTTATTTTCGACTCTTCTTATCTTTTGCTCTCCATGACTTGTGAGTTCTTTCGACTGCCAAGCCTTGTTCACACGGCAAGTGTCGTGGCAAACCTCAAGTGTCTCGTTGTTTGCTCTTGTGTTCTTGTAGTCCATTGAATTCATGCCTCGCACAGTTTCCATTTGCGATAATTTTTGTGATGCTAGCCCACTTCATTTAAAGTCATTAATTTTCTGGCTTTAGAAAATATCCGTTCACACAATACTGATGTTCCTGTAGCACATAGTCTTTTTAATACTAGTTCCAAAAATTTTTCCCCACTGTCATCAGTCTCCTGATGTAATCCTCCATCTCTTCCTATCTTGCGCTAACCTCTTCATACACTTTGCAACCCACATCTTCAATTATCTGATTAATATATTCTAATCTTTGTATATCTCTACAGTTCTCACCTCCAACTGTTCCCTCCATTGACAAATTGACCAATCCCGCATGTCTTAAAATGTTACCCACCAACCTGTCTCTTCTTTCTGTAAGATTCTTCCACAAAGTTGTTTCCTTACCCATCACTTCCAAAACTCGTTCATTTCGTACTTTATCTGTCCAATTAATTTTCAACATCGTTCTAGAACACCACTTGTCAAATGCTTCAATTTTCCTTTTTCTTCTGGTATTCCTAAAGTCGATGCTTCGCTACTATAAAGTGCTGTGCTTCACACATAGAGTTTTAAAAATTTCTTTCTGAGTCCTAGATCAATATTTGAAACTAAAAGTTTTCTCTTCTTCATGATGGCTACTTTCGCTAGTGCCAATATGCTTTTAACATCTTTCTTTCTTCGGCCATCAGTTATAATTTTACTTCCTAAGTAGCAAAATTCATTCTATCACATCCGATCCTATTTTTGTTTTTACTCTACTATTATCTTTATAACTTTTACCACATTTCATCACTTTTTTATTTAACGAGTTAGATGAGTATGTCAGCCGACTTCCGGGTCCTCAAGTTTCAGATGCCAAAGCTTCGGCTATTGTAAAGGTGGGTAAATATTTAGCAGAACCTAATCTACCGAGAAACTTGAACCCTCTTGTAGGTTGATTGAAAGAAAGAAAATATTTCCAAACTTGTACAAATTACTACTAAAAAGACTGCATTTCAGCAATATTTTTACCATGTAAACGGATTTTTGAAACCCGGAAAACAATGTTGGCTCACTTTACAAAAAATGAAGCCAAATGCTTTTAGAACTTTTTTACTTTTGGCTTTACGCCCCGTCGAGTCGAGGTCATTAGAGGCGGGATGGGACTGGGGACAAGGAACGGGAAGGAATTTGGCCATGGTTTTGAAGGAAGCATCCCGGAATTCGCATGGAGTAATTTGGGTAAACCACGGAAAACCCAAATCTGGATGCCCGGACGGGGATTCGAACCCGCGTCCTCCGAATGCGAGGACAGCGCCTTAAACGCTCATCCACCAAGCTCGGTGCTTTTTGAAATAGTAATAGTAAGTTGATGTAATCTTCTTTTGTAAAATCCAACATTATTATTGGGAATTTAGTGTTCTGATTTGTTTCAATAATAAATTAAATACTAAATACAAGTTAGATTATAATTGGTCAATAAAATCCTCCCCATCAGTTAATAAACTCGTCATCTATAATCGACCTTCAAAATCCTTGCGAAAAGAATCGAAGAGCCGTTTAAAAGAATTGGACCCCATCAAGGAGTGAATCGACTCCAAACGATTCATGATAAAAATATTCGATCGGCCCATCATTAATCTTTCTCAGTCTCGAACAAATCTTTGAAGAACTACATCGCGTTTAACGCAGGCAGTTAGTGTTTCAACTCTGGTTATGTGATTTTAAGACATAAAAATCTTTAAAATATGTGCAACGATCTACTACTTTGCTTGCAGAGGTCACTGCCGGTGATATGAGTACGCAATTCGTCATACACCGTCGTCGCTCGGCATTTCCTACCTTTCTGGCGTTAAATGCTGAGCGACGACGGATTATGGCGATTAGCATAATCTACATTACCGGCAGTGACCTCTGCAAATCAGACACATTATTTTTATTTTTTTATTTATTTGTTATTTCATTTCCCCACACACGGGGCTGGGCTGGCAGCGATTGACGCCCGCTATTCAGCCTACAGTTTTAATTACAAGACTGGTCTATTTGCTAAAATTTAGCATTCTTACAATGGTTTACAATATATTTTGTATATGTTACAATACATATTTTAGTATATAGTTTTTATAATGCTATACAATCTTACTTTGCTTTTAGAACATTTTAAAGATTGCCGGATTATTCCATAATAGATTTTATTGATTCTGATATTTAATTTTCTTCTGGGATTGGAAATTATGATTGTAATGATGGGTATATTTCTGGGCGAATGTGTTGGTTGGGTATAGGGAGGCTACTGAAGTTTCTATTGTTTAATGTGTGTAGTGCTTAGAGGTGGAGAGCTGGTGGTATATATTTGTGATATGGTTTTAGTGCGTCTGGAGTTTTGATATGTGGAGTGGAGAGTGGGTTGTGTGTGTTGTTTCTGCGTACGGTGAAGGATGTTCTTAGGTGTTCAAGGAAGAGGAGGAGTTGCGGAAAATATATTTTATAGTACATGGTGTGGTTTGGGAAGGGTAGGCGGATTCTGTAGGCGAGGCGGAGTGCATGGCATTCTATTATTTGCAGTGTCTTGTAATGGGCTGGGCATGCGGATATCCAAACGATGCTGCCATACGTTAATATAGGTCTTATTAATGTTTTATAAGTACGGAGTACAGTCTCGTCGTTTAAACCCCACCTATGTCCTGTCAGTCTTTTTATCAAGTTAAGTCGTGATTTAGCTTTGTCTTTGATCGTCTTTAGGTGGGCAGTCTATGTCAGCTGGTGCTCCGGCGTCAATCCCAGATATTTGACTGTTTTTGTGAGATTGATATGTTTGCCGTAGATTGTAATGTTAAAGTCATGTTGTCTAAATCGTCTTGTAGTTCATCCGAAAATTATTGCTTGCGTCTTTTGTGGATTGACTGTCGGTCTCCATTTGTTTCACTATCTATAAAGCTGTCTAGGTGTTTTTGTAATAATTTGGCGGATTGTAGATTCCCTTTTTTTCAGGCACCTCCAAGTGGTCATTCCTTATCATTGTTTAAAACGTAAGAAAATGTCTTCAATGAAGAAGTATATAGCCACGCCATTTACTGCCAGTTAATCACAGGCAGAGTATTTTGAAGTGTGTTGTCTTTCGACATTTACTTCAACATAATCTAGAAGGAGCAACACTTTGCTTTTGGTATGGCTTATCGTTGGCGTTCTTAGTTTAGAATAGCGAGTGGTCTTTTATGACGGTCAACACCTGTAACGTATTGCACGAGCGAGTTGACTTCCGGGTTCCTGGTCTTCTGGGCGCGCTCGTAGAACGTCGCGGACAGCTGTCTGAAGCGATCCGCCAGCAGCGGGATGTTAGTAGTCTCGTGCAGAACTGCAGTCGGGAATCTGCTCGGTAAGTGGAGGGCCCGTTTTAGTGCCCTGTTCTGCATCACCTGAAGGCGCCGAAGGTGTGAAGCAGCCGCATAGCCCCATACGGGACATGCGTATTCCATAATTGGTCTTACCATGGTGATATAGATGTTTACTCCCGTGGCGGGCTTCAAAAGGCTATTCCTGTTCAGCACAGGGTATAGAGCGTGTAATCTAGCACTTGCCCTCCTCCTGATGTCTTGAATATGGGATCGCCAAGTCAGTCGCCGGTCAAGAGTGACTCCTAGGTACTTGACTTCGTTTTCCCACGGGATCGTCTCGTTGTGAAGTCGAAGGGGTGGAAGGTTTTGAGTGCGTCTCTTACTGATTATGATGGCTTGAGTTTTTGTGGCGTTCATGGTTATCCTCCACCGTTTCGCCCAGTCCTCAGTTGATCGAAGGACTTCTTGCAGACGCCTAGTTGCTAGGGCACAGCTTCTGCTTGCCGTACAGTATGCCGTGTCATCGGCATAGGTGGCAGTAAGAACTCTGGGAGCAGTAGGCACGTCAGCGGTGAAAAGTGCATAGAGCACTGGTCCCAGTACAGAGCCCTGCGGTACCCCAGCAAGGATTCGCCTCACAGTTGAAGTGGCCTCGCCTACACGAACGCAAAAGGTGCGGCCTGTGAGATATGACATAAGGAGCTTTACTAGTCTGCCTGAGAAGCCTTATTCGTATAATTTGAGTAGCAGACCTGTATGCCACACAGAGTCGAATGCTCTGGCGATATCCAGAAGCACCAGGCCACAGTATTGTTTTTCATTGAATGCCCTAGTCGCTGCTTCAACCACCCTCATGAGCTGTTGCGTGGTGGAGTGATTGCGGCGAAAGCCGAGCTGGTGATGGGGAATAATCTCGTTCCGTTCGATGTAATGATTTAGCCTATTGAGCAATAATCGCTCAAAGACTTTGCTTATAGACGGCAACAGGCTTATTGGCCGGTAACTTTGAGGTAGGTGCGGGTCCTTCCCGCTTTTGTGTATTGCCACAACTTCAGCATGTTTCCAGCATTGGGGGAATTGCTGAGTGCGAAGAATGTTGTTAAATATTCCTGCCAAGTAAGTTGACACTTGCGGTGGTAGATTCTTGAGACAGCTATTGAAGACACGATCATGACCAGGTGCTTTATCTGGGTGAAGTGTGGCTAGGCAGCTCGCAACCTCTTCCGGAGTGATGGTGTCAATTTCTTCCTCGTCGTCTCCTTCCTCAGCTTGCAGATAGGTGTTTAGGCAGCGATGTACCTCTTCTACTTGCAACTGGTCTTCCACTTCCGATGGCCGAAAGTTCCTCTCGAAGGAATCTGCTAGGGCGTTTGCCTTGTCAGTTGGGCGATAGACTGGGCCCCGTTCGCCGTGTAGGGGTGGGATTCGAGATCGCTGCCTAGTGAATTTCTTTGTCTCTGCCCACAGCGTCCCATCACCTGGGGTCAGCATCGAAACACAAGCCTCCCATTCTCTGCTCCGGTGCTCTGCCAGCGACACCTTCAATTCTCTCTGGACTTGGTTTAGCAGTCTTCGCGTGTCGGCGTTCCTCGTCAACTTCCACTCCTTAGCTATTCGGTTTTTGTGCCGAATAGCCGCTAGGAGGTGGGGCGGGAGCTGGCGCGAAGTGTTCTTGGTGAGGCACCTCTTCGGAGTCGTCGCTGCTGATGCCTCCTTGACAGTGTGCTCGAAGAAGGACAGAGCATAGTCTATATCCTCTGCCGGGCGTTCCGGTAGTGCTGCTGAGACTATCTGACGGTATCTGCCCCAATCAGTTTTCTTGAATTCCGGCTTTTGTTGTGCATTTAGGATTAGGTCGGACTCTAGCTCCACGATGACTGGGCAATGGTCAAAGGACAGCCTGTTAAGCGTGGTTGCCGCGACGAATCCGGTGATCCCTTTAGTGACTGCCACGTCGAGAACATCCGGACGTCCGTGGTGAGCTGGGTAGTAGGTGGGTTCTTCGGGTCCCCACACACACATGTTGTGTCTGTTGGCGACTCTCCGTAGTATGTTACCTGAAGGGTTGTTAACTCTGCTCTTCCAGTCTGTGTGTTTGGCGTTGAGATCACCTCCGATGAACAGCTTGCCTCTGATGTTTGCCAAGGTATTAAAATCAGCCTCTGCTGTTTCCCTTCTAGGAGGCCGATAGGCAGAAACTACGGTCAGTGGGCCTCTTGTCGTGGCCACTTCAATGCCGACAGCTTCAATGTACTGCAGGGGCGGAATGTAGATCTCATGATGTGGAATGCTTCTCTTTACATAGATAGCCACGCCAACTTTTGCAGTTGGACGATCATATCTATAACAGCAGTAGTTCGCTACTGAGGCTTTCAGTCCCGGTTTTAGGTGGGTTTCGGTGACAAGACATAGATCAACGTCCTGTTCCCTAATGAACTGCCGGAATTCCACGGTCTGTCCATGAATGCCATTGGCATTCCATATGCAGAAAGAGAGGCTATTTAATTGGGGTCGTCTATCCATAATGAAGATTACAACTGCATTTGGGAGTAGCGAGAGCTGTCTTCACTGCAGCGCAGATGTCCGTGGTCATCTGGTCTAGCCGCTTGGTTAGACTGACCAACATATTTAGAACAGTCTCCAATATTTTACTCAGTCCTTCAGATTCCGCCGGAACTGGAGCAGCTGAGGGAGGCCAATGTCGTGGTTGGTTGTTTAACAGGTCTTCTGTTCAGGAGCTCTGCGGGTTTTTATGTTCTTGTTGGTCGACCAGATTGGAGTCAGAAGTTGCAGCAGTGGTCGACTGTGGACCCGCAACTTCCGAAAGAGGCGACCGTCAGTCTCATTCGATTTTCTGTGTTTCTGGTACTTTGGATGCTTCCTAGTCATCCTAGTGGGCTTCGTCTGTTCTTTGCCAGTCGGCGGAGAGGAAGTATTTGTTTGTTGATGCTGGATAGCAGAGACGCTCTGTAAATTTTCTACCGGTGGCTGTAGATCCTTCTTGCGATGTTGTTTGGCGGTATCACTATTGGCTGGTAGGCCTCTCTGGCGATCTCGTGCCTTCTTGTACACTGGACAGCCTCTATAGGACGCAACATGGCCGCCCCCACAGTTCAAGCACTTAGCTGCGTCGTGTCCTTTTCTCAACGTGCACTGTTTTGTTTCATGTGGGCCGGCACACTTTACACAAGCGGGAGGCATTTTACAGTGCTTCGCCACATGACCAAAACGTTGACAATTAAAACACTGAGCGGGTCCAGCTGTAGCTCTCAGTTTTTCCGTTTGAATCTTTAGGTGGCAGATGCTCTCCACCTTAAAGATGGGCCTATTCTCAGGGATGTCAGGAAGAACGACAAGGAAAAGTGGCTTGACCTCATTGCTTCCTGGGCGGCGCAGCTGAACCACTGTCTGAACATTGAAGCCCATATCTTTTAGCTCGAGTTTGATGTCATCAGTGGCCATAGTTCGGGGAATCCCATGGAGTACCACCTTCAGAAGTGGCACTGCTCCAATCGGAAAGGTATAGTAAGGAATGTTGCTAGCTTGCAACATCTCGGTGGCTGCTATGAAGTCTTCAACGGTTGTAAGTGTGAATTTTATTTTGTCCCCTCCAGCCGATTTGGCTGAGAAAGGGTTTTTCACGACGTCACCCACTTTGTCGTGCAGAGTTTTATAATTATCTTCAAACTGCACAACAATTGGCGGGATATGCGCACTTCTGGTAATCTCTGATGAATCGTCCTGAATTGGTTCGAAAGGATTGGTTGTTTCCATCCTTTCCGGGTCAAGCGTTGGTGGTGGCCTCGCTGTACGGCGAGGGAAGACAAAGCCCTCGTCACCTGGTTCCACACTTTTCTGGTAAGTGAGGTTATCCTCATTGCTCTTGTGACCCTGGGAACGACGCCCTCTTACTCCATTCCGCCCGGAGACCGAGGCTGTAGTATTGTCGGTGGCTTCCATGGTATTCTTATTTTGTGCTTAGCTTTCTTTGGTTTCTTGGCTGTACCTAGTTTCGACACTGTTAGACTGACTCCACTAGATTTGCTCACCTCATTGTTTCTGTAGTTGACGGCACGTGGCTGTTTATTGTATGTCCTCTCTGGTGGAGTAGTGGGACGCTTTCTTGGTGTTAATTCTTTACTCACCGAGTACACATCACCGTGTATACGCTGAATGTTAAACACAGAGGCTGGTGTAGCGTCTTCATCCATTGCCATATCCTTATCCGTTGTCGCACTTGTCACAACGACCGCCGGCATTGAGACGCTCGACGCGCGCGGCGTGGAAGTGCAAAGCACCCTTTCCTCGTCACCCATCTGTGCGGCTCCTCTGGTCACGTACTGATGGGTGGCCGAGCTTAGTTCTATCGAGTTATTCAACTTCGACACGACACGTAATTTCTTGTCACTTTCGAATACAATAACTATCTATAACAATCACACGACCAGTCAAAATACACACACGTAATAATCACCAATTGTCACATACGATAATAATTCTCACATACTTCTGATCAGTCCTCAATCAAACTATGCATACATACCACATACATAGATAACATATCAACGTATGCCTAAATAATCCAATGAAGAAGTAAATTTACTAAAAATATTTATTTATCTCTTACTAAATTTTGCCTGCGAGAACACCATGAACATAGGCATCGTTTTCTCACTGACTTTTAATTATCATCATTATCTTAATAACATTAGACAACTTACGAAATCGAATTCAAAGGCAAAATCAAAATATATTACACTGAACGCTTAAAATTAATAAGAATTATCTGCAATCTTATTCAAATAATCTAAACCAACAAAGAAATATAACAGTAAGTTGTATTTTTTTAAAAAAAGATGCCAATAGCCGTAAAAGAAACGGGAAATTATGAACCCGTATGTATTCGTTACTAAACCAATGAGTACTCGTACTTTTGGTACAATTGAGCCTTAACATGAAAGATTCTATCGAATCGCACCGCGTACGGGACGACTTCGATACCACCGCATCGTTTCGTTACTCGTCACTTTTGACACAATGGAGCACTGGTACGAAGCATCGCATCGAGCCACGTCACGGACGGGTTGCGGAATGAATTTATTCGTATTTTGGAAAGATTAGGTAAATTGTTAATTTAGTAAAGTAGGTAAAATTTGCACTGCAAAATAAATTTGAAATTCGAGTATCGCATTTTAGAATAAATGCATTCATCATCAATAAATAAAAGCAATAACCAACTTAAATTATCCATCCAAATATTCTGTTAAAAAGTTATGGTCTGTATATTTTAATGTTAAACAAAAGCAATATTACGAAATAACGTTTTGTTATAAAAATTACTTACCTCCTTAAAAAATCAACACATAACAGACAGTAATATTAATTATATTAAAATAATGTACACGCAACATCTTTGTACTTACACATTTTCCTTTGTAATTAAACTAATTCAATTACGCGACGCAAGATTTTCAAGTGCTCATTCAGATTCATTTAGTCGCTGGGCGAGAAGTTCCAAGTCCCGCATGATGCACCGTATTCGTTTGTTTATCGAATCAAACTGACATTCATAAGACAAATGCGAGTAACGAAATGAATTTGAGAGTAACGTTTCGGTACTTCGAGTGAGGTGATGTATACGTTACGAACATACGGTTTGCTACAGCTTTATTCACTTGTAAATTATTATTTTAGTAACATTAGATAACTTACGAAATCGAATTCAAAGGAAAAATCAAAATATGTGTTATACTGAACGCCTAAACTTTAGTAAGAATTATTTCGATCTTATTCAAATAATCGAAACCAAACCCAAAACGAAATATAACAGTAAGTTGCATTTGATAAATCTCATTTTACTAATTTTACCAATTTTAACATGTTTTTCTTCTGGAAAAGATGCACACACGAACTAAAAACTTAATATTCAGATCAGATTTTGATTTACTGCTATGCGACCTGTTGTCTTAGTGGGATGACACGTATCTCTGGTACAAAGTCAGATACTGAGCTCTGAAACTGTGAAGACACTGTTATATAAGATCTTCAGAAGTTTGTGCATGATGGCGGAAGAAACACACCTCCGATTAGTCAGTTCATATCATTGTTTCGAAAATATCTTCAATGAAAAGACACAAATCCGTTTCACGTTAAAAACAATATAGATATAAAGCTTCATACGTCACTGCAAAAAGAACGCTCAGGCTGCATTAATGGATCTTTATTTCTCGTGCTAAGAAATATTGCGTATTTCAGATAGAACAGTACAGACGTCTTTGATCTCATATTGGATTACTGTAGTTAGCCTCCAGCCAGTCTAGAAGTCCGCTGGGTTGAGTGTTTTTCCACGCGCGGTTGTTTCTCTGATCGATCGATACATCGTCTCGGATTTCAGGTCGACCCGCTTGAGGCTGAGCCGATGGCCACTCAGTGGTTCTGGTGTCTGATTTCACACTGCAAGCCGTCCAGAAACCCCGAGGCGCAGCTTCTCCAGAGAGAAAATTAAATGTGACAGCCACGCTGAAGATATTGTAGGCCTGGCTTCCGCGGATTGTTTAGTGCTGACTCTATCAGTTAATAACACAAATACAGAGAACATTAACTATAAAATACTAAAAATTCTACATGGACTATAAAGGACGATTCATTGATGTATTTATTTTAACTTTTGTGTCACTGATACTACAATAAAATTGTAATATCGCTCGTAATTAAACATTGTAGAAGCGTTAATTAATTTTTACCAGCAGTTTTAAGCGTCAAGCATAATTGTATGTTCATTTCGTGCTGTCTTTTGAGTTATTTACCCGGACTAAATGATAGATTCATGGAAAGAAATATTACATATTATAATTCTCATTATTGCTATGTATTACTCTATAACCTATAAAATTAAATGTTTTTTTTAGGAATAAAAAAACATGAAAGATTGTATAAAGTTCTATCACTTTTAATACAGATTTTATACTGCTGGGATTTAATTGATAATGTAGGAAGCATAAAATGATAATAATTAACGAAGTAACCGACAACCAAACCTGTTTAAACAGATTTTTTCCGTTTGTTTTTGCGTATGATGCTGTGAGCCAACGAGCAGTTACGAGGTTTCTCAGTAGTAGTATCGTTTTGTGAAACAATCTGATGGCTGTTTGAGGTATTGAAGTTAAACAGAATCAACTGGTTTGATTAATAATTGTCTCCGGAAAATGAGAGCGGTGTACCGTTCATTTAAGTTAACGCCTTCATTAACACTATTGGGTCTATGAATTACAATTTATGGAGTACAGGAACATCTCTCTCTTTCTTCTTCTTCTTCTTCTTGTCTTCTGCGTCTTCTTGTCTACTTCCAAGACCTACTGAAATTTTCCGTGTCTTATTCCATGAGTATGAGTGAGATTCGTCCAAGTGATTCGCAGCTTTTCATCCATGTGATGAACAAAACACGTGTTATTCAGACAATTTAAAATATAAATACGCGTAAAATATTAGTATGTAGCTGTTCAGTCTGCCAGTAAAGGCCCCTGCCAGGCAGACCTCACACACAACGCGCCTGCACGCCGGGATACATATACGACTCCAAACAGGCGCAGAGACATCAAAACAAACCAGGAAAACAAATAGAATCATCTAGAAGCTAAGTGGGACTATTTCTTACAGAGGTCGCCGTACTACCACACAACGGAATTCCTGCGCCAGGCCGCCTATATAAGCGTAGCCGGCCGCTCCACCGCCAGTTCCGGCCTGACCGCGGAACCAGCTTCAACTACAGAAGACCACCGGAAGTTCGCGAGAAGTAGAAGCCGTCTCTCTACCCCGGATCAGGACCAGGCTAAATTTCTCGACGGTCATCCGCTAACTGTACCACATTTGTTATTGTTTACCAGTGTTTTGTGTACATAGTAATAAACCTCAAGGAACCATTAAGTGTAGTTCACTTCAGTAGCGAAATTGGCAACGGAATACATGTTGGATCCAAATTATATAATAATGATACAAATAATGAAATAAACAAATGGTAATTAGGTGATGGTATCTATCATCTTTCATACAGCGTACATATATTGGTAAATAAAAGTTAATGTATTTTTGAAGAAATAATTACTTGTTATTGGTTTATCGAATTAATGTAGTAATATTATAGCTAACAATTCAGTAAGAATATGAGATAATATTCCCCATATTCATTTATCTGCATATACTCTCCATTAATGGAAAAACTTTCAGAATTATTGCTAACCATGTAACTATGTTTTGGTTGGTCTGATTTAACTATGGTTTTACTGGTTTATAACTTGACCAAAATTTAAAACGTATTAAAACTTTTAAATGATCATACACTCGAATAATAATGACAATCCTACTGTAAACATCAATTCTGGCAGGAATTATCCCATAGCTGTAAAAATTCTTTTAGTAATTTATATTAGAGTTATTTAATGTTCTAGCGTCCTATTGTATTATTATTGGTTGCTGCGACTATTATTAAGGTGAATTATGTATTCACAACTATATTTTTTGGTACACGGACATAGAAACTTTTTATAGGCTGACACACATCTAGGTTGTCATACATACGATGGTGTAAGTAACGGTTATGTCTAAAGGATAGCTAACATTCTAAACTGATATGCAGAAAAAGTCCTAGATAAATAATTTTACTAAACCCAGAAATTTTTTGTCCAGTGGAATAGGATTATTTGAAAATTGATAATGCACACTGCTATATAACTTATATACCATTCGATTAGAAACGTGAAAATGAGCTGGGAGTGTGCAACTGTTGTAACATTCTTCTCTTCTCAATATCTTTCTCAAACTTTCTACATCTACATCTACATATATACTCTGCAATTCACAAAATTGTGGGTGGCAGAGGGTGCTCAGCACCAAAGCTAATCTCTTTGCTGTGCATTCCAATCCCTAATGGTACGAGGGAAAAAAGAATTCATATAAGAATCAGTCCGGCACCTTATTTCTCTAATTTTATCTTTCCTGTCCTTCCGACTCAAATAGGTTGGTGGAAGAAGTATTTCACTACACTCATGAGTGAAAGTTGGAGTACGCATGTTTTCCAATAAGTTTAAACGAAACGTGTGTCGTCTATCTACCAGAGACTCCCAACCTAATCTACTAATCAGTTCTGTGACGCTTTCATAAGGACTGTAGCAAGCGGTCACGAATCGAGCGGCTCTTCTCTGTACTTTCTCTATACTTTCGATCAATCCCTTACGAAACGGGTCCCAAATGGCACAACAATAATCCAAATGTGGACGCACAAGAGATTTGTACGCTATCTTCTTTGTTTGTTCATTACAATTTTTCAAGATTCTACCTATGACTCGCAGCCTAGAATTTGCTCTACCTACTAAAGAATTAATGTGTATGTCCCATTTCATGTTCCTTTGTACTGTTACTCCCAAATATTTAATAGAATCGACCATATTGTTTAACTCGTATTTCTGAACAATCGGATTCTTTTTGTTAGTTATGCTCATTGTCTTGCACTTTTTACAGTTTAGAGTAAGTTGCCACTCAGCGCACCAAGCCAAAATAACATCCAGATCGCGCTGAATTTCTAAGCAATCGGCCAAAGTTCTTACTTCCCTATAAATAACCGCATCATCAGCAAACAATCTAAAAAGGCTTTTCACTTTGTCTCCGAGATCGTTTATAAAAATTAAGAAAAGAAGTGGTCCTATTACACTTCCTTGAGGTACACCCGATGTAACATCTAGATTAGAAGAACTTTCTCCTTCAACGACAACATACTGCGACCGACCAGTTAGAAAATCCTTTATCCATTCACAAAGCTGATCCGATATACCGTACGCTCGAAGCTTCGCTAAAAGGCGGTTGTGTGGCACAGAGTCAAAGGCTTTCTGGAAATCTAAAAAAATTGCATCTACTTGTGAACCTGTATCGATAACTTTCATTACGTCGTGTGTAAATAGGGCCAGCTGTGTTTCACATGATCTTTTCTTCCGAAATCCATGTTGATTTGTTGTAAGCAAATTATTATAATCTAGAAAATTCATAATGTTCGAGCATATATCGTAATATGCTCCATAACTCTACTACAAACAGATGTTATAGATATGTGACGATAGTTCTCAGGATCACTTTAAAGCAAGAAGAGGAAACCTGCCAACAGATATTAAGCGAAAATACGACTGTTACAGCCTGTGTGTGTAAAATACAGGGTGAGTCAAAATGAACTTTCCAACTTTGGAATGATATAGAAATTTATTGAAATAACTTACAGAATCGGTAGATGTATTATTTTAGAGCAAACAAACTCAAGTTTCACTTAAAAGTGCCATTTTGGTTCGATGTGACTACCATTTGTCATGCGGAAAACTTCACAATGGTAATCAATTTATTACCGTACTCGTTGCAGCAAAACGGGTTTTACATGTGCAACAGCAGCGTAGATTCGATTTTTCAGGTCGACTGAATTGTTTGGTAGTGGAGGAACATATACACGATCTTTAATGAAACTCTCAAAAAAGAAATCAGTGGTGTCAAGTCTGGGGCGCGAGGTGGCCATGTGATTGGACCTTCATGGCCAATCCACCGTCCTGGGAAGCGATTGTCGCGGAAAGGTAAGAATATCGTCCCAATTAAAGACGTTGTATAACTCGTTAGGCTATTGTTACCACTCTAGCTTTCACAGCAGGCTGTAGATCCAAAATGGCCTACAGTAATCTTTCGTTTTGTCAACGTGCTTCCCCTGAGTTTTTATTTTAAGAAGAAATTCCCAAGATATAAAATTACCACAGACTATGGCGTGCCTATTAAGATCTGTGCATGGTCTTTAGCAGTGTTGGGAGATGGATGTAACACTCGTATCCAGGATCATCCTCGAAGCAGTGGGATGTATCGTGTAGAGAACTGAAGACATCATTAAAGATGTGTCAGTGTGAATGAAATCGCCAAAGCTTGCAACAGGACGCAGTGCAGTGCAGGAAAATGATGTTGAAATCAACTGAAGCTGGCGTACCACACGCAACGGTCATGGCTCCAATGGTACAGTGTGTATGTTAATGAGTAATGACATACCCCACCAATCAGGCGGAGGAATTGCATTATTTTTAGATGATACTACTGTGTATAGGTCGAGCCGTAACCCAAATTACATCGCGTGAAATTTGACACAACACCTCTAAGCAATCACATAATATAAAAATTAACCCAGACAAAAGCAAGGCAATTATTTTCACCAACAGACTTGGGGAACCCAACCAGAAAATCTTGTTCGATGGCATCGACCTCCCGTCGTGAAAAATCATTGAAGTATTTAGGTTTAAGATTTGATAGGAAATAGATATGGTTAAGCCACATTCAAAACGTGTGCAATATAAGTTCGACTCGACTTTACCAATTGTATCCCCTACTCAAGGGGAAAGCCTTAGCATTAAGACCAAACTTAAGATATCTACCGTAGTTATAAGACCTGCCCTACTCTATGGGCAGAGTTATTCACTATGGCTGCAGGATGCGATTTTTTGCTGATGAAGCACTTATTTATAGGGAAGTGAGGTGCTCCGACGATTGCTTAGAAATTCAGCGCGATCTGGATGTTATTTCGGAATGTTGCCGTGAATGGCAGCTTACACTTAACTGTAAAAAGTGCAAGGCAATGCACATAAGTAGTAAAAAGACACCGCTTGCTCAGGAGTACAAAGTTAACAATTCAGTTGTTGACACTGTGGATTCCCTGAAGTATCTAGGCGTAACAGTACAAAGCAACATGAAATGGGACTTCCACATAACTTCTGTTGTAGGCAAAGCTAATTCCAAACTACGATTCATAGGACGTATTTTGAGAAGTTGTAATGCTCATACAAAGGAAATAGCGTACAAAACACTAGTGCGTCCGCATTTGGAATACTGTTGTGGAATTTGGGATCCGTATCGCAAGGGATTGATTGACACATTAGAGAAAGTACAGAGAAGAGCCGCTCATTCGTGACTGCTAGTTACAGTCCTTACGTAAGTGTCACAGAGCTGATTCGTGGGTTGGGCTGGGATTGTTTGGCGGACAGACGACGTCGTTTTCGTTTGAATTTGCTGGAGAATATGCGAAAATATTTAAGTTACGAGGGCAACGAAATACTTCTTCCGCCAACCTATATAGGTCGCAATGACAGGAGAGATAAGATTAGAGAAATAAGATGCCGTACTGATTCATTTATGTATTACTTCTTTCCTCGATCTGTTCGGGATTGG